>OY723405.1:43341487-44076282 GCA_963210345.1 Inga oerstediana
ACTAGATTTTAACTTTGGGAACAATAAGCCATTATTCTTTTGACGATCAAACAACTATCATTTCTTCTTCCAAATTCTCATACGCAATTAAACTTTTTTGCTCCTCACTCACATCCTATAATAACTAATTCTTCCAATCGCACTAGACTTTGAGCAACAGAGGGTTGGAAAAGTGATTTTGAACAATGACCGCACCTTCCATATTAGCCACCATCATAAGTTATAAGGGAAGACCAAATATCTCAAGCCAGACATGTCATAAGGGAACGTCACTTTAGAAATAGGCTTATTAGAACTCTATGCATATATACTTCGACCTTAAAGCCTTGAAGTAACCAAGTTCCCTGACTTAGGATGACCCAGCAATCTGAAATTTCATCGAAATACAAAACAAAGTAGCTTGAATGATACGTAAAAATACGAACTCTTCCCTTAGCACACCAATAAATATGTAACTTCCATCATTTTACCTCCTTTAATACCCATATGGAAGCGCTTTGGTTCTGGTGAATCCTTAATTAAAGCCCATAAACTGAAATTCCCATTTTAATCATTGTGTTACTATTCATTCCGTATTTCCAGTTTTGTGGTCCAACTTTGAAAATTTATAACTAATTCTATAAAATTCATGTGACGGTGCTCTAAATTTCTATTGAAAGCTCTTGAAGTCCTTTACTTGAAACAAATACCATTTTTAGCTTGAACCTGTGCAAAATAATACAGTTAAATGCATTTTCTATCCTTGCTCTGTTTTTTAGACATGAACCTGGCCCTTACTTCAAAAATTCATAACTCATATATTACACATCCAATTGACCTGAATTAGGACTTTTTGGAAATCCATGTGTCTAATATACATATACCAATTCTCATGAGCATTGACTTTTGTTTACCTTACATTATGCAATAAAACATTGACCATACCCTGCAAATGACAAATTCATAGTTCTAAGGCTAGCCCATGGCTCCCAATTGGTCACAATCCATATTAAGATAACAATCATACATGCCAATGCCTCAATGAATTTACACAACTCATTAAATTTAGTATGCATATAACAAATTATAGCAAATTAATGCCATAGGAAGATAACTTCTCCTTCCATGCACTTACCAATGCCTCTTGCTTTAGCTTTTCCCTCTTGTAACCTAGCACGGTTAGTTATTGGGGGTGCAATTCAAACAATCCCAATAGCAAACATTTACCACTCAAACATACATGGAAAAACTTGGCATTACAATATGCTTGCAACTTAACAGCTTCATCATGCAATGACATGTTTAAAACTATCATGCATTAACTGTAAAACACATAGGCATATGACATGTCTCAAACAAGTTCACATGTACAAATGCATTATTTCACTTAATCACATAAATACAACAAACACGTCAATTCATGTAAACAACAACCAAGCACATAAGAGCAAGGTAAAGTTTGCTACCTTAAAACTTCATTTTTTCTTCTTTCTTTCCCTTAACCTGCCTTCACTTGATACTTGGACTCTTGTAGACCATAAGCAAACATCAAAGCATACATATTCGTTGGCATAGTTCCTGTTGGAAATCATGCCCTAAGGGCCAATCATTGTACTTTGAACATTATTATTTAATGAATTTCTCCATTCGGTTATTATATTATCTGCATGTTAATTATGATAACTGTATCATTGGATAAATCATAACATTTGTCCTAAATGTCCTTGGTCAGTCATCTGCGCAGGAGCACAGATGAAGACCAGTATGACTTTGATGAGATATGGAGATACAAATCAAAGTCTTAGGCACTTGTAAGAGTACAAGGTGCTGGACCGACCCACTATGAGAAAGCTGCATGGACAGTGTCATAAGCTTATCTCATGTATAATCATGTCACAATGCCCTTCGACCTGAGATCATCATGGATTCCTACATCAGAGTCGCTAAGCTTTGACCTAGTCAAAAGTCACCTTTGACCGGGTGATGATAAAGGCTATAGTCGAGCTTGGTGGTTTTCATGCAAAGGAATGCGATTGGTCAAGATGGAATTTGTCCCTCACATTAGTAGAGAGATTTTATTGGGCCCCTTGATGAGTGAGTCTGAAAAATGTATGGTCATGCTGTAATAGAAAGGAGTTTCCATTTCTATTGTCAAACTACTCAGGAATCGGGAAAGTAAAATAGGAGGTTGACAATATCCATGTCTCATCCTTGGCTGAAATATCATGTGACAAAAGAGACGTGATATGGTTGTATGATAGGTTGCATCGTGTTAACGATCCTTATATGAATTGGGTAGTCATAATATCTTACTAGAGGCCGCTTGCAACTTATGGATAGTATAGTTATTGGCCCACTGCTAACTTCGTATGGGCCTACAGGGTCGCACACCAGAATAGCCTAACACGAGCTATAATGTCCAAGTTTATTGAATCTAAGATTTGTCTAAGATTCAATGAATATAGTGTTTAATCTAGGGTGGACGAATATACATACATGTATGTATGTGTGTGTGTGTGTTTTGTCACACACACACACACACACACACATACATACATATAGATATATATATATATATATACATATATATATGTATGATATAAAATTCATGAAAAGAATATTAATAATATTATATATATATATATATATATGTCTTTTCAAAATATATACATGTGTGTGTGTGTGTGTTATATGATAATATTATTATATTGTGTCAGTTTTAAATTCAATTTTATTAGATAAATTAAATTTAATAACTAACATGATAGAGATATAATATATCAGAGATTTAATTTATAGAGATAAATTAAATCTAATTCCATAGGCTCTTTATTCAGATTAAATAAATAGGTTAATTAAAACTCTTTGACAGATTTAGTTAAACCAAATTTATTTAATTAGCTCATCAAAAAAATTAAGTGTTAATTGGTTTCAAAATTAATTAAGATTAATTCTGAAAATCTAATATAGCCTTTTCAGTTATAAAAATGAACAAGCAGCATAATACTGGTACGGATGAGAAACTGAGGAGCCACAAGGAAACCCCAAGAAGACGGGAGACATTAGAGGTGTAAGCACACAGTCCACGTTGGGGTTGTATTCATGTGGATACCAGTAGAGGGAGCCGATCGAAGGCGTTGGTTTTTAGAGATCAAAAAGACAAAATCGAAAAAGATACATTCTTACTACTTGATTTAAATGCCATTGATAAATCCGTAATTGGGATTGGCGAACTTTTAAAATTCCGTTGTACCTGCCAGTCCTAACTTTTAAAATTCCGTAAGTGGCATCAGAGCCAGGTCAGGAAAGCTTTTAAATTTCCGCTACCCCTTGACCCTGCCCGCTAACCGGCAAGCAGGACCACTGTGACTAACTGTGTGTAGAGCAATATGACCTAATCACGACATTTATTTTTCATATTGTATGAACCATTACTTGTTGTGGCTTATTCTTCAAAATTGTTTGGGTATGGTGACCAACATGGCTTTAGTTTTTACAAGAGTAGTAATAGTTAAATATGGCCTACATGTCGTGCCTTCCTTAAATAGTCTCAATGCCCATTCTCTTCTCATCTCACTCCCCTAGTATGTTTAAACAAGGTTTCTCTTAATGTATCTTTCTTTTCTTATTTAGAGAAGTCCTCTCATTGGCTTGGGAGGATTTTAGGTTAGGTGAGCCATGTTATGTCATGTTTAAATTATGCTTTTGATTAGATCATTGCATGCATACTTTTCCATTTATATGTATTTATCTATATGAGATACATGTTAGAATCCATGTTGTGATAATAACAAAGTGTTAATACATTGTTTTGTTAAGGAATTTATGTTTTGAAGATATAAACTCAAGTCTATTCGATTATCAAATGCATTTCACAAATTTATAGAAAGTTACTATGGAAAATGTTGCTGCACTCAAGTGATAGTAGTATGAACACTCGAGTATGGCTTCACACTCTTGCAAGTGTTAGGTAGAAGCTGGTTCAGAAAGTGAAATTTTATTGGTGCACTTGAGTGAGGATGATGCACTCGAGTACTGGTGGTAGCAATACTTGAGTATAGTTCTTCACTATTACAGGTGTAGTGCAGAAATTGATGAAGTAACATGAAAATATATTGATGTACTCAATGTCATAATTTGCACTTGAGTTCTAGATGTCTCAGCACTCAAGGCCAGGAAGTGTGCCCATGCGACTATTTCATAGAGAGTCAAGCTGAATCAAAAGCTGCATTATGCACTCGAGTAAGAAATGCAAGACTCGAGTCATGAGATGAAGTGCACTCGAGTGACATGAACATGCACTCGAGTGAAAGAGTACTAATATTCGAGTCAGAAAGAAACACTTTCAAGTGAACATATGTAACCTTGCATGTTGAAGCAGAACTAGAAAAGTGCATCATGCAGACATGAGAAGGTGCACTCGAGTGAAGGGGTAATGCACTTAAGTGTCAACTTGCACCTCCAATGCAAACTTCATACTTTCTACGGAAATCAAGTAAATAGATGCCAAATAACCTGAACACTTGAGTACTGAGATATTTCACTCAAGTGCGACATGAATACTTTTGCAAGTACAAAGGCTCACTTGCAAGTGCAGAGAGCCAGAAGCTGAAACTTGACTTGTACCCTCGAGTGAGGATTGAGAACTCGAGTGGGACCTCCCAACAATTGAAAGTTATTCCATGTACTCAAAAGTGTGATCAAGATTACTCTGTATAGCCATGTAAAAATCAAAGAACCCTCAAGTGAGAGGGTAACACTCGAGTGAGGAGCTTAGTTACACTTGAGTAACAATGGTGCAGTCAAGACCAAATATCTCAGAAGTTGAATGCAATACAGAATCACAGCAAACAATCCGAATATGGTTAAATGTTATTGAATCATTGTGTTTTCACTTGTTATTAACATTAACTAACATATATTTCAAGTGTGAAATAGGATTATGAACGTTCGGATTAGATATTCAAATAAGAAGGTCAATTGAGGTGAACATCATCATTACACACCAACTGCCGGACAACTGTCATCACATGCAGTTGACCCACCATGAGCAAATGTTTGAAAACACAAATGCCTACATCCCGCTCCACAACGTGACATTCAATCCCGTAACAGAACATCCCACTCCTCAAATGGCATATTACACAATGGTTACTTCAGACTTGCTATAAATTCAAGACATCAGAGACAGATGATAGAACACAGAATAAAAGCATATGCTGAGAGTTTACACAAGTCTCTATTTTTCATATTTGTCTTTGTATTCATTTGGTACTTCAGTGTTTATCATATCCACTCTGTGATAGAGTCTATATACATTTCCAAATTATATTTTCATTTAATCTCAAGGTAAAGGGACTTTCTGCTTGTAAGACTTACAAGGTGCAAATAGGAGGGAACATTACTGCTTGTAAGACTTACAGGAGTGCAAGTAGGAGAGAACATTGATGCTCATAAGACTTGCATACATAAGTAGGAGAGAAAGATCATAAGGATTGTTCTGCACATAAGACTTGTCATAAGGGGTAGAGAATATTCTAGGTGTTAGAGTATTTCTACTCATAGTCCTTGCAAGGACGATTGCTGTCTTGTGGCGTTCTGAGAACCCACTGAATCTTAGAAGAATGGTGAAAATCTCATTAGGTCTTGATCTCTAAGGACTGGACATAGGCCTGATTTTTTGTTGAACCAGTTATAAATCTCTGTGTACTGATTCTCTCATCTCTAGTCTCTTTTCATCTATTTTCATATCACTGTAACAACTAAAAATTTTATTACATCATCCAATTCACACCCTCTTGGGTGAAGCCTGCCTCTTTCATTTGGTATCAGAGTGAGGTCTTCTTTGAAGAGCTTAACAGCTTGAGAAGGATCCATTCAATGGCAACAATGGGTGAGAACATTCTTCCAAATAAAGCTTCCATCACTAGACCTCCTGGTTTTGCTGGAGAACATTTTTCATTCTAGAAAGGTAAGTTCAGAGTATTCGTAATGACAAATGAATACGGTTTATGGAATGTAATACAAGACGGTGACTATGTTCCAATGAAGAAAATATTTTGTGGATCTTTATCCTAAAAAATATCCTAAATAAATTTATATTATATTATTTTAGGAGTTTGTGGGAATATTAGAATGATGGTGTTTGTCACTTGGATACGAGATAAGATTTATCCTAAGTTCTCATGATTTTTATTTTCTATCCCATAGAATGACACCCAATCATAATCATTTAATCAGATGGATCTCTCTCCATCCCCATCTTAATTACATCACTTTATAATTATTTTTAGGAACAAATTGACCATTATGAACATTGGTATTTCTGACCTTCAGTCCCATCGTGTTGCCATTCCTCACCACCACACTTCAATGGGTCATCGCATTCCCATCATGCGGTTGCCACCATACAAGGAGCGGGACAATGTAGAGTTGGTATCACCAATGATCGAGGATTCATCTCTGCCAATATCAGTGGAGGTGTTGAATGGGTTGGTGATGGATCAGAGCTACGGAGTGACAAGAATGAGAGTGGTCCAACAATATAAACAGTGCATATCTAGATTTCGGGCGAACAAGTTAAATAGAAAGAGGGTACATTATGTGTGAGATGACCAATATTATTTGTGCAGATTGTATTCCTACATATTACCCAGATTTGTTTCTCCCTCTTATGTAGCCTTGGTGGGTTATGTTTTTAAGTCAAATTATTGATAATTTAAGACTTAGTTCTATCCTTTTATAGACCTAGAATGATTTGCGTGCATCAACCTACAAGTGGAGCGTATATATGGCAACAAATAATATATGGGATTTGCACAAATGTATTTTGAGTGAAATAGTAAATTCAATCACCCAACTTTTTTTTATTCTGAATTAGGTATATTTATAAATATTTGATTTGATTATTTGTTTTCAATAAAAAGATAAATGAAGTCTTTAATTTCCTTAGACTTAGCATGCTCCAACTAAAGGTTATAAATATTTTAGCGATAATTAATCTATAAGCGTTTATAGTTTCAACCAATTTTTAATAGTTCCCTAAAGTGTTTTTCTTTTTATTTCGTCCTTATAGTTTTACATGATTTTTAATCAGGTCAATATAGTAATTTATTTATCAATTTAATTTTAAATTTAATAAATAAATAACATTAAAATATAAATATTAATAATAAACCTAAATTGATAAGTATATAATTAGAAAACACAATTAATATAATAAATTTGTATATAAATAAAAATTAATAATAATTATATTGTATTTATGAAAAAATTTATTACCATAATTAAAACCTTATAATTATAAAAAAAATTATAATTATCATATAAATAATATAAATAGATGCTTGGTTAAAAACTTGAAAGAATATCAAAATAAAATTTATTATAATAACTAACCTTTTATGGAATATTATTATTTATACAATAATATTAATAAATTTATATTTAGTAATATTATATTTATATTTTTAAAATAATATTATCATAATGTATAGAATAAAAATAAAAAACTAATGGACCTAATTAAAAATTAGATAAAACTATATTGATAAAAATAAAAAAGTTACAAGGACTTAATTAAAAACAAATGAAGGTATAAGGACCTAATAAAAAGGAAAAAATCTACAAGGATTTGATTAAAAATTGGTTGAAACTAAAAAGACCTACAGATTAATTATCCCAATATTTTATTCAACTCACAAATATGTTTTTAATAATATCTACACTTTTTTTGCCAACAATAATATCTATACATATGAAGATTATGTATTCTCTATCTCAATTATTACCTTATTGACTCTATTTTTTTTACTTTTTTTTATCCCTGATTGTATTTTAATTTTTGTTTTTAACTTAAGTGCATATTATTTATAAATTTCTTATATAAAAATTTCATTTGAGTCTTTACCACTTGGATTCAAAATATAATATAGCTACTGCACTACTGAAGCCTTTTGATATATATGTATGCGTATGCAGATTTAACATATTCGAGGAACTTGAACTCCTAAATTTTTAACAAATAATTTTCTGTTGTCAATTTTAAAATATTAGTTGTTAAATTCTTACACTAAAATTGTTAATTTTAATATAACAGTTGTTAATGGAGTTATATATTGGCAGAGAAGAATAAGTTTTGTCTTGTTCTTATGCAAACAACTAGTAGATTTCATAAGATTAGTTATTTCCTATGTTAAAAATGCTAATATTAAAGTTTTTTTCCATCGTTGCTATTAATGCTTAATATAAGAAATTAATAACTTGTTTATCAGAAATTCACAACTACTCTAATGAAATTTACTATATTTATTCTTCTGTCAATATAACTCCATCGCCAACTGTTTTATTGAAATTAGTAACTTCAGCATATGAAGTTAACAACTGATATTCTGAAATTGACAACGACTATAATTATTTGCAAAAACCATACAGTGACTGGTAAATTTTATATAAGTAGTTGTAAATTTCCAAATAAGTAGTTGTAAATTTCCACAAGTAAAATTGTTTTCTTAAGCAAATTCTAGTAAAATTGCCAAGTTTTTATATTGAAGTTGTTAATCTCCTATACCACATTTAACTCCTAGTATGTGAGATTGACAACTTTTACATGAAAAATTAACAACTAATCTTATGAAATTTATTAATAAAAGCGCATGTTTCTTCTTTTGCTTATGCCAATGACTAATGCATTTTAGGAAAAAATAATTTTTTGTTCCTCAAATTTTAACTTAGTTACTTAGTCTTTCAATTATGACTCAGTCTAACCCAATCCTTCAAATTTTGACTTGGTTAAAACCTAGTCCCTGAATTTTTTCTATTTAATAAGCTAATCCCTTGGCAAAAGGAGGTTGATGACAAGGTACAAAAAATGCTGCTCTAGGTACCAAGTAATAAGCTCTCTAAGAATGTAGTCATGAAGCATAACCTCATTTTACTGAGATAAAAAGAAGAGATCACCTGGCTCTGCGTTCAAGTGCCGTGACTACAAGGTTCAGAGGAACACAACTAAATTGTTAGTTCTTGCAGGTCAATGAAAAATAGATTATGAAATCTTATAGGGTATAGTTGATTTTAGAGGTTTAAAGAAAATATAATGGCTGAGTTTAAATGGGTCAATTCCAACACACCTAAATTTTTTTGTACGAAAAAACAAACTGATTGGCTCAAATTTTATACCCAAGACACTGCCATTTTAGCTGGGCAAGTTCTTGCTTTCTTTTGGACCAGTTGTGCACCTCTTACTAATTCAACTCTCAATCCATTGATCCCTTGCCATCGAATCCTTCACCATGTTCACACTACACGACCTTCCCTCCATCATTTTATTTAATTTTAAAGTGCTACTATGGGTAACCCTTAAAAATAATGAGATAAAAGAGAATATTAAGAAAAAGATATATATGTGTTATGAATATTAAATATGTGGATGTCCATTGACTCATATTACTCTTCCAATCAACTTGACATAAAGAAGAAAAGATGACTTGACACAAAGCAAAAGCAAAAGAAGACAAGGATATAAAGAAAAGAAGACAAGGACATAAAGAAGATATAAAGTAACAATGATCATGTAATCAGGGTTAAATATAACCATGGTCATGCAACCAGGGTTAGATTTCTGCCTCTATATAAAGGGCTGTAATCGATTGTTTCAGTTGAACTGAATGAGAACTTCTCTCTAACTTCTCTCTAGAAATTCTATAATCCTTTCTCTGGATTCTATCAATCTTCTCTCTTATCACATATACTTTTATAACACGTTATCAGCACGAAGCTCTAAAAGAAGGTATGATCTTCTCATGGTTTCTTTAATGATTATATATACCTTGTTTTATTTTATAGATCTGGGATAATCTGAGCCACTATATGGAATTAGAGAGATACTTTTACCGATTGTTATATAACATCGGGTTCCATGGCTAAGATTAGATATCGTTATTGTTTTTATATATTATTTACGAGTTCTTTTATATTATTATTGTGGCCAGAAGCCATACACATCTGATTCTTAAAATTATGACCAGAAGTCATAATGTTTTAATTTCTTATAATATGGCCAAAAGCCATATCCATTCTTATTATATAGCCAGAAGCTATATACATTTTTCATCTTATTATATGGCCAGAAGCTATATATATTTTTATCTTTTATCTTATTGTACGGCCAGAAGTCATGTACAATTTTTATCCTGAAGATAATAGTTAATTCCTCATCTTGAGATTAAATGGCCCTAAGCCATACATGGCCTGAAGTCATGAGATTAAATGGCCCGAAGCCATATATGTTTTAATTTTCTTATCTTGCCTTATAAATTATTTATTATCTTTATGAATTTACAGTTATTATATTGCATATTTACATTTCATATTTTAATTATTTTCATTTATTTCTTTAATTAGTTTGAACAATGGCAAACCTGGCAAAACTTGAAATTGTGGCTCTTGATATTACCGGGAAAAATTATTTATCTTGGAAGTTGGATGCGGAAATTCACTTGAATGCCAAAAGTCTGGAAGACACGATTAAAGAAGGGAATAAGGCATCCAACCAAGATAAAGCCAAATCCATGATTTTTCTTCGCCACCACTTACATGAAGATTTAAAAACTGAATATTTGACAGTGATGGACCCACTTGTCCTTTGGAACAATTTGAAAGAAAGATAAGATCACCAGAAGATGGTCATTCTTCCAAAAGCTCATTTTGATTGGATGCATTTACGCTTGCAAGATTTTAAATCTATAAGCGAATATAACTCAGCTATGTTCAGAATTACTTCTAAATTAAAATTATGTGGAGAAAATGTTACTGATGATGATATGTTAGAAAAGACATTCTCCACATTTCATGCATCCAATTTGCTCCTGCAGCAACAATATCGTGAAAAAGGTTTCAAGAAATATTCTGAGTTAATTTCTTGTCTCCTTGTGGCTGAACAAAATAATGAGCTTTTGTTGAAAAATCATGAATCCCGTCCAACAGGCTCAACTCCATTCCCTGAAGTGAATGTAGTAACTAATGAATTTTATTGTGGCCGTGGCCGTGGACGTGGACGTGGACAAGGACGTGGACGTGGGCGTGGCTACAGCCGTGGGCGTGGCCGTGGTCGATATCATGGAGGTTCAAATTCCTACCAGAAGTAGGAAAAGACTGATAAGAACCAAAAAGGGGAAAGCAGTAGGCATAACAAATATGCTGATAATCCATGCTATCGATGTGGTGGCAAGGGCCATTGGTCTCGTACCTGTCGTACACCAAGGCACCTAGTTGATCTTTACCAAGAATTAATTAAAAATACTGGTAAAAGATCAAATGTTGAAGTTAATCATGTTGATCAGGGTGAGAATTCTGAGTATGGCGATATAGATAATAACTATTTGGATGTTGCAGATTTCTTAATATAATTTGAAATGTTATATTTATTTAAAGTTGTTTCTATCATATGTATTAATTTTTATTTATGTTTTTATGAAGAATGAATCCTATTGGCATCAATCCTGAAGATTTATGTCTCATTGATAGTGCAACAACCCACACCATACTCAGACATGATAAATATTTTTCTTCCTTGGTAATACGAGAAGCCAATGTTCAGACTATATCTGGTAGTATAAATTTAATTGAAGGCTCCGGAAGAGCTAGTATTTTGTTACCTGAAGGAACAAAATTATGCATTGATAATGCATTTTATTCTACCAAGTCTAAAAGAAACTTACTGAGTTTCAAAGATATCCGCAGAAATGGATATCATTTAGAAACAACAACTAAAAATAATAAGGAATATCTTGTCATTACAAATATAGTTGCTGGTAGAAAATGCATATTAGAAAGTTTTCCTATTTTTTCTTCTGGTTTGTATTACACATGTATAAGCACAATTGAAACACATACTATTGAGAACCAGAAGTTCAATAATGCAAACCAGAAGTTTGCCAATTCAAACCAGCAGTTTGATAATGTAAACCAGAAGTTTACTAATGAATTTAATGTTTGGCATGACCGGTTAGGCCATCCCGGTTCAATCATGATGCGACAAATAATTGGGAATTCATGTGGACATACCCTGAAGTGTAAACAAATACCACAATCCCATGATTTTTCATGTGCTGCATGTTCCAAGGGAAAGTTAATTATTCGCCCCTCACCAAGCAAAGTAGAAAGTGAGACTCTCACATTTCTAGAACGGATACAGGGAGATATTTGTGGGCCAATACACCCACCATGCGGACCATTTAAGTACTATATGGTTTTAATTGATACATCAACTAAATGGTCGCATGTTTGCTTATTATCTTCTCGTAACCTGGCGTTTGCGAGATTACTTGCTCAATTGATTAGATTAAGAGCACATTACCCTGATTATCCTATCAAGAAAATACGTCTTGATAATGCTGGTGAATTTACATCACAAGCTTTTAATGAATATTGTATATCCCTTGGAATTGATTTTGAACATCCTGTAGCTTATGTTCATACGCAAAATGGACTTGCAGAATTATTGGTTAAAAGGTTGTAATTAATTGCAAGACCTTTACTTATGAAATCTAATCTACCAATTGCTTGGGGCCATGCCATTTTGCATGCAGCAATGTTAATTCGCATCAGGCCAACAAGTTATTTAAAGGTTTCTCCCTTACAAATGGTTTTTGGTCAGGAACCTAATATTTTCCATATAAGAATTTTTGGGTGTGCGGTATATGTGCCTGTAGCACTACCACAACGCACCAAGATGGGCCCTCAAAGAAAGATGGGAATATATGTTGGGTATGAATCTCCATCAATTATAAAATGTTTAGAACCATCTACAGGAGATTTATTTACGGCACAATTTGCCGATTGTCATTTTGATGAATCATTTTTTCCAACATTAGGGGGAGAAAACAAACAGCTGGGTAAAGAAATTAGTTGGAATGAATTATCATTGGCTCATTTTGATCCTCGTACAAAACAGTGTGAACTGGAAGTTCAAAAGATAATTCATTTACAGAATTTAGCTAATCAAATGCCAGAAGCATTTACTGACCCAAAGAAAGTGACAAAGTCACATATCCCAGCTGCTAATGCTCCTATTAAAATTGATGTCCCTGAAGGACAACCTGCTATGAATGAATCCAAAGCACGCCTGAAGTGTGGCAGGCCCATTGGTTCCAAAAATAAAAATCCTCGAAAAAGAAAAGGAGCAAAGAATATAGATGGTCAGGTTGAGGATAATGAAGAAAAATTAGTAGCTCCATAAGAGCCATCTCCTGAAGAGATATTATCTCCAGAAGAGAACATTGTAGTCCCAGAAGAGACCCAGGTACCTGATATATGTGAAAATAATGAGATCTCAATAAATTATGTTATGAATGGAATCTGATGGGATAGAAATGAAGTCAATGTTGATGACATCTTTGCTTATCATATAGCATATGATGTAATGAATGATAATGAGGATCATGAGCCAAAATCCATTAGTGAGAGCCAACAAAGAAAAGATTGGCCCCTATGGAAAGATGCCATTAATGCAGAATTAAAATCATTGGCAAAACGAAAAGTATTTGGACCTGTAGTCCTTACACCTGAAGATGTAAAACCAGTTGGACGCAAATGGGTCTTTGTACGAAAAAGAAATGAAAAGGGAAAAATAACTAGATATAAGGCACGTCTAGTAGCCCAAGGTTTTACACAAAGACCTGGCATTGATTTTGAAGAAACGTATTCACCAGTAGTGGATGCGACTACTTTTCGTTATTTAATCAGTCTAGCAGTAGATGCAGGACTTGATTTACATCTAATGGATGTTGTGACTGCCTATTTATATGGATCACTTGATAGTGATATTTATATGAAAGTCCCTGAAGGACTTAAGATGCCAGAAGCATCCAATTCAAGTTCTCAAGAACAATACTCAGTTAAGTTAAATAAGTCCATGTATGGCCTGAAGCAATCAGGGCGCATGTGGTATAATCGTCTTAATGAATATTTGTTGAAAGAAGGATACAAAAATGATCCGATATGCCCATGCATCTTTATGAAAAGATCTAATAGTGAATTTGTTATAATTGCTGTTTATGTTGATGATATCAACATCATTGGAACTCCTAAAGAGCTTCAAAAGGCAATTAATTGTTTGAAGAAAGAATTTGAGATGAAGGACTTGGGAAGAACAAAATTCTTTCTTGGATTACAAATCGAGTACTTCAAGAAAGGGATCTTTGTATATCAAGAAACTTATACAAAGAAGGTCCTAGAGCGATTTTACATGGATAAATCTCATCCATTATGTACTCCAATGATTGTAAGATCTTTGAAAGTAGATAAAGACTCATTCCAAGCCCGAGAAATCAGTGAAGAAGGTGATGAAGAACTACTTGGTCCAGAAGTACCATATCTCAGTGCTATTGGAGCACTAATGTATCTTGCTAATCACACACGTCCTGATATATCATTTGCTGTTAATTTATTAGCAAGATATAGTTCTTCACCAACACGAAGGCATTGGAATGGAATAAAGCATATTCTTCGTTATCTTAGAGGTACTACAGACATGGGGTTATACTACTCAAATGTATCCAAGCATGAACTGGTTGGTTATGCAGATGCCGGATTTTTGTCTGATCCACATAATGGTAAATCACAAACGGGCTATCTATTTACATGTGGAGGTGCAGCTATTTCATGGCGATCTATGAAACAGACTATATCAGCCACATTATCTAATCATGCAGAAATTCTAGCAATACATGAAGAAAGTCGAGAATGTATGTGGTTAAGGTCAGTGATACATCATATACGTACAATTTGTCATTTATCTTCCGGTAAAATGATCCCAACAATCCTATATGAGGATAATGCTGCATGTATCGCTCAACTTAAAGAAGGTTATATCAAAGGCGATAGAACAAAGCATATTTCACCAAAATTCTTCTTCACTCATGACCTTCAAAAGGATGGTGAAATAGATATCCAACAAATCAGTTCAAGTGAAAATCTAGCAGATTTATTCACCAAGTCACTCCCAGGTACAATCGTTGAAAAACTTGTTCATGATATTGGCCTTCGGAGATTCAAAGATTTCAACTGATATTGTCAAGAGGAGGGGTCGATACACGCTGTACTCTTTTTCCCTTATCTAGGTTTTGTCCCACTGGGTTTTCCTGGAAAGGTTTTTAATGAGGCAGCACTCGATGGTGTATCAATGAATGATGTACTCTTTTCTTTGGCTAGGTTTTTATCCCACAGGGTTTTTCCTAGTTAAAGTTTTTAATGAGGCACATTCATAATGGACATCCAAGGGGGAGTGTTATGAATATTAAATATGTGGATGTCCATTGACTCATATTACTCTTCCAATCAACTTGACATAAAGAAGAAAAGATGACTTGACACAAAGCAAAAGCAAAAGAAGACAAGGATATAAAGAAAAGAAGACAAGGACATAAAGAAGATATAAAGTAACAATGATCATGTAATCAGGGTTAAATATAACCATGGTCATGCAACCAGGATTAGATTTCTGCCTCTATATAAAGGGCTGTAATCGATTGTTTCAGTTGAACTGAATGAGAACTTCTCTCTAACTTCTCTCTAGAAATTCTATAATCCTTTCTCTGGATTCTATCAATCTTCTCTCTTATCACATATACTTTTATAACAATATGGAGATATGTAAGGAAATATCATAAACTTTAAAAGTCATTCAACATTGCATTTGCATCATTCTTTATTATTATATTAAAACAAAAAAATACTTTTTATTTTAACAATAAATCTCCTTTCATAAAATCATTAAACAATGTGAAAACCACTCATTTTCAAAAGTTCTTGACCAGTCAAAATTAAAGCCGCTAAGCTTCCTAGTCCCCACCATCATATGTCAAGCCAAAACAAAAATTGTAGAGCTTCGATAAATTAAAAAAAAAATGATCCAACGCAGGTTAATTCAATCTTCTTCGTCATCTTCTGTTGAATAATTTCTCTTCCTCTTTTCGAATGTTTCTTCTTTCTCTTTGCATGACGTTCTGTAAATTTCGGCTCAATTTGTCACTCAAAACCTTCCCACAATTCGAACAAGAACTGCACATTTACCATATCAAGATGAAATAAATCAACACAGTATATCACCAACATTGTAATAACTACGCACAATTTACAAATTGTGAGCCCAAAAACATATTTCAATTAAAAAAAGTTAAATTACATTAGACTTCTTTAAATTTATAATCATGATTATTATTATAAGTCTGTGACTTGGCTGAATCAAATGGGTATTAAGGTCAAGATTTGATTTGTCTCATGCAAATGACCACTTGTGATCAATGAAGATTCTTTTTTAAGCTCAACATGGTACCTGAGCCCAACCTATCTTGGGTTGGATTCCTGATGGAGATCCGAATGTGAAGCAGGTTGCTTCCTATCCTTGGTAGAGAGGGATCCGGATCTCCTCAGTGCCCAAATTCTCAGTGTCCCTTAGTGGCGTGAATTTCCAACCATCCCGATCAATCTAATATCTCATAGTGTGCCACCTCATCATACTTTTTAAAATTTTAAAAAAAAATTTGAGCCATCTTTAGATAATTTTGGGTTAAGTTACGTGGGCTGAAGTATTTTTTCATGTATGCTCAATATTCTAAAATAATTTATGATATGTCTAGTGCCTTATTGAAGTTTTTTTTTTCATATATGTTCAATATCCTAAAATAATTTGTCGTATGTTTAGTGCCCTGAAGTATTCTTGCATGTACGTCTAGCACACCTTAAAGTAATTTGTGATGTGTTCAACATCATATTGTTCACTTAAAAAATTTTATGGGAGTTAACCTTACATTACTGCTTCCAGTTCTAAATATAATACCCAATTAAATTTTTTGAGAAGATTAAAATAATTAATTAAATTACTTTAAAATATTTATATTTATCAATTAATTTGACGGACTTATAAATTTATATATAATTTAATCATATATAACATATAATATAATTAAATAACTTATTTAGCTTACTTAATCTCCCAAAAAAAATCAATTAGGTCATATATTTTGAATTGGAGGTAGTGATATTTATTTCAAAATTATAAATGGTTCAGATTTTTAAAATTTTTAAATTTTAAAAGCACGATGAGGTGGCATACTATGAGATGTTAGATTGATATGGAAGGATGGAAATTCACGGCGCTGAGGGGCGCTGAGAATTTGGCCGCTGAAGAGATCCGGATCCGGCGGAGAGAAGGGAGTCACAAGAGGAACCATGCTTTTGCCCTTCTTTATTCTTTATTCTGCGATTATGTATATCCTAATTACCTCTTACATTCCACCGCCGTCTTCCGCTTCAAACGGCTGCGCCGCTCCTTCCGTTCTTGCATCTCCAATTTTGTGTGTTTGCCGCCGTCAAAGCTTCCTTTCAAGATTGTTTCCATGACAGTTTCTATGGCAAGATCAAAGCGATCTTCTTGTCGTTTCTACTTCCGCCTCAGTTCTGCGAAGCACCGTACTCACAGTCTCTCGAAGCTCCACTGCAGTGTTGTGAAGTGCTTAGCGTTGATTTAGCTTAGTCTTCCTATTTCGAGAAAGTGAAATTTGAGAATGAAGACCGAATTGCCATGTGCCCAAGGTCCACTCGTCGCTGTTCCCTCGTCGGATCAGAGCAGAGAAAAGGTCTCTCAGTAAACAGAGTGCGCCAGAGAGATTGAGGGAAGAAGGAGGAGACTGAGACCGAGACCGAGACCGAGACCGAGAGAGAAGCACTGAGCCTGAGATGGAGAAAGAAGGGGAAGGGGAGAGAGAACGATCGGGAGAGAAAGAGAAAGAAATCTTGCCCCATTGGATCAACCTCTCAACAAAAGGATCCTTCTCATTCAGTATTACAATCTGTTATGGTTGTTTCAGTAACTATCTTTTCCATCTTCTCCTTGAGTGATATAATTGTTGTTAGCAATGTTGAAGCGCTGTTTGAGTTGTTTGCTGGTTCTGTTGTTGATGATTATGGATTAATAATAAGCAAGGAAGAATTCCTGCTGGAAATTTTCAAAAATAGGAATAGGGAAAATCTCTTTGCAAATTGGGTCTTTGATCTGTTTGATCTTAAAATGAAGGGAGACATTGTTTTTTTGGGACTTTGTTAGATCACTCAATGCGTTCCATCCAAATGCACCACCACAAGAAGATGAGATAGATTTTTTCTTTTAGGCATCGCTACAGAACAATTCAATCGCATTGTTAAGTATGTATGCTAAGTGTGGTGACTTAGTTGGAGCACAAAAGGTGTTTGATAGAATGCATCAAAGGAGTGAAGCTAGATGATACTCCCTCCGGTCCTAAAATCTATTTCTTATATTTCTCAATCTTTTTCCTAATTTATTACTATTAATACTCCTCAACAGCAATCAACTAAAAGAGAGATGGGGGAATTCAGAAACATGATTAGAGTATTTTAGAAAAAGTATATCATAGTAACTAGTTTTCTTAATCTAATCAAATTACATAAATAGGTTTTACATTAAAATATGAAGGTGTATGACTTTTATCGCAGTTTTGATGATGACATGTAGTCATGAGGCTTTGATAGAGAACGGAAAGAAATATTCTGAAATGGATAGAAGTGAATTTTACTTGTCATTTATGCCGAAGTCAACATCTAGGACAAGTCCAGGTTGAACACTTTTTTGGTCTGAACATGACAACATTAGTTTCAAATTGCAAGGTTTTTTATCAGATTTGATTAAGGGTTTCCCTTCTCAAGGGGCCATGGATTTTCGCCTTTTTTAATAAGTGTGTTTCAGAAATTCGAACGTGTGTTCTCCTTCTTGCGAATCAACAACTTAATGATTCAAATTGCATGCTTTACTTGACAAGGGATGGACTCTTTCTAGCAACTACTAGTGAAAACGGCTTACTTACATTCTTCAAAACAATATATGCCAGTCAGTTACAGGAAGTAAGAAGAGGGATATATAGAACTAAAATCCATATTATTGTTTTGTCACCAACTGTCCAGTTGTTGGCAGGTACCATTCCTATATATTCAATGAGAAGAATCAGAAGATGAGATATCTTCATGAAAGTCAAAGAGAAAGGTGTTCCCATTGAAAGTCTGAGGAAGATGTATTGAACTTAAGGGGGTGTGTTAAAATATTGAACCATAGTTAAGATCTCATATGATTTGCTAAGTTCATATAGTTAGTTAAGCAAGGTTAGACAGGGTATTGGCATTGTGATTATTGTAAACGGATATTCTTCCTACCAAGTAGAAAGAGAGGAGTCTCTCTAGAGAAAGGTTAATTTTGGTCTCTCTCAATTTGTCCCTAATAATTTAGGGTCTAGTTAAAGGGTTGATTTATCACTTGCAAACAATCATTTGTAACAAATCAAGATTTTTCTTTATTAGCGTAACAGTTAAGGATGTTATTTACGCATATAGTATAAAGTTTATAGGAGTTTGATATAATTCAAGCTTAAAACGTAAAATAAATTAGGCATGTAGCAAAGAAATTAAAGAGAGCATTACTTGGTTTCAAGAGGGCCAGGTTCACGTCTAGTTGTGCAAAATTTTTTACAGTGATCGCAATACTCCATTGAGCTCAGAAATTTGAGATAACAGAGATTTGTGACTTTCTATTAAGGAAGTACTATGTGAAGCCACAAGCAAACTATATATATATATTAGCAATAGGAATTATTGAAAATCACTCAAATTTTATGATAGATTTATTGTTTTGAATTGTTTTAGGATAATGAGTTTATTAAGTATATACTTATCTGAAAATTAAAATTAGATTATGATTACATGACGTAAATATTTTCTTAAAAAAAATAAATTGCACAAATATTTTTAGTTTTCGGAATTGTTTACTTTTTTACGAGAATGATGAGAAGTTATCCAAGACTTCAAATTTAATTTTAATTTTTAACTATAAAATAGAGTCACAAATGTGTGTGTATTATCCAAATAGATTCGTCTTAGCTGCAAGATAACTTTTTCAGGTCAGAATTTGATTGAAACCTTTAGCATAATAACAATTGATAAATATTAAATATAACAAACCGAGTATTTTATAATATTATATTATATCATAAAAATAATATCTTTTCATTTTTTATGTTTTATGAAATAACATTAGATTAGGTATAGATATATTTTTTCCTTTGATCAGGTTAAAAAAAAAATATCGTATTGCATTAATACTTTTCTTTAATCAAAATCTTAAATTTAAATTAAGGACATGCTATCCGACTCACAACTGAATTTCTCCACATTTCACACACACAAACATATATATATATATATATATATAATATCCAAATTCGCAGTTTCTTACCTCTGAAAGATCAAAGTCAAGAATCTGAAGGGGGCAAATTATGGATCAAAATTCTCAGTTTCTCACTGAAGAGGTTATTGATGTCTTCGTTCTTGTCATGGCTGAGTTTCTCATTGAAGAGGTTATTGATGACTTCGTTCTTGTCATGGCTGACCAGGAAGAACAAGAACATCTTGAGAAAGATAAGAAGCAAGAATCTATGGAGCAGATAGATGAAAACTCTCTGTTTCTAGCCATGGACGAGACAGTAGAGTTTATTAGAATACATAAAAAAAGAATAGTCCCATATTGATTGCTTAAATATTGGAGTGAAGGTATATAATCCAATTGTTGGTCCTATCAAATTGACTTGAGTCATTTTGATAGAAAGACCAACTTAATATACATATCTCACTAAACTCTAATATGGTATCAGAGCCATCCGATCAATGGGATAAAAAAAAAGAAGAAGAAAATGAATATTGAAAAAAAAATATTATGGACCTGAGGCCTCTGAGACTTAAAAAGAAAGAAAAAAGTACAAGCCCAGGCAAAAAAAAAAAAAAGAAGAAAGAAAAAAAAGTAGTAGGGAGAATATTAGAATACATAAAAAAAGAATAGTCCCATATTGATTGCTTAAACATTGGAGTGAAGGTATATAATCCAATTGTTGGTCCTATCAAATTGACTTGAGTCATTTTGATAGAAAGACCAACTTAATATACATATCTCACTAAACTCTAATAGAGTTGATTCTGAAACATTCAGGAATTGATGATGATGATGATGATAATGATGAAAAAGAAGAAGAAGAAGAAGACGACGAGGAGGAGAAGCGGGAGGAGGAGGAGGAGGAGGAGGAGGAGGAAGATCAAAAGCAAGAATTCATGGAGCAAAGAGATAACGTGGATGTTAGTACGTATTTGTCTGAGTTACTACTGTTTTGGTATTTGTACTATTTTGAATTTTTTTATGAAGTCCTTATTTAATTATCCAGGAATCTATGACGATGAAGAAGAACATGAGGAAGATAAAAAACAAGAATAGATGGAGCAGATGGATGAAAAATCTCTGTATCAAACTATGGACGAGAATTTATACTTGGTTCTCAAATATTCAGGAATCTATGATGATGAAGAAGAACATGAGGACGATGAAAGAACAAGAATATATGGAGCAGATGGATAAAAAATCTCTATTTTGAACCATGGACAAGAATTTAGACATAGCTGTAAGGTAGTTTTTTTTATAGTTATATAGAAGATACTAGTACTTTTAATACAATAAATAATCACAAAACATAGGAAGAACATATATTTAATTATATTGTTTTTTTAATTTATGGTACAACTAGACAATACGTTTTAAATATGTGAATAATAATTAGCAAATTGCATATGAGATTCATCGCGAAAATATCTGATAATAATTTAGCACCTCATATTTCACTATTACAGCACCCTTTCATTTGGGTTAAGGTGTAAATCTATCAATAAAGTATTGTCCGAGAAACATCCGTCACAAATATCTTTTAAAAGGGTCAAAAATACTAATGAAGTTTTAAAAAGAGGCATCCACCATAATTTCCGTTAACTCCATACTAACGGCGTTAAATCATAAGAGAAGAAAACCCCTAACGGCATTAATACAGATTTAACGGAAATTGTGATGGATGCCCCTTTTTAAAACTTCATTGATATTTTCACCCCTTTTAAAAGATATTTGTGGTGGACGCTCCTCAGACAATATTTTATTGGTAGATTTACATCTTAACCCCTTTCATTTTTAGCCATCAACTTTCACATTACCTCGTTTTTATTTTTAATATGCTTAAATTTATATTTCCATGTGTCAAGCTAAGAGCCCATTATCTCATTTTTATTTCTAAAATACTTAAATTTAAACTTGCCAAGTGTAAGCCGGTTGTCGTATCTGCTTTTAGGCAGTAATATATAGTTACATAGTGTTAGGCCATAGGATATCACTCATACGTGGAGGCTCAAGCTTTTAATTCTTCATTAGAAAGATTTAATAAGCATGTTTGTTTCAGCTTAAAAAAACTTATAAGTTGCTTTTTACGTAAATCGAGACACAACTCCTCTCACATACTTACTTCGTATACCGTAAATCACTATTAAAAAGCAACTTATAAGCAATCGAATCGCTCAACCAAACATACCAAATATCTGTTGTATTATCTATAAGTATCTTTATAAATATTCTTTGAGCCCGTACGCATACCCTAATCGTGATAAACCCTATAACCCAACTTTTCAAAACTCTTTTGTACCAGCAAAAAAAAAATATCAGTTGCACTCTTCCTAACACATATTATGTATGGGCAAACTGTTAAGAATGAGATAGCCCAAGTGGTTATATATGGGCAAGCTGTTATGAATGATATAGCTTGTTGTCTCCTTCTCCATACTTGCTTTTGAGTCAATGTTGAATTTTAATAATATATGGGCAATATATCCTGGCCAAGCAGGGGTGTGGTTATCAAAGTTACTATGAAGACATAATTTGTTACAACAACACTCCCAAATTCTTATAGATGGCAAAGGAAAGTGATTGTTCCATCTTATTACTTTTACTTGCAATGTTTAAGATAAGCTCTTGTTTAAATGGATCGTTCCTTCTTTACTCTTCACAACTAGTGATAACCTGAATATTGTTTGCATTAAAAAACAATTCATTCATTATCGTCGGGATCTCAAAGTCTGCTTAGTATTTGGACAACACCCAAATCGTGGTTTCAGAAGCTATTTTCCGTAAGTCGAGACAAAACTTCTCCCACATACTTACCTCATAAATCGTAAAAGCTACTTTCAAAAATTAATCCAAACACAAACGTCAAAAATTATTAATCAAGATATCCTTGCGTTTTAAGGATTGTTTTCGTTTGTTTCCATTTCTTCCACTAGTTTTAGTTTTTTCCAGCACTTACGTTATCATTCATCTCCGTATGATGTATTTTAAATATTTTCATCTTTAATATATCATTTTGTATTCTTATAAAAAAAAAACATTGTTACATAGATTTGTTCCCCTTTTTCTGAGGCCATGGTGCAATTTATTTTTAAGTCAAATAATTGATAATTTAAGACTTAGTTCAGTCCTTTCATGGGCATAGAATGATTGCATGCATCATCCAACGAGTGGGGCGCATGTATGGCAACAAATAATATATTGGATTTGCAACAAATGTATGTTAATTAAATATTAAATTCAATTATCCACGTTTTTAATTTTGGATCAGGTGTATTTATAAATATAGGAAATTAATAACTTTATTATAAGAAGTTGACAACTAATATTATGAAATTTACTATATTTATTCTCATAAGCAAAAGAAGAAGTTTATACCTTGGTCATTAACTCCATTGACAAATATTATAAATCTTAATTAATATAGCTATAAAAAAATCTTAATTAATATTAATATAAGAAACTGTCAACTGTTGCATACAAAATTAAAAACTCATCTTAAAAAATTTACTCGATCCATTGATAACTGTTTTATTGGAATTAATAACTTTAGCATATGAAGTTAACAACTGATATTCTGAAATTGATAACTATAATTATATGTTAAAAATCAAAGAAATTTTATAATATTAGTTCTAAGTTTCCTTTAGTAAACTTTTTTTAAGCAAACTCTAGTAAAATTGCTGAATTTTTATATTAAAGTTGTTAATTTTATATGCTGCACTTTAGTATTAACAAATCTAGCATTACCTTCAATCTTTAATTTAAGATATTATTCATATATATACTACGAACTAAATCTTATGTTAAGAACTGAAGGTAGTATGTGAAATTGACAACTTTGGCTTAAAAAAAATTAACAACTAATCTTATGAAAATTCTTAATAAAAGCATAATTTTCTTCTTTTGCTTATATATGCAAATGACTAAAGTAAATTTTATAAAATTAGTTGTCCATTTTTAATCGTAAAATTGTTCATTTCATAAACTAAAGTTGTTAACTTCTTATACTAAACTTTTTTTTTATGAATTTCTTATAATAAACTTTAGTATATATATTACGATTTAACTCCAGTATAAGAAAATGTATATTTTGATCTCAAGGATTTTTCCTTCTTCAATTAAGTTTTTATTTAGCGTCAAATTTAAATAAAAAGTGTATTCTTTTTGTTCAAACAAATTATCATCAATTCATATGCATTATCACTAATAGCACCACCAAAAATGTTATCATCAATTTTCAAGAAGTTTGTAAATAGTACTCCCCCTCAATCCTAATTATAAGATAAAGTTGACTTTTTTGAAGGGATTAAAGAAGCTAATTAAATTACTTTAGAGTATTTATATTTATTTTTTTCAAACCAATTAATTTGACTAATAAATTAATATATAATCTAAGGATACATAACATATGATATGATTAAGTAATTTATTTAGCTTCCTAATTTTTCCAAAAAAAGTTAACTTTATCTTATAATTAGGACCGGAGGTAGTAACAACAAAATATTGGAATTGCATGGTAAATATGGACAAACTGAACCTATCAAATTTTAACCAATCTAACATAAATGAGTAATGTCATGTGTAAAATTGTAAATAGTTCTATCATTGACTTCACATTTTTAAAATTCAAATTGAAGTTTATTAACAAAGAATAACAAGAAGATATAGGTATTGGTAAATAAAAAATAATAAAAATACCATAACTTAATTCATTTTTTCCTTTTCATCTTCTGGTGAATAATAATGTCTTTCTCTTCATTTGTATAACAATCCACCTTTCTTTGTCTCTTATTTCTTTTCGATTTTCTGGTCAACTTGTCGCTCAAAACCTTTCCACAAATTGAGCAAGACCTGCAAATTAATTTATGAAATAAAAATGTCAGCAAGTTCTATTTCTTTATTATTATTGAAGGGAGTGAAAAGAAAACTTTTATGAGTTGGGTTTAAAAAAATTAAAATGTGCAGATAAAAGATTTTAATTAATTATTATTGTTATTTTATTTTACATCTTCTCTAAATTTTACAACCCCACCTTTTCAATTTTTTTAAATCTAACTCACAAAAAATTTTCATCCTGTCCCCTCCTCTCCAAATCCCTCTTATCAAACAGTGCCTAATATAAGATACTATTGACTAATTTAGATAAATTAAGGAAATTAAATAAATTACTTAATTATAACATATATAAAGTAATATCTTTAAAATACTTATATGTATCCTTAGATTATTTATTAATTTATACATCAGGTAAACTAATTTGGAGAAAAAAAATAAATATAAATACTTTAAAATCATTTATTTAATTCCTTAATCTCCCTAAATTAGTCGGGTATTATATTAAAGAAAAAAGGTAGCAAAAAAAATAACCAAAGAAAGAAAAAGAATCAGACTATGTGAGGTTCGTACCTGGTTTCATACGGGCCAGATTCATATCTTAATATGCAAAATATTTCACAGTGATCGCAATATTCCATTATTCCTTCTTTCTTCAACGCATGAAAAGAGGATTTTCAGTGATGAACTGAGACACATACTTAATTTCTTTCCAAATCAGACAACCTTGTTATTTGGATTTGGGAATATATATATATATATATATATATATATATAGAGCCGACGTCCCGACGACTGACTTGTTTCTAAATCCTTGGGGACCAAGAAATAAACGCTTGGTCACTACTTAACTTATATACTAAGTCAGCCCATTCATAGCCCGCAAAAATAAATAAAATTTTATTTTTAAATGCCACTATGATTAAGTCAAATAGATCATTTACATTTTGATCCAAAAAAAAAGATCATTTACATTTTTGTAAAATTACGAAAATATTTTTTATCATTACCGACTTACCGTGTACAAAATTATTCTCGAACTGAATGGTAAACGATTCGTTATATTAAACTGACAAAAAAAATCATATGGATTGAAAATATTCACAATATAACAAAAAAAAGTAGCGCTTATCTTCCTTAATACTTTTACATCCCATGAATTAATGGACTATGCTTCGTGTCACTGAGGTTCCTTTTTTGACCGACTTTTATAAGTGCTTTTCTAAAGCATTTATTTGGACCATTTTAGATCTTTATGAATGTTTCCTTAAGCCATATCTCCTCATTGTAACCAATATATATATATATATATATATTTATTTATTTATATCCTCATTTTATGAGTTAGGGACCAATACAGGATTAAGTCATGAGAGGCAAAATCTCAAAAAGAAAGTTAAAATAAAACATAATGCGCACAGAAGTTGGATGGAATTGGAAACACAACCATGTCTTGCAATAGAATAGAAATATGGTATAAAATGATCTGATTAACAAGTCACCTAATCAATTGGATCACAAATCCATATGGCTGAATTTTATATATTTTTGGGAGAATGACACTAAAGTCCCACAAACCGAACAAAATATCAGTAAAATTCCTGCAAAAAAAAATAAAAACTTATTGAGTCATTTTTACAACATGTTAAGTTGTAAAACTCAGGGTTCTCAGAACCGGACCGGACCGGCCGTGAAACTGCCGAACCGGGCACTAGACCGGTCCGGTTCGGTGACCCAGTCTGGTCTGAATTTTTTATTTTAAAAAAATCAATTTTTTTAATTATTTTTTTAGAATTTCATATTAATAATCCTAAAATCTTCCATTTATCATAAGTTCAGTCCCGGTTTAGTACCGGTTTGACTCTGGTCTGACCCACTGACCCTTAACCCAGTACTCCGACCAGTTCAGTCACCGGTCCAGGTTTGATTACCTTGATAAAACTAGTTTAATGAATTGTTATTTCTTTTCGTAGGAACTTTATTAATATTTTCTTTAGTCAAACCTCACTGTCATTTTTATCCCTCTGCCCAACTCCATATGATAAGAACCTTGTGCTCTACACCACATTTTTATCTCATTTGCGTGTGAAACGACATCATTGAGTTTATAAAACAAATATACATCTATATATATATATATATGTCAAACTTGTAACTCTAGTTTGTTGTATTTGAGTTTGTATATGAATGTTACGTTTACATATAGATTTGTCTTTTTCATTCAAATATTACTGATTGAATTGACTATGATTCAACCACGGTTTGACCACTAACCCCACGGTTTGACCACTAACCCTATAATCGCTATCACAATCAATCCCAATTGAGCTTGATAACGCTCAAATTTAACACCACAGTTCTGGATATTAGATAATTGTATATATCAAACTTAATGATACTGTATTCTCTGCGCTGGCTCCAGATTTCAGCACCTGCATTGCGCTTTTGCCAAATCACATACCCAATGATAATCGCAAAATGAGTCCTGTACAGCCATGAAATGAAACTTAACACAATGTCTTTCTGTTCCTACTTCCTAGAAAGGTAACACCATAGAAAATGGAGTTGCAGCAAAAGACATGTCCAATGTTCTAAATTCCAACAAACTGCACATCTCAGCTCAATGATAACGAACATATATGCCAAATCCTGTATTACAAAACTAGCATATAAGATAAGAATCAGCTCCTACCATCATCAAAATCCTTAGCCATTTATCAAAAACAAAACCCACTCAATCAAAACATGCCGTGAAGCTTCTCCCCCGGGGTAGAATCAACATCTGGCTCCAATGTTCTAAATTCTCCAGATATTCATCTAGACGATCTCTGATAACTTGAAAGCCCCACAGTTGTTGATCCATCTTGACAATGAAATGCAGAAGTCTTGTTTAGGATTCCCTTAAATTGCTCCATTAAAAAGAGAGAGCAAAAGATTCAGCTTACCTGTTATTGTGTGTTTCATGTGAGTCCCATACAGTTTATTCTCATCACTTCAATAATTAAAGGACCCAAATTCATTCACAACCTCCATCTTTCCCCAGCTGCAAGGAAAATTAGCCAATTTTCCTCTCTTCTTATAGGTTGAACAACAGCACGATTGAGCTAAAATCTTCAACTTGCAGCACATTTGGAGATGTGTGCTCTCGAGCCATTGGATGAACAAGACCCCGACATGATGTTTACAGGAGCCACACTGCATGCCTCATGCACAATAGCATACAGTTCCACAATGGCCTTGCATGAGCATGACTTGAAATATTATGTCGATTACAATTAGAACTCCATGTCAGGGCATCCCAAATATTAATTGGTGCAAATTAACTATTTTTGTACACAATACAATAACCTATCCTCCTAACGAGCCTCATAACTCCTTTTCACCACTAACAGATGCAATATAAAAAAACTGCTTAGTATCAACTACTTTAACTTGTATTTTTTTAAATGAACGGGTTCCATCAAAGTATGGCAAAGTTGATCAGAATGGGGCCTTCCCCCTGTCACCATTTTCATTCATATTCTCTTGTTTTTCCCATCTACGTTCACATGATAATCAGTGTAGAGCCTCACATGAGATATCAGGTTCTTTGCCTGACCCTCCTACCATCTGAATCACCACCATCAGAAAGTTGGGCCCACACACTCCGAGATTTCCCCCCAGCACTGGAGTAATCACTCTCACACCCTGCAATTGTCATCAACATCTCTGACTGTAGCCATGGGCATTTATCTTTCATGGACTGAAATCCATCTGACCTCATCACAGCTGCAACAGTAAGTCCCAACAAAAAATGCTAAGGATGCAAAACTTGCAGGTAAAAAGTAGAAAATTTACAAAAAGTCAACCAAAACAGATTTTCTCGTAGTTTTATACTAGAATCTAAAAAACAAAATGCTTCCTGCACTACAGGCATTCTTCAAGTAGATTTAGAGATTTAAGAACTATGAGACTCTAGGATCTTATTCACTCTCTTCATATATCAAATGATAAAAGGATTACAATATATATAGGGAAAGATATAGAAAAGAAACCGAGTACATGAAAGTCAGAGACAAATTGAAGGATAGGTGAGTAATAGAAGGATGCGTGTATGAGTATCAACTATTGCATGCTATTCGATGCTGATATTGCTGAAATTTAACACACACCCTCAAGCTGAAGAGTATACGTCAATCATACCCAGCTTGCACAAAAACTTTTCAAACGCATTTCTGCTTAGTGGTTTTGTCAGCACATCCGCAATTTGGTATTCAGATCTGATGTAGGACAAATTCATGATGCCCTCTTCAATTTCTCTTTAACAAAGTATCTGTCTATCTCAACATGTTTAGTTCTATCATGATAGACTGGGTTCTTAACCATTTCAATGCTGGCTTTGTTGTCACACCAAATTTGCATTGGTCCCTCATATGGAATTCCCAACTCCTTCAGTAATTTGATGACCCAAAGTCCTTCACGTACTCCATGATTAACAGCTCTCAATTCGGCTTCCGTACTACTTGGTCACACCACAGTCTGCTTCTTGCTTCTCCATGTAACAAGATTTCCCCACACATATGTGCAATATCCTGAGACTGATCTCCTAGTCTCTCTATCCCTTGCATGGTCTGCATCAGTGGATATTTCAATAATACTAGTGGTGCATTTCTTAAAGAAGATTCCTCTTCCAGGATTAAGCTTTAAATAGCCTAGGATTCTGAATACAGCTGCCATGTGTTCTACTTGTGGCTGGTGCATGAATTGACTTGCTACTCCGACTGCATAGCTAATGTCTAAACGTATGAGTCAAATATATGAGTTTCCCGACAAGTCTTCTATACTGTTCTGTGTTGACTAGGACACCATTTAGTTTGATTTCTAGATGACAACCTTCTTCCATTGGTGTTCCTTCAGGTTGTGCCCCTAGCATTCCAATTTCATGCAACAGATCTAGGGTATACTTCCGCTGGGATACGTTAATACCCTTTTTAGTTCTTACTACTTCCTTGCCTAGGAAATACCTCATTTGTCCTAGGTCTTTCACCTGGAACTCAATTGACAAGTCCTGTTTTAAATGAGCAATGGATTCTCCATCATTTCCTATAATGACTATGTCATCAACATAAATGATCAAGACGGTGACTTTGCCGTTAACACGTTTGATGAACAATTTGTCATCTGCTTGTCCCTGAGTATACCCAAGTCTTTTCATTGTTTTGGTGTATCTACCCAACGATACCCAAGGAGATTGCTTAAGTCCGTACAATGACTTGTTGAGTTTACACACAAAGTTGTTAGGAGCTAAAATTCAATCTGGAATCTCCATGTAAACTTCTTCCAAGTTTCCATTCAGAAAGGCATTCTTCACGTCTAGTCGGTGCAACGACCAATCCAAGTTGGCTGCGATCGATAGTAGCACTTAGATGGTATTAAGTTTGGATACTGGTGCAAATGTCTCCTGATAATCAATTCCATATGTCTGGGTGTATCCTTTTGCAACAAGCCTTGCCTTGTATTTGTTGATACTACCATCAGGATTGAATTTTGGGTTGAAGATCCACCTGCATCCTACTGGTTTCTTTCCTTTGGGAAGAGTTGTAATCTCCCACGTTTTATTTTCCTCAAGTGCCCCCAACTCTTCTTTTGTAGCTTGTTTCCAATTCAGATCAGCTACGGCTTGTTGAAACGTGTTTGGGATTTCAATTTATGCACAGTTTACAACAAAACTTTGCATTTTTGCCGATAGGTTACCATATGAGACAATACGTTGAATTGGGTGTCAATGCAATAGGCCAACCCAGTTCTTCAGGATTTAATCCCGAATTGGAGTCATGGTCGTTCCTTTGAATGGGAGGGAGTTCTACCAGTATTTGGTTCATCTTGAACTTGTAGTCTGGACTCTTCATCTCGTTGTGGTTCGGTATCCATCCTTGAATTGATTTCAACATTTGTTTCCAGTTCATTAGGTGTGGGTTCAGGTTGAGATGGAAGATATTCTGATTCATGATTGACTTGGGTAGAACTAGGTTGGCTTGTGGAAGGTAGGGAGTCAATTATGGGTATAGGATTAGGTTGTAGTGGCGATGGTTCAAGTTTATTCAGGATTAGCCATTCAATGTCAGTGTACTCCCCCTGAATGGGTAATTTGGAGTAATATGTCCCGGAAGACAATAAGTTTCTTGGAAGTAGGGCAGTAGCATTTATACCCTTTTTAAGTAGGGATGTAGCCAAGAAATAGGCATTTATTAGCTCGAGCAGCAAATTGTTGCCATCATTTTTGTGAACAAAGACAACACAACCAAAAACTTTAGGAAGTAATGAAGTGATTATTGAGCAATTTGGAAAGTGTTCTAGGAGTTTTGGATAGGGGTGTCGAATTTGAGGACTTTGGATTGCATACGGTTAATGAGATAAGCTGCAGTGAGTAAGGCATCACCTTAAAAAATTGTACAAACATTTCGTTCCATTAGTAAGGTTCGGGTTACTTCCAACAAGTGACGGTTCTTTCGCTCAGCTACTCCATTTTGTTAAGGTGTGTATAGGCAGGAAGTTTGGTGATGAATTCCTTGTTGATCAAGAAATTCGATAAAGGCGTTGCTCATGTACACTTTGGCATTATCATTTCGAAGTACCTTAATGGACACATTAAATTGGGTTTGCACAGAGGTATAGAAGTTTTGAAATAATCTGGCTATTACAAATTTGTCTTTCATTAAGTAAACCCATGTGGTTCTAGTGTGATCATCTATGAAAGTGACAAACCATCTTGCATTGGTGAGGGTTTTTATTCATGCAAAACCCCAAACGTCACTATGGATTAGTGTAAATGGTGAGGAAGGTTTGTATGGTTGTTTGGGATAAGAAGATCTTGTTTGTTTTGCAATTTGGCAAGTTTCACAATGAAAAGGAACATAATTTTTATTGAATAAGTATGGACACAAATGCTTCATATAATCAAAACTGGGGTGGCCCAAGCAACAGTGCCACAAGTGTACATTATATTTTGAGAATTGGAGCTAACCAGTGGCCGTCTCGCCTTCCTTGCATCTTCTGACTTCAAGTTTGATCCTTCAAGGTAGAACAATCCATCCCATTCTTTAGAAGTTCCAATCGTCCTCCTCGAATTTAAATCCTGAAAAACACAAACATCATTATCAAAAATGATTCGGCACAGTCGACCTTTAGTTAATTTACTCACAAATATAAGATTGACAGTGAGTGCAGGAACAAATAGGACATTGTGAATTTTCAGGGAATTAGAGAGTATGACTGTGCCAATTCCTTCAACTGTAGTGTACAGGCCGTTAGCAACTTTGACCCGAAGATTCTCATGAATCAGTTTGAGTTGCAAACAATGTGCAATTACCAATCATGTGATCAGTTGCTCTTGAATCACTAATCCAAGCATTCTCACTAGCTCGTACAGTATTTAGAGCTATAATAGAGTTACCTGATTGTACAAGGTTGATACCGGGCATAGAGTTAGACTTATTATGTCTGTCTACCATGCTGCGAAACATTTCCAATTCCTCTTTACTCAAGGAATCATTTTCTTTAGTCTCTGGCTCAGTGGCAGTGATATGGCTTTGTTTGTCAATTGCTGGCTTTCCATGCAATTTCCTACATTCTTCTTTGATGTGACCCTTCTTCTTGCAATAGTTACACCATTTATTTTGTTGTTCGTCTTGTGGTCGCTTTACTGCCAAGGTTGATCTTTCAATTGAGCTTGGGCTACCTTGATTCAAGAGTTTTCTGCTTTCTTCGAATTGCACATGGTTGACTATTTTAAATAGACGTGGCAGGGGTTTTAGTCCCATGATTCGGCCTCTTATTTCCTCAAATGAATCATTGAGTCCCAGGAGGAAGTCATACACCCGTTCTTCTTCTACAATCTTCTTATGTAACTGAGCATCTTTGACAGTATCCCATGAATGTGAATCGAAGAGATCTTGTTATTGCCACAGTTTATGTAAGAAATTATAATAACCAGTAACTGTCGAGTTACCTTGTCTCAGATCTCGTAGTTGTCACTTCAGGTGGATTAGAGCAGCGGTGTTATCAAGGGAAGAGTAGGTTCGTTTTGCTTCATCCTAGATTTCTTTTGTAGTGGTTGCTAGAAGATAACCTTCACTGATTTCATCAGTCATGGAATTGCACAACCAAATCATAACTTGATTGTTTTCAGCAAACCATGTATCAAAATTGGAGTCATTTGGAGGAGGTTGAGGAGCTACTCCATTGATATATTTCTCCATTCACTTACCACAAATATATCTTAGCACGGTTTGAGACCACTAGAGATAGTTTCTTCCATTGAACCTATGGTTAATGGCCATAATCTGACCATCGGAAAGTCCTGGTCTAGTTATTGTGCCACTAGAAGTGAAGGAATGAAAGGAGGAAGATGAGTCTTGAGTTTCAGGATTTGTAACAGACATGAGTGCCATTCGTGTGGCCCTAGTTATGGGTGGATTTCTAGGAAGAGAGCCAAAAAGAGGAGGAAATTTAGGAGAATCCATGTGTTTTTCTGGAAGAAATGGTGACTAGAAACAATTCAAACTGTTTTCTGGGAGAAAAACGATGGCTAGAAGCACCGTGTTCGGCGGCGCATGGTGTCACGCGCGGTGTATGAACGGTGGCGCGTGCAGTTTAGGTGCCAATGCACTAGTGGCGCGTGGATGTCACGCATTGCTCAGATTGACACCATGCTTCTGGGTTCTGCTAATCGGCGGTCTGCAGTCATCCCTGGTCTGGCGGTGTATGCTCACTCGCCGGTGTGGGTGAGATTTCAGATCTCCGTCGCTCCCTCTGTTTTTCTATTTCTCTCGCTCTCGCCTCACTGTCTCTAGTCGCCAGGCATTTTAGGACCAGCTCTGATACCATATGAGACTCTAGGATCTTATTCTCACTCTCTTCATATATCAAATGATAAGAGGGTTACAAAATATATAGGGAAAGATATAGAAACTGTGTACATGAAAGTCATAGACAAATTGGAGGATAGGTGAGTGATAGACAGATGCATGGGTGAGTGTCAACTATTGCATGCTATTCGGTGCTGATATTGCTAACATTTAACAAGAACATTGTCTTGACATCTTAATAGCTATATTCTGATGCATTTACTTTACATGGGAATTTTGAACTCAAACACCCAAAAAAGCTCATATAATAGACCTTCGTATCCAACAAAACTTAAAATCTACCTTCATGTTTCCTTGGTTTTTTTCCCATAACATTGCATAGTAAGGGAAGCAAGCAAAGCTAGCTAAATATACCTGCTAGGTTCTGCGCAGCAAATTTTAAGCCAACATCTTTCAACTCTTTTGCATGGCATTGGTCAGCCCAGTTTAATATGTCAGCAACAGTATTTATACAGATGTCTTTGCAGATACGAGATTCACACATCAGTTTAAGCCTCTCCAAGCCATACTTGTCTGCTGCAGCTAACAACTTTCCTGACAATGTCTCAGACACAGAGGATTCACTAGATGAGGTTGAAGGAATCACGTCCACCTCATCTGTAAGGGTATCTCGATAGATATAGTGCAGCATGGCCTGTTCAAGAGACAGTTCAGGACCACAGACCACCATTAAAGTTTTGAAAGAAAAAAAAAAGGCAAAAGATAGACAGCCAACAAAATAATAAACCACAATGAATATGGATGATAAGGTTCAAGGAAAGCAAAATACAGATGTGATGATGTTCTACCTTAAAAACCTTAGGATCTAAATCTTTCACAATAATTTCCTCTTTGTCCTCATCTAAACCTCCAAATAATTTAGAGCGAAATTTTGGGGATCTAGCAGCCAACACTAACTTATGAGCAGCAAACTTTTCCCCAGCCACATTAAAAGTAATATCTGAACCCTCCATACTTTCCAATAACATGCCAAAGTGCACTCCAATGTCTGATTCTGGAACCGTAACAGAGCGAAGTCGAGGACAATCTACAGCTGAAACTACAACTCCAACTGTACAGTTGAATTTCAGGCAATCATCCTTCAGATAATCGGAGCTTTCAAGCAAAGTGCGTCTAAAAAACCGCTTGTATCCCCTACAACCACAGATAAACAAGATCAAAGTCATACAAATGACAATGCGGAAGAGAATTTTTCATGTTGGGATAATATCCATTATCTGCAAAGAAACTAGATGCTGTGAGATATAACAAAGGATGCAAATGAAATTCATCATTGCAGTGATCTAGCAATCACTAGATTCTAATGTATCTAACTGCTTACAGAAATTACCCTCTAGGCTCTAGCATTCACTTGCACATAGATCTGTTTTTTTTTTTCCTTTTTTGCCCTTCTTTTGTTTGGCCAATCACACGCACACTTAGATCAGTATGCAGATCAATCTGGTAGGCAGCACGGGACTTCTCCCAGAACACAGTAAGTAGAAAAGGGTAGGCTTAGTAAAATGCAACTTAAATTAAAAGTTCACTGAGGGTGGTAGCAACATTCATAAGTTTTAATTGAGAAAAAACAACCACTGATCTCAAAAATAAGACACTAATACCAACCTCACATAGACTAATAAAAATGGTTAGGCTAATTAAATTTGTAGCAACACATAATCGTTTTTCAAATTTTCCTTCAATCAATGGTTGGTGATTCTTCTTATAAATCCCAACTTTTGCTCTCACGCCTTATTAAATGAGCAACATGTCAGGAAAAAAGCATTTAAGTGCTGTATATTTTGGACCTCCAAAGCACCCCAACAAGTGTCATATATTTGAAGCCAGAGGTAGTATTAACTACAAGGTAAATAAATAGTCTATAAATCATAATTCAGAGAATAAATTAAGATGAATTCCAACTCAACATTCTAAATATGAAGTTATCAAGTTTGTTTCAAAGAGAGAAAGATAATTAACAATTTGCTTGTTTGGAATAACGATTGAAGCCTTCAAAAGTAGCTTTTCAATCGTGATTTAAGCTATACGAGGTAAATATGTGAGAAAAGTTTTGTATTGATTTACGTGAAAAGTACTTATAAATTCTTCATAAGCCATCCCAAACAAGCTTAACAGCTGATGACTAAAACAATCTAAGCACAAGTTTCACATTAAACAGTATATAAATATGTTTACGGTAAAAGAGCAATAAGACACACCAACACATGAAATGAATGCAACGTATCACCAAATTACTCTGAATATAGCTCTTGGATCCATCTATAATGAGCGTGCATTCAAATTAACAAGATAGATTCCTTTATTCTTAAATATTATGAGTTCATTAAATTAAAACCATTAACATCATCCATAATCTATATCAGCAGATAGTTAACTCTAGTTCAACATGAAGACACTCTTTTCCGCATTAACATGATTTTTGTATTTCAAATTTGTAAGGAAAAAATTGTAAGAATTTAAAAGTTGACAACCTTAGCCAATTTTCCCTAAAACTGTTTATGCTTCACTCACATAGAGCAGGCTAGGAAATGTCCATCCAATTAGAGGGAAAAAACTTGACAAATGAGGTGTGAATCTTGTTTTGCCCACAAATTTTGCAGATTCAGCAGGACAAAGGAAAAAGAAAACAGGGTAAAAGACACACTTTAGACATCTATAGCCCAGCATTACTCCAGCAATTCATCTTCTTTCATCTTCCAAGTTCAAGTCTTTCACAATTGAAATATATATATATATATATTCATAGGAAAACAAGGAGCCAATGCACACAAAGGTCACTGTTTCATGAATGTGAGATGGAGATCCCACTATTGGTGATTTGGTAAACAATTTGTAGGTAAGAGCACAGACCTAGGTAGGTACCATTGACACAGACTGCAAAAATGAAAAATGTGATTACTGTCTATGGTATGTTGTTATATACTCCGTACATAGTTTTATAAACAAGAAATGTGTGTGAAATTCTTCAAGCTACCAATCGAATTTATTATAGATGATTATACATGAATTCACATTATTTCTAAGGAGTAGCGCACAAACATCTTTCTATAAGACATTTCATTGATTCATTCAGCAATGAAATCCAGTCCCCAAAAAGTCCAACATAAATGATGCCATATATGACATTGTAATCTGACAGCAAGGAATAAATTCAAGTTAAATAAGAATGTCCCCGGAAAGAAACATGCAACATATTAAAATGCATAGTAAGCTAAGGAATCATATTATGAAAATGTTGAGCAGGAGAATTGTTTTTTTCCAAATAGTCAATCACATAGAGAGACAGATTACAATGTCAATGATCTTAGCAGCAACTGCGTTAATGTTTAAACAGAATGTGGCAAACAAAATGCTTATCCCAAAGCAACAGAATTTATGTAGCTAATATTTTATAAGAACAAAATTGCGATATTATCATTAGAAATTATAGTTTTAGAAGACTTTAAGACATTAGGGCACTGCCTCATCCCTCATGTTGGACATACCCGGTTCAGAAACACCCTTCAGGATGAAGATTTAAAGATAACAAAAGCAAACTGAAACCTAAATAAAACTAAAGACGAAACAGAGAAAAAGGAGGGCAACGAAACCCTACCACATGCTACCCTTATACTTGAGTGTATATGGACCGCTCTCAAGCGCCCGATCGAAATGGCTATGAACCTTATGCTTTCCTTGCCCACTCTGATCCAAAAGCGTGAGCTCAAACAGAGCCCTCACATCCGTACCATCGCTGGCCAAGGCGATGAAAACGGAAACGTAGAGTGAATTATCCTCAGGATTCTTGCCATCAGGGTAGAAATAAATTGCCCATTGATGCCCTCCCACCGTAAACAAATCGCTCCCAATGTACTTCCCAACTCCCATCCCCTTCGCTAACGAATACCCTTGAATCACGAATTTATGTGAACCATTTACCGTCTCCGTCACCGACCTCGAGCTCGTCGGCGATACCAGGGGACTCTTGTCAGGCGTCATGGTTCCGGCCATGGCAGAAGGGTTGGTTTCACCGGAGAATCGGAATTCCAATCCGCCGTGTGTGATTCAGGAAGAAACGCCAATTCAGAGATTTGCGAACGAAAATTCGCGGTGAAAAAGAAAAAGAAAATACGAATCAGCGAATTTAGAATCTTCAAAAATATAAAAAGTCGGAATCTCTTTCCCCTTTGTGTGCGCTCTGCAAGACGAGAGAGATTAATTAGGCTCAGCGCTGGTCCGAGAAGGACGACGCCGCACCGTACGTCGCAATCCTGAGAAATCCATCCAGGGGTTTCACGTATTGAAATGTCCAAATTGTCCTCAAGTTTTCCCACCCCTACGTCGCGGTGGCATACCATAAAATAAATCATCAATATATAGGCACAAATAAAATGTGAGAAATTTTATAAAAAAAAAAAAACTAACGAATATGAGTAGAGAAAATTTAAGAGAGGATAAACAAATTCACTTTGTTGAAATTGTGCATACAGTAATACTTTGAGGCATAATTCTTTTTATTGGTCTCCAATCATTAAATACTAACAGAGGGTACAGTGCATCTATATTAATATAATGTTTTACAATTTTCAAAATTTTTTTTTTTTGCCAAATTACAATTTTCAAAATTGAAATGTTATTGAGGGAGCATTGGGTATACACGAATCTTAGGAACTTAATAACTTGGATTCATGAATGAGCGAGAAAAATATAATGGAATGGTTCATGAAAGTCATTATTAGATTATTTGAATATTAGAATATTATTTTATCCATAAAATATAATATTATATGCAATAAATAGTAAGTCAAGGAAAAAAATCTAAATAATATACCTCCATTATTTAGATTTTTTTTTTGTTATAATTCATGCACCCGCCACTTTTTCTATAAAAGATTTAAATTCATAACCTCATGTTTAAGAATGTTTTAAATGAGGTGTTTGATATCCGTTGGATTACAAGACCTTGACTACCTAAGTAGGTTAAAAAAACATAAGAGTTTTATCTTTTTTATGGAGCTCATAGGCATAGGGTTCATAAGATAAATTATATTAAGAATATTATGTTATATAGGTTAAGTTTTAATCATACAAGGCTTAATAAGATAAAAAATTTAACTAATAATATTTATTAATACTCATTCCCATCCTAAACCAATGAGTTATTTAGAGAATTTATTATAATTTTATGTATAAAATCTCAATCCATTTTATCTCTCAAAACTTCAATTTTTTCTCAAAATATCCTTATTATACATGTTAAGGAGTGTTTTTTGGTTCAAATATTAAGGGGATTTTGTCTCTCAAATTTATCTTCTTTTCCTCAAAATTATGATAGAGATTGTTTTTAGGAAACCAATATATATATTGTTTACAAAAACTAATTAAAATAATTTTCTAATCTTTAATCTTTATAAATTAGTTATTTAACATCTACATCAATGTAGGGAATACATTTATAGGTGTGAGCCTTTGGCCTCTACCTAGATCCCCCACCACCCTTGCCACCCGGTACGTAGCGTAACAACAATAATAATAAAAAAATATTATATTATACAAGATAATACTAGCATGCATTTGATAAATGATAATATATAGTATTATATAACATTGATTAGGATGAAACTTTATGTTTGAGCCAAAAATATCATTTACTAAGAAATTATACAATATGCATATATATTACTAGCTATATCAATTTTCATAGAAAAAGAAACTCTTTTTAAAAATTCATGATATAATTTTTATTTGTTAATTTAGAAATATTTTCAAATGGTAATAATAAAATTAAGAAAATAAACTTTTCAGAATGGATTACATGTAAATAATAAATTGTAAATTGATTTTGCTACATTTGGAAATGGCTGTTGAAACGCTCATGGCTTATTCCTGCTATTAGGTCTCTTTCAAGTTACAAATTACCTACTTAACCTTAATATGGGAATGGAGAGTCAAATCCATTGGAATAAAAATATGCAAATCACACGTCATATATTACATAATTAATTTTTTGAAAAAAATAATAGAGAATGACACTTAAGCCCCTTTTAAGAGATTTATTTATAAGTAAGTCCCTATATTAAAGAAATACAATTTAAATTTTGAGGGACTTTAATGAAATCAAAATATAGAGTGGCCAACCTTAAATTTAAACCAAGAGAAGAGCTTTCCTCAAAAGTTTTTTCCTCCCTAGCCGCACATATAGCTTCTTATTAGAGGCATCATATTCTATATACATTGTAAAACATTTAATATAGGCACTTCTTGATAAGTTAATTAAATATTGACCCATATAAGGCATGTTTGGGAGAGCTTATTTTGAGAAAATAAGCCCAATTTACGCAAGCCGAGAAAAAACTCCTCTCACATACTTACCTCGTATACCGTGAATCACGAATTATAAGCACTTATTGCCCAAAAATAAGCTCTTCCAAACGAGCCCATAGTGAGGCACTAACCATTTTGCCATATTTACTTCATTTTAGTTTCCCAAGAAGATTTTGCACATATTTAGTATTAAATGGGGGCGTGTACACATAGACAGATACAGGCAGACAAAAAATTTAATTTTAAATTATTTGATAAACAATGCAATTTCAAATTTACTTATATTAAATTTTAAATTATATTTATTCTAAGCAACACATTCTCATAGTATGATCAAGTACTAGACACCACAGCTATGCTTGGGGCTGTTCCTGCTACATATAATTGGATTGTGAGGAGATTGGCTTGGATTTTTACTTCTCCATGGCACAAGGGAATGCATCTGTACCTGCAGCTAGGACAATGCTCAAGTAGCTTTGATAACAATTAGTAAGTAGATTATTCATTTGTTTATTTGTTTTCTTTTAAAAGTCTTGAAAAGTACTAGTATCCTGATTTTTTTTTTATATAATTGGGTGAATGAAACTGAAAAGATTAGTTGATATGGAAAATTTTGCAATGAGTTTAATGTTCCATCAAACTATATTATTCTGATTTGGAAGATCACTGGGAAGAAATATAATATTTGAAATCCATGCATCATGGTTGAAGATTGTTATATGGATTAGATTTATTACTATCTTTCTGTGTATCTAATATACTCAAATTAATTCAGTCAGAAAAAGGATATAATTTGCAAGATCTCATTCCAAATTCTGTCCACTTAAGTGATATATCCAACCGTAAACACAGATTCTGGCAATTTTGTTTTATCATTTTTTATTAGTTTGAGCAAAATTATAATCTCTTGTTGCACAGTCATTACATTGCTCCTGAAGTGGGTCCAGATGTTAAGTTTTCCTGCACATCACACAAGGCAGCGGATGAATTCATACACTAAGGCCTAAGCTGAAGTACTACCTACAGTTTTTAATATAAGAGATATTAAACTAATTTGGATACAGTAAGGAAATTAATTAAATTAGTCGTTTGTTAAGATTGAAATCTTTTATTTAGAACCAAATTTATCTCCTAATTAGCTCTTATATCAGGAATAGGTGGTAGTACATAGATTTCCTTGTTTCATGTGGTGTTCTTATGTGGATGGAAATTGAAAGGCCATCTTAAACTTTCACTACCAAGCGGTTGTTGCGTTCATTTAAGCATAACATTTTCAATCTAATGAATTGTGGAAGCATGTGAATTCCAGAATCCGTATTACTAGAAATATTTTTTTCCCACTTCTTGGTGAAAACTGATACTTGAGACACTGGGCGGTATTAGAATTTGGAGTCGAATTTTGTGATTCTTTTTCTGCTGTTTATAAATGCTTCCTATTATGCTGCTAGGAATTGATACTGTACCAGTGCTTGTGAGACCTGTCTCCTACTTGTTGCTGTCAAAACCAGCCAAGCGTGATGAGAAATCTTTTCCTCTTCTCTCACTACTTGATGAAATCCTTCCTGTTTACAAGTATGGGCCTTGATCTCTAATGACATAAAAACTTTTATCATAAATACTTCACTACAAGAATGCAATTTGATGAACCCATGCTGGTTAAGGATCTTGATGTTCATCAATTACAAGCATTTAGTTATGCCTATGAAGAGCTTGATTCAACTTTATTTAATTTGGTCTACAAAGATCTAATAGGGACATACTTTGCTGATGTTTCTGTTGAAGCAGACAAAACACTTACCTCTCTGAATGATGTTACTGCATATGGATTTGACCTTGTTCGAGGGACAAAGACTCTTGATCTAATAAAGAGAAGATTTCCTTAAGGAAAATTTGTTTGCTGGTGTAGTTGATAGAAGGAATATTTGGGTGCATCAGAAGGTGGGTGTTGGAGTAATAGTAAGGTTGCTACCACTTGACTCGGAGATTATCATAGTTTCAAATCGTAGAAACGATCTCTCCATTTGCGGGGGTAAAGTTGTGTACATCTATCCTTCTCAAAACCCCACATGTTGGGAGCCTTGTGCATTGGGACACACTCCCTTTTTAATCTTGCTTCTTCCCTAAACTCCTTGCTGGCTCTTGAAGAAGTTGTCGGAAAGTGTAATTTATTGTTGATCGCATTGTCTAATGATTGCTTTTCTGTATACTAGAAGCTAAAAGGTTCATTATCATTTGCTTCAGCAGACAAGAAGGTTGTGGTCACCACTTCTTGTTCACTTCTTCATATTAATGTTGATCTGGTGAATGTGACCAGGTTGGACCGAGATTATGTCTTGGCCAAGGCATTGTGTGGACGAAAGGGCGAGGTACGCTTTTTTAGCCATAATTTTTATTGTTGGGGTTAAGAATTTAAATCTAGCTTTTACTTGGAATTCCAATTGAATAGTGATTTGAATATTTGGGTCTTAAGAAGTTGTTTATTCAATAGGAATTCATAATGGTATTGAACAAAAACCAGTTTTTATCTTACAGATACTCACTGTTTTATTTCTAAAACTTGCTCAAACCAATTTATTGCCTTTTGGTGGTTGTTTTTCTAGATATGTTCTGTCACTGAGAATTTTCATCTGATTTCTGCTCACTCTGTTGTTATACTGAAACTTCTGTATAAAAAACAACCCTATTATATCATTTTGAAAAATTCTCTCTCTTTCTGCCTTGGCAACTTTGTTATGATGTATTGGATATCTTTCATCATATTACCAGTCATTTTTCTGTAGGTTTTTATCATATTGGAAGCTCAACAGAAGAAAATGAATCTTCCTGTTCTTCCAACTGCCACACTTGGATCTTTCCCTCAGACTGTTGACCTTAGAAGAGTGCGCCATGAATGTAAAGCTAAACAAGTCATCTATGTTCTTTTTCTTTTGTTGCATCCCTAATCTCACTGTTTTACAAAAGTTTCATTCAAACTGGTATATCTACTCTGTTGTTAGGATCTCTGAGGAAGAGTACATCAAATTTATTTAGGAGGAGATCAACCAAGTTGTTGAACTCCAGGAAGAACTTGATATTTGACGTTTTCGCACATGGGGAGCCAGAAGTAAGGTAAGCAGTATATTGTTTTGTTAAATTGGAAATTTATGGAGAAGAATCCTAAAGTCAAAGTGTTTTCGCCTGAGTAGGAGTAAGACAGAATGCTTCGCAATTTCAATAAAGAGATGAGTTAGAAGTGATTTAAAAGTTAAATTGAGAGATCAAATCATCCCACAAGTGGCATCATTCACTCAATCATAGATAGATATGGATGCTGATGTGATTTCTGTTGAGAACACTGGATCAGATGGGATTTTTTTTCCTCCTCTACTAAGCACAAGTAACCTCATATTAAAAGCAATTATGTAAGAGCCACTGTCAAACACTAAATGTGGATACTTCTCTCAATGGAGATTCAAATATAGTGCTGGCATTGGTCCCGGTGTCTATGATATTCACTCACCAAGAATCTCTCCTACAGAATAAATTGCTGACAGAATCCAAAAGAAGCTTGCAGTGCTCTTGAGAGCAACCCAGAAAGTGGCCTCAAGACTCTGAAAATGCTATGAGGTGAAGCCAACATGGTTGCTGCAGCCAAGCTTATTGGCAATCAACTTGTTTGTACCAAGTGAATTTAAAATGATCAGACACAGTCAAGTTTGAATTTCTCTTCAATTAATAAATTACTGTATATAGCATAGTACTCAAACCCGAAGAGGACCAAAAGTTCCAGACCAGAAACTGATTGGTAAATCGGTCCGATATTTTTTTATTTTAAAAAATTGATTTTTTTATTTTTCTTTAAAATTTTATATTAATAACCCTAAAATTTTCAATTTCTCACCAGTTTGGCCCCATGTTAACTTCGGTTTGACTCCGATCTAATCCAGTAACCCTTGACCTAGTACCCCAGCCGATTCAGTGACCGGTCCGGGTTTAATTACCTTGGTGCATAGTGATGCTAAAAAGAGGCAAGAAAAAAATGTATTTCCTACATTCTTAAATATAGGAGTTAGACAAATAATTTTGCATAAATTTAAAACATTAGTTATTTATAAAAAAAATATGCGTTGGTTTCTATTAAGTTTTATTTTTAATACTACCTCAAGTCCTTAATATATGATCTAATGATCTTTTGTTAAGGACTGGAGACAGTAATTAATATTGAAAATTAAATACTCTCTCGATCAAAAACCTCTTAATAATATGTACAATTAATTGAGAGTTTGGTAAAAAAAAATAATAAATTCAGTAGATAAAGTGGGTTAAGCTAAGGTTTGACATTTAGGTTTAAAGTAAACTTTTTTTGTTAGCTCTTAATTTTAAGACCAGTACTTGGGTAAATGTAATGGGACATGTAAACTCCCATTTCTTTTTTTTTTTAATAAGGGGGAAAAAAAGAAATTATCATTTTTGTGATCTGGTGCTCATGTTGTGAAGTAACCAAAATATACTTTCAATATTTAAAAAGTTCTCGTATTTGTATATATCTGCATGAGCTGTTTGTTCTATTTTCCATTTTGACGAAGAAATGGGTTTGGCCTCTTTTCTTCGCATTCACTCAAAGGCCACTTTTTATTTTCTATAGATTGAGGGAGATTATTTAAATTATTTGGAGTTCTTGAACTTTTCAAAAATAACTATAACTAAATTGTAACCCTATTTTAACTATATATATATATATATATATTAACTCCACAATATCATAAAGAGAAACGAATTTTGAAAAAAATATTTGATGTCGTTCAGATTTTTTTTAGAGTGACTTATATTTGGAAATTCAAAATCTACTTAAATCTATCTAATGTTTTTAACTAGAAAGTCATGGCCTATTTTACCACAAAAAAAAAAAAAAAGAATAAAGAAAGTCGCAGCCTAAAATCATTCTTGTGCCCAGTCTGGCCTGAATTTTTTTTTTTCGGCCGAATTTGGCCAGAAATAGTTATAAAGGCATTAAGCTTTGATTTCAAATACTCAAGTGTGATTGGGATGTCTTATAAGTGGCGTTTTGTAAAGCCACAACTATTTTTTTCTCTTTTATTTGGCAAGCACCAAAATCATGGTTTGTATAATTCGAGATAAAATTTCTCTTACACATTTATCTCGTAAGTCGTAAAAACTAATCATATCTGAAAGCCATAATCAGGTTTTAGGGGTTTTTGGTTCAATTATAGAGGGAGAAAGAAAAGAAACATAGGGGGAAAGCAACATGTTGCAGTTATAGAGATGACACATGAACCTTTATTTAATTAAAAAAAAGATAAAATTGTTCTAAAAGACTTAATAACCATGAATACAAAAAACCAATTTAAATATAAATCATAATACAGTATAACTTTTATCTAAAGTTAAATAAAATAAAAACAATTTTTAGCACGGTTAATTCAAACACACGCTCAACTTGATTGTGAGCCCATGAACATGTATTAATATATGATGGAGTTATTTGCAAATAAAATTTCCCGATTTCTTGAATAGGCATACTAAGAGAATTTTTTTTTTATCCCATTTTCACCCACATATATAAATATATATTTTATCTTATTTATTTTTTTAGTGCAGGTCCAGATCGAGTCAAAACTTAAAAGTGGCCCATCCCAAAACATTCATAGTATTTTTTTTTTTTTTTGTAACAATAAAACATTCAAAGTATAACTAGATCGCTGGCGACGAGCATATGCTCTGTACACGATCGATTTAAAGATAGAGTCCATCAGTGTTCATGAATTATAAGTAATATTTTTTTTTATATATAAAATCTATGTTAAATCGGAAACCGTGGTCCTTAAGTGGGGGACTCTTGTGCCTTCTTTCCTAGGTAATTCCTTCCCCTTCCATATGGGGTCTCTTTCTCTTGAATTATGTTTCTTTTTTTTTTTATACATAAAGTTGGAAACTCTAAAAAAAAACTCAGCCTACATCAGTAGGAATACAATGATCCAGCTTTAAAACAGCTGTTAACTCAGGCGTGGAATACAAAATCGGGTGAAACCCCGTTACACATGAAATTGCCTTTTTCGCAAGGAAATTAGCAACCCTATTTGCGTTTCTTGGAACGAACCTCAATTCAATCCTCCATTCTCGTTGCAACATAGAACGAACTTCTGCTATTGTATTAGCGTCCGGATGATTCTGGCAATTCTCACAATTGATCAGATCAATAACTTCTTTCGCATCGGATTCTAATACGACTCTACGCTTTCCCTGATCCCAAGCAGTCTTCAATCCTAGAAGAATATCCCATATTTCAGCGGTAACATGATCACCCAACTCCAATCTGTGCATAAAAGCCATAATAAAATTCCCGTTAGCCTCTCGAATAACTCCTCCGCACCCAGCGCCGGTTTTCCCTGAAAATGCTCCGTCTACATTTACTTTAGTCCATCTTGAATTCTGTTTCTTCCTTCCTCTTCTTCTTCTTCTTTTGTTGTGTCTTCGCTTGGCTTTGATGAATATTCTTGAGGCTTTAATTTGTTGTCCCTTAGGCTCACCTTTTTAGGACCTATTTAACTTGACATTCAAAAAGTATGTTCATGTGAGGTGAAATAAAACTCTCCTCACATACTTACCTTGTGTATCGTAAATTATGTTAGAAAAACAGCTTCTATCTCTAATCCAAACAGGCACTTAGTTACTTGGCTTCATCTGCATGGCCTCTCAGTCCTATGACTATTTGTCCGTCGTCTTTATACTCTATGCATTTTGAGTCTCACATTCTCTCATTTCTTCAAGTTGATTTTAAAAATAATTGTTCCAAAAACATTTTATGTTTTTTATACCTAATTTTTTTAAAACAATTATTCAAACAAATTTTACTTGTTTTTTTAGCTTAAATTAAAAAAAAAATTTATAAAACTAATATCCTAATACATAAAAGCAGAGAAAAGAGAATCAAACAACAAGTATATGATCTTTACGCGCAAAATGATGCCTTATGTCACGTCATAAGGAACAAAGTATCTACCCTTGTCAGGAGGATCCGAAAAGGTTACCTGGCACGAACTTTTCGCAATGCCTTTTCCTTTTCAGTTAGTATCATATCCCAAACTGGTTCATTATATTTAAGGAGGTTATGAAGAATTTGGTTTAAATACAATGAAAAGCCATATAAGCTAATATGTGCACAAGAGAAAGGGAAAAAACGAAAAAGACTCGTAGACGTAATTAAATTTAATTATTTATTATGATGAATTCAAGATGATGATGATATTAATAATATTATAAAAGTACATGTTCTTATTGAAGGTTGTTGAACATGAAGGAAAGGAATTCATTACAGTTATTAAGCTTAAAACTTATTGGAAATCACTCCAAGAAATGCCCTAAATGCTTGCCTAACGTAAATCACAATCACCACGGCAAACAAGAAGAGAAGGATCAAGTTCACCCAGTTCTTGGGCTTCTTCAAATCCTCAGATTCCAAAGAAGGTCTCAAACTTATTGTGTAATCCAAAACCCTAGTTTTTGTTCGCTGGATCAATGATCCCTGAGGAGTGGCTCCCACGTCTTCACCATTTTTAGAAGGTATAGCTTCTGGTGGTGGTGGTGGTGGTGGTATATTCTCAACCACCCCACTAGTCGTCACTTTCTTCTTCTTCTTCTCTTCTCTTCGATCGCCTTCTTCTTCCTTCTTCTTCTCTGGTTCTGTCTCTTCTTTCTGTTCGGGAACTTCTGGCTTTGAGGGTTTTAGGGAGAACTGGATGTATAGCCTCCCACGTTCAAACTTGGCACTGACTTCGTTTGCGTCACATTCAGAAGGAATTGAGAATTCTTTCATGATACGACGAAATTTGTTGTCACTTATTTGTTGTTCACCAATTATCTTTACCCTTGGAGTTGAAGTCACTTGAACTCTTAGTTGATCTCTTCTGAACCCTTTATATTGGAAAAAAAAAGGAAACAAATAAAATTTAAGAAACATGAAAATTCGATGCTTTTTCATTAGGGTCTTTCTGTTAAAAAAAAAATGAAGAAGAGAAGAAATTGAAGCATGCATATCTAATGTGGACGACCCTGCTTAATTAGCTTGTTTAATTTTATTTAAATTCGGATGGATCATTCAAATTATATTAGATTTAAACGGTTTGGATTCCATCACAACGACAAGCACATAATGAAAATAGAAAAATGGAAACGTTCCAGGAAAAATTATTGTTTTGACTCAAAAGTTGGCTATATAATCAATTCTGTGTAGACTTTTTTTTTCTAAAAAAAGACAGAAAATATTATTCTAGACAAAGATATTTAAGACCACCCCAGATCAGGTTTAGAAGAAAAAAAAATTCTCTCCAATCCTAAAAATAGGAGCTAATTGAGAAATTGGATTTGATCATAATTTTAAGATCTTGATCCACTTTCTCTCCAATTTGTAACTTTTTCTCTAAATTATTGTTGGATATATTAAAAAAAGTTTTCATATGGAAGTAGTTTTCATTGCAAATGATTAAACAGAGTATGTTACGAAAACCAAAACATATATATACAAATAAACAACTCAATTTTCTTTCTCTCTGTAAATTAGTTATTTAACTCATTAAAGACCAATGAGATGAGAACGATTATTGTTGCACTACACTACGAGGAAATGAAACTTATAAGTTATAAATTACCAGGCAGAAGAACAATTAGAGTTGCAGCTGTATCGTATTTTTGCCATTCAAAACCAGGTTCAAAGTCTTCATAGACACGATTGCCAGCAGATTGTGCCATTGCATCCATCATTTTCTGTCTTTGTTCTTTTTCTCTCTTTTTGCTTGGTTTCTGCTATATCTCTGATCTCTTCTTCTCTCTTTGATAGTAATATAAACCTAAATATGGTCACTTTTATAAGCATATCAAATATCAATACTGTTCCTAAATTGTGCAAAATTCACACACACGTAAATTCTAAATTGTTTCCTGCAATGTTTGTTTTTGCTTTATTACTTTCTTGTCGTGCAAATTGAATCTTTGTTTTTCTCTTTATTAAGTGTGTTAATGCAGGAAAATATGCTTTGTTTCTTTGTTCAGGACTTCCTAAGGCTGTCGGCATATGCAATCCATGAAGGGAGAAAATAAATAAAGGTAAAAGTGCACATTTTAAGCCTAATTAACCCTAACGTCGTTAGTTTTATTAAAAATACTCATATTAAAATTTTAAATATTGACAAAAAATCACAAATTCTCATATAGACACACTCTAAGTTTAATTATGTAAAATAACGATGACTGACACAAAACTTTTGGATTTGAAATAGATTAGAGGACTGAAAATATAATTTATAAAATGAAAGGACAAAATTGAATCTTTAATTTGTATTTGTATAAAGTTAGAGGAATAAAGTTAAAATTTTTCCATGAATGAAGAAAAATCAAGAAAGGAAAGGAAATAAATTAAAAATTTGGTTGTTACTTTTCTTCAATGCAGATCTTTCTTCAAATTATTTTTCTTTCAGATTAGGGTATGGAGACCTGGGTTAAAAGAAATTACATCTACCTATCTTTACTTCATCTTATTCTTAAGGGCCTGTTTGGTTCAATGGGAGGCGATGGAATGGGAGGAAATGGAGGGGAGGGGAGGGGAAGGAAGGATAGGATGTTACCTTGTTTGGTTTGATAGAAGGGAAAGGAAGGGAAAGGTTTTTTAATGATCTTTTGTTTGGTTCAAGAGGGGATGGGAGGGGAGATAATATATAATTTACCATTTTACCCTTATATATTAGTTTATATATTTTTACTTATATAAATTATTTAAATTAATTTACACCTTAATATAAATTATATAATTTTTGAAAACTTACTCTCACCTTAATATGTATACAAAAATAAAGTCCAAATTCACGTTTTTGGCAAAAAGCAGAGGAAGGGAGTTGAGGGTGAGAGACTAGGAGCAACAGCAGGGGAGAGGGCATGAGTTGCAACCATGGGCATTGATGGGATATGACAAAGATTATGAGGGCAAATTAGTTCCAATATTTGGCTCCCCTCCAAAACCCCCCAATTTGGAGGGAATCAAAATAAGGGGAGGGGAGGGGAGAGAGAAGCAAATTTTTACTCCCCTCCCATCCAAAATTTCAAACCAAATGAGGGGAGGGGCTCATTTTTCCTCCCCTCCCATCCCCTCCCCTCCAACCAAACAGGGCCTAACAGTCTAACCATGGATAATTCTTCCCTGAATCCTCCCACCGATCTTCGACCAAAAAAAAAAAAAAAAACCCTCCCGCCTATCTTTCTCTCTTTTTGATAAATATTTACTGACCTTTTTGTCTCACTGAAAAATTTCTTGTCATATCTAATTAAAAACTCAACTGACATAACACAAAAAAGGAAAAATTGAGAAAAAAATTAATATTTAGAGTTGTTCAATTTTAAAATAATAAATGAAAAAACGACCATCAATTGGTAAGTATTATTCCATATATATAATTAATATCTATTATATTATGGTTATTCTTATTAATATTAATTTTTCTATTTATTATTATGTTTTTTTAATTTTGTGGCACAAGAAAATTCCTAATCTGCAAAATTACATTATGCTTTTGTCATTCTTTTTTACTATTATATTTATCAAATGACCCTTAAATTAGATGTTGACCTATAAAGACATTGACATGGACAATGGGGAAAATTATTATGCACTCATCACGTTATTTAAACTTTGACAAATTAGAATAATCTAAATCAATCAAATAAATTATTAATTTTGTATCTTTTATTTTGTACACATTGATATCGAGTATATATCTATTTATTCACAATTTCTCTCTACATGTGGGACAGTTTTTAAAGATAATATAATGACATGACGGATAGTATTTGATGTGTGAACTTTTGAGATCTCATGAAATCATCGAAAGAGTTAAGCACCAATTTTGGCCAGAAGTATATGCATTGGAGCTGTGGATATTCGATATATATATATATATATATATTGGATCAATATCACCCTAAAAATATTAAAAAGAAGTAATATTGTCCATAGCCGTTGAAAATGTTAATGCTTATCTTTTAACGGTCAACTAAAGTTTTCAAATGGTTAGGGGGATTTTGATTCTTTTTTAACACTTCCATGGTGATATTGATAAAATAAAAATTTTGGATGCTCACAACTTCTGCACAAAATCTTTTGAGACAAAATTAAACCTTAACCCATGGAGAAAATCATTATATTTGTTACTTACCCTAATATTGTTTCATTTTTGTGTTGGACTTATTATTGATTGGTAGGCTAACCAAGATTTCTAAGCCTATTAGTGTTTAAGTAAATTAATTAACATATCAATTTCTTCATTTGGTTTTGGTTCTGATCCGCACCCAATTTCTTCCTTAATCATTTATTCACAAGTTTCTTGGGGCAAAATATTCATACACAAGATCTCAATTTTGAATCAATTCCCTATAATCCATTTTGTTTGAATTATATATATTATAGTTTGATCCATTATATTATATTTCTTTTTTAGCAAAAAAAAATGATTGATATAGAATTTCATGGATTTCATGAAATTTTCTTTGTTTCATTCAACATTATTAAATACATTCCTATAAATGAAATTTCATAAAGGTTATAAATTAAAAGGACAAAACTTACATCCAATATACCTTATATTCAGTACATCCAACTTTCTAATCAAGAATAGCACATAATCATTTAACGCCGTTTCCCCTCTCCGCGTATTTTTTGGTTTCTATTAAAGGTTGAGTTTCCCTCCAATGACTTTGCCTCTTTTTCTCCTTTCTTCGCCTTGAGATCTCCATATGTCTCTCCCTTTTCCTTCAAGAAATCCTTCCCAACCACGCACACTTGAATTTCTGGGAATCTAGACGACGCCCTCTCCCACACCTCTATATTCTCAAAATCGCACCCATATGAGTCATATAAAAAAACACTGAATTTCTGACAAAATGAATTCCATCGGTAATAATAGCATGACAAACAAATTTCCGATGGAATTTATTTTCATCACAATTTTAGGCGGAATTTCCGACGGAAATTTCTGACGGAATTTATTTTCGTCGGAAATTCCCTCGCAACTTCCGAGGGAATATTCCGTTGGAAATTCCCTCACAAACATATTTTTTATTTTTTAAAATTTAAAAAGCCACGTGGCAACTCCGGCGACCAACCCTTCATCGCCGCAGCGGTGCATGGCAGGTCTGGCGGTGTCCACCTTGTCGCTAGCCCCCAAATCGGCCATGTGTCACAACCTCCTTTTTTCTTGGAAATGCAACTCAACTTACCCCCCTTTGGTTTAAACCCACGATCTTGTCTGTACGCGTGCGATGCCTTACCGAATGAATTCGACTGCTTGAGCGTTCTATTATTACACACAATTATATATATAATCATATGACTATATTTTTTTAATTTCTAGAATTAAATTTTTATTAACATTAATTAATAACAAATAAATTTTATTTTTTATATGACTATTTTACCCCTACAAGGACCAAAACCTATTATTGAAAATTAAAAATATTTTAGAAATTAGAAAATAATAATTAAAAATAAATTTACAATTAAATTAAAAGTATTAATTAAAAATAATAAATTTTATAAAAATAATTTTTAAAAATTTAATTTAATTTTAAAATATTAAATAATTAAAAATAATAATTTTTAAATTTTGCCACGGAATTGAATTCCTTCGGAAATTGGGAGGGAATTTTCGACGGAATTTTCGAAAATTCCCTCATAAAATTTGTGACAGAATTGAATTCCGTTAGAATTTTCCGTCGGAAATTCTGTGGCAAAAGTCAGAATTTCTGACAGAATATTTTTCGTAGCTAATTCTGTGACAAATTTTGCCACGGAAAAAAATCCGTCGGAAAATTTTCTGACAGAATTGAATTCCGTCAGAAATTCTATCAGAAAATTCATGTTTTTTTGTAGTGAGTGCTCCCTGTTTGAGCAATTTGGTATAATTAGCCTCCAAAATAGAGAGAGAAACACCCAAAAGGACTTGCTTGCTTAAAGCTAAGGCTCAGAATTCGATAGCAATTGGAAAACTAGATGCACTAGATATAAGATACTGGATATAAGTTTTGTCCAAATTAAAATTTCCGATTCAAATAATAAGAGCTAAATTCAAACAAAATGGACTATCAATATTTGATTCAAAATTGAGGAAGGCTATAAGGGCCTATAAATTAATTTTTCCCAAAAAAAACATGTCGTTCAACCGAAGAAATAATATTGCAGATGCAATTAGACGGGCATTGAGTCTAGGGGTATTCAAAGTGTCTCGATCCCGTTGTCCTGGCCCGGTCCCGAACATTTTATCCCGGGAATTTCCCGTCCCGGCCGAGACCGGGACCGGGACCGGGATCGCACCTTGTGATCCCGGGAATTCACGGTCCCGATTCTTTTTCTTAAAAAATAAGTTATTCTTTTATATTTGTATTTCTTACCCCATAAATTAAGTTATCATTTGATAAAATGTATATCACATATTTAGTTAGAGTTAAATCGTATATATCGTGATATTAATCCTAACTATATAATATATAAAGATAATAACAAAAATGATGAATATGATAATAATAATAATAATATATTATTTTTCAATTCTAGCTCAATTTATATGATTTTTATGACCTTATTAGATGTTAAATAATCACTTCAAAAACTATATTATAAAAAATTTAAGTAATATAATTATATTATTGAAACCGGTAATTCCCAGTCCCGGTCCCGAGAATTCCCGATCCCGATTATAGCGGGAATTTCTCGGGACCAGGACTAGGACCGGGAATGAATTTCCAGTCCCGGCTACCCCCCGGGACGGGGATCGGGAATGGATGATCCTGATCCCGTCCTAGGATTTGAACACCCCTAATTAAGTCTTTTGAAAAGATTATTTAACAAATCAAGTATACTAACTAGAAGACCACCATGTGAAAATCATACATGATTAAATAAACTTAAAAATTAGTAATCCTATTGATACTTTCTCAATAATAATATAGTAAGATGAGGCAATTAAGGAAAATGAATATGATATTTTTAAAAAAAATATATATCATATTAACTAAATTAATTAAATTTCTTAATTTAATTAAATTAGTTAAATAGGTCTTACATAAAAAATTAGATGAGTATTAAATTTTGATTTATTTGATCAACTTGCTTAGTACTTCTGACTAAAATCATTTGTTATGTATATATAGTCAGTAATTCTTTCGGAGCCAGTAATGCAAAATCTTAGAATAGAAGAATTTTAATGAAATGAAAATATAATTATTGAAATTTCAGCACATATACAAGCATGAATAATTAAAGTACATATTAATAAATAAATATATATGTATGTATGTATTTGAATATTCATCATCAAAGTATTTGAAAGGATCAAAGTTGTGCAATTATTGCTCCTGGTGGCTTTTATTACTGGATCCTCGAAAAGATGAAACGACCAAGTGTTTGAGATAGAGGCCAAGCAAAAGAACGACGAAGACGACGACGAGCCTGTTGATCACATTCTTCTGCTTCTTCAGTTCTCCAACCAATCCAACAATGGCGTCCTTATAATCCTGACCTTGCATTGAACTCAGACTCAGTCCTTCTGGAAATGGAGTCCTTCTCGATTCTTCTCGTTGCTTTTTACGATCTTCTGTTGTTTCTGGTGCTTTAGCTTTTGCTTCCTCCTCCTCCAATTCTTTCCCTGTTGGATTCATTTGTGAGTTGGTTAATTATATATATAATACTTGTGTCTAATGTTAATTAAACTAGTGTATTATATATACTTCATATACGTCAAGTTCCCTATTTTTGAATTTAATCGAATAAAATTTTTTTTTTTTTAAATAATAAGCATATACTCATGGGAGAGGATTTGAATTGATTTATATTATTAAGTAAGTTAATTGTTCAAAAGAAAGAAGAAAAAATATGCATAAAGCAATGACCATTTCTCTTTTTTAATTTCATAATAAAGTACACCTGCAGTGTATTTTGTTACTAAATGTAATATTTTTCTTATTTTGTTTTTTATATTTATCTTTTCTCTTGAAATGAATAATTAGCTTAACTTATAAATTGATATATAATATAATGTTTTGCAACACTATTTTAGAAAGATCATGTTGTCACATATACTATAATTAAATAATTAATTTAATTTTCTTAATCTCTTATAATTAGATAAATAGGACTTACGTTAAAAGCCAGAAGAGTATTTCAGAATACAATCTCTTATTTAGATATGTTTTTGTATTCAAATATTTAGAGTGAATTAAAATATATGCAATTTCTTTCATATGTGTGTGTGTGATTTAACTAGTTAATTTATCAGTAATATTATATTGTTCTTTTTATGAAGACTGATTAAGTTTTCAATTTCTAATTAAAATTATATTAAATTTAATTTAAAATTATTTCTCTTTTCGCTCTATTCATTTTTATAATTAATATTAATGCCACCTTTATTACCTTCTGAGATGTCCTCCTCCTTCTTGTACTCTTTTGGTGGTTCTTTCTCCTTCTGTTCCATCTTTATCTGATCCCTCTTTGTTTCAGCCTTCTTGTCTATTGCTTCTTCTGCTTTGGGTTCCTCTCTTGTAGCCGGCTTTGGTGGCAGAGGCGACGGAGGAGGAGGAGGAGGAGCTTGTTGAGTCCGTGGCGGCGATGGTTGATGAGGCATAACCGCCGGAGTGATGAGCTTGGGAAACCTGACGTACAAAGTGCCTCTCTCAAACTTGGCTGCAATGTCGTTTGTGTCAGAATCTTGGGGGACTAGGAATTCCATGTAAAAACGACGCCATTTGTTGCCCTCTACCTGTCGTTCACCTGTCACCCTGATCTTTGGTGTTGACGTTAATTGAACCTTCAATTGGCTCCTTGAAAATCCTGCAAGTCATAAATCCAAATTAATTACATAGTTTTTTTATAAGCTAATTAATAGATCACACACCTTCATTAGGGTCAAAAAAATTACACCATCATATTAAACGGTCAATATTTTTTAAAAAAGTTAAAAAAAAGTTAGATCTCAGATCAGGCGAATTAAAACAGGTTTACAAATTTCAAATTACTTGTAAATTAAAGATATTGACAGAAGAGAAAATGACAGAAAATCATTTGAGGTTGTTCTCCGAACATGTAAGTATGAAGAAGGAAAGTAGAGGAGCCGATGACAATGGTAAACTAGACACTATGAAATCCTTTTTGGGTATAAAAAAATCAAAAGAGAATAATTAATGTAAAGTTATTGAATGAAACATTTTAGTCAGTCATTTATCTAAGGGTTAAGATGCAATTTTACTAATGAAGTTTTGTCCGAGGAACGTATGGCACAAATATCTTTTAGAAGGGGCAAAAATACTAATGAACAATTAAAAAGGGGCATCCACCACAAAAACCGTTAAATACGTACTAACGCCATTAGGGTTTTTCTCTCTTATAATTTAACGCCGTTAGTACGGATTTAACGGTTTTTGTGGTGGATGCCCCTTTTTAATTGTTCATTAGTTTTTTTGCCCCTTCTAAAAGATATTTGTGTCAAACACTCTTCGGATAAAACTTCGTTGGTAAATTTACACCTTAATCATTTATCTAAATATATGATTGATAATAAAGAACACAATTATACTATATGCATGGCTCAAGTATCCAATCTCACCGACACCGAGTACGATAAGGCTTATTGTTATTATTGTATTACTTCACATATTATTGTACTAAAAATATTATGGTGTGATTAAATCATTAGAACTCAAATTCATTTAATTTCTAACGATTTATCTGGGCAATTTGGTTTGAGTAAAATTTGGCACAACATACTAAAAAATCTAAATTTGTATAATAATTAATTGAGAGAGATATTAAAGAGGGAATTAAATATATGAACCTTCAAGAGGAAGAATGAGAGTGTGACTTCGTTCGTCATGAGCCCAATCATAAGGAGGCTTAAAATCTTCATAAACACGATTTTGTGCCATTAATGTTTGTGGACGAGATTTCTCTGAAGACTGAATGAGAATGAAACTATAAGAGATTTGATTTGGCCTTCGTCGCTTTTTATAGTACACAAAAATACGTTATTATTACGTAGTTTCTGTGTTTTCTTTGAGTTCGTGTCTTCAAGCTTCTTCCTTTTTCGTGACAAGCAAATATACTTTAATTTTGTTTCTTAAAGAGGGTGACTTCTCTCTAAGGCTATCCATTGTCGATGGCACAGTTTCAAGAAAATATATATTCAAATTCTTTTCCTTAGAATTGGGCTTTCAAGTTTATTCTTTTTCTATTAGAATCATTATATATATATATATATATATATATATAGTATGCTTGTTGTACACTAGCATATATATATATATACACACACACTACAAAAAAAACGTGATTTAGTAGCGGTTAAAAATAGGTATTCGTAACGGTTCTAACCGCAACCAACTAGGTTAGTAGCGGTTAGAAAAACCGCTACTAAATCGTACGTTGCAAGCGGTTTTGTAGCGGTTTTATAAAACCGCTACTCAATCAAAAATAACCGCTACAAAATTTGTAGCGGTTAATAGTAACTGCTACAACACCAAGAGATATTTGTAGCGGTCATATAACCGCTACAAATAAAAAAAATTTTATTGAGACGTTTAAAAAAGATTTTTTTTTGTAGCGGTTAATATAAAAAAATTGAAAATTTTTTAAAAATGACATTTTTTATTTGTAGCGGTTAAGAAACCGCTACTAATTTTGAATTTCATGAAATTAGTAGCGGTTATAAAAAACCGCTACTAATTTCATGAAATTCAAAATTGGCGCAAAAAAATTTGAATTTATCTTTAAAAAGGCGCGTTATTTAGTAGCAGTTTAATAACCGCTACAAAGATTTAAAATTTTTTTTAAAAATATACGTTGATTTTTTTCTGTTTTTTCAATATTATATTAAATATTTTAATTTTTTATTATTTTATCTATTTCAATTAGTTTATTATTTAATAGTTTAACTTATTAATAAATTAAAAAGAAAAAATGTAATTGAATATGATTAGTATAAAATTTATATTAATAATATTATTAAGGATAGTTAGGTAATAAGGAATTATTATGTTTTATAATATAATGTAATTGTATATGAAAAATAGATGAAAATGAGATAGAGTTATGATATATCTAGAAAAAAAAATGGTTAGAATAAATTTTATAGAAAGGAAAGAAGTATTCTAAAAGAAACTAAAAATCTTGTTACCATATTTGATCATATTATTCAGCTCCTCTACTCATACGAAAGAAGTTGTAAATGAGAGGAAATGAAAGAAGGGTAAGGTGAAAAGAAATTGGGGAGTGTTTGAAATGAGTTGTGATAAGGGTATTTATAGGGATTCACGTATTATTTGTAGCGGTTATTAATTAGTAGCGGTTATTTATATTTTTGTAGCGGTTTAATTATTTGTAGCGGTTAATGTAGCGGTTATTATTTAGTAACGGTTATTTATTTTTTTGTAGCGGTTTAGTAACCGCTACAAATATTATTTTAATTTTTTTTAAAATTTTTTTTTTACATTTTATTTTAACACAAATTTTTTGCATTTTTCGTAAAGACAAATTTTTTACACTTGAATTCTACAAATATTATTTTAATTTGTTTTTACATTTTATTTTAACAAAAATTTTTTGCATTTTTTGTAAAGACAAATTTTTTACACTTGAATTTGATCACTCATCGTCGCCATCCCTACAGAAATTTTGTAGAAAAATTATTGTTATTGATGTATTATTAAATTTAAAAAATTTAATTGAAATGACGTGGACTTAAAAAAACTCACCGCAGTAGAGGTAAATTGTCATCGCCTTCAGGGAAGTAGTTTTGAAAATCAGCTGGCTGAAATGGCTTACTCTCGTAGGCGATGTTATCGCCTTCACCCATGTCGTAAAGGTCTCTTGGCTTTAAATGAACGACCATGTGCCAATCCCTATGCCGCTCGTCCTCGACATAATAAACCTGATGTGTCTCTGAAGCTAGAATATACGGCTCATCATCTTGAGAAATACCAGTATGAATCGTCCGTGAGAAATTCACTGATGTGATCCCTAGGTCGTCAGTTGTCAGTCCCCGAGAAGTAGTGGTATTTGCCCACAAACACTTGAACAGCGTCACGGTGAAACGGCCTTGATAATTAAGCTCGACCACATCAAGAAGCTTGCCATAGTAAGGGACGCCTCCGAACTGCATGTTGGCGTCACTGCTGCTCGCATAACTCCTTGTCCCAAATGTGCCATAAACACCCGAATTCTGTGTTTGCAATCCCTGATCCCGTGAAACCGTGCAAAACTTAAAACCATTGACATTGTATGCTGTAAACCGTTTTGCATGATCAAGAGGGCCGATTGCGAGAGCTCTGAAATCCGGTGAGTGTGGGTTGTGGTCATTTAGTATTCTGCGCGCAAACCAGGCCTGGAATTCTCTGTGGACCCTCCTATCAACTTCCGAGGATGTCTGTGTACGGATCCTGAGCTGACGCTTGACATGACTTCTGAATTCCCTGCAATTAATAATGGAAAGGCGTTAGTGAAATGAAAGTGAGAAATGTTACGAAAGATATAGATCGAATAACATACATGTGAGTGTACAATTCTTACCGTATGAAAGGCTCAACTTGAGTGCAATTAATCAAGACATGTCTATGTGCTTGGAACTTCTCAGTTGCCGTTAGTTTGAAGTTCTCAGTTGCTCCAACTGGTTTACCAACACGAGGGATAAATTCTCCTGATGTCGGAGCAGGTTCAGGACAATCGTCAACACGAGGCGGGCGGTTGAAAGCCGTCTCAAGATCATCAAAATACCTTGAGCAAAAATATAGCACCTCATCCCCTATATAGCCTTCAGCTATAGAACCTTCTGGCCACGCCTTATTCCTCACGTAAGATTTTAATTTCCCAAGGAACCTACGAAGTACATAAGAGAAAATTGATATAAAATGATGAAAAGGACGACCAGCAAACATTAAATACGGACAATAAATGAAAGCACATATTTAAAATGAGTACCTCTATATCGGATACATCCAACGATATTGTACTGGTCCAGCGAGCTTTGTTTCATGAACGAGGTGGACTGTGAGGTGAACCATCACAGTAAAAAAGGACGGAGGAAAGATCATCTCCAAGTGACAAAGCGTAAGAATGATTTTCGACTGCAGCTGATCGTGCTCCTCAACGATCAAAACCTTAGAACACAACTTCCGAAAGAAAGAACAAAGTTCCACCAAAATGATGGAAACATCGGGAGGAAGTGTATTCTTTATAGCCAGAGGGAGTAACTGTTGCATAAGAATATGTGAGTCGTGACTCTTCAGGCCAGCAACCTTTCGAGCCTGCAAGTCGACACATCGAGAAATGTTGCTTGAATACCCATCAGGAACTTTTAATTTCTTCAACGTCGCGAGGAACACATCCTTGTTCGGTTTTGTGAGGGTAAACTTTGCCGGTGTAAATCTGTCATGCTCATCTGGCCAAGCATCTTCACGAACTCCCATGTCGCGTAAATCTTTTCTAGCTTGAAGGTGATCTTTTGTCTTGCCGGGTTCGTTAAGCAGCGTATACAGCACATTATCGCAAACATTCTTTTCAATGTGCATTACATCAAGACTGTGGCGAAGTAAATTAGATCTCCAATACGGAAGCGTGAAGAAAATACTTATCTTCTTCCACTGCTGAGGCGCCGAAGTCCTGCGCGTCTTTTGGCGAGTTTGTGCTGAATCGTCGCTTTTTCCAAACTCGAAGTCAACATGCTTAAGCTGCTGTAAGATATCTGTACCGGACAAAGTCTGAGGTGGTCCTCTTTTCTCCGGTTTCCCATTGAAGCAATTCCGTTGCAATCTGAACTTATGCGTTCCATCAAGAAACCTCCGATGCCCCATAAAGCACCACTTTCGGCTGTAGGGAAGGCGCAATGCGTCAGAGTCGAAATTGCAAGCTGGACACGCCGACCCAGTATGCACATTCCAACCAGATAATGTGCCAAGGCCAGGAAAGTCACTGATCGTCCACATCAAGGCTGCACGCATGTTGAACAAAGTCTTGCTGTGAGCGTCGTACGTCTCCAAGCCGACATTCCACAGGTCAAGCAATTCCGCAATAAGCGGTTGGAGATACACATCGATGTCATTGCCCAGTGCCTTTTTGCCTGGAATGATCATAGACATAATGAAAGAGCTTTGTTTCATACACATCCAGGGGGTAAGTTGTAGGGAACTAAGACTACCGGCCAAATGCTGTAACTTGTGCTAAGATTCCCGAAAGGATTGAAACCGTCGGTCGCCAACGCAAGCCGGACATTTTTGGGGTCAGTAGCAAAATCTGGAAAGTCGTTGTCAAACGTTTTCCAAGCAGCTGCATCCCGGGGATGTCTTAATTTACCGTCTTCGTTTTTATCAACGGCATGCCACCTCATGTGCTCAGCAGTTTTAGACGACATAAATAATCTTTGTAGACGAGGTTTCAAAGGGAAGTACCTAAGAATCTTTGCAGGTTTCTTCTTTTGCTTTTTCCCCTTCCGAATTGTCTTGTACCTCAATGTGTGACATCTCTTACACGTCTCCCTGCTGGAATCGTCTCCCCAATACAGCATACAATCATTTGGGCACGCATCAATCTTTTGATAATTCAACCCTAACCTGTTGATAATCTTCTTGGCCTCGTAGAAGGTTGTGGGAATCTCGGCGTCGGGGAATGCATCTTGTAATAAGTCGAGCAACATCAACATTCCCTTATCTGTGATCCCACACAAGCACTTGATATGATACAATTTGATCAAGAAAGATAATTTAGAATATTTGTGACAACCTTGATATAAAGGACGATCTGCCTCATCCATCAAGCTGAAAAAATCCCGAGCTGCTTCATTCCCCATAAAAGCCGACTCAGAGCCGTGCACTTCTTCGTTGAAGTTGTCGCCTTGAAATCCAAACGCATCACGCACAGCATCATTCACAGGATCATCTTCATCTACTTGAACGTCTACTTGAGAACTTCGAGGAAGAGCCTCGTCATATCTAATGCCAGCCTTCTCACCATGAACTGCCCAGAACGTATAGTCCTCAGGGAAAGGCTTCACAAGCAAATGTTCCTTCACAACATTTCGTGCATGCCACTTCTTGAACTTGCATTTCCGACACGGACAGACGATCTTGCCGTTACAGCTGGCGTGAGTGAATGCGAAATCTAAGAAACTGTTTAATCCGTACAAATATTCAGGAGAATTGCGCGGCAACCTTATCCATGATTTATCCATAGCTACAAGAGAGAGAGAAGAAAGTATAGAGAAGAAGATGAGTGAGAAGATAATGACGAATGCCTAGAACCTTATATTCTGAAAATCCAACGTTTATAATTTTGTAGCGGTTATTAAACCGCTACACCAACCGCTACAGAAATTCCAATGTTTATAATTTTGTAGCGGTTATATATATAAAACCGCTACTAATATTCAAGCCGTTAATTGGTGGGAAATTCAAAATGTACTTTTTGAGTATTAGTAGCGGTTTTATATATATAACCGTATATAAAACCACTACTAATGTTCTAGGTATTAGTAGCGGTTATATATATGAAACCGCTACTAATATTAAAGCCGTTGGACATTAAATATAAAATTAATTTTATAATTTGTAGCGGTTATACATAACAAAACCGCTACAAATATGCACAAAGGCGGTAAATTTCAAAATTCAAATGATTTGAGTGTTTGTAGCGGTTATGAGTCTATAACCGCTACAAACATATATATTTGTAGCGGTTTTTGAAGGTAAACCGCTACAAATATATATATGTAAATTTGTAGCGGTTATGAGTATATAACCGCTACAAGTATATATCTTTGTAGCGGTTATAGCCTAATAACCGCTACAAAGATATACATTTGTAGCGGTTTTAACTTAAAACCGCTACAAATATATATATAATTTTTTTTAAATTTAGATATAAATCATTCATAAATTATTTCAACGCGATTTGTGAATATAAATATAATTATATAAAACACAATAAGAAAATTCTGAAATAAAATCTCATAAATATTTACAAGACATGTCTATACAAAAGAAAATATCCTAAACTAAGGAGCTGGGGGCTGATCCTCTGGTGCTCCCTCAGGTGGGGCTCCCTCAGATACCGCTGGATCGGGCCGCTGCTAAGACTGAACCGCACCATCGTCATCAGCAGGAGGAGGAGCTGTAGCAGGAGGAGTAGTACTCGGGACGACGTAGCGAGGGACAGGGGGAACCGCTGGATGCTGCTCGTTCGGGAACAGCCGACTCCATGCTCCCTCGAGCATGGTGTTCGCGATCTCACGCCACTGCGTCTGCTGAGCGTACATCGTATCTGTGTGGATCTGCAGCTGCTGCTGCTGCTGCACCTGCATCTGCTGCATCTGCTGCTGCTGCTGCCCCATTTGCTGCTGCGTCTGCTCCAAATCTGACCGCAGCTGGTCAATAGACTCGTCCCTCCGACGTCTGACCCCTCTAGAGCTGCCAGCCTCAGAGGCGACGCTCCTGCCGTAGACCATGCTGGGTCTGGCGCCTATCCCCATACCCCGCACGCGTCCGGGGTGCTCAGCCTAAGCCAGACCCGCCTTCAAAGGAGCCGTTAGGTCCACTGACCCCTGTGACTCCTCAGGCTGGGTCTGTCGCAGCTCAGCCTGCGACTGCTGCATCCGCTCCTGTCATTTTATGAAACAATTAATAATGACCATTTTTCATTATTAACTTGGTTTTATAAAAAATATAATAATAAAATAACTTACAATCGCCGCCTCTGCCTGTTGAGAGGTCGCAGTCCCGTCACGGTGTCTGTGTGTGATGGCGTACAGCTCCGCATAGTCCGTCTGACGGTTCTCCTGTTGTGCCTTCGTCTCCTGAAACAATGAAAAAACAATTAGTATTATGACATAATCAGCTAAAAGTAAGTGAAGCACTTGAAAAGTTACCAGCTCGCTGTAGGTCACAGCAAAGGTCTTCGATCCTGCTGTGTGGTGGATCGTCTGCTGCACCCGGATCTGGGCGTTCCTCTGAGAAAGCTCCTGGAAAAACAAATAATTAAATGTATTATAATTTAAAATTAAATACAAATTAAATTGAAATTATAATTTAATATTTAATAATTACAAAATTATATATCAAAAATATAATAAATACGTTACCTGTGCCTGAGGGCTCCTCCTGAACTGCACGAAACGTGCCCAGTCGTTCGGCGGCACGCCGTCCGGGACGCTCTCCTGCAGCTGCTCCAGAGGCATCGTCCCATCCCCATCCACGCTGTGGAAGAGACGGTTCCTCCTGTTCCTCCAGGCGTCGCCCATCTTCACGAGGGCGTACCTCTTCCGATTGGCCCGGAGGGCAAACCGGAGCTGAAAAAAATACATTTAAATATCAATAATTATAAAAACCATAATTTAAAAAAAAATAATTAAATAGAATTAATTAAAAAAATATTAATTAAATAGTTTTAATTACCTGAACCACCTCCTCCCAAGCCTGGTCTTTCGGCCCCCTCGGAACGTGCCTCCACGTCGGGAAGTGAAGGGGGAACCGCATCCAATTCGCTCCCAGGTCGCTCAGGAAGCGGTTGAGCAGGTGACCCCCATTGTGGATCAGCTGGTCAGTGCCCTCGTTCCACGGCACTATAACTCGTAGGGACCGGTCCATGCTGTTCAGACCGGCCACATCCAGCCTCCTTGTCGACACGTTCCCCTGCTCATCTGCACAGTTGACCGCACGTTAGATAAATTATAATTCAAAGTTAACATTTCTAATTTAAATAAATAATTTACTAAATTAAAAAATTAATTTACCTTCGACCTGCACCTCAAACCCAGTGGACCGCGAAGACGACCCTCGTGGGTTGTTCTGCTCCCGAGCGTTCTCCTCATCGAGGAACCGCTCCATCTCCCTGAACCCCATCGGCATCTCGAACTCCTCCTCATTGAGGAAGTCCTCAACGCTAATCTCTGGCACCTCCACCTCAGGCATCTCTGCTGCGGTCGTCGCCTGTGGGATCGTTTGCGGTGACTGTGGGGGGATGGGCTGAGATGCCGCGGTAGCCCTGCCTGCGCGCTGCCCCCTCCCTCTACCCCCTGCCTGGCTGCTGCCACCCCGTAAAGTCCGTCTGGGGACCTCAGGGGCCTTCCCCTTATCCTGTCCTGAAGCCATATCAACTGTACAAATTAAAAAAAAAATTAGTCCATTATTATGCAAAAATATAATAAAAATACAAATATAAATAAAAATACGTGTTATATACGTACCTCAAGTGCGAATACTATGGAATACTGACCAAAAACTCGTCTGAACGCTCAAATCTCGAATAAACCACTCAGAGAAACCTCAGGAAACAAAATGAGCAAAATGAGAAATGAAGGAGGTGAGGGCTTAAATAGCCAGATATTAGTAGCGGTTATTAAAACAACCGCTACTCTAACCGCTACAAATAATTAAATTTGTAGCGGTTTTACAATAACCGCTACAAATTTTCACAACGTTTGAAATTTTGTAGCGGTTATTGCCGAAAACCGCTACAAATTTGGAGGCTCTTGAAATTCTGTAGCGGTTTTTGGGCAAAAACCGCTACAAAATTCTGACCTTTGGTAGTTTGTAGTCGTTGATGTGCATCAACCGCTACAAAATAACTGCTACAAGTTTTGGTGGGAATTTCGCGCCAAATTTGTAGCGGTTTTTTGTAGGAAACCGCTACAAATATTCTTGCCGCTACAAATTTGTAGCGGTTTAGGTAAAAACCGCTACAAATACTATAATTTGTAGCGGTTATATTAAACCGCTACAAGTGCACCGCTACAAAATACATTTTTTTTTGTAGTGACACATATTATTTCATAATTTTTCTTTTTAACAACTACTATCTTTGGTTCTAAATGTAAGATTCAGTTGATTTTTTAAGAGATTAATGAAGATAATTAATTTAATTTAAAGTATTTATATTTATCATTTTTTCTCTAAACTAATTTGTATAACTTATAAACTAATAGATAATTTAATCATATATAACATATACGTGATTAAGTAACTTGTTTAACTTTATTAATTTTTCTAAAAAGAATCAACTGGATCTTATATTTAGAATCAGAAGTAGTATATATATATATATATATATAAATGTAAATCTATTATATTACTCCCTTAGTCCTTAATACATGAATTATATAACTAATTTATGGATATTAAAAAAGTTAACTAAGTTAGTTATTTTATATCAAACCCTTCTTATATGTAATGAATGAAGATACTTTAGGGAGATAGAGTAAATTAAAATCTTATTTTTAGGATCAAAATAAATCTCTTATATCTAACTTTTATATTTAGTACAAGAAGCAGTATTAGTATTTGGTATTAGTACATACCTACTTTGGATATATGAATACGCCATAGACCCCAAATGTGAAGTAGCTTTTTCAGTATTATATATAGTTCCTTCCATAATAATCCTTGAAACGGAAAATTAATTATCTTATATTCTTTAACTATCTTGTATACTTTAAAAATAAAATGAAAAAATTATTAAAAAATAACGCAATTTTAAAATTTATTGCGTTACTTATTTTAAATTAAATTTAATATTATTTCCTCAAGTGCAATTGCACTAATTGTAAATTCAACCAATATTCATGTCATAAGTGCTAGCAACCATGTGACCATGACAAGGCATATATATGCAACTCAAATTATTACTTTATCGTATAGCGGCGTGTTTTTGGGTCTTCACGGGGAAGATTTGATCCCCAGCGGGTGAAGATTGAAAAATTTATTTCATCAATAGTTTAAATCTATTAATTAACTTGCAACTTTCCTTCTTATATTCAATAGTAATTTATGAATAATATGTAAGTAATGTTTCAATTTTTAATTGGGAATATAAAAAATTAAAAAAATCCACATCAATTGTTTGAGACTTTCAGACAAAAAAACTATTTACAAATTTAGTATTCCCTCTTGTCCATATCATAGGACATTAACTAACGATTTTCACAAAGTAATAAGAAACTGTTAAAAGAATTAAATTTGTCTTAAAATTTAAGTGATTTACAATATTACCTTTATTAATTATACTAAACAATAATATCATATTAATTATCACTCTCTCCCACTTCCCTTATTAAATATGGGTATGCATGGGAAAAAAATATTTAATGCTCCTTGGAAACTAATGAGTACCTTATAAAAAAGTCTAAAAAAGCATGTTTGGATAAGCTTATATGGAGTTTATAAGTGTTTTTCACATAAATTGAGATAAAACTCCTTTCACATACTTATCTCGTATATTTTAAATCATGATTGAAATGTTGATTTCGAATGCTCCAATCGCTATTCCAAACAAACATTAAGAGCACTTGTTAGTTGATGCTTAATAATAAGAATAAGAGGGAGTAATTTGCAATTTAACTTTTGAAATTCAACCTTAATTTATGAGCAACTTATATCTCACCTTCCACTTTATATGCAATCATGTTCAAGGTACTATCATGCACCAAATATATATCACTTTGGTCCTATGTATAAGTCCTTTTTTATCAAAAACTTTGATCCTATTTATAAGTCCATTTTCAGGGTAGTAAATGCATTTTGTACTTTTTTACCCCTATTAATTGCAATAAACAAAAAAAAATTATTCATGTTGACTTTTGGAACCAATTATAGATAAGGGTGAAATTGAAAATTTAGCACATAGTTAATGAGTTAACTAACTCTTCTTGGTATTTGAGAATTAGTTAAAATGGACTAATAGATTAAACCAGAGTGGTACATCTTTTCCAATAAAGATTCAAACATTAATTCATTACGTTGTCAGGGACTAACCCCATTTATGATATCCGGCGAAAGTTAGTATTTGTTTAACTCTATAGCTAGTTTCCCAGTTAACTATGAAATTCAGTGGGCCCTAAAACTGTGGCCTGAAGCACATGAATTGGGCCGTTAATGGATCTAACTATAAACTAATAAAGACATTATGTTCCACTGTTCATTCATTTTAAAAACCAAAACTACGGCTTCCTCTTTCGGCGCCAGAGATTTTGAAAGCTTCGAATGAGAATATTCCAATTTTATTCCCTTTATGGTTCAAACACCGACACTTCAATAATTAATAATCGCCAACTTTTTAATATTTTTTTTTTATTTTTATTTTTTATTTTTTTATTAGCACCCGAGGTGCGGGCACAGGATTGAACCCGTGAGAGGAGGCACAAAGACCTCACTCCTATACCAAGTGCGCCGGATGCGCGGTGGCAACTTTTTAATATTTCAAACGCATGAACGTCTCACGATAAAACATAATTACACTTGCATGCAATGTTACTCACGATTTAATCCAATTCCATACACTATGATTACTTGTTATTCTAATATTCTGCTCATTTAGGTGTATGACTGGCATAATAAAATAATCGAATGTATTCCTTTTTTTACAGTAATAATCATATCGAATGTAATATCCTGATCATAGCTTATTACCACAAAACAGGTGATCTCTCCATATATAACTTTGATTGTGTAATCCGAATTTAAACTTACATATATGCATGAAACAACGTATGACCATCTATACCTTCTACTTCCTCCGATCCTAATTATAGGATAAAGTTGACTTTTTTGGAGAAATTAAGTAAGCCAATTAAATTACTTTAGAGTATTTTTATTTTTATTTTTTTCTCCAAACTAATTAATTTGATTAATAAACTAATATATAATATCAGGATACTAAAAATATAAACACTCTAAAGTAATTTAATTGGCTTCCTTAATTTCTCCAAAAAAGTCAACTTTATCTTATAATTAGGACCGGAGGGAGTATTAATTATCATTCATACATTTAAACAACTCGTTTTTAAATTTTTATCATTTCATCTAAAAAAAATATAAATTTCATTCCATATAATTCTTTGACGGCATACCATCATCAACATTCCATTCCCTATTAATATAACATTCTATTACATTCTTTGTACTCCGTTTAGTGAATAATTTATAAACTTCATTTAGTGAATAATTTATAAAGTACTACGTCCAATTTTTAATATAAAATCTAATTTGCAGTGTAATATTTATATTAAAAACTAAATCTTATATTATGGACCGGTTATTACAAGATAACTTATGAATCCATATGTTAGGTTTCACATTAAGTCATGAACAAGGAAAATGGACAATTAATCCAAGAATAGTATTGAATTATATTTACTACTTACAATTTTCTTTTTGTAGACTTCAATAGTTTTTTTTTTAATACAACGGAATCGATGTAGACTTCAATAGTTATCAATTTGAAACATTGAGATTCTAAGCCAACTAATCCAAATCATAAGCTTTATATCTGAAGAAGTTAGATTAAAAGAAATGTGGTTCAAAAACGAATAATTCGTACACAAACACACACCCATATTTAATTTCAAGTATCAAGATTATTCATAATTATTGTGGATAAATATAAATATTTGACCTGCCTAAAGTACATTAGACCACAGCAATAAAAGTGGATTGATTAAGAATGACTATTAAACTGAAAGATTACATAATTTTTTTTACCATAAATCATTCTTGTATGTTTTTATTCTCTTTTTACAATTCCTTTAACTATAGGAACTAGTCCTATATATAATCATAATATGTTAATTAATCAATCGAGTTTATTGCTATACTCTAGTATTGGAATAAAAACTTAGAAATATATTTTTGTAAAAAAAATAAAATAAAATGATGGAATAAAATTTATTTATTGTCAATGAAAAAATTAAAAAATTATACTCATGTTCATTTCCTTATATCTATACATGTAAACTGTAATTTGGTTGATTTTAACATATCTAAATTCATATGGAAAAATTAATCCAGGTATATGCTGAGTGAAAAGCCATGCCATCAGCTACTAACACATTTGATTTGTTTTACAAATTAACACATTATAAGTGTATGGGGATCAATACAAATAATTGAAGAAACTACAAAAGCCTCATAAAAGAGAGGGGGGGGGGGGAGCTATAAGAATGTAATTAAAAATAAAGTGAAATTACACATAGGGACTTGCATATCAAATTTCTCAATTGAAAATTGGAACCAAAATTGAATGTGACAATATACATAATTGTCACAAACAAAATCACAATACATAAACGGATATTGAAAATGATAAAAATGACAAGAGAAGTCAAAAGATATATTAAAACCTAAAGAATAATTCCAAAAACTGATCCAAGAACATAAATATAACCATAGTAAAGGATCATGATAATGATTAATTAAGCAGCAAGTGGAGGCATGGATTCTCTCTGAACAGCCTTCAAGAGGAGACTGTCATGTTCAAGAACCATCTGAAGAGGAATAAAGCCAATGCCATTAGCCATAGCAATCATCATCTTCTTAGTCTCCTCCTTAAACTCTCTCAGATCAACTCGTCCATTCAAGTCATGATCGAACTGCACGAACAGCGAGTCGTAAACTCGGGCCGCCTCGTCGTCTTCGGTCTTCACGTCGATCCCAAAGTGAGTCTCGAAAACCCTAAGCCTCTTCAACTCGTTCAGCATCTCACCATAAGATAAAAGACCGTCCTTGTCCTTATCAAGTTGGCCAAACAGATCACTCACTGATACGCCAAACGCTTCTTCGTCTTCCACGAAGTTTACTATCGTCGCTCCGTCGAGAATTTCTACGCTCATGTTTCTTTCAGAAGAAAGGAAAATGCTTGAAATGTGTGTTTGTGGTTTGTGTTTTGATGAGAAGGTTGGGAATGTTGGAGGCATTTATATAGACCGGAGAAAAATGTGTTAACAGTGATGAGTAAGAAGAAGTTTCTTTTCTTTTTCCTTTTCTCAATACCGAAGCTTGCATGGTTTGTGACCGTTGGTAGAGCTTTTTGTCAAAGTTTCTCAGTTCCTACTTCCTAGACACCACCGACATACTTTAATGATTCCTATGGACGTTGTGTTGTAACTGTCGGACCAGAACTGTGAAAATAAATCTTTTTTTATCAGATGAAAATAAATCTTTTAAATACTTCTCCTGTTCTCTTTATAAGGTACTTCCACCATATACATATTTTATATAAATAAAAAAACATTAAACTACATTAATTCCTTCATAAATTTTAATTATTTTTTAATTATACCCCTATTTAATATATATTATGTCACATTAAAACAAAATCAATAAAATGAAGCTTATATTATGGGACAGAGCTTATAATAAGAAACGGGGGATTACAGTCATATAAAAAATTTCTCTCTTTGTCCTATAAAAGGAGTATATTAGGAATGCTTATTATTTTTTATTAATCTTTTCAGTATTCATTTTTAAGGTTTTCAGTTTTGCCAGCATTTAAAATTTTCAGATTAAACTTTAATCTTTTAAGAACTAATTTTTAATTCTTCAATGCTCATTTTTTATGTTTTCAATACTTGATCATCTTTCATTTTTTGGCACTTAAATTTATTTTTTTAATACTGAAAATATTAAAAATTGAAAAAAAAAACTAATTGTACAGCCTTACACATACTTAAGTTGCTTGCGTTGTACCAAATTAAATCATGCGAATTTTTTTTATATATTATTTATTATATAACAAGTTCTTATTATTAATATTTTTAATACTTTAAAATATACTTATTCTAATTTAATTTGATAAAAATATGTTAAGTGTATTAGACTAAGTACGTAAGTCTTGTCTTTAAAAATTATTATTGAAAATATCAAAGATGAGTATTGAAAAAAATAAACAATTTTAAAATCCATCTAAGCACCTTTTTTTTTATTAATTTTCAAAATTTAATATCCTCAATTATAATTAATATTCTCAAAAAGTCCATAACATCATTTTCCCTTATTAGTTTGCTCCTAGAGATTTCTCCACAAATTTTCTACATATTAATTATAAGTACACCCCTCTAATCCTAAATATATATAAAAGTTAACCGATGTGTTTATTTTGGTCTTAAATATAATATCTCAATTTTATCTCTTAAATTTATAATTTTTTTTAAAAAATTGATGCATTTTTATTATATTTAAAATTAAAATAAACCTCCTAATTAACTCCTACATTTAAGATATAAGAAGGAGTGATGGGAGGGTGAAAGCATTATTTAAGCGGTAACTTTTGGACTCATTATAGATTGTGGTGCGGTACCCTATGAGAGCTTTGAACCATAAATTAAGGTATTGCACAGTTGGTGTTAGTGGGAACCTGGGGGCAGGTTCAGGTGCGAGCACCCCTTTTTTACGAGTCAGTGGGCTGCCACACTCAAAATCAGTTTGCTTAATTGTTGAGTGTTGTTGACGCGTGGAAAGTCAATCTCTGAAGAAAATCGGTGCCGACCGACCATGATCACTAACATCCGCCCATTGATAATGATTAATATTTTCCATTCTCCACTAAAACCATGTCCCCCACAAGTTAGGCTAGCAGAGAGAGTCAATCTCTGGCGAACTAAAATTCTAATTTTTGTTATATAGCCCACATTTAGTGTTTGACTTTGCTTTAAATAAAATTATTTCCAATAAAAGTATACATATAAGTAATAGTATACAATATGATTGGTGAATTAAGATTCTAATCGTTGAGAGAAATGACTCACATTCAGTATTTGACAATGTTTTAAACATAATAGTCTCTAATATATAGAATTATATATGTGTCTAAAAGAAGTATACAATGTGTTAAACTAAGGTTCCAATTGCCGGCGGTGGGCTGTCAACATTAGTGACGTGTCATCGGTTGATGCCAGGGATATGGTCTCATCGATGGATAGACGGTGGCCTCAAGCCTTTAAGCGAAGAAGAGTTTCCCCATTTTCAAAAACAAGAAACAAGAAATAGAAAAAAAAAAAAAGAAAAGAAAACATCTAAAAATTTATTTTGAATTTTTAGTTTTTTTAAAAACAAGTTACGTTTTTTTATTTTTAAAAACAGCTAACTAAAAAAAGGAAAAAATACAAGAAAATATCATTTGAATTTTAAAATTTCAAATTAATCTTGTTATTTGCAAGAGTATAAGTTGTTAGAACCGGCTGACACCCAAGAGGGGAGGTGAATTGGGTGAAGATAAAAATTTTCAGAACTTTGAAAATCTTTTTGTATCTTAGAGGAAGCAATAAATATGAAAGTAATGAATCATAAATCAACAGTTTATATATGCTGGAAATATAAGAGTTTGAGGAAGAAAGTGTGCAAACTGTGATTTATCTTGGTTCGGTCCAATCTGTGATGGCCTACATCCAGTCCCCAGGCTCCTCTTGAAATTTTCAAATCTACTATCTTCTTGTTTAATCCAGGCACAAGAAAAGCCTTTACAACCCACACGTTTAGCTGGGCACTTGTGAAGCCGTTTACAAATCTCTCACCGAGTTACTCCCCCTTACACACCGTATGGTTACAACTGAGTTACTCTCCTTACACACCCCGTAAGGATACAACTTTGATGATGAAAGATTACAGTCAATCTTCTCTTTCAGAAGTGAATAAATGAATACTGAAGCACAATGAAAATAATCTCTCTCTCAAATACACATGATATAGAAAATGGATAAGAATAGAGAGTAGTTGGGTTGGAGTAGATGATTCATGATCTTTTCATGTTTCTCGTTGGTGTTGCTCTTTGTTGAATGTTCCCATATTTATAGATGAGTTGAGATAGTCGTTGGAAGCATTTCAGCCTGTTTGTTAGAGTGGCTTAGTTTCATTTGACTGTTCTTCAATTTTGAAAACTAGCCATTGTGAACGTTGACGCTCCGCTTCCGTAAAGTCAGTTTTTCTCTCTTCACATCAACTCTTTATTGCATTCCTAGAAACATACATTAAACACTAATACAATGAGGTGTAAGAATGATTGGAAGCAAGAATAGTGAGTTTCATGATTAATCCCATGATTTTCGAAAGCTTCAGAATGTTGCTGGTATTTCTGGGAAGCATTACTCGAGTGGTCACTCAAGTAAGCCTTGGTCATTACTCGAGTAGTGCATGGAGTAAACAAATGTACAAACCTTGGAAATACCTGTTTACTCGAGTACTCACTCGAGTAACGATAGCAGGCCGAGAGCAACTGGAAGTGATTTCCCTGATTACTCGAGTGCTTACACGAGTAACGTTGGCAGGCCGAGAGCAATTGGAAGTGATTATCCTGATTACTCGAGTAGTCCCTTGAGTAAATTCCAAATAACTCGGCAGATTACTCGAGTAAGCCCTTCAAGTGAATTCTTGATTTTGATTTGAAACATGGCAAATTATGTATCATTGGAAAGCTCTCATCGTTTACATTCCAACGCAACAAGAATCAACTCCAAACTCGTTGTGTACAGAAAGTTATGATCCAAAGAGTATCTACTGTTCTTAGACAATCTCTAAGATCACGAGCAGCAACTTCCAGATGGCATAGCTATTAGAATATAACCTTAAATATGTCAAATTACCTATCCATGGAAAGCTCTTTGAGTCTTCTTTCATATGGCACCGGTTTCGTCTCAATCCAATATGTATTTTGAGAGTTATGTCCAAAATACCGAAGCTGTCCTGGAATATGACGGTGATTCATGTGTCAACTTCAACAGATCATATCTCCCTCGTATGAACTTCTTTTAATGTGATCTTGGTGTCCATAGTTCGTTTTGGGATTCTAGTTTCATATGCCACCGATTTCAGATCAATCCAACATGTGGTTAGAGAGATATGCCTAAAATACCGAACCTCTGTCCTGACGCGCGAAAAACAGAGCATAATAAAAATGCAGATTACTCGAGTAGTTACTCAAGTGATCATGTCCATTACTCGAGTAATGCTTTCCAAAACATGGCAAAGAGGCAAAACCCAAAGGAACACCTTGGGGAAGCTCCATAACTTCCATATAAGTTATCTTGGCTTTGAATTGACCCATTCCAACCTTCATATGATCAAAAAAACCTTCGGTATCACTTCTAATAGCTTGGATCTTGATATTCTCATGTGATCTTGCAAGTTCTTCTTTCTTTAATCTCTTTCTTCTTCTTTCTTCAATCTCTTTCATCTTGTTTTGCCACTTGATGATCATTCTTTATAACCCAACTAGATATCTTCTTGAATTGATGATCGTTCTTCATAAACCAACTAGATATCTTCTTGAATATCTTCAATCTTCTTCTTTCTTTGTTTTGACCAATCTTTCTTCTTGATATTTCATTAGTTCTTGCAATGCTTTCTTTCTTCAATCTCTTGCCTCTTGATTTTCTTCTTGATGATCATTCTCCATATATGAGGCATTATAACATCAACCCACAATCAGGTTGATGACTAATCTACAAGATATACAACATTAAGTATGGTAGTTAATCAATGTAGAAGATAAGTATATTATACAAACTTTTTGCTCATATTTGACATCTATATTTGACATTATCAAAACTATTCATATTTAACATAAGTATTAACTAAATTTGTAGTAGCAATTGGCAACTCATTTTCAGATAAAATCACTTATTTAGAATTTTGAAGTTCAAGTGGTATTTTCTTATCTTTTTTCCCTAAAAAATGGCCAACAAATTTGTTAGTTTCTTAAAATAAAAAACTATTTCAAGAAAAAAAAAACAGGTCCTATGTGTTTGATATTGCTTTGAACAAAATTGTCTCTAATTAAAATATATGTTTGACTATCAGAAAATAAAAATCCATGTCCCCTAATTTTGGCGTTGAAACATATTGGCTTTAATTTTGTTGCCAAATTCGCTTATATGGGATTTGTGTATGTTAGGCACAACACTTGAGGCTTCCTTCGAAAGACGGTCGGCCCCCTTATTAGCACTACGAGGGATGGGTTGAGATTATAATTGTCTCTTATTAAAGAGAGTAATATAAAGAATGATATTATTATATAACAAACTAAAATAATGAAATTAATTATGAGAAAAAATAAGAAACACTCCAAGGTATTATTATTCGATTGGTCAAAAAATTCAAAATCAAAAAGTATATATAATAAAAATAATGATAGAACGCAAGTTAATAATAATAGAACACAAGTTAACTTTTAGAACGTAGGTTTATGTTTTTGGACAAAACTTACATCAATTATTTTATATATTCATTATGTCAACTTATAAAGTCCTCATATTACACATAGTCATGTGTCCTATTTTTTCCACGTAATGTATACTTTCAACTGCAACAAAAATGCAAGGTCAACAAAAAAGGGCAACAAATGTGTAATGTGTAGGTATGGAAACTTCTTGTTGACTATAATTTTAGTGGCGACTTCTCTAAATTTTTTATAAGTATAATTATTCTCTTATGGTAGATAATTCTGTTCACCATTATAGAATTGTTGATATATGATGATTATTATCAGCTATAGATTATGGTTTTAAACCGTCATTTATGCGGGTGATATAGATGCTCAATTTCGAACAGTAATATATATTGAGGGTATATATAACAATTATTTGTTAATAACTGTAATGTATTGGCTTTATTTTTGTTTATTATATATATATATATATTTATTATATAAAACAATATAATCATTGATAATAACAAGATAATAATATTAAATAAAAAAAATTATTTAGAGAATTCAAATTCAATACATTATAGATAAATATAATATAATTTAGAAGAAATTAACCACTTAAACATTATAGAACATTATCTTATAATTTTTTAAATTCTGAAATAAAATCTATTAAAAACATTCTACAATATTCTTCAATGCTTTTGTTATAGATTGTCGACCACGTATCAGTACTTCAGAGTTCTTGTAACTGGAAAAGAATAATATAAATATGAAAATCAGAATGTATATAGTAAAATTGGCAAATATTAAAACTTAAGCAAGTCTCGGATCTGATTCAACAAATCTGATTTCAACACTCCTGCTAAAGTTTAGGAATGTGAGAGGGTGAATGTTCAAGTAGATCATGATTCAACAAGCTGTCCAAAATTAGAAGAAAATTACATTGATTTTAGTCCATATAATTTAATGTAATCAGAATTATTTTCAAGGCAATAAAACAATAATAAAAATTTCGCCATTTTACTTCTTCATTTTTTTCGTGTTCTCTAGTGTTCTCCCATGTTTTTCTTTATTTTTATCTACAAACCAACAACCATCATCATAAATTAGATATCGCGTTTTGTTTGCGATTCTTCTTCTAAGATAATCCGATAATCTTGAGCCTCAACTAGTGAGCTCTCGTTATAAAAAAAAAATAAAATGAAACTTAAAACGTTAATTGAATAAAAAATAACAGCTTACCTAATGAATAATCATGAGAGGAATGAACTACAAAATGAAGATTCATATTAGTATTAGAGGATGGAACCCACATTTTATAATATTATATTTTGAGAGTTTAAATTTATTTATTTATGTTTATAGGAATAATTTTATACAAAATTGAATTTGAACCATATATTATTTTAATCTAGCGATGGATATGAGATTATGAGAAAAAAATTAAATGAGGAAAAGAACAATGAGTAAAACCAACCCCAATATTAGATAGTCAGCCACCCTCTAAAATTTGAATCCACTGCCTCATTTGCTGTTGCCATCACTGTGATCCGCAAGTCAAAAGACATAACATCCCATTTCATTGCTGACGTCAGAATAATACTCATTATAATTTAGATATTCGCAGAAATGAGAAAGCCCAAAGATGCCATGTTTATGTGCCTTGATATAGCAACGCTGCAACTCTTTTAGATTTTCATCGAACTTTAAACATTTAAAATTGATTTTTTAATATATTATCTAAATAAGATTATGTCAAACTGACTTTTTTATAAAAATTTATCAAAACATATATTACATTCACTTTTAATTGCTCACACTAATCCAAACAATCCTTTAGTTTATACTAGTTATGGTTCTGCTGCACAAAACACCAAGATCATAAGAAAATTGTTGGTTACTAAATGTTGCAAACTTCCTAAAATCTATAATAGTTCTATTACATTGAAATTTGAGGATATGAGAAATAAAAATATGAAACATATTGCGTCAAGAAAACGAATGCATATTTCCTCAACATCCGAACATAAAACGCACACTAATTTATTTTTCAAGATATTGAGAATTATACATCAGTAGTTTCGACAAACTAATGTTAAAAATAAAAGTATGAAATACAAGACATTTCGACAAACTAATACTTGTTTCTTCAGCGTGGAAACATAAAACACACACACACACTGTATTTACAATATTAACCCATAAGAAACTTACAACCAAATATGTACATATTCTCAATAATTATTCATAAGCTGTTGTTCCACCGAAGCAGAGCTATCAGAACAGAGTAGCTTTTCAGAGAAGAAGGCTTTCCCTTTACTTGTCAACTTCAAGGTGAAAGTTGGCCCAACGAACCAAGTGAACCAATTGTGGAATATGTCTAGTGATTCTTTGAGGATATCGGACTCCATTGTCCTACACAAAATCAATGATAAGCTGAAATCCTTAAAGAAGAAGAAGTGAGAAACAGAGTATTTTACCTTATTGTAGAGACAATAGCACCTCCAACATCTTTGATCTTTGTTATGAACTTCTTTACTGTGATCTTGTCGCAAAAACATGTGAGAAGAAAACATAAAACTAACCAAATTGAAAAACAAAGAAACTAATGTAGAGTTGGTCTAGTGATGTAAGGTACTATTAAATCTCTTTAGATCTCATATTCGAATCCTAAAGGAGACATTTATGTTAGGAAAAGTAGATACGAACCCTGAATCGGATATAGGATGAATATGGTTATTTTTGGAAAACAAAATTCATTTCTTAAATATCTATTGCTTTTAACTAATTTTAACTATTTTTTTAAACCGTATAATTAGAAAATAGTGTCTCCTCACATGTTTTCATGACAAGATCGTAGAAACACAAAGAAGTTCATAACAAAGATCAAAGATGCTGGAGGTGCTGTTGTCTCTGTAATAAGGTAAAATTCTTTGTTTCTCACTTTTTCTTCAAGGATTTCAGCTTATAGTTGATTCTGTGTAGGTCCATTGAGCCTGATATCCTTAAAAGAATCACTAGACATATTCCACAATTGGTTCACTTGGTCGTTGGATCAACTTTCACCTTGAAGTTGACAAGTATAGGGATGGCTTCTTTCTCTGAAAACTACTCTGTTCTGATGGCTCTATTTCTCCCCAAATTTCCTTTCACCTTTGATGTCGCGTTTTGCAACGATGTCTAAAATGCATAAGAGAAACATAGTCCCACTCATTCTCTTTCTCATGCTCCTGTTCGATCAGGAGGAGTACATTTCACCAATATTAAGGAGGAGAATTTCAACTTAAATCAAGCATTTAATAAGCATGTGTTTTCTCCTTAAATCAAGCATTAATATGCGTATCTTTTGACATTTAATTTGCGTATGTTTTGGCAATTAAGGAGGAGTATTTCAAGTTAAATTAAGCATTTAATAGAAACAATTTTTTTCCCATAAAAATGTAAAATTAATTTCTGAGCCCATTACTAAATGCTTATTTGGATTGATGTTTGCAATAGAATTATTTAAACAATCATAATTTTGAAAAATTATTTTTGATACAGCGAAAAAATATTTTCTGATAGATATATTTTTGAACTTTTGAATATGTTATAAAATTTATTAAATTTTATTATATTATAAATTTTTTATTTAAATTTTCCATCATATTTACTGAGACTTATTTATTTATGTTTTTTAAATCAATAAAAAAAATATTTCAAACACATATTTTTGTTCATTATACTGTATAAATGACATAAGTTTGAGAGGCTATATAAATAATTTATATTTATAATTTAAATTTTTAAAACATTTTTTCTACAAACATATATAAATATATTTAGACAAAATTAGAAATTCTATATGATGAAGGGTAAATTAGTAAATGAATTATATTTTATTATAAATTTTAATTAAAAAACATATTTTTAGAATTTGCAACTAAATTTTAAGGATTCACAAAAAGTTCACAATTCTAATAGATTTTTAATATTTATAATTGATTCTAGAATTTACACCCAATCTTTTCACTAAAACCTCTGTCTAATGTGGGGATTTTGTAATTCCATGTTCCATTTATTTAGGTGTAGTGTCTAATCTATATCATAACATCTAGTTTATCATTCTAGTACATTTTTTTGATCTGATATCATTCTAATAAATTGAGTTGCCAGAGAAATACGGAAAATAACATAAAATTGGTCATTTTATAGATAAAAAATGTTATTATATATTTTTAAGCAAAATTTATTTAAAATACAATTGTTTTTAAGTAATACAATTATATAACAAATAATACGTATTTTATTCTTTATGCTGTGAGAGAAATTCAAAATGATATAAGTGTATATCTATATATTCCTTGAATCCTAAATGTATAAACTATAGGGAGAGGGGTGTCTCATTGATTTTCCTCTTCATTTACTCTTCATTGAGTGTATATATCATTAGATTTATTTTCAATGGTTAAGATTTATTATGATAGATTTTTATTATAATGTTATTATTTACATATTATTAAATCTTAACTATTAAAAATTGATTTAATGGTAAATACACTCAACGGAGAAAAAATGGAGAGATAAACCTTCTCCCATAAACTATAGTAAGTTATAAATGTTGAGAAAATTAGTTAATTTAATTATTTTTTATAACTATGTGTTAGTAGTTTTCTTAAAATATTTTCTTTAATTATTATCCTCATTGATAAAAAGTAAAAACTCTTTAATATATTAATTCGCTTGAAAAAAAATTTATAAATTTAAAAAACAAAACAGATTGAAATAGGCTAAAATATACTTTTGATCTTTTAAATTTATGTGAGATTTTATTTTAATCCTTTAAATTTGAAAAGTTTATTTTTAGTCTTTAAAAATTAACACCATTAATATTACTAACACAAAATGCTGACTAAATAAAGTGAAATAGTGACTATATAATATTGACGAAATAAGCTGTCATTTGCAACATAACACCTCATTTAATTTTAATCTACATGACATTTACTTAACTTACATTATCATATTTTTAAAATAAAAATCTAGGGGCAATTACAATGAAGTCCCATACAAGAGAAAAAATGAAGAAATGGTCCCTGAAGTTGTCAGTGTAAGCTCTTCAACTTGTTAATGGATACTCCTTGATTTGTCATTAATAACTTCAGGGACCATTTTTTCATTTTTTTTTCTTATGTGAGACTTCATTATAATTGTCCCAAAAATCTAATTTAAATAAATTAGTTTAATCAATTTCTTCATGCCCTCTTTCTCTTCTCTGTTCATTCTTGAATCCATTGCTCCTACTGCTTCAATCTTCTTTTGAACTCTTTCAGAAATCGTCAAGATCGAACATCTCCAGTTAATGACAAAAAATACCAGCTTTTTGCTCCAATCCCACTAAAGTCAACCCGCTATCTGAAAAAATTCTTTCTTTTCAAACTAATCAAATAAATTTAAACGTATCTAACCTAGAACGTAGTAGATATAGAGAGAGAATCACCTACCATTCTTAGAAATCTCGCCACTGTTGTTAAATCGTGGCATACGGATCGATAAAAGTAAAGTCCTGGAAGCAGAAATTTGGGGTGATTGATAATAGGATCTGAAAGGGGTCACAGATTTTATTAGGCTTGAGGAAATAATTGGACTAAAAATCCTCTCTTTTGTGTTTTCTGTTCAGCTTGTTGCGATTCTTGTCGTGAGGCGTTGTGTGGTACAAATAGAGTGATGAAGAAGGGGTATGGATTCTACAGTGTCGCCTGATTAAAAAAAAAAAGGGAGATGATGGAGGGCCTCTCTGCCACTGGTTTTCTAGCTTATCGTTGAAGCATAGGCTGTGATTTCTGAGTGGACAATCATTATATTTTTCATAATTCCGAGTGAAAGTAAAATAATGTAAATTAAGTGATACATTGAATAAGGATAAGTTTGAGTTGGTATTTAAAACTCCTCTCACATACTTAATCCGTATATCGTAAATAACATCAGAAAAGTAACTTCAACAACTAATCCAGACAGACACTAAATAAGGTGGTTTTGCAAATAGCAGCCAATATTACACAATTACCATTTAACTTTGCTTAGTCACTATTCCGTTAGAAACTTTAACAATATTAACTTTTAAAGACTAAAAATACAATTTACTAATTTAATGAACTAAAACAAGACCTCAAATAAACTTAAAGGACCAAAAGTATACTTTAACCATTGAGACATTATATTTAACATCCAAACGACCTCTTCAACTAGCTTCTAAATTTATAACTAGAGATTCTGGGGGTGGTGCGCGGAGCTAGAGCAACTATGGTGAATTAATACAAAATGAGTCACAAAGCTTAATATGAATCTTGAATCGTCTTACTTTTCATATACTATATGTTGATATTCATATTTTAAGTGTGGAAAAGACAAAAAATGGAAGATTACAAGAGCCATCAATATTGCATCACATCTAAATCTCAACACAAGGCCATTCTTCTTCTGGGGAAATAAATATACAAAACTACAGAAGTATGAAACAGCCCAACCCAAGAAATCTAATTCTAACACTAACAAGCAATTTAAAATATCAAATAATGAAATTAACAAATTTGCCACTCAAAACCCATGATTTTCTTTCTTTGCATTTTACAAAGTAAACCACACACTGATAGAATTTCCCTGCTATTTTCCTTTTCCAAAACAGGATCTCTCTCATTATCAGACACAAGAATGAGTACACCAATTCCTTCATCTCTTGCTCAAAAGTAACGGGAAGCAATTTCATTCCGTTCAACTTGCCAACCATCCAAAGATTTGGATCTTTACATGAGACATTCATCCACAAACTCTATTGGACATGACCCAGAACCATGACCCGGCCGGCCAACCTTTAGTTCCATAATCAACCTTCAAACCTGGAAACAGATGGCAGATTCAAATGCAACCCAATTCCCAGACTAGGGTCCAGACCTGAGTTCAGCCTCTCAACATTGGACAACTATAAAATATACCATGAAAATTTGAAACCATACAAAAATGTACAAATTCCATAGATTAATTATCCACACAAATTTCCCCAATGCTGGTGCTTGGTTTGATTTCCCTGCATTTCTAAAAATTTCTAAGATTCTCCATCCAAACACAACCTAAGAATGTTACTGTTAAATCCACAAAAATATCAGATAGTCAGCCACCCTCTAAAATTTGAATCCGCTGCCTCATTTGTCGTTGCCATCACCGTGATCCCCGAAAGTCAAAAGGCATAATATCCCATTTCATTGCTGACGTCAGAATAATATTCATTATAGTTGAGATATTCCCAGAAACGAGAAAGCCCAAAGCTGTCATGTTTAGGTGCCTTGATATAACAACGCTGGAATTCTTTTAGATTTTTATCAAACTTCTGCTTTATTGAAAGTACCTGCAATTCACTTCAAAAGATTCACTTGAAGACTATAACAGGCATAAATAAAATGACTTATTTTTTTCCTTTATCCAATCTATGGATGCCTATGTAATCAAATTGGACCAAGCCAACCAGTTCAATTCGAAAAATCAGTGAATTACTGCCTACACTTATCTGAAACCTCCACAAAACCGGTTATTACAAGAAAATAAAAATTTGAACAAAACTTCAAAATTGGATTAGTTACTTGTTCAATCAATTCATAATGACATCTTTTTTGGAGCTTCAACTTTTTGATACCTAAATTCTTATTACTCTTGTACATAATTATTAATATTTTTCTACTTAATGTCTGATTAAATGGTGAATATATGAATATTATTGACATTCTAATGAAGACAGGTTGCTTGTCAACAACTAGCTTTTGGGGAGAGTTCCTCATCTCTCTCTAATTTTAGACTTCCTAGATGGTCATAAAATTGAATTTGATGATTGGTCAGGTTTTTTTGATACAACACTTATGGTCCAGCGTCCCTTGGATTGAACCTCCACAATACTATTATGATTGGTTACTAGTTGACTATCGAGTTCAATTTACAACTAAAGATAGATATTAGCTTATTTGGATTTAAATATTAAATTATATTAATATCTGTTATTTTATATAATACTTTTGTATAGTTAAAAATGTACAGGTTCAGTTACAACCAATTCAACTAAAGCCTGAACCAGTAATTCACTCCTTCAGTGACTAGTCCGATTTTTAAAAATTGCTTCAAGCAAAGCCTGATCAATTTTGGGCACCAGACCCTGCAATTGATGAATGAACACTACATGAACTACCGAAGTTATAAGCATTTTCAAAGTATTTTTACGAAAATACCCTCGAGCAATGGCCAAATATAGGATGTGATAATGCCTGAGATCTTCCCAAATATCTCAAGAACAACAAATGGGCGGCCCAGCGCACAAGGCTCCCACCAGGTGGGGTCTAGAGATGGATAAATGTACACAACCTTACTCCCGCAAGTGGAAAGGCTGTTTGCAACTAGTATTTTACTTTTTTTTTCTTTATTTCCAGAATAACTGCATCAGACACGTGATTTAAAATGTTACGGGTTTACCTGAGATATATTGATTTTGAATCTGCCAAACAAATTTTCCTGACCAATTCCTTCATCCCAGGTTCCTGCTGTAAGACACAACCGAAAATCTAGTGCACACTGTAAAATGCTCTCAATAATGCTGCCTACTATCCGGGTTTCTTCAGAGAGGAAACATCTGCAACGAGTAATACATAATACACTAACATTGAGAGATACTAAACATCAAATACTGCCTGTCAAGCCAGAACTGCATCACTGATCTTACCAAGGTATGTTACAAGGAGAAAATTTATGAGGCATAGACAGAATCATGATGTACTTAATGAGCATAAGTAATTGCTGTTACATAATTGTTCAATATTTACTAATTTTCATGTAAATCAGTAAGTAATGTATAAGTATAAACTTACATGCGCAATGCATTGGCAAGATATTCCGTGTGAACTGACTCTAGATCCATCATATCATTCACCTACATAAATAGCACATATGTCCAAAAGATGCGTCAAAATAGAAACAAATCAGATCAGAGTTATCATATCAAGCAAACTCTGTCGCATGTGATCAAAATTGATCAAAGACTATAACACCCAGGTTTATTGACTTGACTCACCTCTGTAGACATCTATGCCTGTCGTAATTTTTACGTTGCTATAACTTCATTCCAATTTTACCCCCCAAAGGGTAATTGCTACTTATAAAACCAGAATATAGAAGTTGCCAGGTTTAAAAAAAAAGGCAGCACCGAAGTAGGTTGCCATTTCAGACAATCAGATACACATGTTATCGTACCAAACCCATGTCCACAACATGAAATTCAGCAGACTACAAGACACAACATTGTTTCTTTGCCAACTATCATTAAAAAAATAGAATTAAAAAAAAAAAAAAAGATTCACGAAAACGGGAACCAAATAGCATCATGTCTGAAATAAATAATAAAGAAACAAGTAGAAGAAGAGTCTTCAAACCTTATGCTGAAGGGAGTGAAGAAACTTGCACCATGATTCATGAGATAATTGTGACTCTACATACTGCTGCAAAGTAGAAACAAAATGGCTGACCTGGTGCCTGGCGTAGAAAGTAGAGCCAAAAGTACTAAGAGATACATACATGTATGGAAAAGAAATTCATAATCAATAGTAGAAGTTAATCCAATATCGATTTCTTTTTTTTTTTGGTTGGGTGAGAATTTATCGATATATTACTAATAATGAAAAATATAATTTTAAATATTGATTAATACTATAACAATGACAATATTCATTAAAACTAAAAATAAAGCCATATAACAGTAAAAACTAAAAGAATAATATAATTAAATTAAATATAAATTCATTACTACATAAAGTAAATGTTTATATATATATCATAAATGATAAGCATGTATTAGTCAATAAGATCATAATTATTATAAGTCAAATAGAATTTGTTTATAGTTTATTATGATAATCCAGAGCATTGTTTTACATTGAATAGAAAGTATGGTTACAAATTTTCCAAAAAAAAAAAATTTTTTTTTCTAAAACAAGATAATGTGATAGTCGATAGTATATTATAAATTACTTTTAACAAATGATGATAGAAAATTTCTTGAAAACATTTAATTTTTTCTATTTGTTTGATAAAGTTTACTTTTATTATCAATATAAGAAATAATTGTCTTTAATAGTATGCATTTTATACCATAAAGCACTAAAGAAACTGGATAAAATAATATTTAAGGGGCTGAAGTTAAAATCTAGGGGCCGAAAAAAATTTTAGTAGGGAAAAATTTTCTAAAAAAATATTTACATCATCGATACATGCATAATATCAGATCAACACAAATTAAGGGGGAGGGGTTAGCCCTTTTAGGTATAGCCTTCCCTGAGTCCACACATTTCAGAGACACAACCTGACCGCCCCAATACCACGTTACAAGGCCCCTTAGAGCATTTCCATTATAAGAAAGTTGTAAAAACTTTCCATGCAGAGGTCAAAGATATAATCCAATCTACAAAATGAGATCCAGATCAAATGTCCACAAAAGAAAAAGTAGTTTCAGTTCACACCTCAGCTTTATTAACATATTAAGCTGGCCTACTTCATGTTGGTATTGTTCAGAATTCAGTTTTTTGCTGGTCGTGTGCATCAAATCCTGTTCAGCAAAATTCAAAATAAAATTCAATACTAGTACACAATCAGAGCTCCACATTCTCACTTCCATGAGCATTCAGAATTTAAGGCAACTACAAACAGAAGCAAACTAAGATGTCGAACTTTGCACATAAAAATTGCAGACTCTTTTGGGTTATGATATTACCATTAAAATAACTCGACTTTTAAAGGAAAAATGGAGCAAAGGGTATATGTTTCAAATTAATTATTTTCCAAAGAAAAAATCCGTGCCAAACACAGGAATAAGCAAATGTGACTGATACAGTACGTGCTAGGTCAGGTACAGAAAAAGGAAAGAACATATTACCACAACAGAACACATGCAGAAAGAATATACAAGTAAAATTCAATGAAGAGGGTCTAGCTAATCACACAGAAAAATGAAGTTTCTAATAGTTAATTTTACCAAAAGCTCAAACATAGAAATCAAAGCATATCATGTTTGTGTCATGACATCCAACAACTTAAATTTTATATTTTATATTGTTATAAATATAGAATATGATTTTTTTCCCCAAGTAAAAGCTAGCTGAGCTTGCCAAGGCCACTCCCTCTCATGAGATTCAAAGGAAGCAATTCATGGAGAGAGTTATATGATTTATAGAAGATGTGATATAAACAAATTTAGGATGGTCAATGATACACAATGAAAAGGGGGGAAATTTTAAGATAAGCCAAACCTTAAGAGAGCACCAAACATCAGTCAGTGAAAAAAGTCCCAGCTTCACTTGTATTAGAAAGCTGAATATATCAGCATATATCTTCAATGCCGCAGGGGTCAAAATAATATTGACTGGCCAATCCACACGGTAACCCAGTCCTAAGAAATCAAAAGAACGGACTCCTGCCAATATTTACAGTTCCACTGTCAGATAGCAGCATTCAATTTTCTACCACTCCTAACTGGATGGAATTGCCGAAATAAGCCAACATTAATCAAAACTGAAAGGAAATGATAAACATAAATAATAAATCTCAACGAAAAAGACCAATGGTAATAATGTTTGCTGCTGCTTTTGTTAATGTGGTAGAGATTTTCTTCACATAAATAAATATAGTATAATGCATACCAATAGTTGATATCGAGAATGGAATTTTCCCATGTCCTTTCACGTACACAAACAACCTATGTTTATTACAGTCACTTTCACATGAAGACTTCTGAATTGACGAATCAAGAAGACCTTGAACTTCTGGTAGTCTCTCATTTGCTTCTGTAACAGACCACCTCTGTCAAATCAAGTCAGGCAAAGGGTCAAAACTATAGCATTGTTGTCATAAGTACGTGCATATGTGCTATGCTTTAAAGAGAAATTTCGAGTTTGGACATAGTAATACATGATGCCAAAGAGACAAAAAAAACAAATCAGCCCAATCTGCTACTTCCATAAAATGATAGCGTCGCAATGCCAAGAGATGCTCTTTTAACTCAAACCCTTCCTCAAGAAAGTAGATGGCTAGCTTGCTGACATATTTATATCTAACATCTTTAAGGAAAAATATCCACTAGAAAAGAAAGCTATCCAACATCAACAATTCAAGTATTCCAAATCATAAATTCCCAAAAGCTATCACCTGAACAATTATGGACAAAATTCAGATTTTCAAATTGTGGCACTCATGTTCTAGTTAAACATCGTCAATTCTCAAGTAAAATAGCCCCAGATATTGCCTTGCTCTAACAGCCAAACTTCTAGATATCAGAATCCACAAATTCCTTTTGACTTTCCGCTCATTACCATTATCCAAACCCTCACCATTTTGTTTTATCCCCTCTTCCTAAGATTCTTCAGGTGAACACCTTAGTACTTGAGATTCTTCAAAAACTAGGAGAAGAGGTCAAGTGAGCTGTACTTGGTGCTGATGTAATAATGATAAATGGACCCAGATCTTTATAAATAGAAGGAATAAAATGAAACCACTATACACAAAATATGAAAATAATGAATAGTTGTCCAAAGTAATTAAAAAAAAAAGGATACTGAAGAATGATCTCCTGCAACAAGCATTTGTCAATTATAATATCAAGAGGCATTTCAAATGTCGAAAAACATATCTTCTGAGTAGCATCACAATCGAAAGATTTTCTAAATCTACCAAGCAATCTTTCCCAGCTACTCCCACCATGTACATCAGTTAAAATGTCCCAGTTATGGTCTTTCAAATCCAATGAAGCACTATCGCAGTTTCGGGCGGTATCAATCAAGCCATCCTCTCCAACATTGCCTTCTTCACAATAGTGATCAATCTTATTACCACTAGCAGATGCATGACGATCCAATGGAATTGCAGATCCACTGCTAAATCTGTAACTTAATAGTGACTTGTCCATATAAACCTTACAAGGGTCCTCCACAGTTGAAAAATTGAAGTAAGGTAAACAATGTCGATCTGTGATGTACTTTTCTCCATTTCTACCCATCAAGCAAAGCAATGAATTTCTTGTCAACATAGGGTTCGTGCTAAGGGGATTCATACTGGAATTACGCTGATGGTCCATATTTTGTGGTTCAAATCCATATAATTTTAAGGAATGCGGGTTATTATCACATAGATTTGCACCCAAGGCTTCCCTACTCAAAGCTTCATTAATGGCAATATTATTGACATTGCATAATGTAGCATCTGTGAGCAACTCCATGTGTGTTCTGGTCACCTTTTGCTCATCTATTCCATCTTCATCAAATGAGCTTTTCATAATTTGACCCGCTGACCTGTAACTTTCATGTAGAGTATTGACGTGAAGTGAGCAGCTTGACTTTCCTGGACTCAGGGAATTTGACACGTGACTTTCTATCATTCTCACATGGGAAGACTGCACAAAATGATCAATGATATCTTTCTGATCACAGATTTTACGAGAAGCACTATCTGACTTTTCAAATTGGCAAGAATCTTGCATTGAACTATTTACTGCAGTAGTCTTGGAGAAGCTCAAAGCAGATACATAATTTTGTTGCTCAACTACTTTATACAGCCAACTAATCGACTGATCAGTCTCAATTTGCTCCTCAGAGTTGTTTGAAGCAGAACTATCAGACAAATCATATGCATCTTCCACATAGGAGAGTTCATCAGCTGTACTAGAGACATCAGAGTCTGAATTGTCAATGCCCCTGCAAATTGATATAAACTATCAATAAAGCAATAACGAATATTGAAAAGAATATTAAAAGGATTGCTAAAACATAGAAATTAAAATGACAAACAGCAAATAAAAATGAATGTCTGCCAAAGCTTGCATGTGTTTGCATAAAAAGGGGATGGAATGAGGAGGCAGTAAGGTAAATTACACAATTGAACTTCTTTTTCCTGCTGTTTGCAGCGCAATGGACTCATCTTCTGACATGAACAGATTTAGGTTGTCTAAATTCCCTCCACCGTTACCAAAGAAAAGCCCTGAGGCATGTGTAGCAACCTGTAAAATCCGAGTTCATTTGCATAAAAGCAAATTAGAGCAGAGAGAAAAGAAGAAAAGAAGCCAGCTCACCAACATGGGATCTCAGTCCCCTTTTTCAATGCCAATTCCAATTAGAGAGGAGTGGCCAAAAGGACAAGATATTATAAACAATACAGTAGGACAAGCGGAATGAAAAGAAATATATAAATAAATACTATAGTTCCAGGACTAACTAAACAACAATAAGATAACAGGCATCAAGCTTTCAGATGTCAAAACTTGCAAGAACAGAATGTTCATGAAATACACAGCAAGTGGCAGAATACCAAGAAAGTATACCAAGCTTTCAACCATAAGTATACTGTATACTATGAAAATTCTACATTTAACATTTACAGAATTAACAATATTGGTCCTCATTAGGCATAACATTTTTCTATGTCAAAGAAACCACAAAAGAATGAGCACATCTCACTAGAATTTTGCTTTTCTTTGATAACTCATTTCACCTATCAATATCAGTTTCCAAAACTCACACAATATATCTTCAAGAAATTGAATGTGATATTTTGTGCAATCCCATTTGTTTATATAAGTATGAAGTCAGAAGGATTTATAAAGAGCAAAAATTTGAAAAGGTTTTTTTTGTTTCTATAATTTCATGCATTAGTGTTAATCAACAGATATTCATGGTTTTATGGTATTTTCCATAATTTTTTTGTAGCCTTATAATAAATTAATTCAGAAAAATAAAAGAAACAGCATGTGTTAGGATTTAGGATTATAAAATAATGAAATATACTATTTTTGGTACAATTCAATCAAATTTTGGGCAAATTTGTTTACTCATTAGGACCATGCCTGGTGTGCAGGAGTTAAATATGGAAGGTTGTGCATCAAAAAGGGGATCTTAGAAAATAAGGAGCACAAGTGCAAGGGGGGGGGGGGGGGGGAAGGATCCTGGTCAAAGATTCTAAAAATGAAAGCTGAAACTTAGCACGCAGAATCTGTAAAAATAAGGAAACTTGATAGGAACCAGCCATTATTTGTATTTTATGTTTCATTATGTGTCTTATGTTAAATGTTACAAGTGTCTAGTGTTGGTTATTGTCAGTTTTATATGGATAGGATAAGGTAGGTATTTTCAGTTTATATGTTAGCCTATAAATATCATACATGTATTCTACCAAAATATGGATGAATGAAATTATTATTGAGATGTTTATTTCTTCTCTTTCCCTATAACTCAGATTCTGGTTCTAGTCTCTCCCCTCTCCTCTCTTAACTAGAGTTTCAGATTTTGGCTCTAACCTTTTCTCCTCTTATCCTTTTGCTTCCCTCTTCCCTCTTCTTTTCTCTTCTAACTCCTTATTCATCTAGAATTACAGATTCTGGTTCTAGAGTTCTTCTCTACTCTTTCTCTTATCTTTCTTCCCTTTCCCCCTACTTCTACTTCTATTTTACAAGTCCCAACAATTTGGTATCAGAGCAGTTCTTTTCAAACCTGTTGGATTATGAGGATGAATACACATACTTCTATTTTATTAATGACTTGAAGGAAGAATTAGATTCTCATGCCAACATTCAGAAGTCACGCATTATCTACAAGGCAGCAAGTTTCACAATTGAGTTTGAAGCCAAATTGCAGAATTAGAGTTCCTGCCACTTTGGTCAAACACCATGCAATGTCACGTGAAGTTGAGGGCAATTTGAATGTCAGGGACAGTAAATTTAATAATTTTCAATTGCAGAAGCAGTTTTAAAACTCATTTACTGGACCCTCTTCATCAGTTATAACTGTTCCTTCTTTTCAAAAACTATCTTCCATGGTCATGCAGGCACTTCTTCGGCAGTTACAAGCATCCCCTATATTTTTGAAACTAACAAACGGTTATGCAGGGATTAAGGGTTATGTTTCAGATGGGGGGATGGATTTATTCCTGGTCATAAATGCAAAACTGCCTCCTTATTCCCTTCCTATCGCCTTGAGGACAAGGTTGTTCTCCTAGGGGACGGTATTGATAGGAACCAGCCATTATTTGTATTATATATTTTATTATGTGTCGTATGTTAAATGTTACAAGTGTTTAGTGTTGGTTATTGTCAGTTTTATATGGATAGGATAAGGTAGTTATTTTCAGTTTATGTTAGCCTATAAATATCATATATGTATTCTACCAAACTATGGATGAATGAAATTATTATTGAGATGTGTATCTCTTCTCTTTCCCTAGAACTCAGATTCTGGTTCTAGTCTCTCCCCTCTCCTCTCTTGACTAGAGTTTCATATTCCTTTTTTTTTCCTTTTTTTTGATAAATGACTAGAGTTTCAGATTCTGGCTCTAGCCTTTTCTCCTCTTATCCCTTTTGCTTCTCTCTTCCCTCTTCTTTTCTCTCCTAACTCCCTATTCATCTAGAATTACAGATTCTGGTTCTAGAGTTCTTTTCTACTCTTTCTCTTATCTTTCTTCCCTTTCCCCCTACTTCTACTTCTATTTTCCAGGTCCTAACAAAACTACTTGGCAAGCAAGTCAGAAGATAAGAAAATTATAGCCAGTGATTTGATGATCAAAACCATGGCTAGGTCTCCAAGATATCATATATGTGAGAAAGTCCATTTAAAATTGCGGTTGTGGAGCATTTCAAGGCAGCTTAGGCATGAAGAGCAGTACTCTAAATGCAGAGACTAGGGAGTGTGTAGAAGCTTGTGATCAAAATCAATGTTCTGCTTTCAACATCTGTTTTCTTCACATTATTCTCCTGTAGTAGTTTTAAGGAGGCTTCCTTGAACAAGCATTCAACTAGATTGGAGAAATTGTCAATAATAAATAACTTTTGTTCTTTCTTGGTTTTTGGTTCTTCATTGGGAAGGTGAATATCTTATATCTGCCAACCTTGTAACATTATTTCTCCCCTCAATAAAATTCCTCCTTATATCATAGCAAAAAGAATAAAGAAAGAAAGAAGGAAAAGCGCAATTTTTATACAAGGAACCAAATTATAGGATTTAAATACCTGTTGATATCTAATTTCAGAGTCGCTGAAAAGGCTTTTGAGCTTTTCATTCATCCTATTATAATAATTGTCTCTTGCAAGCACCATTGCTTCAATGTCATCTCTGCTGAAAGTCAATGGAGACAAATATGATGGACCATTGTTTGAAAATCCGCTCCAGCAGGGAAGAAAATCCTGAGAGCTGTGGTCTCTTGTAGCAACATGAATGCACAACTCAAGCAATTTCAGCAGTACCTGAAGCTGCTGACCAGCTCTAACAAGTGGCACCAAGATGTCTTTAAGAAAACATGGAATAGCAACTCCAACTCGTTCCTAAGGTTAGCAAGCCACAACCATGAAAATCAATATAGTAGCACAACCCAAAGTTATGATGCACATCAAAACAGCCTATGGATCACATATTTCAGTATCAAAGAGGAAAACATTACCCTAAAACTTGCAACTGGAAAATCAACATCAATGCCAGCTTTAATATGTAAATTAGGAGGTAAATGCTCAGCATCTTCAACAATAAACTCCTTATATGGGTCATTGATTTCTGCTTGGAATATCCATGATCTAATAAACCCACAGTATGGTTCAAAGGATTGGAGAAAGAGAAACTTGAGCAGATTACAGTGAGCAGGATCAGCAACCTACATCTTATGTAAACTTTGAGTTAGAAGAAATTCCAAAAAAGAAAAAAACCTTGTAAACATACATCTGTTTGTTTAGGGAGAACACATCTCCTAAAGCAATTGTTGCAACAATTATCTAACAAAACTATGGAAAAACTATATTTTTAGTAGAAAAGGAATAGTATAGGCATCAAAAAACACACAAAGAAGGGAGCAGCCATTCATTCAGTTGCAGATTATAGTTTCCAAACAAACAGATCTATGTTTACATACTGTTTGGAAACTATAACTCTTCCTGTTGAAGCTGCTATAAAATTTGCATGGAAAAACACCAAGGAGCCAGCTAAGTTCTAGCCATTCCTCATCAGTCACCAGTCTTTTTGAAACATAGCAGTGATTCTATGCTTGGAATGAAACTCATATTTCTTTTTCACCATCTCAATCATTGGAAACCTATCATACGTTCAGTCTTTTTGTGGCTCAAAATAATGGTTGACCACAAAAACATAGGCTTTATTCTTTGTATACTAAGACCAACTAAATTCTTGTTTGAAGCTTTAATCCCTCATTACAATTCTCTTGGATAAATAGAATTTATTGAAAGAGGAAAAGCATGGTTGCATCCAGAATTATCAGAATGGTTCTTTCAATTTTTCTTTTACTTCCGTCACTGTTTCAATATAACTCCCAGATATTTTATATAAAAAATAAAAAGAAAGAAAGAAAAGCAAAGAAAAAGAAAATAAACCGTGTTATGTCCAACATGTATTGGACAACACAACAGAACACTGATGAAGCTTAAATTACATGCGCATACTTCAAATTTTGTGTTGCAATGTATGTGAGTATATGTGCCTCCTAGCATAAAATATGTAATTCACGGGGCAAGAATATCTTTAGAGCAATAGCATTTATGAGAAAGTTGGAAGGGTACGTAAATCGACAGACAAACATGCTAAAAGCCACCTCAAAAACAATAGAGTTATTTTAAAAACAACAAATCCCAACACCATTTTACATATAAAACAAATTGCCACCCCTAATCTCTTTAAACAATTGCAAGAGGGACCTCAAAATAAGGAATCAGCCGAATACCAAAGTAAAATAATAAGAATATTCAATTCTAGTATTAAAAATTTGAGAATACCAACTTTTGGGACTCAAGTCAGCAGAGAGATTAAGCAACGAAAGCATTAAATTTCAGGCAATGCCCCTCCATAGCCAACAACACATTCTCACTAGTTTCCTGACCTCAAATATTCACCCACGCACATATACCACCTTGACAAATTATAATTATTTTGTTAAATGCTTGTTTCATGGGAAAAAAGATAAAAATTACCATGAAAGACTAATTACCACTCATAGGACAATACTTTTGATGCTAACCAGTCAGAAAACCATGTAAGATAATCACAAGAAATAGTTATAAGATCTAAAGATTATTTGGAACAGCAGTAAAAGAATGCAAAGATAGAGAAGAAAAGAGATAGACTCACATTTAATTGTGCATACAAGAATGTTAGTAAATCTGCCCCTCTGTAGAAGTTATGAAATTCAGAAGTAGCATCAGCAATCAGATCATCAAAAGAAGTATCAGACAAGCTAAGTGCCAACTTATGTAGATTACAAATGTTTCCCAGGGCTTCAATCTGAGTCCTCAAGTCCTTTGTGTGCAGGTAGAACTCAAGCAATGTAATTTCAGAATGCACCACACTCTTCAAACATCCTGATTCAGAGGATACATGTACAGACAATTCAATATCACTAGATGGACGCCTTAAAACTGCAGATGCATAAACTGTGTCCAAAGCACAGATGTAACCTTCCAGAACCTTTCCCACAGCAACAGCAAAGGCTTGATTAACCAGTGTATTAGGAGGGAACTTTTCCTCTCCCATTTCATCATTTTGATGATTTTTGTTTTTGCTTATCAAACTGACATCCAAATTCATATTTGTAAAATAGTCTACAAATTCACGAAGAAGAAAAACCAGCAACCCTGAGCAACCTATAGATTTAAGTACATTTCCCAGAGAGTGAGTACTTGAAGCTCGTTTCCACACACTTGGAATGCGATGGAAGGTCCTATCAGCTGGATTAGAACAGAAGATAGCAGAGAGTTTTTGAATACTAATAAGGGATGATTTTACACCTTGCATGGCATTCATCACCAACCTCACCAAACTTGCTTCCTGAGGCCAAATTTTCATAATAATAAATATAGAAACACAGTCATTGAACAAGGATGATAAGAACAGTCGAAGTAGCAGGAAAAAGTAAGAGTATAACCTCTTGAATCTTAATACAACCAAAATAGTAGCATAAAAGAAGACCTGGATAAAGTGGATGAGTGTGAGGTTAACTTATTTAAAAATGTTATGACTTGGCAAATGTAAGAGGATGCTCAAACGTGCTGCATTATAATTCAAAGGCAATTAACTAATCTGACATATTGAAAATGTTCCAAAATTAAATGTCTATGCACATTAACACACCATTCTATTAGAGAAGGTTGTTAAATGCAGTGATATTGAAGAACTAAAATCCAGAGTCATTTTTGCTTCCTTAATTCTTTTTAAAGAAAAAGAAGAACAACAAGGTTGTTCAAAAAGGTTAGGTAGATCTTCAGCATCATCTTTAACTAGCTACAGCCCTCAATAGAGAGCTCAGCCACATCTGCAAATCATGATATTTAGCATCTGGAACACCATGACCATTAGAGAAAAAATCTTTTAATACATTTGCAAGGCTGCAGACCTGTGTATAGAGTGAAATCCTAAAACTATCAAACATTAAAAAAATGGATAAGAAAAGATGATATACTGGTATTGTCCAGTCATGTTGACTTGAAGTTATATAATTTGAAAGAAACCAAAAGACTCCTAGTGACAAGGAAGAATAAACCTTTCACAAAGAGTATTTGCACTTATGCTTACAAGTCAATATGCTAGGTCCTCACCAAAGAGCCACAATTCACCAATGGTTTAAGCTTAATGGGCGTTGAACATTCACAATATTGTTTCGGTTTAACACACAACTAACCAAATTAATGACTGACATTTTCTACTGCTTTAATCTACTTAGAAACATGGTGATATTTCTGCCACATATCTGGGGATAGATCTTTATGACAAATAAGTAAGACCCACACAGTACATAATTTTTTCATAACATTAGAGTTCAGAAAATCTGCATCTGACATTTTAGTTTTGCTGTCCACTTTAGCTGAAAAGGTTTCAGCTGAATCAAGATAAAGAAGATTTTACATTTCAAAATTGATATAACATGCCACATGTATGGAAATATATAAAATCCAACACGTAGGTGAATAGAGTCACCATAAACATCATTATATTAAAATTACGTAAGCAAATTCCGTGAGCCTAGTTATTTAAGTGCTTTTTCAACAACAGGGGATTTTACAGAAATTCTAGAAATGAATCCAACTAAAACTTTTGAAAGTGCAATGTAAACCTAGCCACGAAAACCAAGTTTCCAACACTCTTGCCATCTGACTGATAAAAAATTCAGGTACTTCATAAGAGTGAAGAAGCCAGCTAGGCTCTTAACTGTGTCAAGATGCCCACAGATGTACATGACACAGGTCCTTACACAAGCTGCTCGAATTGGAGAAACAAAATGCAGCATGCTAGACTACATTTCTCACACTTTCAACACCCAGTAACCCTCAAAATGATTATTTCCAAAAGCAAGAAAACCCCCCAAAAAAGTCGACAAGTCAATTAAAAGAGACGATGGAGTAAACTTACAGAGACATTGGAGGTGTCATAGAGAGGTTGATTTGAAGACGAAGTTGAAGCATCGGAATGAGAGTGAAGCCCACTTTCAGAAGGGATAGATTCCCAAGTCTTCGGAGGAATCAATGGATCTTCCACCTTCAAATTGTCGAACAATACCGCCAGGTTCGTGTCAACAGCCATTGGATCGTCTACCTCTCTCTCTCTCTCTCTCTGTGTCAATGACTCTTCTATGGTCCTACTCCCTCTGGTTACTGATTCCCGCCCGAGTGAGGGGAAGACGATGAACTGGTTGAGTTGCTCTTGTTTTTTTTCCGGCCAGAAACTAGTCGACTTGCTTTCGAACGATGTTCAAACTTTAAATTTTAAACCAGAAATTAGAATTTTTCTTAAATATTTTTTACCAAGGAGGAGAAAAATAAGAAAAAATTAAAATATAAATATACTATCATAAGGTGCATTTAATCCTCTTTTTTTCCCAACAAACTAAGTTTTTTAAACCTGATCCAACAAACTAAGTTTAAATATCTCAACTTTGTATTTGGTGAAAAAGATTCTCAACTTTGTTCTCTAATCATTTTGTTAACAAACAATTCGGTACCTAAGAAAAATTTAATTCTGGTAAAAAAAAACATCAGTAAAATTTAAGTTTAAAAAAGAGTTAAGGGGCAAAACTAACTTTAAATTTTTCTCAAAAATGCACCCACTATCATAAACATTTTTTTGGTGTAAATGTAACAATGAACTTTTAAAAATGGTGTAAAAGTAACCATGAACTTTCAAAAAGGGGGCAAAAGTGACACCATCATTAATGGCCGTTTACTTAAAAGTGTTTAAGGGGCAAAAATACCCATAAATTTTTTTCAAATCTGCACCCACCACCATAAACTTTTTTTTGGGTGCAAAACTAACCACAAACTTTCAAAAATGAGGCAAAAGTGGCAGTTCTTCTTACTGGATTCAAATGTTATCTTTTGATTGTTCTAAGCCCAGGAAAAAAGTACCCCGACTTGTCCACCATAATTTTTTCGAAACCAAAAATTGAAAAATCGATCTTCAATAAAGGTGATGTCGCCATCCTACTCTCACCAATATGCCATAAATGGAATTGTTGATATCCTTCCCCATCATCATCACAACTCAGTGAGAGTAAGATGGCGGCATTATCTTCATTGGAGGAGGCAAGATTGGCGGTATAGTGTGGAGAAGAGAAGCTAGCAACCCCCCCCCCCATTTCTATCCTTTTTTTTTGTCATATCTCATTCTTCTTTTTCACTCTCGTTTTTCACCTCTTTTAGTTGTTCTTTAAAAGAACTGTCACTTTCACCTCATTTTTAAAAATTCATGGTTACTTTTGCACACAAAAAAAAAGTTTATGGTGGTGGATACACTTTTGAGAAAAGTTTAGGGGTAGTTTTGCCCGTTAACCCTTTAAAAAAAGTAGGATTAAGTTGCACCAACCCTCCTAAAGTATTTTTTCAGAATATCTTGATTCTTGTATCATAAACTATTTTGCAGTGCACTTAATATCCTGAAATATTTTTAGATGTATCAATCACCCTAAATTATCTAAATTATTAAGGATAAAACCGTATAAAAAAGTGTTTTAAGATGATGGAAGCGCCTAAAAAAATATTTTAATATGCTGCATGCACCTTAAAATACTTTATTATGTTGAAGACATTTAAAAAAATATTTTAAAGTACTAGATTCACCTTAACTCAAAAAAAAAAAAAATTGACCAAGCTTATGAGTAAATTCCTTATATTGTATAGTCATCATATGATGAAACTTTTTTCTTCAATCGAGAGATGAAACTATTGTTGAGACTCTGCTATTAGTGACTTCTGCATTTCTTGGTTAGAAAAGGATACAAAATTGTTTGTGGTGAATATCTTTTTTTTTTTGGTGACTGTGTTCAGTTAAATATAGGAATGACAGTTGAGTGGAAATGATAACTAGGTAATCAAGGGCATAATTATTCTCCTCAATCTGGTCCAACAGCAACACACAAAGCAGGTGGCATCAAGCAGCGTTCTTCGGTCATTCATGAGATCCTTGGAATGCCATCCTTCTCAACTCTAACTCAATGCTAAGGTGCATAATTGTTTCAAGGTTGCTATCAACTCTATTTAGAGCTTATTTGAAAGGGCGATTGGAACTTTCAAAAAACAGGTTTTTAATTTTAATTTATGCTGTTTAAAGCAGATATATGACGTGGGTTTTGTCTCAACTTGCAGAAATGTACTTATGATAAGTAACTCCAAATGATGGATTGCCAATCTTCACAAATTAAAATGTATGTTACGTTGTGCACTGTATCCATGATTTTCTCATTGATGGTTCATCTCGAACAAAACTGGTCTGCTGTAGATAACTTTTTCTACCTCTCTCTGGCCTCATAGGCAAAATGCCTTTTATCTCTTTAAAAAAATTTTAAAAAAAAATTACACCTCAACTGAAACCTCATTCTCTCTTTATAAAAAAAAAACTCATTCGCTCCACTACATCTAATCTTCTGCTGAAAAGGTGTAGTCTCACTCCAAACTAGTGGATTAATTTTAGGGTTAAAGTATATCCAGCACCCTAAAGTATTTTTATTAAATGCATGCATCTAACATTCTAAAAAATTTTGTGATGTATTCAACATTATGAAGTATATTTTTTAGGCTTGTTCAACACCCTAAAGTATTTGTTGTGCCTTGATATTAGATGCCCAAAAAAATTTTCAAGGTGTTGGACACACTTGAAAAAACATTTCATAATATTGGATGCATAAAAAAATACTTTAAAGTGCTAGATGCACTTCAAAAAATACATCAAGATGCTAGATACATCACAAAATATTTTATGATGTTAAATACGTTTAAAAAATATTTTAAGCTGATGGATGCACTTTAACTTAACATTATTTTTTCACCTTTATATAATGAATATTGTTCTCAAAAAGCCCTAATTTCTTCTTTGTATTTTCATTGTTGTTGAAATTTTCAAACATTATGTTGGTGGATTTTTTTTTTTCCTTTATTTGGAGAAAGGATTTACGCTATAATTTTAAACTTAAGTAGAATTTTTTTGATGAACTTGTAGAATGAGTCCCCGTGAAATGTATGCTAATCAATGTTTTAAAAACCTGACTAGACATATAGAAAAGCTAGAGGGTTATGGTTCAAACGATCAGGCCCTTTGGTCGAGCTAATATAATAATTAAATTAAAAATAATATTATTTGCATATATAAAATGGGAGAAGGTGTAAATTTAATAATGAACAATTCCGCCATGACATCCATAAAAACTGTCTGTTTTTAGTGCAAAGAGTAGATATAAACAATTTATTTGGGAGTAAATATAGTAACACTGTTAATGAGACTTAACTTCCGTCATCTTTTGCATTGTGGGCCCCACCAGTCTTTTCTCTATATTATTTTAATATTTTTTAATGGGAAAAGATCACTTAGACCCCATGCAAACAAGTTTATTGCAGTTAGTCCCAAAATGAAATGTTAGACATGTCCGTGGGTGAGTTTTAAACTAAAAGAGAAGAAATCGCGATTTTCGGCTCCCTTCACACACGCTATCTACCATTTTCTTAGTGACTTTCTTTGGTCATTGTGATAAAAAATTTTCATCATGAAGGGTGAGAAAGCTCGCGATGAGAGAGGAGATTGGGTTAGAAATTGTTATATTGTGTAACTGAGGAGGAGGAAAGGGTTTGGTTTGTGCTTTGCCCTAACGTAGCTGTCGTTAAGGAAAATTACAAGTTCACTTAAAGAAATGACCACTTTAGAAAATGACAAGTTCCGCCATGTAAATGAGAAATTCACTTAAGGAAATGATCACTTTAGAAAACGACCACTTGAAAAAATGAGAATGTTGGCTTGGAAGAATTCTCACACTAGAATGAGTTTACCAAGTTCATATTTAATAATGACAAGTTCACTTAAGAAAATGAGAATACAAACTTGAAAGAATTCTCACACTAGACATGGGTATAGTAGGTTCACATTTGAAGATGACAAGTTTACTTTAGGAAATGATCACTTGAGAAAATGAGAATGCAGACTTTGAAGAATTCCCGCACTAGACATAGGTTTATCAAATTCATATTTAAAAATGACAAGATCCGATATGAAAAAGACAACTTCACTTAAAGAAATAGTCACTTGAGAAAATGAGAATGTAGACTTGGAACCACACTAGACATGGGTTTATCAAATTCATATTTAAAAATGACAAGTTCCGATATGAAAATGACAAATTCATTTAAGGAAATGATTACTTTAGAAAATGAGAATATAGACTTGGAAGAATTCCCTCACTAGATAGAGGTTTGCCAAGTTCATATTTAAAATGACAAGTTCAATTTAGGAAATACCTAAACACTAGCAAGGTGATGACATTACAAAAGTTAGGATTTTTGTGCGCCCTCACATCGCCAACAAACACCTTCTTCGATTTTCCCCGCAACAGTCAACTTCGATCACCCTCCCAATCACATAAAAACATACTGATATTAATAAAGTTAACACCTTGACGCAACATTCAACATCACAATTGGCATTCCAACTTTAATCTCCTATCTCCTTCACCCATCAATGTTCACCATATATCCTCTAAGCAAAAAATCCAGCTCCCGGCCTCACATCTCCACCGCTGATTCCCCCCTCTGTTGCTCCCCAACTCATGCCATTTTCCATCTCTCTAATTCAAAAATTTCTTTTATTGTGTAGATGGCCATTTCCGAGATTTCCTTTTAATTTTGAAAAAGGACAGCTGAAATACTCACACTCCCCTAGTAATATGAATATTAGGATCACCTCTATGTAATTTAACATATAATAGTCATTATGTGGAATTTTCCCTTATTTTTATCTGTTAACATTGTAGCTCAAAGAGTAATGCTCCCTAATTATAAGGATCTATTTGGGACACGTCTGGGTGGCAAAAAAGTTCAGTTGGCTGCCTCAAATACCCAAAAGCCCAGTTGCCTTGCCTAGTATCCATTTGGGTTCATAGTTGCTCCCACTGGGCTTAACAAAAAAAAAAGTCGCTTCTTATAAAAGCTGATGAAAGGTGCTTCTTGCTTGGGTGAAAGTTGCTTCTATAATTGTTGGAGTATTTATTATTAACATTCAAAACTCCTCTCTCCTCTCAGCTCCTCCCGTCCACTCTCTCTTTTTTTTTGCCATCAAAGGAAACTAGTAGTATTAAAAAGCCAATAGAATACAATGTCTCATGATCAGTTGCTAAAACCAACACTAGCAGAGAAAAATAAAAAACACGCATACCTATTTACCTAGAAAACAAAATAGAAAAACAAGTAATTAAAGGATCTCTATTACAATGATAAATTGAGAACATAGCCAAATTACTCACTACACCATACACAAAATAGGCCTGCAGCAGAAACGTGTTAGATCTCATGTTTTGATGATAACAAAAGAATGGTTTGAAAAGGAAATGTTTAATAATCAAGTTTGAACTAAGTAATGACAGGAATAAGCTTTACTTGAGGTAAGCATGGAAGTAGTGAAGATTGGCCAAGAGAAAATGCTGAGGAACTTGATCAGAAGTACAATTTCTAAGGCATTACTCGAGGCGCTACTCGAGTAATGAGCCAAAACTTGAAGTAACCAAGCAAAACTTCCAGTTACCTGCCACCATTACTCGAGGCGCTACTCGAGTAACCAGGTAAAATTTTAAGGTTGCTCTCGGCCTGCTAATATTACTCGAGGAGCTACTCGAGTAACCATGTGAAAACTTCCAGTTGACTTCAAGTTTTCCCCATGTTACTCGAGGAGCTACTCGAGTACCTGTGTTTCCTAAAATATGGACCTCTCGGCATTTTGTACCACTGCTAATGTTACTCGAGGAGCTACTCGAGTAACCAGGTCAGAAACTTCCAGTTTCCTTCAAGTTTTCCATGATACTCGAGGAGCTACTCGAGTAACAGTGTATTTGAAAATGTGAAGCTCTCGGCATTTTGTACCACTGCTAATGTTACTCGAGGAGCTACTCGAGTAACCAGGTCAGAAACTTCCAGTTTCCTTCAAGTTTTCCATGATACTCGAGGAGCTACTCGAGTAACAGTGTATTTGAAAATGTGAAGCTCGCAGCACTTTGTACTACTGCCAATGTTACTCGAGGAGCTACTCGAGTAATGCATTAAGGTGAGTGAAAACTTGAGGTTAGTACCCGATTAACTTGATTTTTCTTTTTCATCTTCCTCGAGTACTTACTCCATTAGACAAGTTTTTCTTGGTTTATTTTAAGTGGATTCCTCGAGTTTGTACCCCAGTATATGCAAATGTTTTCAATATAAACTTCAAGTCATTACGAGAGTCAATCATATTCAAAAGTCTCAGTTACTCGAGGAGCTACCCAAGTAACCTATGCAAAAATGAATGCATTACTCGAGTCCCTACTCGAGTAACAAGGTAATTGCTCTCGGCCTTGAAATCCTACCAACATTACTGGAGTGGAGCATCGAGTAATCAAAAGTTTTTTAAAGGATTACTCGAGGTGTTACCCCAGTAATCTATGAAGTTGCAGAAGCATTACTGGAGGAGTTACCCGAGTAAATAACTATTCCCAAAGGTTTGAAATTTAGTTTACTCCATGCACTACCCGAGTAATATTGTTTCTCTTCATTGACTTTCAAATAAACAATGATTTCACGATGTTACTCGAGGAGCTACTCGAGTAAACTTCAAGGGTTACTCGAGGAGCTACTCGAGTAAGCATACCCAGAAATTTAGAAATCATTCAAACTTTCATTATATTGTTTCCTATATGATTAACCTTTCATTGTATTAGCATTCTTAGTATATTTACAGAGAAACAATGAAGAAATCATATCAAGAGATGAAAGTCAAATCAAACGTTCAAATGCCAACCACCGCCAACGGATATTTTTCAAAAACTTGAAAAGTCAATAGTGGCTGCGCACTCACCAACGGACGAAAGGAAACGTTCCAACGGTCATCACCAACATATCTATATATATGAGAACCTTCAAACAGAGAAGAACAACTAAGCATCCATACGAACGAATCATTAAGTTCATTGCTCTATTTTCACGTTGAAATTGTATTCATATGCTTCAGTGATTATCATTTACTCTTTGAGAGAGATATTTCATTCAAACTCAATATTTGTTACTGAGATAACTTAAGGTTGTGGAACCTTGAGTTGGGATTGGATTACAACCTGTAAGGGGGAGCGAGTGTCCAGGTGTAAGGAACTTGCTTGTACTGAGGTGCCAAGAACCCACTGAATCTTGGAAGCTATAGTGAAACTCTCAGAGAAGCTCTGAGGACTGGACGTAGGTCAAAGTGGTTGTGACCGAACCAGTATAACTCCCGGTGTACACTTCGGTGATATTTCTCCTTCCTTATTACTGTTTTAATTCTTTTGTCAAAGTTTTATATTTTCGAAAGAAATTTCAGTATCACCCAATTCACCCCCCCTCTTGGGTGAAACGCTTGATCTAACAAAACGGAGGTCACAATATCCAAACTACATGACAAGACTCTTCTAATGATGCATTGTCAATCCACTCGATTGCCAATTCTGTTTCCCTGGGAACACACCTGCAAGAAGGGTTCCTAACCATATTCCTTGGAGCCACTAAGTACTCCAGGAGAACCTTTATCAACATAATAATGAATTCACAATCAAATAGAGATCCGATGTTTTGAGCACCACATCTCTGCCCCATATCACCTTTGAGTGCTTCCATGACTTTGTTGTAGGTTTGCTCGGAGCGGTTGCACATTCCCACCTACTCGCCACCGTCGAGCTCGTCCTCTTGTTGGGGAGGAAAGAGATCCACAGTTTTGATTTATTCTTCACCGGTGGGGGCCATGGCGGAACCCATCACTGATCCTCGTCGGAGCGTTTCACTGAGGGTTGAGGCCTAACAGCCTTCTCACGTCCTTCATCGCTCCTTCGCCGCTCTCTGCCATAGCCGGTTTTAGTCCCAACCAGCACCACCCCTGCTGCGACATGGAACTAATCAAGAACTCACCCATAATGGGAGAAACAAACCTTACAGAGAAAGTCGAGATCCTACTCCTAGCAGCGTCGGCCGTTGCCGGAGGAGATCCGCACCCACTTGAAGGTAAATAGCACAAATGGCGAAACCCTAGCAGAGAAAAAAATAATTGCATGAACGGCGAAAAAACCCATTGCTGGGGGAGTCTACTCCTCTCGTCCTCTCGAAACCATATTATAGACTCACCTAACTATCTATATGCCTACTTTAAAATATAGGATTGCATTCTGTTTGTAAAATATTTTTATTTTTGCTTTAATATGCCTACTTTCAATTTATCATATTATGGACCCACCTAACTATCTATATATATATATATAAAATTTAACTTTTAGTGTATTTTTCTTTTTTTCAATAATAATTTAACTTTTTTAATTTTATCAAATTTTATTTATATTTTTTCATTTCAATTATCACACAATATATATAAATAATACACACACACATATGTGTGTGTGTGTAATATTCAATAAGATTTATGCTCTTTTCAGTCATTTTCTATCTAAATGAGCTTTTCAAACACTAATCTAAATAAGTTTAAAGTTAGAAAAAAAATCACTTTTGTCATCACCAATTCAAACACAAATCACATCTATAATCTGATTTTTATCCTATATAACTTTTATAAAAGTCAGATGGTAAAAAAAGTCACTTCTCTACAATTAATTCAAACAGGTATTAAGTTAAATTTTTATTTTATCGGTAAAAGTTAAAAAATTGAAGGAAAGAATATGTGCTTATTTTAAAATTTTTCTTCATTAAGGTTACTTTTTTTTTGGGGTCAATTTTTTTTTTTTGGGTCGAAATTTTTTGGGGTCAATTCATTATGTTTCCTTCTACACTACTACTGCATCTCTCACCCCTCTCCTCCGAAATGTGGACAGAGTGAAACCCTCCATCATTTCCAACTCTCCGTTGGTCTCCTAATGGCTCGTCTTCTTCGAATCGCTCAAAGAAAGCTCTACGCTTCGTCACCTTCTATTAGAACTCGGGCACATGAGGTCTCGTGTTGCATCCACTCGTTTAATGTCATTTCAGCCTCTCTTCATCAAACCAGACCTTATGGAGCTCAGGCAACGGCCAAGTCGCCCTTTGAATCTAACATTTTAAGAATTCTTCGAAACGAGATCGAGTTCCAGTCCGAGTACGCTCCTCCAGAACAGGTTCACACTCCTTTCTTTTCTAAATAATGATTTTGCTGTTATTTTTGTGCTAATCTTTTCATTTATTTGTTCATTTCTCCCGCATTTTTAGGGATTATAATTACTTGGAGTTGGTGAGCTTGGAAATTTATCATTCCTATCTCGTTGTTATTATTAGTTTCTGAATATGTGTAGACGTGGAAACCCAAACTGTATAAATGTCGTGAACAGTACTGTACTCTGCATACTTAATCAAATGCCTTTGTATTTGAAGCTTGGCTATATTTCTTATGTTGTGATAGTTACTGGAAAGAAAACTACAAAAATCGATGAAAGAGGGCTCAGGTTAGGTGATGCTGGGAATAAATCCATGTCTTCATTAACTCATACAGCAAATGGGAACAATTGATAGAGATTAGAGAATCCTGATAATATCTTATTTAAAATAGAAAGGAAAGGGATAACTGAAAAGAAAGAAAAGAACTCAACTCAAGTTAGCAATACCAAAGTTGTTGTCTGGGGTTAATTATACTAAAAATTTCAGATTTATACTCAAAATAGGCTTTTGGTGGCTGGTTGGAGAGTTAGGAGTGGCTTTCTAGATCAATTAAGTTTTGGTTTTGATTTTTTTATTTTCAGACTATTTTGTAATAAATGCTGGGTTATGTTGATGGGCTTTCAAACCCCATTTATGTCTGGTTCAAAATGGGAAAATGGCACAAAAAACTTCCAATGGTTCATTTCGTTTGTCAATTTAAATGGTTATGATTTTTATAAATTGTTCATTTAGTCATACTTAATCTAATATTGTTACAACCCCTCCCCCCAAAATGGAAAAAAAAATTCCTTCGTTTTATCATCTAGTGCTTGGGGTTTGAGGTATTTGGAGCTAATAATCATTCCTCTTACCTTCTTGTTATTTATTTTTGAATCTGTTTTGGCATGGAAATCCAAAATGTAAGTACTGTGAAGAAGAAACCCAAAATGAGCGTGTTGCAACTCAACTGGTCATGTGCTTGAAGCGTGGAAAGATTTTCATTTTCTATAAATTTCCTTGAATGAGTACAACATAAATCAGTGAAAGAGGGTTAGATGATTTCTAATAGATATTTATGCCTAGAGAATTCGTTGCCTTATTCAGAAAATGAGAGAAATTGATATTGTGAAGAAGGTTTAGATGGTCAGAAATTTTAGAAATGAAAGTCAAGATTTATTTTGACAACCTTGCACGGTCTAATTTATTTTATGTTCTCCAAATGAAATAATAGAAAGTAAAAAAAGAAATGTGAAAGAAAGTTGTGATGAAGCTACAATTACTATGCTTGTGTAATCATGAAAATTGGAAGAGATTATGTAATGTTGGAAAAGAAAATTTAGTCACTGGATTTTCACATCAATAGGTATGATACATCGTTATATTCAATCTATCTTCATCTTTCTCCTTGTATCTTATAGATTCCCATTATAGTTCATATTGTAAAGTATCCACATTGTAATAAAGCTCGTTTCATTAAAAAGTGTCTTTTTCCTAAACAATGTAGCCTCTGACAAGATTCAATTCATTCACTGTTCAAGATCGACCAGGTGAGCAGTGGATTACAATGAAGGGAAGGTTTGGGGACAAAGAAGAAATAAAAATTGAAGCTACCATGTTTGATGGGTATTCACAGGTTCCTAAGCTTGGAGATGACAGTTTTGGGGTGAATGTCCGCCTTCACATTAGTCTGCTTGTGGATATTTCAAAAGAGGAATGTGGCAGCAAACTGGAATTTGTCTGCTCAGCCTGGCCAGAATCCTTAGAAATCCAAAGAGTTTACATACTAAGGCGTGATCGGATGCAAGCTATGCCTTACACGGGACCTGATTTCAGGTTTGGCATGTTAATGTGATTGCCTCTTACATATTGGTTGTTTTAAGGAAGTTTGAATCTGAAATTTAACAAACCCAGAACATTTATCAAGTTTTTATTGCTGATTTGAAGTTTTTTAATATGAATTTGTTAGTGATTCTACTGTTTCAATTGCTGATTCAGGACTTTGAATGCCGACAGTCGGGAGAAATTTCTTGAGTACTTGAAGACAAGGGGTATAAATAATGAATTATGTGTTTTCTTGCATCAGTATATGGCTAACAAGGACAGAATTGAGCTTCTGCGGTATCTGGGATATGTCAAGTCTTTTGTAGAAAAGTAGGAGGTTATCTTGGCCGGTAAGATTTGGTGTGAACACTTGATTTTGCCACTAATTTGGTTTCCTTAGATGAAAATTCATCCATCAACCTTTTCTTCTATATTTGACTATGAAAATACATGTCAAGCAAGTTGTGCGCTCTTTAGCTTGTAGATTCGGCTTCTAGAAGAAACTTTGGGCAACAATAATTAGAATTCTTTGCAAGCCTTGTGACTGTATTCTTGAGGTCAAGGAACTTATATTGGTGGTTTTGCAAGATGGTACCCTGCCGGCTAAATCATGCGATACTTTGGATTTAACTTGGTTTAAAACTCCAAAAATATTTGCTTTAAAAGTTGACATAAATGCTAAGAAATACAACCAAACATTTCTGAAAGGTAGAAATGCTTGGAACAAAGCCAGAAATGGGCGAAATACAGCTGAAAAGAGAACCGAAAAATATTTTCATGTTATATGAAATCATTCATGTACACATTTTGTTCTGTAACATATATTCCATGTCCTTAACTTTTCTTACCTAGTTATACTGGGGAACTGATAACCTTTGTTTTAATGGGTATTTCAGTGAGAAATAGTGTTGCTCAGACATTTCTGGCACTTCATACGTTCCACAATCAAAAGTTCTTAATCATGCATAGATTAAGATTCCTGTGCTGAAAGCATCTGTTTTCACTTTAATGAGTTGTTCTAAATGAGGCAAGGCTTGCACTGATGCATTTGTCATGGCTATTCCTAGACCTTAGCGAGGGATTTGCTTCTGCTTTTGGATTCCATTGGAAAGCAACTTTCTTTCCTTATTTTCCTTTCCTTTTCTTAATATATCAAAACCATCTGGTATCTAAAAGCTTATATCAGACCCCAAATAATTTGGGTTGAGTTGAGTAGGGCTACAAAGGTAGTTCCTAATGAGTTTTTAATGGAGCTGCATAGGCAAACTTTTAATCTAAGAGCACGTAGCTCAGTTACTAGCTACTTAGGAATGTTTGCTTCTTTTGACAAAGTGCACTATATGCTATTCATTACTACTTTGTCCAGGATATTTGTCCAAAAGTCAAGAGGGGAAAATACAAAACCTCAATAGTTCCATTTCAAATTGCATTCATAACACCTAAGTGATGGACAAACATGTGAATGATTTTGAAATGTTTGTCCTTCGTTTTTATTTGGTGGTATCCTGAAGTCTTGAACAACTGTGTAGATTAGCATACAGTGAGGCCTTTCAGAACTTATTGAAAGATCCTTTACTTTATACTTATTTCAGAACATTATTGGGTTTGTGGAAGTCCATACTGTGTAGAAACCGCTCTTGAAGAACTAATAATATGCTTCCACCAATGTGTTTCCAGAAGCACCACACCTTTGGGAGTGGCTTCTCTCCATGTCCTTCCTATGATTCCCCCTTACTCTGGATGTAAATTTCAATGATTCAGATTTAACATCTTATAAAAATAGTTTTAGTTTCACTCAAAAAATACATAAATAAATTTAAATTGTTAAAATTGATCAGAAAAATATGTAGATTATTATTATTAAGTAGATTTTCTGCCCCTTTTTTTTTTACTACTGTTGTAAGCTATTCAGGTTAAATTTTAATTGTTTAAATTTATTTATATATTTTAACTAAATTATAAAAATACTTTTATAACATGTAAAATCTGGACAATTAAAATTTTCATCTGTGGAGATGGTGGGGAAGAGAAAAGGAGAGCAAATGAGGGGAAAAAGAGGGGAAGGGAATGGGAGAGAAGCCACTCCCATAGTGAAGAGTGAGAAGCAACTTTTGGGGCAGGAAGAAAAAAAAGAAGAGAGGGAGAAGAAAGGGAGCAATGATTGATGACAAATTGACGGTGACAATAAGGGCCCGTTTGGTACAAGGAACATTTGAGGAGGGAAAGGAAAGGAAAGGAATATTGGCGGGAACTTAAAACGGTATGTTTGTTTGGTAGACATGGGAAGGTAACTTAAATTGAAGGAAAATGAGACATTTGGTAGAAAGAAAATGGAGTGAAGGAAGTGAGAAGAATACGTGAAATACCCATAATATCCTTATAATAAAGTAACAAAAAAAAGGGTTAAAATGATTTACTAGCTTTGTAAATCAATTTACAAATTTGTAAATTGATTTACAATTTATACTTCGTCTTTTAGATATTTTCCTCACAAACTTCCTTCACCCAAGCCTCACGAACTAAATCGATTTACCACTTTGATAAATTGATTTACAACTGTGAAATCCATCGGTGTCGAGATCATCGGAGCGATATCCCTGTATCCATTTGACGTTGTAATTTAAATTTTTCGAGGATATGTTTGTCTTTTAGATTTTCTCTCCTGCGAAGGAAGATGGGTTCCCACCAATTTTGGTGGAAAGAAATCTTCCCATCTTTAAGGGAACTTTGGAGCAGGTGGAAACTTGAGTTTCTGGAACATCTAGCAACCAAATATATTTTCACTTAGGGAACTTACTCATCTTCCCTTCTCTCCCGACCTTTTCCATGTAACAAACGGACCTTAAGGAAGTCAGAGGTGGCGGGCATGTGTACTATAACTGTCAAAATTAACATTATGTAACTTTTGAGGGGATATTATTACACTTTTAAACTTTTTAGAATGATATTTTTAGGCCGGAGTTGTGTGCTAACCCTTTATTTTAAAAGGAATAAATCATAGTGAAATTTCAGTTTTTTGAAAAACTAAAAATTGTTCAAAAAGATAAAATTATACAAACATATTAGACTTTTACATCATATAAGAAATAACACACAGCACAAAGAAGCTTAATATATTGGCAAAAAAAAAAGGGCTTAATATTGAACTACTAAGTGAGTGTTGGGTAGAGCGTTTCAGCCCCTATAAAAGCCCAATTGGCAACATAGAAGCTCGATTGCACTGGAAAAAAAATGTGGATGTTTGGTTGGACTTGAGCTCAATCTGATTTTGGTTTGCAAAATGAGCTGCTTTTTTTTTTTTTTTTTTGCCATCAAATGAGCTGCTTTCAAAGCTCCCAGGTCCAGCTTTTACCTTCATTTAGCTGTCTCTGTGTGTGCGTAGCTTTTTTTTTTTTTTGTTCAAAGTGTGTGTAGCTTTAACTAAAATATTTTTTAACGTTTTTAAACCCTTAAAATATTTTTTCAGCTGTATCCAGTGTGCTATCAGATTGATTACAATTTTACCCTTAATATACTTTTTCAGCTCCAAAAATTACTTTAAAATATTTTTTGATGTTTTTAACCCTTTAAAATATTTTTTCAGCTGTACCCAGTATATTATTAGACTGATTGCTATTTTACCCTTAATATACCTTTTCATCTCCAAAAATTACTTTAAAATAGTTTTTGATGCTTTTAACCCCTTAAAATATTTTTCTGTACTCAGTGTGTTATCAGACTGATTGTAATTTTATCCTTAATATACTTTTTCATCTCCAAAAATTACTTTAAAACTTTAAAATATTTTTTGGTGCCTTTAACCTTTTAAAATATTTTTTTAGTTGTACCCAGTCTTAGGAAACTGACTACAATTTTACCTTTAATATATTTTTTTAGTAGTAACTAGCATCCAAAACTTATAATACTGATTTATTGATTTTCATCCCTCTAAAATATTTTTTCAGTAGCACCTATTATTTTAAAGTATTTTTTAAATATTTACTTGATTTTTTAAATATTTTTCTACGTATTCTCTCTTACCATTATCACAAAAGTCACTTATGCTTAAACCAATCCAAACATGTTTTACTTTTGCAAAATTCATTTATACAATCGTCAATCCAAACATAAATCATATTACACAATCTGACTTTTATCAAAAGCAAGATTACCAAAAATCAAATTGGAACAAGCCATTTTTGCAATCACTGTTCCAAACACACAACAGAACAAAGTAAAAACAACTAAAAGAGATAGAGAGCAAGGTTGCAAACTTAAGATTAGATTTTATAAATACCAAGACTCAAAACAAAGGAGAACAAGATGGCTCGGAGCTAGCTATCAACCTTCTTTTTTAATGTAAATTAGTTAACAAACTCCGCCTATGTTTATAGCCGGTCCCAAGCCCGGGCAAAGGAGAAGGGTTGTGTTAGGCCCCATAGCCAACGTAAAACCCTGTCGAATCTCTTATGAATATGGATCAATGAAGAAATTGTGCTAATATTAGGTCATTGCCTGTAAGTAACGTGCTGTATGGCTTGAGTACACTGATAAGTGAGCAAGGGCCACTGCATCGTCGCTCGGGTGTAGTTTTAAATGAGCAGGGGCTACCGCTCTCTTTTGAACAGAGGCCACTAAAGAAGTTAGTTCATGAGAGCAAGATCAGATTTGGCACTTGGAACGTTGTGACTCTGAATGCCAAATCTCTGGAGGTGGTGGGCGTAATGAATGATCGAAAGATTAATATCTTGTGCCTTCAAGAAACTAAATGGACCGGAGAAAGGTCTCAAGAAATTAATGGTTTTAAGCTTTGGTATACAGGAAAGGTCAACATAAGGAATGATGTTGGTATTATCACTGATAATGAATGGAGAAAGAACGTGGTGGAAGTTAAAAGGGTTGAGGACAGAATCATTTCCTTAAAAATGATTGTTGGGAAGGATATTATAAACATTATCAGTGCATATGCACTTCAAGTAGGGGCAGAAGTACATCTTAAGGAAAAGTTTTGGAAAGATTTGGATGGGCTAATTCAGAGTATCCCACTAATCGAAAAGATTTTTATTGGAGGAGATCTTAATAGACATGTCGGTAAGGAGGCAGGATATCATGCAAGGGCTCATGGGGGGTTTTGGATTTGGGGTGCTCAATAGTGAAGGTCAATCTATTATTGATTTCTCCCTCGTATATAACCTTAAGATTGTCAACACTTGCTTTAAGAAGAGAGAGGAGCATTTAATAATATATAAGAGTGGAGCTGCCAAGACGCAGATTGACTTCTTTTTGGCAAGGAACTCTGATAGAAGACTTTGTACTAATTGCAAAGGGATCTCTGAGGATGACATGTCAACACAACATAGGGTTTTAATCCTTGATGTGAATATTAAGTGTGTAAAACAAAAGCACCGGCAAGTTTTAAATTCAAGGGTCAGGTGGTGGCAGTTAAAGGGGAAGAAGCGAGAGACTTTTAAGAGAACTCTTTTGGAGGAAAGGGAGTGGGAGTTATAAGAAAATGCTCATATCATGTGGGAGAATATATCTAACAAGGTTCAGAAGGTTGCTAAATTAATTTTGGGAGAATCAAAAGGTTTTGGTTGGCAAGATAAGGAGACTTGGTGGTGGGATGGGACTGTTCAAAAGAAAGTCAAACATAAGAAAGATTGTTTTAGAGCAATACTCTTGTGTAATAATGTTGACAATTGGGAAATGTATCGTTTGGCTTAAAAGGAGACTAAGAAGGCTGTGAGTGAAGCTCGTAATAAAGTATATGATGGGTTTTATGAGGAGTTAGGAACAAAGGCAGGAGAGCGCAATATTTACAAGATTCCAAAGAATAAGGAGAGAAAATCGAGAGACTTGAACCAAGTAAGGTGTATAAAGGATTAAGAAGGCAAATTTTTTTGTTACTGATAGAGATATTAAGAATAGATGGGAATCTTACTTTTATAAGTTGTTTAATGATGGAGGCGGAGGGCCTTGTGATTGCGAAGATTTGACACTTCAAGAAGACGATATCAATTTTTCATTTTACCGTAGGATTCGAGTTGGCGAGGTTAGGGAAGCTCTTAAGAAAATGGAAAATGGTAAAGCTGTTGGGCTTGATGGAATTTCTATTGAAGTTTGGAAATGTTTGGGTGAAGAGGGTGTTTTGTGGCTCACAAAATTATTTAATGAGATTTTACGATTCAAGAAAATGCTGGATGAGTGGAGGAAAAGTACTTTGATTCCTATTTATAAGAATAAAGGTGATATTCAAAATTGTGCAAATTATAGAGGAATTAAACTTATGAGTCATACAATGAAATTATGGGAAAAGGTGATTGAACGCAGGTTGAGGTTTGAGACTGAAATTGCTGAAAATCAATTTGGATTCATGCCAGGAAAGTCTACAACAGAAGCGATTTATTTATTAAGGGGGCTTATAGAAAAGTATAGGAGTAAAGGAAGAAATTTGCATATGGTTTTCATTAATTTGGAAAAAGCATTTGACCGTGTCACAAGAGATATACTCTGGAAAGCCTTGGAAAAGAAGGAGGTGCGATTTGCATATATCAAAGCCATTCAGGACATATATGAGGATGTTACAACCAATGTTAGAACACCTAGAAGTGTAACAAAGGACTTTCCTATAAGGATTGGTTTACATCAGGGATAAGTTTTGAGCCCTTATTTGTTTAACCTAGTGGTAGATATTCTAACTGAGCTTATAAGAGAGGAGATCCCTAAATGCATACTTTTTGCTGATGATATAGTTCTGTTGGCTGAATTCAGGGAGGAAATTAATTCTAAACTTGAGATATGGAGACGAACTTTGGAAGTGAAGGGTTTTCGTCTGAATAGGAGTAAAACTGAATATATGCATTGTAAGTATAATAAGAGACAAGGTCGAAATGAAGTGGAAGTTAAATTGGGGGGTAAGTCATTCCACAAGTGACAAAATTTCAATATTTGGGATCAATTATACAATAAGATGGTGAAATTGATGGAGATGTCAATCACAGAATTCAAGCTGGATGGTATAAATGGAGAAAAGCTATTAGAGTTATTTATGATCGAAAAGTACCTAATAAAGTAAAAGGGAAGTTCTACCACACTGCTATAAGACCAGCAATGCTTTATGGTAGTGAGTGTTGGGCTTTAAAGGGATTACATGAGCATAAAATGGGGGTGGCCGATATGAGGATGTTAAGATGGATGTGTGGTCATACAAGAAAAGATAAGATTCATAATAATCATATAAGTGAACGAGTTGGAGTGGCTTCTATTGAAGGAAAAATGGTAGAGAGTCGTTTGAGGTGGTTTGGACATGTTCAACGAAGGCTGTTGAATGCACCGGTGAGGAGGGTTGCTCAAGCCGTATGGAGTCCTGTAAAACGAGGTCGCGGAAGGCCGAAGCGAACGCTTAATGAGGTCATTGAAAGAGACCTTTTGATTAATAATATACCTAAAGATATAATTTTCAATAGAGCACAATGACGTCGTGCGATCCATATAGCCGAACCCACCTAATGGGATAAAGATTTTGTTGTTGTTGTTGTAATGTAAATTAGTTAACAACGTGATATTTTAGATAGGAAACAATTGAGTATATATTAATATTGCCAATAACATATAGTGTTGTAGATCGGAAGCAGATCTCCTTGGCGGCCATTTTCTCAGCATCCCTCAGAAGCACATCTGAAACGGTGATTTCATTTAATTGTGGCCATCCATTTTTCTATTTTCAAAAGACCTACAGAGCCTCTAAAATATGTCGACTTCCACAACTTCCTAGTTTAACTTTGTAATTTGCATCTAAAATATGTTTGGAAAGGAGATTTTTGTGACACTAGCTATGAAAGAATCCAAGGATATAATCTTTAATGAAAAAAATGAGTTCTTTTCATCCTACAATGGAGAAATTACATATTGTTCTTGCTTAACATTGTAAGATTGAAAAATGAGTTGTTCCTCGTTCAATTGTTTTTCACCTTTATGTGGGATCAAGGTTCTTTACCCAGATTTCCAATATTTGTGTCTTTGGATTTGGTTTTCCGCGCTCCCAATTTAGACTTTGTTAATTGTTTCGACTGTATTGAGTGATTATAATCAGTAAGTCTCTAGCTGTTAATAATCTTATACTTCTCTGACTTTCTCCAGATTTTAATTTCATCGTATGAGGACCAGTGATTCTTACACATTTTCTGCATGCTGGTACTGTTCAATCATTGAATGAGATAGATGAAAAAAGATTGAATATTGAAGCCCTTATTTTGCTCGTGGAAGAGAAGGAACGGAAACTTCTTCTTGGATGGCTAGAGATTTTGTGAAAACGAAGGATAGTTAATACTCCCTTCAGTCCTAATTATAAGATAAAGTTAACTTTTTTAGAGAAATTAAAGAAGTTAATTAAATTATTTTAGAGTATTTATATTTTTATTTTTTCTTCAAATTAATTAGTTTGACTAATAAATTAATATATAATCTAAAGATACAAAACATATGATGTGATTAAGTAACTTGTTAAGTTTTCTTAATTTCTTAAAAAAAAAGTTAACTTTATCCTATAATTAAAACCGGAGGTAGTATCATAATAAACTGGATAAGCTATATGCTATTTTAAAAGCTTTTTGACATGGCAGTTTCTGAAAAAAAAAAGAGAAAAAAGATTATGAGGAAGTCTGCTCGCTCCCATTGTAGAACTCGTTTAACTGTTAAAATGATCTCTATAGCTTTTTTTCATTGCCAGTACACTCCACTTTATATCATCCACAACATTAATGCAGAAAGTGGTGCCCACAATTTAAAGAGGACACTGCAATACACCGTTGCCTAAGCTTTTTCCATCTTTTTCTTGCTTCAAATGAACTAGGATTCTTGTTTCTCTACACGTTTGTTTTTCCTACTTTTCTATGATTTGAGTATGGACATTTAATACCTATTTTTCAAATCATCACATACTTCTATTATAATTTATTTTGTAATTGAAATGTGTATTCAAGTGATAAGGTGGGGAAATATCTTGCATTTATTATTATAAAGAAAAGTACATTTTCATTCTTTTATTTTTCTTAACAACATGTTCCTTCTATTAAAATTTTCAAAATTTATTATACTTGAAAAAAAAAAGAGAAAAACTAATCTTTTAATCATTTAAATTTTAACTCAGTTATAACTCAATCCTTTAACTTTTAACTTTATTAAAACTTAATTCGTAATATTTTTTTACTTAATAAATTAATCACTTTCATTCATAATTCATATTAAGTAGTCATCCATTCATCATAAATTGTGGACAATGCGGTGACAAAGCCTCGCCTGATCTGACATACTGTTTTGGCCAACATCCAGTCGTAACTGGAAAGAGGGGAGGGACTATGGATGTGGCCGTGTGGTGATCAACAATGAGAGCTTATTCGGAAGTCAAGTCAACAATTTATGAAAACTGGATAATGATCGCTGTGATTATGAATGAAAATGATTAATTTGTTAAATAGAAAGATATTATGGACTAAGTTTTTATCAAATTAAAAGTTGAGGGATTAATTCGTGAGGAATTGAGTTGGGCTCTTAACGCACCATTAATGTTAGTATGATTCGAAATTTGTAATCTTAATCGTTATTTAAAACTTGTATATATTAATATTTGATTTTTTTTTCTAGGTTATAATATAGCACAACACAAAATATCTTTTTGAACAAAATGTCAAAAACGCCCTTGCATTTAATGTCCTGTCGCACATCACCTTTGACGAAAATGCATAAAGCAGTTGCCTTTGTTGACTGCTAAAATGAGTTATAAAAATTAAAAAATATCCCTATACAGCCCTTTTTTTTTGTGGTGACCTCTATAGACGTATTTTTTGGCCAACCTATACAATTATTTGTTGGAGATTGAAGGATTTGGGACATATTTGGAATGGAATCGGATTGCCTCATCCACGTAAGATTGGAGTACCGATATAAATCCTGATCACATTATATAGAAGATGCATTATTAGAAATGAGAAGAGAGCTAGAGAGAAGTTATAGTATTAGTTTTTCTATCAATGTTTTTCAATTGACTCCCACAAACCAATATTATCCTATATATCACGAACACAGTTATCATGATTTGAATTTTAAATCATAAAATTACTTATTTAGATGCATACTTTTCCATATTTACATAATAATCCTACATTTATTAATTGGGTTAGGGCAATAGTCCACTAGAGATGGATAAGATATATTTCATCAGAGATTAATATCATCTTGTTTTTTTTTTTGCCAAAGATTAATATCATCTTGAAGATGTTAAGAAAAGAGTAATGCTCTTACCATTAAAAATGTTAAGAGTAATGTTAGTTTTTGAATGGTTTGGCCAATTTTATTCATTTTTTATTTAAATTTTGGGACGATATTGATATATGAAAAAAAAAGTTTCAAACACCCAGTTTCTGCGCACAACAAAGACCTTGCCTCTACGGAAAAACCTTGCGATAAAATTTAACCTTATCCCAATTAGATAAGGCAAAAAGAAGTGGTCACAATTGAAAGACAAAGAGCACACTGCTATTGTTAACTCATCTTCTCTCTTTTCCTCAGGCATCAAATCATATTCCCTATCTACACGCCACATTCATCTTCCAAGCATGAATTAAAAATTGATGAGTAAGCAACTTTCTCTATTTTCTTATTCCTTCTGAATTTCAGTGGATTCTTTGAAATGGGTTTCTCTCTTTTAAAACCAGTTAGCTAAGTTCCTTGCTTCTTAAGAGAAGTAGATGATTTTATTTGCTGGAAAAGGCACATGATTGTATATATTGGGGGTTTCTTAGTACATGTTTGGCAGTTCAGAGATTTGTATTTGTTAGGTTTTATTTGCAGAAAAAGGAGGAATAATGGGGAAACCAGGTGGAAGGCCAAAGGCAGAAGGCATATGGGAACACGTCACGGTATTGGCAGGAGGGAAGCAAGTAAAGTGCAAATATTGTGGCTTTATATTTGCAAAAAGTGCTAATAGGATCAAATCTCATATTCGTCAAATTGAGGGTGAAGGAGTTCGAATATGCCCTAAATCTGAAAAGATCATGAGGGATCTAAAAGAGAAAGAGGACCTCCCTGATTCGCAAGGTCTGAACTAATATTACTTTAATTTCAATAATATATGAATTACTTTAGCATATTTTGTTCTTCTTTCCATAATCCCGTCAATCCTTCCTCATACTTCGGGTCCGATATTTGGATAGAGGGAAAAGCAAAAAGAAAATAGAGGGAAAAGGACGAAATTTTTTATTTAAATATAGTATAAAACTTATTATTTTTTAGATTTTCTCTCATAGATGGGAAACCCTTTAACGAACAACTTCTGGCTAAATTAATTTTATAACGACTTCTTGCTGATGAACTACAATTATCCAATTATCTAACTGCTAGGTTCACATTCACAAAAAGTTTATGAGCAGATTTTAACCTTAACCCTGAAAAAATCACCCAAAAAAAAAAAAAAACAGAGAGAGAGAGACCCTGCGGTACTTAGACATCGAGGACTTAATATCATATGTTTCTAAACACCATGGGGTCAAACATTCTTAGAATTAATTCATGTTTATATGAATAATATCATATATAGAGAGAGAGAGAGCCTCTCTTTTGTTCATGACTAGAATAATATCACACGTACATATATGCTGAGTGTCAGTGTTTTTGGGATTGTGGATAATGATCACTAGAAATCTAGAATATTACTTCTAAAAAAAAAGATATCCCTCATAAGTTCTTCATCATATATCAGGCTGACGAATGATTCATGTATGAATTGAGAGTTAATTCAATAGCCTAGCTAGTCACTATTAATTCATAGTTTAGAAAGTTTAAATTTGTGTTGTGACTTTCACGACTCATTAATGTACTCATTGCGTTATTATATTATACATAAAACTGCAGGTTTACTAAAAGTGGATAAATCAAGAGATTATAACAAACCACATGAAACGATGCTTGATTGTTACATGTCCCCAAAAACAATGTGGGAAGGGATAAAGGCTATCCAACCAGTACACACCAACAATGAAGCTATACATCATGAGAGGATTAAAGTTGGCCCTTTTTATGTTTCCAGTATTTTGAATGAACGTGACTTACAGTTGATACGATATGTTTTTGAGATTTCAAGGTTAGATTCATGTGCTTACAAATATATAATGAGTATGTGTGTTTGTTTTTTTTTTTAAATATGAAGCTTACTAAAATCATTCACCTCATATGTTCTGTAGTGATAGATGTAAAGTATTTTCGTCGTCACGTTCTTTTTTGGATCAATCTGACTTTACCACACTTAGACCACAGACTCATTTAGATTCGTGGGTGAGTATTTCCTTATACTTTTATTCTATTATACATTTTTATTGAGCAATGTCTTGGTTATGTTTGTGTTCATTTTTCCTTTTTTTATAGGTAATAAATATTTTTGCTGATATTTTGACCGATATTGAAAAAAGGAAGGAACGTAAACCTTTCAATTGGTATCTTCCGGAGACTTTTTCGGTAATTTCTTTCTCCCTTTGTAATCAGATGATATTCTTGACTCTAAAACATCTTTAGTGACCAGAATATTTAATGGTTCTTTTGTGATGTTATAGAGGGCAGCAATCAATAGTTATTCTTTTGTTAGCTTTGTTGACAAGCAAAAATTGAGAGAGAACTACATGTTTGGCGATTTAAAATATTGTGAGAAGGTACTTTTTTGTCTTATTATATTTTATCTTCCATTTATTATTATGGTTATTCTTTTTTTACTATAAGTTAATCTAATTTGTTTTATTACACATTACAGATATTTATTCCGGTTCATGTTGAAAAAAATAATTGTGGACATTATTATCTATATATTATTCATATGAAGAACTGGGAAGTTGAAATATGGGATTCTCTGTGTCCTTCATTTTTGGATGAACCTGAGCGTGCTAAAAAAACACAAAAACTGGTAAGTGTTACAAAGCTGTTCGCAATATTCATATAAGTTATAGTTGATTTTCTAATTCTTTTAGTATTAATCTTTTTGTGTAGTTGTGCGCCATGGAAGTACTCTTCGGGAAAGTTATAATGTTCTCAAAATTTGATTCGAGAATGGCAACAAATATTCTATCACAGCCTAATGGGTGGGTTAGTTTACATGTTTTTTATTAAAATTATAAGCTTTATTATAATAAGTATGCATCTTAACCCTATCATATTTCTTTAATATGTAGACATGATTGTGGCATATTTGTTATTAATTATATGCTGCAATCAGATAATTACGTGAGGCAAAATCCTTCATTTCAGGTATGGCCACCTACAAATTAGTTATTGCTCAATGCTCTACAAACACGCACACACGCACACACGCACAGGGCACACATACACATGAATATATAAACACTGTGTCATATAACTGATAGGGACAAAATTCAGTTTGACAGTGATAAAGAAAGGTTGGATTTAGCTTTAAAGTTAATCAAGAATGACTTGAATGGAGAAAAAGAAGAGCTATATAAAGCAGCAAGAAGCTGTGCAAAAGGCCAAAGTGAAGAAGCTTTAGATTTATGTAGTAGTAAAAGAAAGCGGCTTGATACATGCAAAACAGTATTTGGAGATGTTGAAGGACGAGGGGCAGATATGGAATTGGATGATTCCGATAATAGAGAGGAGAAGAGAAAAAATGTCGGTTTAAAAACAGGTATATGCTTCAACTTAAACTGTATATATATAAATATATATATGTATATGTATATGTATATGTATATGTATATGTATGTATGTACAACCATTTTTAGTAGTCATTTATGTAAAAAATTATTTATATATTCTTTTTTCTTTTTTCTTGAAGTAGGTAATTATCATCACTCCATGTCAAATGATTATTACTTTATTTTTAAGACATGGTAAAGGATATCTAAATAATATATTCAATTTATTTGTATTTTATTCTTTTTACTTCCTACATTTGAGGGAAAAAAATCCTATTGTGACCTTGTGTTTCTTATTGCTAGAATGCATTAAAGGTTATGAATTGATGACAACCGATTTAGTGGGAGACAAGGTTCAAAGTCATACTCAACAAATATTGGGATGGATAATGAAAAATGAGGTGTCATCAATTGGAATATGGGGAATGGGAGGGGCAGGAAAAACGGCTTTAGCAATTCATGTGAATAACAAGCTTTTACAAGAAGCCTCTGATGACTTTGATCATATTATTTGGGTTACTGTGTCACAATGTGGTAATAGTGTTTATGAGTTGCAAAAAGCCATTGCAAGATCAATTAAGCTGGATGTATCTGATGAATGTGATGTTAGAAGAATATCAGGAAAATTATTGCAGGCATTCAAACACATAAATAAATGTGTTCTTATTTTAGATGATGTTTGGGATCCTATCTCTTTAGAAGATGTTGGATATCCTATTTCAAATAATGGGATTATATTGATTTTGACAACTCGTTCATGGGAAGTGTGCCAGAATATGAATTGCATGAAGAACGTCATAGAAATAACACCTCTAGGTCAAGAAGATGGGTGTGATTTGTTTAAAAGGACTCTTGGAATCCATCAAATACAACCTAGTAGGATGGAGCTTGTAGCAATCACCGTGGCAAATGAATGTGGGGGTTTGCCCCTTGCTATTGTCACAATAGCAAATAGCATGAAAGGGAAAGAAGACATGAGAGAATGGAACCATTTGTTGGAATGCCTTCAAAACTTGGACAATGGGGAGTATGATATGATCAAGAGAGTATTTTCAGTATTGAAAGCTAGCTATGATTGGTTAAGCAGTAAATTGCAAGAATTTTTTTTATACTATGCATTAAATGCCAAAGGATATGCAAGTGATGTTAAGTGGTTGATGAGAATATTTTTCAAGGAGAAATGGACAGATGAGACAGTGAGCTTAGAGATGCAAGATAATGAATATTATGTCATGTTGAAAAAATTAGAAAATAACAGTTTATTGATGAGAAATTGGTGGGGCTCTTGGGAAACACACACTCTGGTTAGGGCCATGGCTATTGATATTGTAAAGAAGACTGACGGAATTATGGCAACCGCCAATAAGAATTTGAAGGAATTACCAAAAAATGAAGAATGGAAAGAAAATCTGCAGATAGCTTTTCTAAGCCAAAAAAACCTACAGAAAATTCTAGATGGCACATCTCCTAAGTGTTTTAAATTGTCCACATTACTTTTAGATTGTAATCGTTCTCTCGAATGGATTCCAGATGATTTTTTTAGCAACATGCCTGCTCTTCAGATACTTGATTTGTCTAGAACAGGAATTGAGCGTCTACCGAACTCTATATTTAACTTAGAATGCCTCATTGCATTAATACTTTCAGAATGTCGGAAACTGAGTTATGTGCCTTCATTAGTAAAATTGCAACAGTTAATGGAGTTGGACCTGTCATATACTGCTATCACTGAAGCACCTTGTGGTTTGGAATTGTTGGTCAACCTTAGATGTCTAAATCTTGAAGGTGCAAAAGAGTTGAAAATGTCATCATCAGCAATATCCAAAATGACGAATCTACAATCTCTATTGATGCACGAAACCCCAAAATCAATGGTGAGTGTACGAGATGTACAAGGTTTGAGAAAGTTGGAAGTTATTTCAGTCAACTTTTGTAACCTTGAAGAGTTAAATGTCTATGTTACGAGCTTATGCAAGCCCAAGAAATATTGTCTTAGTTCATATTTGTCATTTCATTCTATGTTCCGGATGTTTTCACTTGATCCCGGAAGAACAGTTATTCTAAGTGGTGTTGATTTGGAGAACAGAGTCGCGATACTTCCCAAAGACATCAATGAGTTGATTGTAAATGAATGTGACCATTGGACAAGGACAACATGCCTATGCCATGCTTTATCATTCCATACAAATTTTAGTATTGATTTACCCAGAATTGAAGTGTTGAGGGTCAATAAATCCAATAAGCTGGAGTACTTGTGTTGTATGTCTGCCCATTGCCCGTTTTGCCACTGTGTCCAATTGGTTGGAATCGACCTCTTTGGGTTGAAAGATTTGAAACAAATAGTGGCACCACATACTACTCCACCCTGGGCCAGCCCATTTGTTCACCTCACACATCTCTATATTTGGGAATGTAGCAGCATGAAGATTGTGATGACGCCAGAATTACTAGCACAGCTCCAAAACCTAAAGACCATGTTCGTTCGATTGTGTGAGTCGATGGAAGAAATAGTTGGAGAGAATTATTGTAGCGGAAACACTTCTAAACCTACCATCATCACTCTTCCCAAACTGACATATGTGCATTTAGTTGGTCTACCAAAATTAAATTTCGTATTCAGAGGAACCATGCTCTGTCCTTCTCTCAAATATTTTATAGCCTACGACTGTGAGAAACTAAGCCCCCCCGATATAGAGATCGTAGAAGGACATAAGCTTCATTTGGAGATTAGGCGTGGAGAATGCAGCTGGCCGTAGGATCCTAGTGAGGTACACATATATCTCCTCCAAAATTTGACTCTCTTTTATTATTTGTCTACATGTGAACATTCCTACTGTCTTTCTTTGTTATATTTTACTGTATTTTAATTTTATATTTTTGTCATGAATTTATATCAAACATTAATTTTTTTTCCTTTACAAATGCTCCATTTTCGCCATTATTTCACTCTCTTAATTGGATTTAAGTGATCTTCCACATCATTTTAGAGGTGAGAAAACCAATAAAACCTCGTGCCCTTTTTACAACTTAAATTTAATGGATCTTCTCAAAGTTTGGGTGCGTGTGCATTATTTTGGTTATATCAAGGCGATTTTTTTTAAAAAAAATATTAAAGGAAAAAGACAAGAAAATATTACTTGAACTTTAAAATTCTAAATCAATGATTTTCTATTAAAATGAGTTGTCAATTGCTATACAAGTGTAGTTTATACTTATTCTCTTGTAGGCAATAAAACTGATTTGGAATTTTGAAATTTAAGAGGTATTTTCTTTTTCTTTTTTTCCAAAAATTAACTATATCAAGACAATTTGTATTTTCAAATTTTGCATTACTGCAATTCAAAATGAGTGTTACAAAGTCAAATGGGAACGTGTCTGAAACTTGGCCTGAAAAGAGGATTAGACATTTTCTTGATGAAATTTATGCCCCTCAGAAATCGTTGATGCATTCAAATGACGAGAGAAATTAATATTAAAGAGAAAAATCAGTTGTTCAGAGATTTTTATTAAAGAAAGTCAAAAGTTAGAAGAAAGAAAAGAACTCAGATCAACTCAGCAAATCAAGGATTTTGTTTGGAGCTCCATTTAAATTTTAGCTTCTATGATTTAACTTTTAAGCTAGTGGTAGAAGTGCTGGAAGTTGCTCTTTAAATTGTTATGTTGATTGGGCTATTTATGCTTCTATGGCTTTAAGTCGAATAATTTCCAATGAATGTTGGGTCTATTTCTTTGGATTTTGGAGTTACCTTTCAAAATTAAGTTAAATCAGGTTCAAAATCATGAGAGAAAAACTCACAAGGTTTATTTGTTTTTTCCATCTCCTTACTTTGTAACTTTTTGGTAATGTTTGAGTATAATGAATTGTCTCATTCTTTGGTTGTACATACTGAATTTTGTTGATGGCCAAAGTCCTAACTAGCTAGCTAGTGTGGGTCATATAATTTTGTCACTGGAATTGTTCTATTTTGTACTAAGATAAAATTTATCTATATTCAGGAAGAGGAAGAGGCAGAGGAAGAGGAAGAGGATGAGGATGAGGAAGAGGAAGAGGAAGAGGAAGAGGATGACTATCTTGTACAGAATTGGATGTGAGGCTCCTTCATTTCATGGCTCTTGTTCTATGTAATATATATAGAGGACCAACCCTTGCCTCACATTATATTATAGGACTCCATCTAGATTTTTTAAAGTTTGGGTTTGTGTGTGTATCATTTTGGTTTATATAGTGTGCACTGCAATTTAGGGTCTTGTCCAACCCAAAATGAGTGTTGTGTTACAAAACCAAAAGCGATATAAGTGTCAAATGGAGAAGATCTCGTCTGGATATTATTAAAAATGTGATAATCATCAAATGCATATATATCTCCTCTAAAACTTGATTTTCTTTTTCTGATAAAATGTTGGTGTTGTTTCCTTGGGTTTTTCTTTGGTGTCAGCTTTCAAAACCAACTTAATTAATTAGATCTAGTCGAAAATTACGGGGAAATCCTCGATCTCAAGGGTAGTTTATTTATTCTTTATTACTCTTTATTTCGTTTATTCGTTAAATTAAAAAGGTTTTTATTGTTGAATTTGAATATAAAATTTTCGCTATTTTATTTTATTGAATTTCATGGCACTTATGAATTATGGTTAATTCGGATGATATTTTACCTTGTTTGAGACGCACGTGCACATGCATTATTATAATTTGGTTTCTTTTTGTGCTTGCCCAGTTTCTTTTTCTGTACTATGAAATTTTGAGTCGTTCTTTTTTGATATCATTTTGTTTACTATAAAAAAAAATATGCTTCGAAATTTTTAATATGTTTCTAATTTGATTTATTTTCAGTTCTTAGGGTTGGGCATTGTAATTACTATATTGTAGATTTTTAATGCTTTAGAAAAAAATCACTTTTTGGTAACCATGCTTTTATAAGAATATTTTATAAGCGAGTTGATAGTTTATTAGTGGTTATACTGTGGTTCTAGTTTTTATTTAGAAGAGGAGAAATTTTGTGAGTATTTGAAATAATATAAGGTGCTAGATGCACAAATTATTTGAAATAATAATTTGTGAGAAATTAACTGTTATTAGAAAAATATTTTATTATAACTCACTAAATATTAGGTGCTGCTAAAAAATATTATAGAGTGTTGAGTGTGCTAAAATTACTTTAAGATAGTGATTATTACTGAAAATATACTTTATTGTGGTGGATGTTGTGTTAAAAATGGTGTTAAGTCTATATCTATATTTTAGATCCAAAATGATGTAATTTTGGTCAGAGGAGGGACAACGGATGTTAAGAGTAGAGGAAAGAAGCCCATTCCCTATCTCGGATATGACATCACTTTCCTATTATCACGCTGTACGGGTCAAAGATCTGACCCAATTGAAACACTATGGGCTTATCCAACCATTTCTTCAAGAACAAACCCACTAGCTCATTTGCTTGAAACCACACCCACATAGCGTTCCTTTAGGCCCAGTAGCTGGCTTCAACTTTTGATCTCCATTGTTTTTTGGGGCAGACTTTTGATTTCCATATATTTACAACTCAGCCGTCAACAATGCATAGTTTAATTTAAAAAAGGATTTGGGTTAAAATAGGATGGCATTGCCCCATTTTTTATATTTTCGATACAGTATTCAGAAAAAAAAAAAAAGAAGTTTCGGATGTCCATGGCTCTTTCGTAAAAATTTTTTGGGACAAAATGACCATTAACACGGACTTATATATTTACAGCAGCACTTCCAACATCTTTGATCTTTAATTTGTTATAAACTTCTATGTTATTTCTGCGATATTGTTGCAAAAACAAGTGAGAAGAAAACAGAAAACTAACCAAATTGAAGAACAAAGTAGCCAATATGGAGTTTTATCCTTTTAGGTCTTGAATTCGAGTTTCAAAGAAAATACTTGTGTTGGGAATGACAGTTATAAATCTCGAATCGGATACTGAATGAATAATGTCATTTTTGGAAAACAAAATTCATTTCTGGAAAGCAAAATTCATTTCTTACATATTTATTACTTTCAAATCATTTTAACTATTTTCTTAAACCGTCTAATTAGAAAATAGAGTCTTCTCACATGTTTTCGCCACAAGATCGTAGAAACACAAGGAAGGTCATAACAAAGATCAAAGAGGCTGGAGGTGTTGTTGTAAAATACTTTGTTTCTAGCTTCTTCTTTAAGGATTTCAGCTTATCGTTGATTTTGTGTAGGACCATTGAGCTTGATATCCTCAAAGAATCACTAGAAAACTACTCTGTTTTGATGGCTCTGTTTCTCCTCAAATTCCTTTCATAACAAAGATCAATGATGCTGGAGGTGCTGCTGTCTCTGCAATAAGGTAAAATTCTTTGTTTATCCCTTCTTCTTTAAAGATTTCAGCTTATCGTTGATTTTGTGTAGGACCATTGAGCCTGATATCCTCAAAAGAATCACTAGACATATTCCACAATTGGTTCACTTGATTCGTTGGATCAACTTTAAGTTGACAAGTAAAGGGAAGGTTTTCTTCTCTAAAAACTACTCTATTCTGATGGCTCTGTTTCTCCTCAAATTCCTTTCGTCTTTAAAGTCTTTTTTTGTAACGTTGTCTCAAATGCACAAGAGAAACGTAGTCGCACTCTTTCTCATGCTCCTGTTCGATTTAAGGAGGAGTATTTAATTTCACCTTAAATTAAGCATTTAATATGCGTGTGTTTTCACATTCAATCAAGTATTAATATGCGTATCTTGTGGCATTTAATCTGTGTGTTTTTTGGCAATTAAGAATGAGTACTTCTGGTTTAATTAAGCATTCAATAGAAACAATTTTTTTTCATAAAAATATAAAATTAGTTTCCTGAGCCCTTTACTAAATGCTTGTTTGGATTGATGTTTGCAATATAATTATTTTAAGAATCATAATTTTAAAAAAATTTTTTGATACAACCAAAAAATATTTTCTAATAAATATATTTTTGAAAATTTTAATATTTTATAAAATTTTATTATATTATAAATATTTTTTTTTTAAATTTTCCATCATATATACTGAGGCTTATTTTTTTTATGTTTTTTAAATCAGTAAAAAATATTTCAAACACATATTTTGGTTTATTATACTGTATAAATGATATAAGTATGTGGGGCTATATAAATAATTTATATTTATAATTTAAATTTTTAAAACTCTTTTTCTACAATAATATATAAATATATTTAGACAAAATTGGGAATTAAATATGATGAAGGATAAATTAGTAAATGAATTATATTTTAAAACAAATTTTAATTAAAAAAGCATATTTTTAGAATTTGCAACTAAATTTTAAGGATTTACAAAAAAATTCACAATCATAATAAATTTTTAATTGATTTTTAATATTTATAATTGATTCTAGAATTTACACCCAATCTTTTCGCTATAACCTCTGTCTAATGTGGGGATTTAAGGTGTAGTGACAAATGTATATCATAACATACATCTAGTTTATCATTTTAGTAAATTTGTTTTGACCTGATATCATTCTAGTAAATTGAGTTGCCAGAGAAATACGGAAAATAATATAAAAATTAGTCATTTTATAGATAAAAAATGTCATTTTATATTTTTAATCAAAATTTATTTATTTTTGAACAGCTAAACAGAATTTATTAAAAATACAGTTATTTTTAAGTAATACAATTATATAATAAATAATACATATTTTATTCTTTATGCTGTGAGAGAAATTCAAAATGATAAAAGTGTATATCCATGACCCCAAATATACATTCCTTGAATCCTAAATGTATAAACTATATAAGTAAGTTATAAATATTGAGAAAATTAGTTGATTTAATTATTTATAATAAATATGTGTTAGTTTTCTTAAAATACTTTCTTTAATTATTATCCTCATTGATAAAAAGCAAAAAGTCTTTAATATATGCATTCGCTTGAAAAAATATATATAAATTTGGAAAATAAAATGGATTGGAATAGGTTAAAGTATACTTTTGATCATTTAAATTTACATAAGGTCTTATTTTAGTCCTTTAAGTTTGTAAAATGTATTTTTAGTCCTTAAAAATTAAGATCGTTAATGTTACTAACGGAAAATGTTGACTAAACAAAGTGAAATGGTGACGTGTGTAATGTTGACGAAACAAGCTACAATGCCATTTGCAACACAAAACCTCATTTGATTTTAATCCCCATGTCATTTACTTAATTTACATTATCTTATTTTAAAAATAAAAAATATAATTTAAATAAATTATTTTAATCAATCTCTTCATCCACTCTTTTTCTTGTCTGTTCATCCTCGAATCCATTGCTCCTACAGCTTCAATCTTCTCTTGAACTCTTATCAGAAATCGTCAAGATTGAATGCCTCCAGTGAATGACGAAAAATACCAGTTTTTCACGCCAGTCCCAATAAAATCAGCCATCTATTTGAAAAAATTCTTTCTTTTCAAACGAATCAAAGAAATTTAAACGTATCTAACCCAAAACCCAGTAGATATAGAAAGACCCAAAACGCAGCAGATATAGAGAGAGAATCAGCTACCATTCCTAACTATGTTTGGAATAGTTTTTTTCTGAAAACTAATTGCTTATTATATAAGTTGAAATAAAACTCATCTCACATACTTATCTCGTATACCGTAAATCACGATTTATAAACACTTATAAGTAAAAAAAATAAACTATCCCAAATGAGCACTTAGAAATCTACTGTGTCACATGAATAAAAATTAAAATAGAAGATGAAGGAGGGCCTCTCTACCACTTGTCTTCTGACATATCATTGAAGCATAGGCTGTGATTTTTGAGTGGAATCTAATCATTATATTTTTCATAATTCCGAGTGAAAATAAAATAATGTAAATTAAGTAAATGTAATGTAGATTGAATAAATGTTGTATTGTGTTGCAAATACATTCTTCAGCATCACACAGTCACCACTTTACTTTGCTTAGTCAGCATTTTCCGTTAGTAATAACTTTAACAATATTAATATTTAAAGACTAAAAATGCAATTTACGAACTTAATGGACTAAAACAAGACTTTATATAAATTTAAAAAACCAAAACTATACTTTAATCATTAAGATGTTAAATTTAACATCCAAATAAGCTCTTCAAACTAGCTTCTAAATTTTTAACTAAAGATTCTGGAGGTGGTGGAAGGCGATAGAGCAACTATAGTGAATTAATACAAAATGAGTCACGTTACTTAATATGAATCTTGAATAATAAAATTTCTAAACCCTAAATCTAATTCTAATACTAACAAATAATCTAAAATATCAAATAAAGAAATTAACAAATTTGCCACTCAAAACATGATTTTCTTTCTTTACATTTTACAAAGTAAACCGCACACACTGATAGAGTTTCCCTGCTATTTTCCTTTTCCAAAACTGGGATCTCTCTCATTATCAGACACAAGAATGAGGACACCAATTACTTCATTTCTTGCTCAAAAGTCACAGGGGAAGCAATTTCATACTATCCAACTTGCAAACTGTCCAAAGATTTGGACCTTTATATAAGACAGCCAGACCGCTGATTCAAATCCGATCCCGGGACTAGAGTCCAGACTTGAGCTCAGCCTCTCCACATTGGCCAACTATATAATATACTATGAAAATTTTAAAATATACAAAAAAAAAGTACAGATTTCATGGATTACTTATTCACACAGATTTCCCCAAAGCTGGTGCTTGATTTGATTTCCCTGCGTTTCTAAGAATTTCTAAGATTCTCCATCCAGAAACAACCTACAAATGTTACTGTTAAATCCAAGACAACATCAGATAGCCAGACACCCTCTAAAATTTGAATCCACCGCCTCATTGACCTTGCCATCACTGTGAACCCCACAAGTCAGAAAGCATAATATCCCATTTCATTGCTGACGTCAGAATAATATTCATTATAATTGAGATATTCCCAGAAACAAGAAAGCCCAAAGCTGCCATGTTTAGGTGCCTTGACATAGCAACGCTACAATTCTTTTAGATTTTTATCAAACTTCTGCTTTATTGAAAGCGCCTGCAACTCAACACAAAAGATTCACCTGAAGACTACAACAAGCATAAATAAAATGACTTTTGCGTTTTTTTTCCCTTATCCAATCTATGGATGCCTATGTAATCAAATTGGACCAAGCCAACCATTTCAATTTGAAAAACCAGAGAATTACAGTCCCGGTTTCTTCAGAGAGGAAACATCTGCAACAAGTAATGCATAAGACAGACATCAAGAAATACTAAACATCAAATACCGCCTGTCAAGCCAGATATGCACCACTGATCTTACCAAGGTATGTTACAAGGAGAAAATTTATGGGGCATAGACAGAATCATGATGTACTTAATGAGCACAAGTAATTAGTGTTACATATTAGTCCAATATTTACTAATTTTCATGTAAATCAGTAAGTAATGTATAAGTATAAACTTACATGCGCAATGCATTGGCAAGATATGCCGTGTGAACTGACTCTAGATCCATCATATCATCCACCTACGTAAATGGCACATATGTCCAAAAGATGCATCAAAATAAAGAGAAACAAATCAGATCAAGGTTATCATATCAAACTAACTCTGTCGCATATGATCAAAAGTGATCAAAGATTATAACACCCAAGCCTATTATACGTTGCTATAACCTCATTCCAATTTTATCAAAATCTCCCAAAGGGTAATTGCTATTTATAGAATCAGAATGAAGAAGCTGCCAGGTTAGGAAAAAAAGGCAGCTCAAAAGTTAGTTGCCATTTCAGAAAATCAGATACAAATATCATCCCAAAGTGATCTAACTGGCAAGGAACCAAACCCATGTCCACAACATGAAATTCAGCAGACTACAAGACAGAACACTGTTTCTTTGCCAACTATCATTAAAAAAAATAAAATTTAAAACAAAAAGATTCACAAAAACAGGAACCAAATAGTATCATGTCTAAAATAAATAATGAAGAATCAAGTAGAAGAAGAGGCTTCAAACCTTATGCTGAAGGGAGTGAAGAAACCTGCACCATGATTCATGAGATAACTGTGATTCTACATACTGCTGCAAAGTAGAGACAAAATGGCTGACCTGGTGCCTGGCATAGAAAGTAGAGCCAAAAGTACCACGAGATACATACATGTATCGAAAAGAAATTCATAATCAATAGTAGAATGTATCATTATACTACTAATAATAAAAAATATAATTTTAAATATTGACTAATGTAATATAATAATGATAATATTCATTAAAACTAAAAACAAAGCCATATAACAGTAAAAAAATAAATAATAATATAATTAAATTAAATAAAAATGCATTACTATATAAAGTAAATGTTTATATATATCATATATGATAAACATGTATTAGTCAACAAGATCATAATTATTATTAGTCAAATAGAATTTGCTTATAGTTTATGTTAATCCAGAGCATTGTTTTACATTCAGTAGAAACTATGGTTAAAAATTTTCCAAAAAAAAATAATAATTTTTTTTAAAAAAAATGATAATGTGATAGCCGATAGTATATTATGGATTACTTTTAACAAATGATGATAGAAAATTTCTTGAAAACATTTAATTTGTTCTATTTGTTTGATAAAATTTACTTTTATTATCAATATAAGAAACAATTCTGTCTTTAATAGTATGCATTTGAAAGCATAAAGCACTAAAGAAACTGGATAAATAGCATTTAAGGGGCCGAAGTTAAAATCTAGGGGCCCAAAAAATATTTGGTAGGGACAAATTTTCTAAAAAATATTTACATCATCGATACATGCATAATACCATATCAACACAAATTAAGGGGGAGGGGTTAGCCCTTTTAGGTATAACCTTCCCTGAGTCCACACATTTCAGAGACACAACCTGACCGCCCCAATACCACATTACAAGCCCCCTTAGAGCATTTCAATTACAAGAAAGTTGTAAAAACTTTCCATGAAGAGGTCAAAGATATAGTCCAATCTACAAAATGAGATCCAGATCAAATGTCCACAAAAGAAACAGTAGTTTCAGTTCACACCTCAGCTTTATTAACATATTAAGCTGGCCTACGTCATGTTGGTATTGTTCAGAATTCAGTTTTTTACTGGTCATGTGCATCAAATCCTGTTCAGCAAAATTCAATACTAGTACGCAATCAGAGCTCCACGTTCTCACTTCCATGAGCATTCAGAATTTAAGGCAACTACAAACAGAAGCAAACTAAGATGTCAAACTTTGCGCATAAAAATTGCAGACTCTTTTGAGTTATGATTTTACGATTAAAATAACTTAACTTTTAAAGGCAAAATGGAGCAGAGGGTATATGTTTCAAATTAATTATTTTCCAAAGAAAAAATCCGTGCCAAACACAGGAATAAGATCATGTGAGTGATACAGTACATGCTAGGTCACGTACAGAAAAATGAAAGAACATATTACCACAACAGAACACATTGAGAAAGAATATACAAGTAAAATTCAATGAAGAGGGTATAGCTAATCACACAGCAAAATGAAGTTTCTAATAGTTAATTTTACCAAAAGCTCAAACATAGAAATCAAAGCATATCATGTTTGTGTCATGACATCCAACAACTTAAATTTTATATTTTATATTGTTATAATTATAGAATATGAATTTTTTTTTCTAAGTAAAACCTAGCTGAGCTTGCCAAGGCCACTCCCTCTCATGAGATTCAAAGGAAGCACTTCATGGAGAGAGTTATATGATAAATAGAAGATGTGATATCAACAAATTTAGGATCGTCAATGATACACAATGAAAAACGGGGAAATTTAAGAGAAGCCAAACCTTAAGAGAGCACCAAACATCAGTCAGTGAAAAAAGTCCCCGCTACACTTGTATTAGAAAGCTGAATATATCAGCATCTATCTTCAATGCCGCAGGTGTTAAAATAATATTGACTGGCCAATCCACACGGTAACCCAGTCCTAAGAAATCAAGAGAACGGACTCCTACCAATATTTACAGTTCCACTGTCAGATAGCAGTATTCAATTTTCTACCACTCCTAACTGGATGGAATTGCAGAAATAAGCCAACATTAATCAAAACTGAAAGGAAATGATAAACATAAATAATAAATCTCAATGAAAAAGACCAATGGTAGCTGCTGCTTTTGTTAATGTGATAGAGGTTTTCTTCACATAAATAAATATAGTATAATGCATACCAATAGTTGATATCGAGAATGGCATTTTCCCACATCCTTTCACGTACACATACAACCTATGTTTATTACAGTCACTTTCACATGAAGACTTCTGAATTGACGACTCGAGAAGACCTTGAATTTCTGGTAGTCTCTCATTTGCTTCTGTACAGACCACCTCTGTCAAATCAAGTCAGACAAAGGGTAAAAAATATAGCATTGTTGTCATAAGTAGGTGCATATGCGCTATGCTTTAAAGAGAAATTTTGAGTTTGGACATAGTAATACATGATGCCAAAGAGACAAAATAAACAAATCAGCCCAATCTGCTACTTCCATAAAATGATAGCGTAGCAATGCCAAGAGATGCTCTTTTAACTCAAATGCTTCCTCAAGAAATAGATGGCTACCTTGCTGACATATTTATATCTAACATCTTTAAGGAAAAATATCCACTAGGAAAGAAAGACATCAACAATTCAAGTATTCCAAATCATAAATTCCCCAAAAGCTATCACCTGAACAATTATGGACAAAATTCAGATTTTCAACTTGTGGCACTCATGTACTAGTTAAACATCGTCAATTCTCAAGTCAAAATAGCCCCAGATATTGCCTTGCTCTAACAGCCAAACTTCTAGACATCAGAATCCACAAATTCCTTTTGACTTTCCACTCATTACCATTATCCAAACCCTCACCTTTTTGTTTTATCCCCTCTTCCTACGATTCTTCAGGTGAACACCTTAGTACTTGAGATTCTTCAAAAACTAGGAGAAGAGGTCAAGTGAGCTGTATTTGGTGCTGATGCAATAATGATAAATGGACCCAGAGCTTTATAAATAGAAGGAATAAAATGAAACCACCATACACAAAATAATGAAAAGTTGTCCAAAGTAGTAATAAAAAAAAAGGATACTGAAGAATGATTTCCTGCAACAAGCATTTGTCAATTATAATATCAAGAGGCATTTCAAATGTTGAAAAACATATCTTCTGAGTAGCATCACAATCGATAGATTTTCTAAAACTGCCAAGCAATTTTTCCCAGCTACTCCCACCATGTGCATCAGTTAAAATGTCCCAGTTATGGTCTTTCAAATCCAATGAAGCACTATCGCAGTTTCGGGCGGTATCAATCAAGCCATCCTCTCCAACATTGCCTTCTTCACAATAGTGATCAATCTTATTACCATTAGCAGATGCATGATGATCCAATGGAATTGCAGATCCACTGCTAAATCTGTAACTTAACAGTGACTTGTCCATATAAACCTTACAAGGGTCCTCCATGGTTGAAAAATTGAAGTAAGGTAAAGGCTGTCGATCTGTGATGTACTTTTCTCCATTTCTACCCATCAAGCAAAGCAATGAATTTCTTGTCAACATAGGGTTTGTGCTAAGGGGATTCATACTGGAATTATGCTGATGGTCCATATTTTGTGGTTGAAATCCATATAATTTTAAGGAACGCGTGTTATTATCACATAGATTTGCACCCAAGGCTTCCCTACTCAAAGCTTCATTAATAGCAATATTATTGACATTACATAATGTAGCATCTGTGAGCAACTCCATGTGTGTTCTGGTCACCTTTTGCTCATCTATTTCATCTTTCATCAAATGAGCCTTTCATAATTTGACCCGCTGACCAGCAACTTTCATGTTGAGTATTGATGTGAAGTGAGCAGCTTGACTTCCTGGACTCACGGAATTTGACACGTGACTTTCCATCATTCTCACATGGGAAGGCTTCACAAAATGATCAATGGTATCTTTCTGATCACAGATTTTATGAGAAGCACTATCTGACTTTTCAAATTGGCAAGAATCTTGCATTGAACTATTTACTGCAGTACTCTTGGAGAAGCTTAAAGCAGATACATGATTTTGTTGCTCAACTACTTTATACGGCCAACTAATCGACTGATCAGTCTCAATTTGCTCCTCAGAGTTGTTTGAAGCAGAACTATCAGACAAATCATATGCATCTTCCACATAGGAGAGTTCATTAGCTGTACTTGAGACATCAGAGTCTGAATTGTCAATGCCCTGCAAATTGATATAAACTATCAATAAAGCAATAACAAATATTGAAAAGAATATTAAAAGGATTGCAAACACATAGAAATTAAAATGACAAACAGCAAATAAAAATGAATGTCTGCCAAAGCTTGCATGTGTTTGCATAAAAAGGGGAAGGAATGAGGAGGTAGTAAGGTAAATTACACAACTGAACTTCTTTTTCCTGCTGTTTGCAGCGCAATGGACTCATCTTCTGACATGAACAGATTTAGGTTGTCTAAATTCCCTCCACCATTACCAAAGAAAAGCCCTGAGGCATGTGTAGCAACCTGTAAAATCAGAGTTCGTTTGCATAAAAGTAAATTAAAGCAGAGAGAAAAGAAGAAAAGAAGCCAGCTCACCGACATGGGATCTCAGTCCTTTTTTTCAATTCCAATTCCAATTAGAAAGGAGTGGCCAAAAGGAAAAGATACTATAAACAATACGGTAGGACAAGCGGAATGAAAAGAAATATATAAATAAATACTATAGTTCCAGGACTAACTAAACACCAATAAGATAACAGGCATCAAGCTTTCAGATTTCAAAACTTGCAAGAACAGAATGTTCATGAAATACACAGCAAGTGGCAGAATACCAAGAAAGTGTACCAAGCTTTCAACCATAAGTATACTGTATACTATGAAAATTCTACATTTAACATTTACAGAATTAACCATATTGGTCCTCATTAGGCACAGCATTTTTCTATGTCAAAGAAACCAAAAAAGAATGAGCACATCTCACTAGAATTTTGCTTTTCTTTGATAACTCATTTCACCTGTCAATATCAGTTTCCAAAACTCACACAATATATGTTCAAGAAATTGAATGTGATATTTTGTGCAATCCCATTTGTGTATATAAGTATGAAGTCAGAAGGATTTATAAAGAGCAGGGATTTGAAGAGGTTTCTTTTGTTTCTATAATTTCATGCATTAGTGTTAATCAACAGATATTCATGGTTTTACGGTATTTTCCATAATTTTTTGCAGCCTTATAATAAATTAATTCAGAAAAATAAAAGAAACAGCATGTGTTAGGATTTAGGATTATAAAATTATGAAATATACTACTTTTGGTACAATTCAATCAAATTTGGGCAAATTTGTTTACTTATTAGGACCATGCCTGGTGTGCAGGAGTTAAATATGGAAGGTTGTGCATCAAAAAGGGGATCTTAGAAAATAAGGAGCACAAGTGCAAGGAGGGGAAAAAAAAGGGTCCTGGTCAAAGATTCTAAAATAAAAGCTGAAACTTAACACGCAGAATCTGTAAAAATAAGGAAACTTGATAGAAAGCAGCCATTATTTGTATTTTATGTTTTATTATGTGTCTTATGTTAAATGTTACAAGTGTCTAGTGTTGGTTATTGTCAGTTTTGTTCTTCCATGACAGTTGGCACCTTCCCAAACTTCGTCAAATTTCTCAAATCTGTTTTGGCGCGAAGCTCCAACGCTCAGGAGATCTCCTTTGATGCTTCGTTAAATTTTGTTCCGAAAGGTGCGTGTAATTTTTGAATCTCAGGAAAAATGAAAATCTGTCTCTAGAATGATAGACGAGGAAAGGACTGAAAAGAAATTTAAATTGAGGATACACTCTTAAATTTAATATCTATATCAAATAGACAATCATATCGTAAAACTAACTCCCAGCTTCAACAATGACCAGCTTTGAATCACAAAAGGTTATCAAAATTCTGCAATTGCTCATTTGCTCTAGGAACCGAGTACATGATGACTTAAAATAAAAGAACAGTGCATTCCTCAATAAAAGCACCTGAACGATGAAGCTGTTCTTGGCAAGGTCATGGTGATTCTCTCCCTCTACGTCAGTGTTCGACGGTGGATGATGGGTGCTCTGCAATTCCGTTGTCGAACGGAATGGAAGAGAAGTAAACCAAGTCCTCTGATCGCTTGATCGCTTGGGGTGTGTTTGGTCGGAGGTTTTTCTAAGGTGAAGTTGGGTGAGGGTTGAAGATTAAAACATCTTGTTTGGCTAGAAGGATGGGGTGAAAATTTTTGTCTTGTGCCACCTCCCCTCTTCTGTGAAATCTCTAAATTTAGGGTTTTTGTTTTAGGTGAGAGAAAATTTATGTTATATTATGATTAAATTGTCCATAACAATTTTTCAATATTTCAACATTACCCCTGGCCACTGTAAAACTTTTTCTTGCTCAGGCTCGAGATGATGCCTATTCCTTGTTCCTACTGTTTGATTTTATTTGTTCCATCTTCTGCACAATGTAAACAAATAGGAAATTGATGAGTTCTATTGCTGCAATGGTTGAAGCTATGGACATTGGACTTACGCTGGGCATGGAGAATCAGGAAGGATCATTGAAGCTGGTCGTGAAGGACATTAGGTGTAACGTAAAAGACATTTCAATTAAATTGGATGGAGGGGCATCTTGGCTTTATCAAGGGTATGTCCATATTTTCTGGTTACTTCTGTTATTAGAAATCTTGCTAGCAATGGATATGTTATTTTTTAGTTTACATTTCTGATTGTTGGTTTTTTATGGTTTACCTATATATTTAAATGCCTTATTTCTCCTACATTTATCTACAAATCTGAACAATATGTTTGTAACTCACCAAAATTTTCAGAAAATATAAGAAGACTGCTACCTAACCATGTACAAAATGATCTGATTTGTAGCTAGAAATACACATAACAAAAGGAGCTCTATATGGACTTCATATGTGCAGTATGCCATTATCTGTTGACATATTCTTCTGGTGCAATTTTTTGGGGTTGTCTTGTAAGTTGTGACTCATACTTTTGCTTCTCATCTGATAGGTTGGTTAATGCTTTTGAAGGGCAAATTGGGTCAAGAGTAGATAATGCTATCACCAAGAAACTGAAAGATGGAATTTCAAGATTTGATTCATTTTTCCAAAAGCTTCAAAGGAGATTTCAGTGAATAAGGATGCTTCCTTGAATGTAACTCTTGTTGGTGACCCTTTATTCAGTGATTCATCAATTGGATTTGGAGTGAATGGGTTATTTATAGGAAGAAACGTTGATGTTCCAAAATACTGGCTCAAGAATCCAGCACTTTCCATTTCCTGCACAAATTCATAAAAAATGCACTTCTATTTTTCATACCGATGAGTTAGAATTCTATTAATAATTTAACAAATATAATTATTAATAAATAAGTTGTAAAAGAAGAAGGAAAATATATAGATAAAAAGAAAAGTGTATATTTGTCCATTTATAATTAGCTCATCTCACCTCTCCTTCTGAACCAAACAAGAAATCAAATCTCACCTCCCCTCTTCTTGAACCAAACAAATCTCATATATATTCTAACTTAACTTTAATGAACTTCACCTAACCTCACGTTCATTGAACCAAACACACCCTAGGGATTTGGCACATGTGGGAATTCAATGTACGGCTACAATTATAACAAAATTGGATGGTTGGGATTTAATTTTAAGGATGTTGAGAGACAGTGAGAGAAATTGCCGCTGAGAGGATTCGGACCCCCTTACTTTCGAACGATGTTTAAACTTTAAAGTTTAAACTAGAAATTAGAATTTTTTTTTAAAATATTTTTTACCAAAGAGGGGAAAAATAAGAAAAAATATAAAATATAAACATCCTATCAGAAGGTGCATTTACTCCTCTTTTTTTCCCAACAAACTAAGTTTTTTTAACCTTTTTTTTGTGTGCCCAAAACTAAGTTTTTTTAACCTGACCCAACAAACTAAGTTTAAATATCTCAACTTTGTTCTCTAATCATTTTGTTAACAAACCACTCAGTACCTAAGAAAAATTTAATTCTGGTAAAAAAAAACATAAGTAAAATTGTAGGGTTAAGTTGCACCAACTCTCCTAAAGTATTTTTTCAGTATATCTTGATTCTTGTATCCTAAAGTATTTTGCAATACACTAAGCACCTTGAAGTATTTTTTAGATGTGTCAATCACCCTAAATTATCTAAATTATTAAGGGTAAAAACTGCACAAAAAAGTGTTTTAAGATGATGGATACATCTGAAAAAATATTTCAATGTGCTGAATGCACCACGGAATATTTTATAACGTTGAATGCACTTAAAAAAAATACTTCAGAATACTAGATCCACCTTAGCTCCAAAAAAAAAAAAATTGACCAAGCATAATGCTTCCTCCGGTCCTAAATATAAGATAAAGTTGACTTTTTTTTGGAGAGATTAAGGAAAGTAATTAAATTACTTTAAAGTATTTATATTTTTATTTTTTTTTCAAACTAATTTGTTTGACTAATAAACTGATATATAATTTAAGGATATATAACATATGATATGATTAAGTAACTTATTTAACTGTCTTAATCTCTAAAAAAAAAAGTTAATTTTATCTTATAATTAAGATCAGAGCTAGTAGTAAATTCCTTATATTGTACGGTCATCATATGATGGACATTTGTTTTTTCAAACGAGAGATGAAACTATTGTTGAGACTCAAGAATTAGTGACTTCTGCATTTCTTGGTTAGAAAAGGATACAAAATTGTATGTGGTTAAATTTTTTTTTTTTTTTTGGCGACTATGTTCTGTTAAATATAGGAATAACAGTTGAGTGGAAATGATAACTAGGTAATCAAGGGCATAACTATTCTCCTCAATCGGGTTCAACAGCAACACACCAAGCAGGCACCATCAAACAGCGTTCTTCGGTCATTCATGAGATCCTTGGAACGCCATCCTTCTCAACTCTAACTCAGAATGCTAAGGTGCATAATTGTTTCAAGGTTGCTATCAAATCTATTCAGGGTTTATTTGAAATGAAGATTGGAACTTTCAAAAAGCAGGTTTTTAATTTTAATTTATGGTGTTAAAAGTAGATATATGATATGAGTTTTGTCTCAATTTGCAGAAACATACTTATGATAAGCAGCTCCAAATGATGGATTACAAATCTTAACAAATTAAAATGTATGTTACGTTGTGCACTGTCTTCATGATTTTCTCATTGATGGTTCATCTTGAACAAAACTGGCCTGCTGTAGATAACTTTTTCTACCTCTCTTTGGCCTCATAGCCAAAATGCCTTTTATCTCTTTGAAAAATTTAAAAAAAAAAAATTACACCTCAACTGAAACCTCATTCTCTCTTTAAAAAGAAAAAAAAACACTCATTCGCCCGACTACATCTAATCTTCTGCTGAAAAGGTGTAACCTCTCTCCAAAATAGTTGATTAATTTTAGTGCTAAAGTAAACCCAGCAATCTGAAGTATTTTTACCAAATGCATGCATCTAACATTCTAAAAATTTTTGTGATGTATTCAATATTATGAAGTATATTTTTTAAGCTTGTTCAACATCCTAAAGTATTTATTGTGCCTTGATATTACATGTCCAAAAAAAATTTCAGGGTGTTGGACACACCTGAAAAAACATTTCATAATATTGGATGCACAAAAAAATACTTTAAAGTGCTAGATGCACTTCAAAAAATATATCAAGATGCTAGATGCATCACAAAATACTTTAGGATATTAAATACGTATGAAAAATAGTTTAAGATGATGGATAGACTTTAACTCAACATTATTTTTTCACCTCTACATAATGAATATTGTTCTCAAAAAGCCCTAATTTCTTCTTTGTATTTTCATTGTTGTTGAAATTTTCAAACATTATGTTGAAGGATTTTTTCCCTTTGTTTTGTGAAAAGATTTACGATATAATTTTAAACTTAAGTAGAAATTTGCTGATGAACATGTAGAATGAGTCCCCATGAAATGTACACTAATCAATGTTTTCAAAATCGGACCGGACATATGGAAAAGCTAGAGGGATATGGTTCAAACGATCAAGCCCTTCGGTAGAGCTAATATAATAATTAAATAAAAAAATAATATTATATGCATATATAAAATGGGCAAATGTATAAATTTAGTAATAAACAATTTCGTTATAAGCACCCATAAGAACTATCTATTTTTTATACAAAAAATAGATATAAACAATTTATTTGGGAGTAGATATAACAACACTGTTAAAGAGACTTAACTTCTATTACTTTTTGCACTGTGAGTCCCACCAATCTTCTCTCTATATTATTTTAATATTTTTTTAATGGGAAAAGATCATTTAGACCTCATGCAAACAATTTTATTTCAGTTAACCCCAAAATGAAATTACAAAAATGTCCCTGGGTGAGTTTTAAACTAAGAGGAAAGAAATCACAATTTTCATCTCACTTCACACACACTTTCTACTATTTTCTCAGTGACTTTCTTTGGTTATTGTGATAAAAAATTTTCATCATGAAGGGTAAGGAAGCTCGCAGTGAGAGAAAAGACTGGGTTGGAAATTGTTATATTGTGTAACTGAGGAGGAGGGATGGCATTGGCGAAGGGTTGGGTTTGTGCTTTGCCCTAACATGGCTATTGTTAAGAAAAATTACAAGTTCACTTAAGGAAATGATCATTTTAGAAAATGACAAGTTCCATCAATATATACATAAGAGGAATAGCACTTTACGCTGTTGCTTTTTTCCTTTCCCATTCTGTCTCTTGCTTTATTGTTCCTTACAACAGGAGCGGCTTCACTTGGCAAGCCAGTTGGATATTAGTTGGCTCCGTTCCAACCCAATAAAATTCAACAGTAATTTAGTTCAAAACATTGGATGTTGTGCCAATGTCACTTATTGTCTTCTTTTTCCATTTCCTAACTTCACCAACCCAGTTCGTTTGCTTTTCATTTTTTTGACTGCACCCACCCTGTCACTTTTGAGTAGAGTTGGTCTTCAGTCTTCACTCACCCTGGCCGACTGCAAAATTTCTATCTTCACCAACTCTACCTGACTGCTAAACTTTGATCTTCACCCATACTGATGCCGCTCATTTTCTGACTTTTGCTTGGAGTTAGCCTTCATTCCACCTGAGGCTGTGAAGGAGTGTTTTTCTTCCTCGACATTTAGGCAGTCAAGAAAGAAACAAAATTTTCTTCAAAGTTCACTTATCTTCCTCCTTCCTCTTTCGCATTAGCAAATATGCATCAAGAAACAACCTCTTGTTGATGTTTTCGGAAATGGGTTTGCACAGCCGAAGGCTTGATGCTGTAGATCTGGACAACTCTGAGGCCAAAATTATGGTGAAGGTTGAATAGCAAGGTCGTCATGCTTGCAGGGTCACGGGTGAAGGATCCTGAGGTTTTTTTGCCCCTCTGCTTTGTCAATGTCATTTTTTTTGTGTAGCGTGTAGATGTTATTTATTTTTTTAGGATTCGGAGGTTTACTAGAAGTAATATAGATTTCAGATGTCATTTCGCTTATTTTCCTACTTTCTCTTTCACATTAGCAAGCATGCAAGACGAAACAACCTTCTCTTTATGATGTAGCTCGCTATATACTATTAATTTTCTTTAATTTGTTTCATGTTTAATATTATTGTTTCTGAAGATGGGTCTGCATAACCGAAGGCTTCATACTGTAGATCCAGATAATAAGAATGATTCCTCATTTATGGTGAAGGCTGAAAAGCAGTGTCGTCATGCTCGTAGGGTCACAGGTGAAGGATCATGAGGTTTTTTCCCCCTCTCCTGTTGGATCAATGTCATTTTTTTTTATTCTGTATCTTGGAGGTGTTATTTATTTTTTTTAGGATTCGGAGGCTAACTTAAACTAATATAGATTGCAGATGTCTTTTTTTTTTTGTGTATCTTGTAGATGTCAATGAAATTTGTAATTGTTCTCTTACAGATGTTATGCGTTTATTGCATAGCTATTGTAATATAACCAGGTATATTGGCTAATTTTTTTGTTTTTTGTTGTTGATGTTGTTGTTGTAATTTAATTTTCCCCCCTTTAAACTGGTTATCAATTGGTTTCATCTGAATATATGACTTTGCCTACAATCAGATGATCATTCAAAAGAACTGCCGAAGGTTCCTGTCAAATTGTTTCTTCATTCCAACGGAGACATTGCAACAAAGTTTCAATATAACCAGGTATATTGGCTAATGTTGAAAAGTAAAATTCAATACAATTTTCAGTACCATAGTTATTTGTCATATCACTGAATCTCTGACCGTGTACAACTGTGCATATGTGATGTGTTTTTGGCTTATGCTTTACTCTTCAATTTGTTTAGATAGTAATACCTGCTATAAGGAGAGTCCCCAAATCTACTTGGAACGCAAAAGAAAGGTCTGTTACTCTTTTTTTTTTGTCTCCTCCTTATGCGAATGTGTGTAAGTTGTGTAAGGTTTATGGTAACTCAAGAAGCAACACTTAGCATACTTTGTATTGGCTATTGTGAAGCTATAGCCTTACTAAATGGTTTGATCTTGTAGGTTATGGATGTTCCCACTATCTTCCTTGTCAGCACCAGAAAAGGTTCTTGCTGAAACTTCTAATGTTCAGGTAATAGCTTAGTCCATTTTCATTACCCTTATAATTGGGCAACTATTGTTATTATCCAGTATTTAGCAACTTTGCTTAAATAACCTTCACTAATTTCAATGCGATTTCTTAATCACTTTGTTTACAACTAAAAATTGTTTATCATATTAGACCCAATTTAATAAAGGGTAACTATTTCATTTATTGGGAATGAAGCCTAGCTAAGAAATATGTGTAACGATTCTATTTATGAATAATGTGGAATGAGGCTATCAATTAAATTTCATATATTAAATAACTCTGGCCTGAGATATTTATTCCTTTACTTTTTTTTTAATGTTCTTCTCATTTACTTTACAGGTTGTACCAAACAGGCCCTAAAGTATTTGTTGTGCCTTGATATTAGATGCCCAAAAAAATTTTCATGGTGTTGGACACACCTGAAAAAACATTTCATAATATTGGATGCACAAAAAAATACTTTAAAGTGTTAGATGCACTTCAAAAAATACATCAAGATGCTAGATGCATTACAAAATACTTTAGGATATTAAATGCATATGAAAAATAGTTTAAGATGATGGTCGCACTTTAACTCAACATTATTTTTTCACTTCTATATAATGAATATTGTTCTCAAAAAGCCCTAATTTCTTCTTTGTATTTTCATTGTTGTTGAAATTTTCAAACATTATGTTGAAGGATTTTTTTCCCTTTGTTTTGTGAAAGGATTTACGATATAATTTTAAACTTAAGTAGAAATTTGCTGATGAACCTGTAGAATGAGTCCCCATGAAATGTATACTAATCAATGTTTTAAAAATCGGACCGGACATATGGAAAAGCTAGAGGGTTATGGTTCAAACGATCAAGCCCTTCGGTCGAGCTAATATAATAATTAAATAAAAAATAATATTATACGCATATATAAAATGGGCAAATGTGTAAATTTAGTAATGAACAATTTCGTTATAAGCATCCATAAGAATTATCTATTTTCGATGCAAAAAGTAGATATAAACAATTTATTTGAGAGTAGATATAACAACACTATTAAGGAGATTTAACTTCCGTTACTTTTTGCACTGTGAGTCCCACCAGTCTTCTCTCTATATTATTTTAATATTTTTTTAATGGGAAAAGATCATTTAGACCCCATGCAAACAATTTTATTTCAGTTAACCCCAAAATGAAATTACAAAAATGTCCCTGGGTGAGTTTTAAACTAAGAGGAAAGAAATCATGATTTTCAGCTCACTTCACACACACTATCTACTATTTCCTCAGTGACTTTCTTTGGTTATTGTGATCGAAAATTTTCATCATGAAGGGTAAGGAAGCTCGCGGTGAGAGAGGAGACTGGGTTGGAAATTGTTATATTGTGTAACTGAGGAGGAGGGAAGGCGTTGGCGAAGGGTTGGGTTTGTGCTTTGCCCTAACATGGCTATCGTTAAGGAAAATTACAAGTTCACTTAAGGAAATGACCACTTTAGAAAATGACAAGTTCCGTTATGTAAATGACAAATTCACTTAAGGAAATGATCACTTTAGAAAACAACCACTTGAAAAAATGAATATATTGGCTTGGAAGAATTCCCACACTAGACATGAATTTACCAAGTTCATATTTAATAATGACAAGTTTTGATATGAAAATGATAAGTTCACTTAAGAAAATGAGAATGCAGACTTGAAAGAATTCTCATACTAGACATGGGTATACTAAGTTCGCATTTAAAAATGACAAGTTTACTTTAGAAAATGATCACTTGAGAAAATGAGAATACAGGCTTTGAAGAATTCCCATATTAGACATAGGTTTACCAAGTTCATATTTAAAAATGACAAGATCCGATATGAAAATAATAAGTTCACTTAAGGAAATAACCACTTGAGAAAATGACAATGTAGACTTGGAACCACACTAGATATGAGTTTACCGAATTCATATTTAAAAATGACAAGTTCTGATATGAAAATGACAAGTTCACTTAAGAAAATGACCATATCAAGAAATGAGAATGTAGACTTGGAAGAATTCCTACACTAGATAGATAGGAGTTTGCCAAGTTCATATTTAAAATGAAAAGTTCAGTTTAGGAAATACTCAAACACTAGCAAGGTGATGACATTACAAAAGTTAGGATTTTTGTACGCCCTTACATCGCCAATGAACGCCTTCTTCAATTTTCCCTGCAACACTCGGCCCTTTGTCAACTTCAATCACCCTCCCAATCACATAACAACATACTGATATTAATAAAGTTAACACCTTGACGCAACATTCAACATCACAATTGGCATTCCAACTTTAATCTCCTATCTCCTTCACCCATCAATGTTCACCATATATCCTCCAAGCTAAATACCCAGCTCCCCGCCTCCCACCTCCACTGCTAATTCCCCCCTTTGTTGCTCCCCAACTCACGCCATTTTCCATCTCTCTAATTCAAATTTTCTTTTATTGTGTAAATGGTCATTTCTATGATTTCTTTTTAATTTTGAAAAAAGACAACTAAAATACTTACACTTCCCTAACAATATGAATATTAGGATCACCTCTATGTAATTTAATATATAATGATCTTCATGTGGAATTTTCCCTTACTTTTATCTATTAACACTGTAGCTCAGAGAGTAATGCTCCCTAATTATAAGGGTCTGTTTGGGAACGCGTCGGGTGGCAAAAAAGTCCAGTTGGCTACCTCAAACGCCTGAAAGCCCAGTTTCCTTGCTTAGCATCCATTTGGGTTCACGATTGCTCCCACTGGGCATAACAAAAGAAAGCTGCTTCTTATAGAAGCTGATGGAAGGTGCTTCTTGCTTGGGTGGAAGATACTTCTATGACTATTCAAGCATTTATTACTAATATTCAAAACTCCTATCTCATCTTTGCTCCTCCCTTCCTCTCGAAACCATATTATAGACCCACCTAACTATCTATATGACTACTTTAAAATATAGGATTGCATTCTGTTTGTAAAATATTTTTATATTTGCTTTGATATGCCTACTTTCAATTTTTCATATTATAAACCCACCTAACTATCTATAAAATATACATTATTTAACTTTTAATGTATTTTTATTTTTTTTTTCAATAATAATTTAACTTTTTTGATGTTATCAAATTTTATTTATATTTTTCACTTTAATTATCATAATATATATAAATAATATATATATGTGTGTGTGTATGTGGTATTCAATAATATTCATGTTTTTTCACTCATTTTTTTATCTAAATAGGTTTTTCAAATACTAATTCAAACAAGTTTAAAATTAGAAAAAAAGTCATTTTTGCCACCATCAATCCAAACACAAATCACATCTACAATCTGACTTTTATCCTATCTGATTTTTGTAAAAGTCAGATTGCAAAAAAACCTACTTTTCCACCGTTAATCCAAATAGTTACTAAGTTAAATTTTTATTTCATCAGTAAAAGTTAAAAAATTGAAGGAAAGAATATGTGCTCATTTTAGTTTTCCTTCATTATGGTTGGATTTGGGGCCTCTGCTATCCTCTCTGCCTCTATTTTGAAGGCTTTTTCAAATATATTTTTTATGGTTTCCTTGGATAATTGAATTCTACGTAAAATGAGTGACGTTTTGATATATTATGGATAAAAAATGGATCTATTTTTAATTTTTTATGATTTTTTTAAAAAAAATGTTTAAAGTAAAAAAAAAATACACCATTTTTTTTAAATATCTTTAAAAAATTATAAAAAATTAAAAATAGTTTTATTTTTTTATCTATAATTTATTAAAATTTCATTTATTTTATATAGAATCTAATAACTTAAGGAATTATAAAAGATATATTTAGGAACACTTTAAAATAAGGGGCAGCAGCTGACACCCTCCCTCTGCCCATTATGGTTACTTCTACTACTGCATTTCTCACTCCTCTCCTCCGAGATGTGGGCAGAGTGAAACCCTCCATCATTTCCAACTCTCCTTTGGTCTCCTAATGGCTCGTCTTCTTCGAATCGCTCAAAGAAAGCTCTACGCTTCGTCACCTTCTATTAGAACTCGGGCACATGAGGTCTCGTGTTGCATTCACTTGTTTAATGTCATTTCAACCTCTCTTCATCAAACCAGACCTTATGGAGCTCAGGCAATGGCCTAGTCGCCCTTTGAATCTAACATTTTAAGAATTCTTCGAAACGAGATCGAGTTCCGGTCCGAGTACGCACCTCCAGAACAGGTTCACACTCCTTTCTTTTCTAAATAATGATTTTTCTGTTATTTTTGTGCTAATCTTTTCATTTAGTTGTTCATTTCTCCCGCATTTTGGGGATTATAATTACTTGGAGTTGGTGATCTTGGAAATTTATCATTCCTATCTCGTTGTTATTATTAGTTTCTGGATATGTGTAGATGTGGAAACCCAAACTGTATAAATGTCGTCAACAGTACTGTACTGTGCATACTTAATCAAATGCCTTTGTATTTGAAGCTTGGCTATATTTCTTATGTTGTGATAGTTACTGGAAAGAAACTACAAAAATCGATGAAAGTGGGCTCAGGTTAGGTGATGCTGGGAATAAATCCATGTCTTTTGAATTCGTTAACTCATACAGCAAATGGGAACAATTGACAGAGATTAGAGAATCCTGATATTATCTAATTTAAAATAAAAAGGAAAGGGATAACTGAAAAGAAAAAAAAATGAACTCAACTCAAGTTAGCAATACCAAAGTTGTTGTCTGGGGTTAATTATACTAAAAATTTCAGATTTATACTCAAAATAGGCTTTCGATGGCTGGTTGGAGAGTTAGGAGTGGCTTTCTAGATCAATGAAGTTTTGGTTTTGATTTTTTTATTTTCAGACTATTTTGTGATAAATGTTGGGTCATGTTGATGGGCTTTCAAACCCCATTATGTCTGGTTCAAAATGGGAAAATGGCACATTCCAATGGTTCATTTCGTTTGTCAATTTAAATGGTTATGATTTTTATAAATTGTTCATTTAGTCATACTCAACCTAATATTTTTACAACCCCTCCCCTCAAAAGAAAAAAAAAATTGCTTTGTTTTATCATCAAGTGCTTGGGGTTTGAGGTATTTGGAGCTAATAATCATTCCTCTTACCTTCTTGTTATTTATTTTCGAATCTGTTTGGGCATGGAAATCCAAAATGTACGTACTGTGAAGAAGAAACCCAAAATGAGCGTGTTGCAACTCAACTGGTCATGTGCTTGAAGCTTGCAAGATTTTCATTTTCTATAAATTTCCTAGAATGACTACAACATAAATCAGTGAAAGAGAGTTAGATGATTTCTACTAGATATTTATGCCCAGAGAATTCGTTGCCTTATTCAGAAAATGAGAAAAATTGATATTGTGAAGAAGGTTCGGATGGTCAGAGATTGTAGAAATGAAAGTCAAGATTTATTTTGACAACCTTACATGGTCTAATTTATTTTATGTTCTCCAAATTAAATAATAGAAAGTAAAAAAAGAAATGTGAAAGAAAGTTGTGATGAAGCTACAATTACTATGCTTGTGTAATCATGAAAATTGGAAGAGATTATGTAATGTTGGAAAAGAAAATTTAGTCACTGGATTTTCACATCAATAGGTATGATATAACGTTATATTCAATCTGGCTTCATCTTTCTCCTTGTATCTTATAGATTCCCATTATAGTTCATCTTGTAAAGTATCCACATTGTAATAAAGCTCATTTCATTAAAAAGTGTCTTTTTCCTAAATGATGCAGCCTCTGACAAGATTCAATTCATTCACTGTTCAAGATCGACCAGGTGAGCAGTGGATTACAATAAAGGGAAGGTTTGGGGACAAAGAAGAAATAAAAATTGAAGCTACCATGTTTGATGGGTATTCACAGGTTCCTAAGCTTGGAGATGATGGTACTGGGGTGAATGTCCGCCTTCACATTAGTCTACTTGTGGATATTTCAAAGGAGGAATGTGGCAGCAAACTGGAATTTGTCTGCTCAGCCTGGCCAGAATCCTTAGAAATCCAAAGAGTTTACATACTAAGGTGTGATCGGATGCAAGCTATGCCTTACACGGGACCTGATTTCAGGTTTGGCATGTTAATGTGATTGCCTCTTACGTATTGGTTGTTTTAAGTAAGTTTAAATCTGAAATTTAACAAACCCAAGACATTTATCAAGTTTTTATTGCTGATTTGAAGTTTTTTAATATGAATTTGTTAGCAATTCTACTGTTTCAATTGCTGCTTCAGGACTTTGAATGTCGACAGTCGGGAGAAATATCTTGAGTACTTGAAGACAAGGGGTATAAATAATGAATTATGTGTTTTCTTGCACCAGTATTTGGCTAACAAGGACAGAATTGAGCTTCTGCGGTATCTGGGAAATGTCAAGTCTTTTGTAGAAAAGTAGGAGGTTATCTTTGTCGGTAAGATTTGGTATGAACACTTGATTTTGCCGCTAATTTAGTTTCCTTAGATGAAAATTCATCCATCAACCTTTTCTTCTATATGTGGCTATGTAAATACATGTCAAGCAAGTTGTGCGCTCTTTAGCTTGTAGATTCAGCTTCTAGAAGAAACTCTGGGCAACAATAATTAGAATTCTTTGCAAGACTTGTGACTGTATTTTTGAGGTCAAGGAACTTATATTGGTGGTTTTGCAAGATGGTACCCTGTCGGCTAAATCATGTGATACTCCGAAAATATTTGCTTTAAAAGTTGACATAAATGCTAAGAAATACAACCAAACATTGCTGAAAGGTAGAAATGCTTGGAACAGAGCCAGAAATGGGCGAAATATATCTAAAAAGAGAACCAAAAAATATTTTCTTGTTATATGAAATTATTCATGTACACATTCTGTTTTGTAACATATATTCCATGTTCTTAACTTTTCTTACCTAGTTATACTGGGGAACTGATAACCTTTGTTTTAATGGGTATTTCAGTGAGAAATAGTGTTGCTCAGACATTGCTGGCACTTCTTCACACCTTCCACAATCAGAAGTTCTTAATCATGCATATATTAAGATTCCTGTGTTGAAAGCATCTGTTTTCACTTTAATGAGTTGTTCTAAATGAGGCAAGGCTTGCACTGATGCATTTGTCATGGCTATTCCTAGACCTTAGCGAAGAAGTTGCTTCTGCTTTTGGATTCCATTGGAAAGCAACTTTCTTTCCTCATTTTCCTTTCCTTTTCTTAATATATTAAAACCATCTGGCATCTAAAAGCCTACATCAGACGCCAAAAAATTTGGGTTGAATTGAGTAGGGCTACGAAGGTAGTTCCTAATGAGTTTTTAATGGAGCTGCATATCCAAACTTTTAATCTAAGAGCACTATTTAAGCTTAGCACAGTTACCTACTAGCTACCTAGGAACATTTGCTTCTTTTGACGAAGGGAGGGAGAAGGGAGGGAGCTATGACTGATGGCAAATTGACGATGACAATAAGGAAGGCATCAGGTGATGAGGTGGCGGTCATGTTTACTATAACGGTTAAAATTAACATTATTTAACTTTTAAGGTGATGTTATCACGTTTCTAAATTTCTAGGAAGACATTGAAACTAAAAATCGTTTTAGGGCGACATTGAAATTTCGTAAATACTTTCAGGGTGGAGTTGTACTTTAACTCTTTATTTTATTTTAAAAGGAATAAATCATGGTGAAATTTTCAGTGTTTTAAGAAAAGAAAATTTATTCAAAAAGATAAAATTATACAAACATATTAGGCTTTTACATCATATAAGAAATAACACAGCACAAAGAAGCTTAATATAGAACTGCTAATAAGAAGAAAACAAGATAAACATAAAAGCCAAAACAACGTACAACAGCACAAAGTAAAAACAACTAAAAGGGGCAGAGACTAAGGTGGCAAACTTGAGATTACATTTTATAAATATCAGGACTCAAACAAAAGGAGAATAAGATGGCCCAAAGCTAGCTTAGCTACCAACATATGGAGCACAAAACCACCATAAGAAAGAGCCACCAATGGACTCAGGTATCCAAGGGATCCTGAAAACATACAAGTTGGATGAACCCTGCCTGACTGGAAGAAAAGCTCGGCCTTTTATTACCAAATCCAATCCCAAGAAGCAACCGAACCCATACCAAAACAAAACCGAACAACAAAGAAGCACCGAACTAAAGAGAGACAGAAAAAATACCTGATGAGTGGCATGAATAGACCAGAACCAGACATCGCACCACCCATTCTATGCCCAACATAAATCCATAGATCCATGAGACTAATGTTTGGCGAGAAAAAAGTGGTCACCATTTAGAACAAATTAAATTACTTAATCAACCTTTTTTTTTTATTTAAATTAGTTAACAACGTGATATTTTAGATTACAAAAAATTGCGTATATATATTAATATTACCGACAATAAATATAGTGTTGTAGATCACGTTTGACTATTAAAATGATTTCTATAACTTTTTTTTTTTGGCTTACTAGGCCCTTCACCGCTATATATAGCTAGACATTGTTTTTTTTTTTTGGTCGGAAATATATAGCCAGATATTTTGCTTCATCACGTGTATACAGTCAACAGATATGGGATCGGTTTCCTTTTAGTTTGTCTTTAATATTTTATTCACGGGGAAAGGTTTACGTGCGCCCCAGTTACAAAGGTTTGTGATAACATTTTTATCGAAGTACGATGAAATCGAGGATCCTTGAAGTAGAGGTGGTAATATGGGTTGGGACTGTGGGCCGAACCCGCCTAACCCGACAAAATGGGCGGTTTGGGTTCTGCAAATCTGGGACCATATTGATGCGGTCCTTTTTGGCCCGAACCCATATGGTCCCAACCCGTCACGGGTTGGACCACCGGGTTGGCGGGTTGGCCCATATTTTTTTTAACTAAGAGGGAAAAGGAAGAACCATTAGCCAATAGTCCAAATCTCAAAAACTGTAACTCCAAAGTCCAGCCCATTTCTCCTCAATCCCTACTCTCCTCAGCGTGCTTCAAATTGAAACACCTTTAATATTAACTAATTATTGATTATTGTTAAGTTATACTGATGACTTGTGGATTTATATTTATTTTTTTGTGTATGTACCTGTGATGAATATTTAATTTGTAATGTATTTTAATTTTGTTATGTTTAAGTGTGTAGAGAAAACAATCTTATTGTATATATAAAAAAAACAATCTTAGTATATTGTTAAAAAAATTGAAAAAAAAAAAATGGGTTGGCCCGCCCAACCCGCCAACCCAGCGGTTATGGGTTGGGTTGGCTAAATGCCAACCCATATTGATGCGGTCCTTTTGGAACCGAACCCATATGGTCCCAACCCGTGGTGGGTTGGCCCGAACCCACCGGGCCGGACCATATTACCACCTCTACCTTGAAGTATAGCTGGGAATACGGGTCAGCCAGCGGGTTGCGGGTTGGCCCGCATCAACCCGTGGCCTACGCGGTGCGGGCCTGTGCAGCCTGCACTCCTGCGGGCTGGCAAAATGCCAACCCTAACCCGCAGTGTGCGGGTTGCGGGCCAGCTCGCGAGCCCGCATTTTTTTTTTGGGAAAAAAAATTCATGTTTTTTAAAGAGGATTAAAAATATAAGACACATATATATGAGTAATTAAATTTACCTTCCTAGTATCAATCATTTCTTTTATAAAAATTTAAAAACATAATCTAAACTTTAAGAGATAAAGTTATCAAATTTGTTAAAGTTTATAAATAAAATATAAACTCATTCTTAAGTAACCAAGATATAATAATTTTGTTTAAAGAAGAAGGGAAGAAGCTAAGATTTTTTTACTTTGGATTGGGAGGTACCAAGGTAAGAGTGGAAAACTTATAAATTTTGTAAAATTATTATATGTAAATAAAAAATAAAAATTTTTGCGGGCCAACTCACCAACCCGCGGGCTGGCCCGCATTAACTCGCGGGTTATGCGGTGCGGGCCTGTGCGGCCCGCATTTTTGCGGGTTGGGAAACCCGTCAAAACCCGCGGGCTCACGGGTTGAACCCATATTACTGGCTCTAACTTGAAGGAAAAGGGGCCTTCGTAATTCGGGAGCCCGTAGATATATAAAAAAAGCACTAAGGCCCTTGTCCACCCAATCTCGTCACTGTTTTGGCCGACGTTCAGTCGTAACTGGGAAATAGAGGAGGGACTATGGATGTGGCCGCGTGGGTGATCAACAAGCTAGTGGGGAATGAGAGCTTATTTGAAAGCCAAGTAATTTATGGAAACTGGATAATAACTCGTTGTGAGTTATGAATGAAAATGATTAATTTTTTAAATAAAAAAAATATTATGAATTAAGTTTTTATCAAGTTTAAAGTTGAGGGATTCGTGAGGAACTAAAGGTATGTTTGTTTGGGCGTTATGATTACTTATAAGTTGTTTTTTACGTAAATCGAGACACAACTCCTCTCACATACTTACTTCGTATACCGTAAATCACTATTAAAAAGTAACTTAAAAGCAATCGAATCGCTAAAACAAACATGCCCTAAGTTGGCTCTTAACAACTATGTTGAAATTTGTAATCTTAATAATTTATTTAAAACTTGTATATATTAATATTTGATTTTTTTTTTCAGGTTATAATATAGCAAAAAAAATTTTTTTTTTTTGAAAAAAATGTCAAAAACACAAGGTAGGAAAATACTTGCATGCAATCGGTGGATTATTAACATATCACTGTTGCCAGAGTACTAAATGTTTTATGTCGTAGATCACCTTTGACGAAATGGTCCCAACAGCTAGTATCCTGTCGTAGATCACCTTTGACGAAAATGCATAAAGGAGTTGCCATTGTTGACCGTTAAAATGAGTGAAAATGCATAAAGTAATGTTCGATAAAGCAAAAAGAAGGGGTCACAGTTCAAAGGGCACACTGCTATTGTTAACTCATCTTCTCTCTTTTCGTCAGGCATCAAATCATATTCCCTATCTACACGCCACATTCATCTTCCAAGCATGAATTAAAAATTGATGAGTAAGTAACTTTCTCTGTTTTCTTATTCCTTCAGAATTTCAGTCGATTCTTTGAAATGGGTTTCTTTCTTTTAAAACCAGTTAGCTAAGTTCCTTGCTTCTTAATCGAAGTAGATGATTTTATTTGCTGGAAAAAGGAGGGAATAATGGGGAAACCAGGTGGAAGGCCAAAGGCAGAAGGCATATGGGAACACGTCATGGTATTGGCAGGAGGGAGGCAAGTAGAGTGCAAATATTGTAAATTTAAATTTGCAGCAAGTGCTAATAGGATCAAATCTCATATTCATCGAATTGAGGGTAAGGGAGTTCGAATATGCCCTAAATCTGAAAAGATCATGAGGGATCTAAAAGAGAAAGTGGACCTCCCTGATTCACAAGGTATGGAATAATGTTATTTTAATTTAAACAATATATGAATTACTTAATTAAGCATGTTTTGTTCTTCTTTGCATAACCCTGTCAATCCTTCCTCCTAATTCGAGTCCTATATTTGGATGGAGGAAAAAGGAAAAAGAAAAAAGAAAATAAAGGGACAAAATCTGGGAAGAATTTTTTTAAAAAAAATATAGTATAAAACTTATTGTTTTTTTTTTATATTTTCTCTCATAGATGATGGGATGCCCATTAACGAACAAATTCTGGCTAAATTAATTGTATAACGACTTCTTGCTGATTAACTAAAATTATCCAATTGCTTCACATTCATCACAAAAAGTTTTTGAGTAGATTTTAACCTTAACCCTGAAAAAGTCACAGAAAAAAAAAAAAGGTCCCGAGATCCTATGGTATTTAGACGCCGAGATCTAAGACTTAAATATTATGTTACCAAACATCATGGGGTCAGACATTCTTAAAATTAATTCATGTTTATATGAATAATATCATATATGCTTTTGGGATGGTGGATAATGATAACTAGAAATCTAGAATATTGCTTCTAAAAAAAAAGATATTCCTCATCAGTTTTTTTATCATATATTGGGTTGACGTATGATTCATGTATGAACTGAGAGTTAATTCAATAGCCTAGCTAGGCACTATTAATTTATAGTTTAGAAATTTTGAATTTGTGTTGTGACTTTCGCGACTCATTAATGTACTCATTACGTTATTATATTATACATAAAACTGTAGGTTTACTAAAAGTGGATAAATCAAGAGATTATAACAATCCACATGAAACGATGCTTGATTGTTACATGTCCCCAAAAACAATGTGGGAAGGGATAAAGGCTATCCAACAAGTACACACCAACAATGAAGCTATACATCAAGAGAGGATTAAAGTTGGCCCTTTTTATATTTCCAATAATATTCTGAATGAATTTGACTTACAGTTGATACGATATGTTTTTGGGCATTCACGGTTAGATTCATATGCTTACAAATATATAATGATTGTGTGTGTGTGTGTGTTTTTTTTTTTTTAAATACGAAGCTTAATAAAATCATTCACCTTATATGTTCTTTAGTGATAGATGTGAAGTATTTTCGTCATCATGTTCTTTTTTGGATCAATCTGAATTTACCACACTTAGACCACAGACCCATTTAGATTCGTTGGTAAGTATTTATTTATACTTTTATTCTATTATACATTTTTATTGAGCAATGACTTGGTTAGGTTTGTGTTCATTTTTCCTTTTTTATAGGTAATAGATATTTTTGCTGATATTTTGACCGACATTGAAAAAAGGAAGGAAAGTAAACCTTTCAATTGGTACCTACCGGAGACGTTTTCGGTAATTTCTTTCTCCCTTTATAATTGGATGATATTCTTGACTCTAAAACAACTTTAATGACCAGAATATTTAATGGTTCTTTTGTGATGTTATAGAGGGCAGCAATCAATAGTGATTCTTTTGTTAACTTTGTTGAAAAGCAAAATATGAGAGAGAACTACATATTTGGCGATTTAAAATACTGTGATAAGGTACTTTTTTGTCTTATTATATTTTATCTTCCATTTTTTTTATGGTTATTCTTTTTTTACTATAAGTTAATCTAATTTGTTTTATTACATGCACATTACAGATATTTATTCCGGTTCATGTTGAAAAAGATTCATGCGGACATTATTATCTATATGTTATTCATATGAAGAATCGAAAAGTTGAAATATGGGATTCTCTGTGTCATTCATTTTTGGATGAAACTGAGCGTGATGAAAAAACACAAAAACTGGTGAGTGTTACAAAGCTGTTCGCAATATACATATAAGTTATAGTTGATTTTCTAATTCTTTTAGAAGTAACCTTTTTGTGTAGTTGTGCGCCATGGAAGAACTCTTCGGGAAAGTTATAATGTTCACAAAATTTGATCCGAGAATGGCAACAAATATTCTATTACAGCCCAATGGGTGGGTTAGTTTACTAGTTTTTTATTTAAAATTATAAGTTTTATTAAAATAAGTATGCATCTTAACCCTATCATATTTCTTTAATATGTAGATATGATTGTGGCATATTTGTTATTAATTATATGCAGCAATTGGATAATTATGTGAGGCAAAATCCTTTATTTCAGGTATGGTCACCTACAAATTAGTTGTCTTCTAAATGCTCTACACACACACACATGCACATGAATATATAAACACTCTTTGTCATATAACTGACAGGGACAAAATTCAGTTTGACAGTGATAAAGAAAGGTTGGATTTGGCTTTAAAGTTAATCAAGAATGACTTGAATAGAGAAAAGAAAAGGCTATATGATGAAGCAGCGAGAAGCTATCCAAAAGTCCAAAGTGAAGAAGCTTCAGATTTATGTAGTATTAAAAGAAAGCGGCTTGGTACATGCAAAACAGTATTTGGAGATGTTGAAGGACGAGGGGCAGATATGGAATTGGATGATTCTGATAATAGAGACAAGAAGAGGAAAAATGTCGGTTTAAAAACAGGTATATGCTTCAACTAAAACTGTTTATATATATGTATGTATGTTCAGCCATTTTTTATAGCCATTTATGTAAAACATTATTTATATATTCTTTTTACTTTATTCTTGAAGTAAGTAATTATCATCACTCCATGCCAAATGATCATTACTTTATTTTTAAGACATGGTAAAGGATATCTAAATAATATATTCAATTTATTTGTATTTTATTCTTTTTACTTCCTGCATTTGAGGGGAAAAAATCCTATTGTGACCTTATATATGTTTCTTATTGCTAGAATGCATTAAAGGTTATGAATTGATGACAACCAATTTAGTGGGACACAAGTTTCAAAGTCAAACTCAACAAATATTGGGATGGATAATGAAAAACGAGGTGTCATTAATTGGAATATGGGGAATGGGAGGGGCAGGAAAAACAGCTTTAGCAATTCATGTGAATAACAAGCTTTTACAAGAAGCCTCTGATGACTTTGATCATATTATTTGGGTTACTATGTCACAATGTGGTAATAGTGTTTATGAGTTGCAAAAAGCCATTGCAAGATCAATTAAGCTGGATGTATCTGATGAACGTGATGTTAGAAGAATATCCGGGAAATTATTGCAAACATTCAAACACATAAATAAATGTGTTCTTATTTTAGATGATGTTTGGGATCCTATCTCTTTAGAAGATGTTTGATATCCTGTTTCAAATAATGGGATTATATTGATTTTGACAACACGTTCATGGGAAGTGTGCCAGAATATGAATTGTATGAAGAACGTCATAGAAATAACACCTCTAGATAAAGAAGATGGGTGTGATTTGTTTAAAAGGACTCTTGGAATCCATCAAATACAACCTAGTAGGATGGAGCTTGTAGCAAGCACCGTGGCAAATCAATGTGGGGGTTTGCCCCTTGCTATTGTCACAATAGCAAATAGCATGAAAGGGAAAGAAGACATGAGAGAATGGAACCATTTGTTGGAATGCCTTCAAAACTTGGACAATGGGGAGTATGATATGATCAAGAGGGTATTTTTAGTATTGAAAGCTAGCTATGATTGTTTAAGCAGTAAATTGCAAGAATTTTTTTTATACTATGCATTAAATGCCAAAGAATATGCAAGTGATGTTAAGTGGTTGATGAGAATATTTTTCAAGGAGAAATGGATAGATGAGACAGTGAGCTTAGAAATGCAAGATAATGAATATTATGTCATGTTGAAAAAATTAGAAAATAACAGTTTATTGATGAGAAATTGTGGGGACTCTTGGAAAACACACACTCTGGTTAGAGCCATGGCTATTGATATTGTAAAGAAGACTGACGGAATTATGGCAAACGCCAATAAGAATTTGATGGAATTACCAAAAAATGAAGAATGGAAAGAAAATCTGTAGATAGCTTTTTTAAGCCGAAACAACCTACAAAAAATTCTAGATGGCACATCTCCTAAGTGTTTTAAATTGTCCACATTGCTTTTAGATTGGAATTATAATCTCAAATGGATTCCAGATGATTTTTTCAGCAACATGCCTGCTCTTCAGATACTTGATTTGTCTAGAACAAGAATTAAGCGTTTGCCGAACTTTATATCTAACTTAGAATGTCTCACTGCATTAATACTTTCAGAATGTGGAAAACTGAGTTATGTGCCTTCATTAGGAAAACTGCAACAGTTAATAGAGTTGGACCTTTCACATACTGCTATCACTGAAGCACCTTGTGGTTTGGAATTGTTGGTCAACCTTAGATGTCTAAATCTTGAAGGTGCAAAAGGGTTGAAAATGTCATCATCAGCAATATCCAAAATGACGAATCTACGATCTCTATCAATGAACCGAATCTCAAAATCAATGGTGAGTGGACGAGATGTACAAGGTTTGAGGAAGTTGGAAGTTATTTCAGTCAACTTTTGTAACCTTGAAGAGTTAAATGTCTATGTTACGAGCTTATGCAAGCCCAAAAAATATTGTCTTAGTTCAGATTTGTCATTTGATTCTATGTTCTGGTTTCTTCCACTTGATCCCGTAAGAAAAGTTATTCTAAGTGGTGTTGGTTTGGAGAATAGAGTCGCGATACTTCCCAAAGACATCAATGAGTTGATTGTAAGTGAATGTGACCATTGGACATGGAAAACATGCCTATGCCATGCTTTTTCATTCCATACAAATGATAGTATTGATATACCCAGAATTGTAAGGCTGGAGATAAATAAATCCAATAAGCTGGAGTACTTGTGTTGTATGTCTGCCTATTGCTCGTTTTGCCACTGTGTCCAATTGGTTGGAACCCTGTCCCTCTGTGAGTTGAAAGATTTGAAACAAATAGTGGCACCATATACTACTCCATACAGGGCCAGCCCAATTATTCACCTCACACATCTCCGTATTTATAAATGTAGCAGCATGAAGATTGTGATGACGCCAGAATTACTAGCACAGCTCCAAAACCTAGAGACCATGTGCGTTCGATGGTGTGAGTCGATGGAAGAAATAGTTGGAGAGAATTATTGTAGCGGAAACACTTCTAACCCTACCATCATCACTCTTCCCAAACTGACATCTCTGGAATTAAAAGATCTACCAAAATTAAATTCCGTATTCAGAGGAACCATGCTCTGTCCTTCTCTCAAATCTCTTGAAGCCTTCGACTGTGAGAAACTAAGCCCCCCCATATAGAAATCGTAGAAGGACATAAGCTTCAATTGGAGAATTGGCTTGGAGGATACATCTGGAATTATGAACCTATTGAGGTACACTTATATATCCTCCAAAATTTGACTTTCTTTATTGTATGGATATCATTTTATTATTTGTCTACACGTGAACATTCCTACTGTCTTTCTTTGTTTTATTTTACTGTATTTTAATTTTATATTTTTGTCATGAATTTATATCAAACATTAATTTTTTCCCCCTTACAAATGCTCTATTTTCGCCATTATTTCACTCTCTTAATTGGATTTAAGTGATCTTCCACATCATTTTAGAGGTGAGAAAACCAATAAAACCTTGTGCCCTTTTTACAACTTAAATTTAATCGATCTTCTCAAAGTTTGGGTGTGTGCGCATTATTTTGGTTATATCAAGGCGATTTTTTTTAAAAAAATATTAAAGGAAAAAGACAAGAAAATATTACTTGAACTTTAAAATTCTAAATCAGTGATTTTCTATTAAAATGAGTTGTCAATTGCTATACAAGTGTAGTTTATACTTATTCTCTTGTAGGCAATAAAACTGATTTGGAATTTTGAAATTTAAGAGGTATTTTCTTTTTCTTTTTTTTTCCCAAAAATTAACTATATGAAGACAATTTGTATTTTCAAATTTTGCATTACTGCAATTCAAAATGAGTGTTACAAAGTCAAATGGGAATGTGTCTGAAACTTGGCCTGAAAAGAGGGTTAGACATTTTCTTGATGAAATTTATGCCCTCAGAAATCGTTGATGCATTCAAATGACGAGAGAAATTAATATTAAAGAGAAAAATCAGTTGTTCAAAGATTTTTATAAAAGAAAGTCAAAAGTTAGAAGAAAGAAAAGAACTCAGATCAACTCAGCAAATCAAGGATTTTGTTTGGAGCTCCATTTAAATTTTAGCTTCTATGATTGTACTTTTAAGCTAGTGGTAGAAGTGCTGGAAGTTGCTCTTTAAATTGTTATGTTGATTGGGCTATTTATGCTTCTATGGCTTTAAGACTAATAATTTCCAATGAATGTTGGGTCTATTTCTTTGGATTTTGGAGTTACCTTTCAAAATTAAGTTAAATCTGGTTCAAAATCATGAGAGAAAAACTCATAAGGTTTCTTTGTTTTTTTTCCATCTCCTTTGTAACTTTTTGGTAATGTTTGAGTATAATGAATTGTCTCATTCTTTGGTTGTACATGCTGAATTTTGTTGATGGCCAAAGTCCTAACTAGCTAGCTAGTGTGGGTCATATAATTTTGTCACTGGAATTGTTCTATTGTGTACTAAGATAAAATTTATCTATATTCAGGAAGAGGAAGAGGAAGAGGAAGAGGAAGAGGATGGGGATGAGGATGAGGATGAGGATAAGGAAGAGGAAGAGGAAGAGGAAGAGGATGACTATCTTATATGGAATTGGAAGTGAGGCTCCTTCATTTCATGGCTCTTGTTCTATATATATATATATATATATAGGACCAACCCTTGCCTCACAGTATATTATAGGACTCGTCTAGATTTTTTAAAGTTTGGGTTTGTGTGTGTATCATTTTGGTTATATAGTGTACACTGCAATTTAGGGTCTTGTCGAAACCAAAATGAGTGTTGTGTTACAAAACCAAAAGCGATATAAGTTTCAAATGGAGATCTCGTCTGGATATTATTAAAAATGTGATAATCATTAAATGCATATATATCTCCTCTAAAACTTGATTTTCTTTTTCTGGTAAAATGTTGGTGCTGTTTCCTTAGGTTTTTCTTTGGTGTCAGCTTTCAAAACCAACTTAATTAACTAGATCTAGTAGAAAATTACTGGTTTAATTGGTATTTTCTTTTATGGTTCATATTCCGAATTGGGTTCATCCCTGTAGTAATTGGCTGAACTGAATTTTCGAAATGAAAGCGTAAGAACTCAACAGGAGACCCCCTCTTTCTTTGCTTTGACGAGAGGAGGTCCTGTTGAGTTCTTAATAATCATAAGATCTTTTATTCGTATAAATGACAAAATAGAAAACCTTTTCCGATGTTGGGGAAATCCTCGATCTCAAGGGTAGTTTATTTATTCTTTATTACTCTTTATTTCGTTTGTTCGTTAAATTAAAAAGTTTTTTATTGTTAAATTTGAATATAAAATTTTTGCTATTTTATTTTATTGAATTTCATGGCACTTATGAATTATGGTTAATTGGGATGATATTTTAACTTGTTTGAGACGCGCGTGCACATGCATTATTATAAATTGGTTTCTTTTTGTGCTTGCCCAGTTTCTTTTTCTGTACTATGAAATTTTGTGTCGTTCTTTTTTGATATCATTTTGTTTACTATAAAAAAAAATATGCTTCGAAATTTTTAATATGTTTCTAATTTGATTTATTTTCAGTTATTAGGGTTGGGCATTGTAATTACTACATTGTAGATTTTTAATGCTTTAGAAAAAAATCACTTTTTGGTAACCATGCTTTTATAAGAATATTTTATAATCGAGTTGATAGTTTATTAGTGGTTATACTGTGGTTCTAGTTTTTATTTAGAAGAGGAGAAATTTTGTGAGTATTTGAAATAATATAAGGTGCTAGATGCACAAATTATTTGAAATAATAATTTGTGAGAAATTAAGTTTTATTAGAAAAATATTTTATTATAACTCACTAAATACTAGGTGCTGCTAAAAAATATTATAGTGTTGAGTGTGCTAAAATTACTTTAAGATAATGATTATTACTGAAAATATACTTTATAGTGGTGGATGTTGTGTTAAAAATGGTGTTAAGTCTATATCTATATTTTAGATAGAAAATGATGTAATTTTGGTTAGAGGAGGGACAACGGATGTTAAGGGTTGAGGAAAGAAGCCAATTCCTTATCTTGGATATGACATCACTTTCCTATTATCACGCTGTATGGGTCAAAGATCTGACCCAATTGAAACACTATGGGCCTGTCCAACCATTTCTTCAAGAACAAACCCACTAGCTCATTTGCTTGAAACCACACCCACATAGCGTTCCTTTATGCCCAGTGGCTGGCTTCAACTGTTGATCTCCATTGTTTTTTGGGGCAGACTTTTGATTTCCATATATTTACAACTCAGCCGCCAACAATGCATAGTATAATTTAAAAAAGGATTTGGGTTAAAATAGGATGGCATTGTCCCATTTTTTATACTTCCGATACAGTATTCAGCAAAAAAAAAAAAAAGGAGTTTCAGATGTCCATGGCTCTTTCGTAAAAATTTTTTGGGACAAAATGACCATTAACTCGGACTTATATATTTACAACAGCACCTCCAGCATCTTTGATCTTTAATTTGTTATGAACTTCTATGTTATTTCTGCGATATTGTTGCGAAAACAAGTGAGAAGAAAACAAAAAACTAACCAAATTGAAGAACAAAATAACCAATATAGAGTTAGATCCTTTCAGGTCTCAAGTTTCGAGTCTCAAAGAAGATACTTGTGTTGGGAATGACAGTTATAAATCTCGAATCGGTACCGAATGAATAATGTCATTTTTGGAAAAAAAATTCATTTCTTACATATTTATTACTTTTAACTCATTTTATCTATTTTCTTAAACCGTCTAATTAGAAAATAGAGTCTTCTCACATGTTTTCGCCACAAGATCGTAGAAACACAAGGAAGGTCATAACAAAGATCAAAGAGGCTGGAGGTGTTGTTGTAAAATACTTTGTTTCTAGCTTCTTCTTTAAGGATTTCAGCTTATCGTTGATTTTGTGTAGGACCATTGAGCCTGATATCCTCAAAGAAAGACTAGACATATTCCACAATTGGTTCACTTGGTTCGTTGGTTCAACTTTAAGTTGACAAGTAAAGGGAAGGCTTTCTTCTCTTAAAACTACTCTATTCTGATGGCTCTGTTTCTCCCCCAAATTCCTTTCGTCTTTAAAGTCTTTTTTTGTAACGTTGTCTCAAATGCACAAGAGAAACGTAGTCCCACTCTTTCTCATGCTCCTGTTCGATTTAAGGAGGAGTATTTAATTTCACCTTAAATTAAGCATTTAATATGCGTGTGTTTTCACATTCAATCAAGTATTAATATGCATATCTTGTGGCATTTAATCGGGCGTGGGGCCTCTCCATTGAGCCTCCATTTACACAAAACGCTGCGTTTTGTGTCATTAAAAAAAAAATTTCCCAACCTCTCTTCTCACAGTATCTCCCGTGTCGGTGTTCCAGAAATGCACATTTGTGGTGAGGAAGGCATTGGAGGAACAACAATGCATCGTGACGGCGCAGGGCAGGAAGGACAGGCACCAGCCGACGGGAATAGTGATCCAGGGAGGGTCCATCATAGCAGATTCCAAGTTCTACGCAGATAGAAATTCCCTGCCTCTCTTCTCACAGCGTCTGCCCTCACTGCTTCCATTCAACAATTTTGTTTTGGCAACCGTCATCACTGTTCCCCCTTCACCCATCGTTCTATTTTGTGTCGTCTCCATCGTCACCCCCTAGTGGTTTTGTTCGGAGTGCTCGATCTGCACAATCATCTAAGAGAGGAGGTAAGGTTCCATGTTCTATTACTCACAGTATTCATAATATGTCTATATGAAATAGTGAAGCAAGAAATAATGATTGCTGCCTTTATACGATGAATACCAGCTGCATGTTGAGGGCTTGGTTTTTCTTCCCGTTCTTAGGCGATAGAGGTAAAATCAAGCAAGGGACATTATATTGACATCTTTTATTGACAAAAATTGATCTTATGGATAAGGGTACTGATGCATTGTTGCTGTGAGTAGGTTATATTTTTTAAATCTATTATAACAACTTGTAATGCATGCCTTGTTGAATTGGTTATAATTCATTCTACTATCAGAAAGGTTGCTTAATATAATGTTTCACAATGCCCTGTTGATGTTGAATTGGTGATACTAATATAATGCCTTGTTGAATTGGTGATACTTCATGCTGGGAATGTAATGTTTCTTAATATTATTTCTGCACAATAAAAAAAAGGCAAAAACGTAGAGCTTTGGCTCATAGCAATGTTGCAAAATCCAGTTATAATGATCTCTTTTATTGGCATGAATACTTGAACTGTTTTTATAATTGCAGAGCAAAAGGAAAACTTTATAGATGAGCCACGTGACTAATAAGGGAGCAACCATAATATAGTAAATACTATACAATTATCTTAAAATTCCAAGAGCTCCCATGAGGTAAAAAGGGAGCACAAAAGGAAGAGATGAATGACAGCAGCAGCAGCATAAACGAGATGACTTCATTTGGGAGGGTCTATGTTCATTTGTGAACTTGTATCTGCATCATATTTTATATGCAAAAAATTTAATGTGATGATATGTTATAAAAGTTTGTACATATTTGTTATAAAAAATTTTATTTAAATAAAATTGCCTCAATTTAATTTCAATATATTTTCAGGTGGTGATATGATTTACCTTTTGTAAATACTTGATTGAATTGCAATGCTTCAAGTGACTTCACATTATATTCTGATAAAGCCTACAAGCATAAAAAATAAAATGACAATATCACAATATGTTTGAAATAAAGTGCTCAAGAACTTGAAATAGTAGCCTCACCATCATTAGTGTTGTAAATGGCATTTGACCTAATTCTTGTGAATTTGATATCAGTGGACTTTGTTGCATTGACATTGGTATATGTGACACAGGTAGGCCATATTGCATGGGCATTTGTGCATTTGACATAGGAGGGCCATATTGCATGGGCATTAGTGTACTTGACATAGCATGACCATGTTGCACTGGTACAACTATATCTGACATGGAGAGACCATGTTGTACTGGCAATGATCTAAGTATGTCATGTTGCACCAGAGCTAACGAGCTAGCTGACGAGCTAGATACTTCCAATGTATTTTTGGTTTTCTACAACAATATCAATAAAATCTCATTAGAAAACATGATGTCATTTACTTATAAAATCAATGTAAAAATTGTATACCTTTGAACGTTGTGAAGACTTGTTGGTATTTTTATTTGATGTTCTACATTTCTTTCTTTTCTGACTAGGGTTGTCAACCCAGCTCTTACCGATCTTTTTGCGTTCTCTCTTCTTGAATCCAATGCCATCACCATCATTCTTACCAACATCATCAACACCATTAGGTATGTACTTAGTAAGAATTTCAGACACTTTCTTACTGAGTTCTACCATCGATTGATGAACCACAGAGAATGCCTCTGGACATTCAGAAGCATCATTGGCTAATTTTATCAACATTGGGCACAATCGCTTATATCGATTTGAGCATTCTAATTTAGGATCAACTTCAATTTCCTTTCCCTTATTATCATACACCATACCATATCTTGCTTCTCTTGTCCACCTCTTTGAAATATATTTATGTGGAAGTAATTTGACATCTTGGTCATACAATATCCTCAATGCATGATAACATAAAATTCCCCATTGTTCAAATTTTTTACAAGTGCACGTTATGGTAGCCTCCTCCTCCTCCTCTCTCGCTGGCTCAAATGTCAATCTCCATTGTCTATTCTTGCCAATCATTATGATGACATAATCATATATAATTGCATCCCCATCTTCATTCATCATTTTGTCTTTTCTTTCTTTTATACAAGTGGCATCATGCAAGTCATACTCTTGTTGAAATAAGTCAAAAATTGGAGGAGTGTAAATTTGAGAAAGTTTTTGCAGCATAGATGAACTCTTCAAAATTAACCTTGGTAGCTTTTGTCGTGAGTTGAAATCACTCTTCAATTCATTATACCGTTTTTCTACAACAACCTGATCAAACACTTGAAAGAATTGATTAATCTTCAATTCAGGATTTGTGCAACTTTTTATAAATGAATTGATACTTTCACTAAGCTGCGTGCTTCTCATACCAAGAGTCTTTGAATTCTTCATATAACATGCCGCCCATTTTTCTTTTAACTCATAAATGGACATCAACTATAGATTATCTACCACATTATATTTTGATAATAATGCCTTCCAAGATTCTTCAAATGCTACTTCTTCCTCGCAATGATACATGCACCAATTAAATTTGCCTAAAAAATGGGAGTCATCCTTCAATAAGTTTCCAAGATGTTTCACCGCATTTCTATTAATATGAAATGTGCACAAGCCATGCTTTACATTTGGCATTACTTCTTTCAAGGCTCGTGCCATTGCAGCATGTTGGTCAGTAAACATAGTAAATGGCATTTTTTCTTATGTGCTTCCAAAAAAGTTTCAAAAAGCCATTCAAAAGACTCAACAATCTCATCATATAACAAAGCAGAACCAAATATTACTACTTCTCTGTAATGGTTGAAACCTGAGAAAATAGCAAGTGGTCTATTTTCACTATTTGTAGAGTATGTAGTATCAAATGAAATTACTTCCCTAAAGCAAGCATAATCTATTAGCATGCGTGCTTCAGCCCAAAATACATTAGTTATTTGTTCTTCAGAATCCAACTGATAAGCGTGAAAAAATGAAGGATTTTCTGTTAGTTGATGTTGGAAATAACAAAATAGATACGCAGCTTCACCATAGATTATTTCTCGTTGCCTCCTTGATTTTAAATAACTCTTTATATCTTCTTTTGTATACCCTAGATTTGTCCTCCCTCCTGCATATTTACTCATTAAATTAAAAGAGGCTTTATGCTTAATCCCAACATCTTCCGCAGCCTCCAAAGCATAGCCTTGTGTTCTTGGTAATAACCTTTGTGATGCCAACATATGAACAGTTTCTTGAGGCTCTAAAAGATGATTATGGTCCAAAAAAAGTTCAGTAATCTTATACCTTCCATTCACTTTTTTAACTATAATTCTGGCTTCACACCCTGTCCTTGTTTCCTGTCGAGGATTCTTAGTTTTAGAATCTCTTTTATCTGGTTTTCTCACTCCCTCTTTATGACAAACATATCTATAATATGTGATAGAACCATCTTTCCTGCTTTTATTAGAGTTTTCTTTTCGAACACCAAATCCAATTCTTCTACCATAACCGACCCAATATTGCCATGCCTCTTCTATATGGTCAAATTCAAGACCAATTATAGGAGTCGGGTTTATATCCATTACTTAATGCTATAGGAGATACCCAAAAAAAAAAGACACCTGAAACATAGTAAGCAATATATATCATGAATATTATGACTAAATCAAAACTATATATATATATATATATATCGAAAAATAGATACATAAAGAGATCAAAAGAAATGAAATCAAACTTGTGTAATTTGGAAAATAGCTAGCAGAAGCAACCAATAAAAAATTTTCCATTGAACCCATTTTTTATTTTCTATGTTAAGCGATCATAACAAGTAACCAATAAAAAATTGAAAAGTGAGGCTTAGAAACTAATTAAAAATAGAGATACTTAACTGATGAAGAACTCAATGTATTGAAGTAAAAACCACCTAAGAGCTTTTCTGAGGATATCTTCAATCGCACACCTGCAACTTGCAAAGTTTTGGAGGCAAAATGAAGAATTTCCATCTCTATTAAAGGAAATTAATTTGCCATAAATATCTGCAAAGTTTTTGGAGGTAAAACATACTATTTCCCGCGCTAAATGGAAGCTGTGAGGGCAAACATCATGAGAAGAGAGGTTGGGAATTTTTTTTTTTAATGACACAAAACGCAACGCTTTGTGCAAATGGAGGCTCAATGGAGAGGCCCCGCGCCCCATTTAATCTGTGTGTGTTTTGGCAATTAAGGATGAACACTTCTGGTTTAATTAAGCATTTAATAGAAACAATTTTTTTTCATAAAAATATAAAATTAGTTTCCTAAGCCCTTTACTAAATGCTTGTTTGGATTGATGTTTGCAATATAATTATTTTAACAATCATAATTTTAAAAATTATTTTTGATACAACAAAAATATATTTTTGAAAATTTAAATATTTTATAAAATTTTCAAAATTTTATTATATTATAAATATTTTTTTAAATTTTCCATCATATATACTGAGGCTTATTTTTTTTATGCTTTTTAAATCAGTAAAAAATATTTCAGACACATATTTTTGTTTATTATACTGTATAAATGATATAAGTTTGTGGGGCTATATAAATAATTTATATTTATAATTTAAATTTTTAAAACTCTTTTTCTACAATAATATATAAATATATTTAGACAAAATTAGGAATTAAATATGATGAAGGATAAATTAGTAAATGAATTATATTTTAAAACAAATTTTAATTAAAAAAGCATATTTTTAGAATTTGCAACTAAATTTTAAGGATTTACAAAAAAATTCAAACTTATAATAAATTTTAATTTATTTTTAATATTTATAATTGATTCTAGAATTTACACCCAATCTTTTCGCTATAACCTCTGTCTAATGTGGGGATTTAAGGTGTTGTGACAAATGTATATCATAACATACATCTAGTTTATTATTTTAGTAAATTTTTTTGACCTGATATCATTCTAGTAAATTGAGTTGCGAGAGAAATACAGAAAATAATATAAAAATTAGTCATTTTATAGATAAAAAATGTCATTATATATTTTTAATCAAAATTTATTTATTTTTGAACGGCTAAACAGAATTTATTAAAAATACAGTTATTTTTAAGTAATACAATTATATAATAAATAATACATATTTTATTCTTTATGATGTGATAGAAATTCAAAATGATAAAAGTGTATATCCATGACCCCAAATATACATTCCTTGAATCCTAAATGTATAAACTATATAAGTAAGTTATAAATATTGAGAAAATTAGTTGATTTAATTATTTATAATAAATATGTGTTAGTTTTCTTAAAATACTTTCTTTAATTATTATCCTCATTGATAAAAAGTAAAAAGTCTTTAATATATGCATTCGCTTGAAAAAAAAAAAATATATATATATATATATTTGGAAAATAAAATAGATTGAAATAGGCTAAAGTATACTTTTGATCCTTTAAATTTATGTAAGATCTTATTTTAATTCTTTATATTTGTAAAGTGTATTTTTAGTCCTTAAAACTTAAGACCGTTAATGTTACTAACTAAACAAAGTGAAATGGTGACTGTGTGTAATGTTGACGAAACAAACTACCATGCCATTTGCAACACATCACCTCGTTTAATTTTAATCCCTATGACACTTACTTAATTTACATTATCTTATTTTAAAAATAAAAAATCTAATTTAAATAAATTATTTTAATCAATTTCTTCATCCACTCTTTCTCTTCTCTGTTCATCCTTGAATCCATTGCTCCTACAGCTTCAATGTTCTCTTGAACTCCATCAGAAATTGTCAAGATCGAACACCTCCAGTGAATGATGAAAAATACCAGCCTTTTTGCTCCATTCCCACTAAAGTTAGCCCTCTATTTGAAAAAATTCTCTCTTTTCAAACGAATCAAAGAAATTTCTTCATCCACTCTTGAAGAAAAATCTCTTCATCCACTCTTTCTCTTCTCTGTTCATCCTCGAATCCATTGCTCCTACAGCTTCAATGTTCTCTTGAACTCCATCAGAAATTGTCAAGATCGAACACCTCCAGTGAATGACGAAAAATACCAGCCTTTTTGCTCCATTCCCACTAAAGTTAGCCCTCTATTTGAAAAAATTCTCTCTTTTCAAACGAATCAAAGAATTTAAACATATCTAACCCAGAATGTAGCAGATATAGAGAGAGAATCAGCTACCATTCTTAGTAATCTACGGTGTTGTGTGAATAAATATTAAAATGGAAGATGAAGAAGGGCCTCTCTGCCATCGGTCTTCTAGCGTATTGTTGAAGAATAGGCTGTGATTTCTAAGTGGAATCTAATCATTATATTTTTCATAATTCCGAGTGAAAATAAAATAATGTAAATTAAGTAAATGTAATGTAGATTGAATAAATGTTGTGTTGTGTTGCAAATACATTCTTCAGCATTACACTGTCACCACTTTACTTTGCTTAGTCAGTATTTTCGGTTAGTAGTAAGTTTAACAATATTCATGTTTAAGGACTAAAAATGCAATTTACAAATTTAATGGACTAAAACAAGACTCTATATAAATTTAAAGTACCAAAAGTATACTTTAGTCATTGAGATGTTATATTTAGCATCCAAACAAGCTCTTCAACTAGCTTCTAAATTTATAACCAGAGATTCTGGCGGTGGTGGGAGGAGATAGAGCAACTACGGTGAATTAATACAAAATGAGTCACACTACTTAATATGAATCTTGAATGATAAAATTTCTGACTTCTCATATATTTTACGTTGATATTCATAATTTAAGTGTGGAAAAGACAAAAAATGGAAGATTACAAGAGCCATCAATATTGCAGCACATCTATATCTCAACACAAGGCTATTCTTCTTCTGGGGAAATAAATACACAAAACTACAAAAGTATGAAACAGCCCAACTCAAGAAATCTAATTCTAATACTAACAAGCAATAACAAATTTGCCACTCAAAAAACATGATTTTCTTTCTTTACATTTTACAAAGTAAACCACACCCACTGATGGAGAGTCCCTGCTATTTTCCTTTTCCAAAACTAGATCTCTCTCATTATTAGACACAAGAATGAGTCCACCAATTCCTTCATTTCTTCCTCAAAAGTCACAGGGGAAGCAATTTCATACTGTTCACCTTACAAACTGCCTAAAGATTTGGACCTTTACGTAAGACATCCATCCACAAAAATTGTATTGGACATGACCCGGAACCATGACCTGGCCGGCTGGCCTACCCGCCTTCAAACTAGAAGCCAAACCACTGATTCAAATCCGATCCCGGGACTAGAGTCCAGACCTGAGCTCAGCCTCTCAACATTGGCCAACTATATAATATACTATGAATTTCATGGATTCCTTATCCACACAGATTTCCGTAAAGCTGGTGCTTGATTTGATTTCCCTGCGTTTCTAACAATTTCTAAGATTCTCCATCCAAACACAACCCAAGAATGTCACTGTTAAATCCAAAACAACAACATCCGATAGCCAGACACCATCTAAAATTTGAATCCACCACCTCATTGGCCATGCCATCACTGTGAACCCCACAAGTCAGAAAACATAATATCCCATTTCATTGCTGACATCAGAATAATATTCATTATAATTGAGATGTTCCCGGAAATGAGAAAGCCCAAAGCTGCCATGTTTAGGTGCCCTGATATAGCAACGCTGCAATTCTTTTATATTTTTTTGAACTTCTGCTTTATTGAAAGCACTGCAACTCAACACAAAAGATTCACCTGAAGACTACAACAGGCATAAATAAAATGACTTTTTTCTGTTTTTCTTCTTATCCAGTCTATGAATGCCTATGTAATCAAATTGGACCAAGCCAAGGCCCCGACCTTACATACCACTTAATACCGATATTAATCAGAATAGTAATTGCGTAGTTCGGTGGGCGTATAGGAATAGCAAATATATATTGATAATATGTACATGATTACAGAAATTTCCCATAGGAGTTCAAATATAATAATTACAAATAATGTAGCCACACAAGGCTACATTATTTGTAATTATTATATTTGAACACAATGCTACTAGGGTGTCTACACCCGTTTCCATGAAAAGTAGACATCTATCCGTATTCGCTCCACCACTGCATCTTCTCTCGCATAATTTTCTTCTTGATCTTAGCACAACTTTTGTGATCACCTGTCTAAATGGTTAGTTGGGGAGGGTGAGATTTAAGAGAATCTCAGTAACAAACAGTATCAATATGGATACAAGATAAGTGCTTAATGCATGACATGCTTGCATTACGTAACTCATGCTAACACAATAACATGTCTACATGCTCAATGTTACAAATAACATACTCATGGCCATAGTATAAATAGAAATAGAGATTCAATCATTCATATATGTTTCACATAATCAAGCAAAATAATCACATGTATCAATACACAAGCACAAATATCAAATACATTCAGAAAAGATAAGTTCACTATCTGGATCACTCTTCCCTTGACTGATTGTCGGTTCCATATAGTATCCGACTCAGGCTATCGGTATATCTTAAAATTCCAAATTTAGGATAACTGAGTTATTAGTCACTCATAATTCATTCTAAACTCATTGTGTTGGTTATCTTTGTCTAAAACAGTGAAATTACCAAAATGCCCATAGGGACCTGATCCAGCCCTCTTTGTATCCAGTCTGACCGTACTTTTCTAGAAATTTTGACCGGGCTATTTCTACACAGTTTTGCTTGTAGAATCCATTTTTGACTTTGGTTTTCACAAAATCACTGCCAAATGGCAGTTTTACCCTTACCAGCCTCGGTTTAGGATTTTAAGGGTATTTTTGTAATTTAACTTTCTAGGGCTTTTTCTGAAAAAGTGTTCAACATCAACTCCACATAATTTTTCCTCCTGAACACTATAGAACCATCAAATTGCTCAAATTCCAGCTCTATTACCCCACACCAGGTTTGGCCGAAACTGCTCTAAGATAAAGGGGAAGTTGTGATTTTGAGATTTAACCTTTAAAGCTTCTTCCTTTTCTCTCCTAATCACATCCCAAATTTTACAAAATGAAGAGAAACAACCACAAATCAAGCCTATATCAACAATAACCATCACAACAACAACATATTAACCAAGAGGAGTAAAGTTCTTGAAATTACTTCTTGATTCTCAACTTTCTCTCTCTAGGGCGTCACCTTCTCCCTCTTAAACCTTGAAGATTAGCTTGCTAAACATATATTCCATGAAGAATAAGAGCTTAGGGAGGGAACTACACAAATTGGGAAGCTAAATCACTAGGAACAACAAGCCTTACCTTGAATTTGTGTTTCCTTGAGCTCTCTTGAAATCCTAGTTCTCTCAAGTTCTTTATGACTCTTTCTCTCTCTCTTTTCTTATGCTTGCTCGTGAAACTGAAATGGGAAAAAAGCGATGAAGCCATTTAAAATATCTCCTTTCTCTTTCTTTAAAAGTATGCTTGTGTAATAAATTTTATGACAACTTTTATTTGACCTTATCCCTTATTAATTGTTGTGTCATATTTCCCTTGTGTTTGAACCAATTTCTCCTAATCTTTTCCTAGCCCACTTTCACGCCACTTAGGGTCTCTCATTCATCTCTTAGGCTTTCTCCATTTATCTCATTCCTTTGGTCAACATAAAATATTTTATTGCAATTTAAACATGTGCTTATCTTTATACGCAATAATATTTAATTATTTCCCTTGCCTTAAGATATTGACACTTGACATACTTATAAGCCAAATAATTATTCACTACTACAAAAAAGTAAAGTTGTGACGCTTATAATTGTATCAGCTATGGCGCTAGAGAAGTGTCACATATTTGGACGCCACTAAAAGAAGCTGTGGCGCTTGAAAGGGCCACAGCATTTAATTTTTTTTAAAAAAATACCCTCCTGTGGCGCTTGTTGGAGGAAGTGCCACAGGAGGGGGTCTCTTGTGGTGCTTGCATCAGGAGATATTTTAATTTACAAAATAATATTAATTGTCCAGATTTATTTTCAAAATTGAAGATATTGAGGCTAGTATTAAACTAAAAACTGTTGGCAAAAAAGTTAAGCTAAAGAAACTTATATTATGATACAAATATTATATTTTTCTTAACCATGCGTATGGACTAGACTATTTTCTTTTAAATTACTAAAATAAGGTTTTTTGAAATTAAAAATTTTTTCAGGCAAAAAATGTTAAAATTGCTTAAGCCTAATCTAAAATCAAGTACTCCGGATATGTAAAGATATCTTTTATCAACATGCTAAAGGCATCACGAGACATGGTCCACTTTTGGTTTTTCTTTTCTTTTGAAATATTATTTTTTTGGATAAGTTCTTTTGAAATATTATATATTTTCTCCACTTTTTAAACACATATTAGAACATAGATATCAATTTGAAATAAAAAATTGCTAAAATTATATGCCAATTAAAAAAAAAGGAAGAAGCATGTTGAACTTACAAGCTTAATTGATCAGTGCAGTGGAGTGGGGGACCACGTTGCCCTTTGGTGTCGCAATCTTGAGTGAGGAGGAGGAGGAGTGGGGATGGCAGTTGAAACAAAATAAAGAAGTAGATTTGATGATGAAGACGTGTATGCATGTGGGTATGTTTTTAAGTGTGAAGATGATAGGAAATGGAGGGAGGGGGCGACGGTCGTCCACTGCAAGAAGCTGTAGTATAGATAAAAAGGGAAAGTGAGAGAGGAGGGAATAATTAAAGTGGGATGAGTCAAAATAAATTAAAAGAGAAGGAAGGGGGCCACTACGTGGGAAGGGAAAAAAAGATAAGGGTGGGAGCAGGGGGAATTGTGATTGGTGGGAAGTGGATAGTGTAATCCATTAAAAAGGTAAAAAAATTTTTTTTTTCATATAAGCTGAACATTTGACAAAAAATTTTTTTATTTAATAGAACCAGCTGTGGCGCTTGGATTTCCAGGCGCCACAGCTAGTCCTTTTTTTTTGGAATTCCTACACCAAATTTTTTTTAAATTTAATAACACCAGCTGTGGTGCTTGGATTTCCAGGCGCCACAGCTGGTCCATTTTTTATTTTTATTTTTTATTTTTTTTTGGAATTCCTACACCAAAATTTTTTTTTATTTAATAACACCAGCTGTGGCGCCTGGATTTCCAGGCGCCACAGCTGGTCCATTATTTATTTATTTATTTATTTTTATTTTATTTTTTTGGAATACCTGCGTCAAAATTTTTTTTATTTAATAGAACTAGCTAGCTGGTCCATTTTTTATTTATTTTTTATTTTTATTTTTATTTTTTTTTGGGAGTACATGCGCCTAAAACTACAAGGCTTTAGAACCATAAAGGCACGAGGCAGCTAGCCTTCTTTTTTTTAATATAGAAGAAGTTGTGGCGCCTGGTTTTCTAAGGGCCAAAGTTGGTAAATTTATTTATTTATTATACAACCAGCTGTGGCGCCTGATTTTCCAAGCGCCACAGCTGGTATGATGCACCCAATTGTGGCGTCTGCCTTGGCAGGCGCCACAGTTGGGTCTACCAGCTGTGGCATCTGGTCCACCAGGCGCCACAGTTGGTACCCAAAATTTAAAAAAATAAATAAAATAGAAAAAGAAAAAGGAAAAAAAAAGAAGTTGTGGCACTTTTTTAAAGAAGTGCCACAAAATGTGTGCCACCTTTCAACCTTTTTGTAGTAGTGATTTTTCCTCCTATTTCTTTATTGGGAAAATGATAGCTAGGTCCCAAGGTAACGAAAAAATACTAAAAAAGTCCCTTTGAAAAGCTAATGGTCAGAAAAGTCCTTAGGAACTTTTCTGACATGAATTCCCAATATTCATTTACCAAAATACCCCCAAGCAATTTAATCACCGTCATTAGTTACAACATGTTATGCTATATTTACAACATCGTAAGTCATATTAACAACATAGTCAGTTACGTTTACAACATGTTATGATATATTTAATGAGTTGTAAATGTAACTGAAAAGGTTATAAATGCGACACAATCACACATTTTATATTGTAAATGTAACTGATTATGTTATTAATATGACTTTCGATGTTGTAAACATAGCATAACATGTTGTAACCAATGACAGTGATTAAATTGTTTGGGGGTATTTTGGTAAATGGACATTAGGAATTCATGTCAGAAAAGTCCCTAGGGACTTTTCTGACCATTGACTTTTCAAAGGAACTTTTTTGATATTTTTTCTGTGCTTTGGGATTTAGCCATCATTGTCCCTTCTTTATTCCACAATTACATCATTGCCATTACATTCTTTTTTTTTCCAAATTTGCAATAATTAGCAATTTTGGTAGATTTTGTGACTAAACTTTAAAAAATCATAACTTTATTTGTAGAAACTCAATTGGTGTGTTTCTAAAGGCTATGAAACCATTATTGAGTCTAGTTTCAGGGAAAAATATAGTCTTTAACCAACTGGAAGCTCACACTTCCCAGAATTTTTGTTTTTGGACGCTGCCATGAATGTTGGCCAGTTTCACTGGGCTAACTTCAAAAATTCATAACTCCTTATGTACAGCTCTAAATAATTCCTATGACCTATCGAATTAAATTTTAGGATATTTCACTACTACAAAAAGGGGCTTTAGTGGCGTAGCTCCTGTGGCATTTCTTTAAAGAAGCGCCAAAAATAGTTATTTATTTATTTAAAATCAAAATTATTTGAAAGCTTTGGCGCTTACAATTATAAACGTCATAATTGACGTTAACCTTGCATGACGTTTCTCTGAACAAGCGCCAAACAAGGCCTTCAGTTTTTTTTTTAAAAAAAAACAATAGGAAGCTTTGGCGTTTTATGTGGAAGCGCCAAAGCTTCCTATATTTTGTTTTTTAAGAAAAAGAAAATATAATAGGAAGCTTTGGCGCTTGCTTACGAAGCGCCAAAGCATCTTATATTTTTTTAAAAATATATATATAATAGGAAGTTTATGATTCCAGATTTCACGGTCATGTGGGCTGTAGAGGTAGATTGATCTTTATAGAAAACCGAAGCTTTGTCTCTGTCCAAACCAATCATGCACATCTTAAGAGTGTAAACAGGGTCACATGCGTTCACTGAGTCAGCACAAGCAGAGTCTAACTTATATATTAAAAGTATACATATAGTGTTGACAAAAAAAAACAGTATACATATAGTAATATATAATAATTACATTTTTGGTGTGTGTATGTCTATAAAGTAAAGAACGGAGAGAGCCAAGGGTCACCACATGCATGGTGTTTTACCGATATTATATATATAATGCAAATATGTAATTGTGGAAGCTTCCACAATTACATATTTGGAATAAAACGCAAAAGCTTCCACAAGGCAAGTTATATTTGTTTTTTTCTTTGGCCATCCGACAACTCCTTGAAGAGGTTGGACATAAATCACTTTTTGTGACATTGCATATTTGCATCTGTGCATTGAAGAAGAACCTGCAGACTTGTAGGAGCAATCCTGTTTGGTGTACAAGCTTTGGAGTTCAATGCTTATGGAAGGCACGAAACCAGAAGGTGTTTTGCAACGAAAAAACCAACGCCACAAGACTGGTCAATGAGGTTTTGTCTTTCTCTGAACATGTTACTCACGCTCTTCCTTGCCCTCACGCTCTTCCTCAGCTCCCTCGACCATTGAAACCCATCGTCAGAGCTCGCTGTTGGGAAAGAATCACAGGTTGGCCATTAACTTGATGAGAATCATGACTTCTTTTACAATATGCCTTTATCTTGGTGGATCACGCAATGGTTTTTTTTTTTTAATTACAACTATATTATGATGGTTGGCAATTGGCATTTCTGAAGTACGTATTCAAAGCTACTTGCTCTGATTCCCACTTTGATTCATGTTAGTGATATGAACTATATTCGTATTAATTGAAGTGACCAACAGGAAGCCATATGCGGCAGCAGGGCTCCTTATAAATGCACATGTACAACGCCTAGGACATGTTGTTAAAAAAATTATAATAGAAAAAAAATTCAGTCAGCTTTAATTTAGTTTTTTTTAATATTTTTTAAAGGAATTTTTATAACATTAATGGCGCTTATATAAGAAGTGCCATAGATACTCACACCTTTTTTGGCACTTTTTATACAAGCACCATAAAAGGTAATATAAATGTTAAAAACTTTTAACACTCGCCATTGTTGCGTCCCGCCACTATCGCTTTCCTGCTTTTCTTTTCTATTTGTCCCCACCCCTTTTCCTCTGTTTGACCGGCGACAAGTAGAAGCTTCTTTGGTCCCCCACTTGCTATGTTTTTTTGTCTCCTCCTCGTGCAAATCTTTGTAAACATTTGTTCGCCACTTTCATTACAGCATAGAGCTTCATTGCGGTACAAAGATTCCTCCCACACGTGTTCTTTTTCTTTTTGGCTGGTTGCAGTACAAAGCTTCCTCCCTCGTGTTCTTTTTCTTTTTGGCTGGTTGCAGTATAAAGCTTCCTACAGAAGCTCCTGTAAGTGTTGTTTGTTTTTTAACATTTTATTCACATTTTTTTAATTAAAATATGTATGACTATTATATATTTGCTTATACTTTTCTATAGAAGTACATGTTGTCAATAGTGAAAGAGTTGGGAATGGCACTGTTGAAATGGTCAAATTGGGTAGAAGTGTTATAAATGCCGCTGGTAGTTTAATCAATGATTATTTTGGAACCAATTAATTTAATAAATGCAGGGTTGTATTTTTGTTGGCTTGTTATGGACCCAATTATTTTAATTACGACATGTAGTAGTGTTGGCCAATATGATTTATTTGGTGGTGAGTTGTGAACATTATTTAGATGTTGTGGGATTAATTGGTTGATTATTTGTGATTTAAGAAGAGTGTTTAATATTTTGTAAAACTTTAAATTTTTGAATGTTATGCTGCTGAATTTACTTTTTTTAAAAAATAAATAACAAATAAAGAGAACTTTAAGAGGCAAGCAACTGACCACTTATGAAAATATATATGTTTAAGGTATAGATGGATCAAAAATGGATGTCATCTAATCGGTGCTCAAGAGAATATATTGATGGGGTGAAAGAGTTTATTAGATTTGCAAGCGAGCATGCAAATGATCCTAACAAAATCCTATGTCCTTGCTTATCTTGTTGTTATGAAAAGTGGATTAGTCCACTTGATTTGCTAGATCATTTAGTGTGTCATGGAATTGATCAATCATATACACGATGGACAAGGTACGGTGAGACGGATGATGCAGATCGTGGTCAAATACATACCATGATCGGTGCTTCAAATGAGTTTGACTCAAGCATGTGTGATGAAGATGATGGTCTTCAAGAAATGCTAAATGCAGTTGAAGGGGTGCTTCATAACCGTCCTCAAGAATATGAGAAGTTGAAAGGTGATGCAGAGAAGCCATTATATGCTAGTAGTACTAAATACACAAGATTGCTAGCAGTGTTGAAATTGTACAACTTTAAAGCACGCTATGGATTGAGTGATTCTGGTTTCACCACACTACTTGAACTTGTACAAGATATGCTCCCAGAAGAAAATGTACTTCCTACCAAGATATATGAGGCAAAGCGAATACTTTGCTCTACAACTGGCATGGGTTATGAGAAGATTCATGCATGCCCTAACGATTGCATATTATTTCGAAATCAATATGCAACGTTAGAGAAGTGCCCTAAATGTAATGCATCTCGATATGGGAAAAAGAAAGGAAAGAGTCCCTCGAAGGTCGTATGGTATTTTCCAATTATTCCAAGATTCAAGCGATTATACAGTAATGAGGAGATTGCTAAGTTGTTGACGTGGCATGCAGATGAAAGGATTAAAGACACAAACCTTAGGCATCCTGCGGATGCCCCTCAATGGAAAAAAATTGATCATGACCATCATGACTTCGTGAATGAAGAAAGGAACCTACGCCTTGCACTTTCAACTGATGGAATCAATCCCCACAGGGTTCAGAGTAGTACACACAGTATATGGCCAGTGATATTGATGATTTATAACCTTCCTCCACACTTGATCATGAAACGCAAGAATATGATGTTGTCTATGTTAATTTCTGGGCCAAGGCAACCTGGAAATGATATAAATGTAAACTTGGCTCCTTTAATTGATGACTTGAAGCTACTTTGGGAAGAAGGCGTCAATGTGTATGATGGGTACAGGGAAGAAAGTTTCAATTTGAAAGCCATGTTGTTTGGCACAATTAATGATTTCCCTGCTTATGGTAATTTGTCCGGATATAGCGTCAAAGGATATTGTGCGTGTCCTATATGTGAAGATGACACTCATTCAATGCGACTAGATCATTGTAAGAAAAATGCATACATGGGACATCGAAGATTCTTACCATCGACACATCATTGGAGGAAGTGGAAAAAGGCTTTCAATGGTGAGTCAGAAGAAGGTAGCCCACCGAAGATGTTGACCGGTGCTCAGGTTTTTGAGGAGGTTAAGTACATGGATAACGATTTTGGCAAGCCTTTTGCAAAACAATTCGGGACAACCGGTTGGAAAAAGAATTCTATTTTCTTTGAACTTCCATATTGGAAGTCCTTGTATGTGAGACATTTTCTTGATGTGATGCACATAGAAAAAAATATATGTGATAGTCTCATTGGCACATTGCTCAGTATACGAGGAAAAAGCAAGGACAGTGTAAATGCGAGGTTGAATTTGGTTAATTTGGGAATAAGAGAAGAGTTGGCACCAGTTGAGCAAGGGCACCGTACTTATCTACCTCCAGCGGCTTACACTCTATCGAGGAAAGAGAAAAAATTATTTTGTGAATTTCTGGAAGGAATTAAAGTTCCAGAGGAGTATTCTTCAAATATAAAGAACCTTGTATCAGTGAAAGAGTTGAAGCTAAAGAACCTTAAATCTCATGATTGTCATGTGCTCATGCAAAATTTCATACCGATTGGTATACGGTCAATCTTACCCAAAAAAGTAAGGAACACCATTACTAAACTTTGCATGTTCTTCAAGTTGATTTGCAGTAAAGTAGTTGATTCAATGAAGTTACAAGATTTGCAAAGGCTGATTGTTTGTACTCTGTGTGAACTTGGAAGAGGTTCAATTGTGCGGTCCAGTGTACTTGAGATGGATGTACCCGAATGAGCGATTTATGAAAATTTTAAAGGGGTATGTGAAAAATAGATATCGACCAGAGGGTTGTATAGCTGAGCGGTATATGGTTGAAGAAGCAAGTGACTTCTGTGCTGAATTTCTATCAAATGTTGACCCCGTAGGTATCCCCAAGTCTAGTCATGATGGGCGAAGATCAGGGAAAGGAACAAGTGGGAAGGATGTAATAAGGATATCGGTGACTGAATGGGAACAAGTTCACTTGTATGTGCTTCATAACACTGATGAGGTTGAACCATTTGTTGACAAACACAAGGCCATACTTCGATTGGCACATGGTGACAGGAATGAAAATTTTATAATAAAGGAACACAACAAACATTTTCCAAGTTGGTTAAAAAGGCGCATTAAAGATGAGGTGGAGAGGAATCCTGATCTAATTTCTGAAAACTTGAGATGGCTATCGAATAAACCGAGCTTAAGTGTATTATCTTATAATGGTTATGCAATCAACGGTTACACCTTCTATACACAAGAACATGATACAAGGAGCACGATGCAAAATAGTGGGGTCACATGTAATATCCCAATTTTTGATTAAGGGATAATCATGATTATTATGGATAATTATGGGTTTAATTGGGATTATTATGTATTTTATGACAATATTAATTTATGTCATAATTAGTGGAAATTGGAAATATTATTGCATATGTGTGGTATTTAAGATCAAGGGTTGAGATTCTTTGACCGTGGGTTGGAATCCAGTGTATTAAGCTTGTGTGAGCTCATTGTGGGATTGAAGGAGATGCTGACATGTGGCGTTGCGGTGGCCAATGGATGAGGCCACAAGAGGACAAAGGACAACTTTTGCTCCTCCTCTCCACTTCTTTCTCTCTCTCGTGCTCTCTCTCTCTCTCTCTTTTCTCTCTCTCGTCAGTTTTGTGCCAAAGGAAGGAAGGAAAAGCTTGATTTTTGGGTAAGTAAATGATCTCCATTGCTCAAGTTCCCTTCTTAAATGTTGATCCTTGAATCATGGGCTTTATTTTGGTGTGTATAGTGTGGCCATTTGGTGCTGATTTGTGCTACACGAAAATTTGGAAAGTGGTGAATCAAAGAGTGTCTTTGGAAAAGTGAAAGAGGTAAGGGAACTCAATCTATCTATCTATGTTTCATACCATTTGAAGTAGTTTTTAAATTCTGGAAATTTGGCTTGAATCCGGAAATTGGATGCCACTGTTCATTTGGTATGTTTTTGGTATGAGAATGGTGTTTTGGAATGAGTTAGGATAGATAGGTTGATTGGTAATTGAAATGTGAAGTTTGGTTAAGATTAGTGTTTTGTTGAAATTGTTGCCCAAAACCCAAAGCATGATAATGGAGTAGGATTTTGATGATTCTGAGTATTCCATTGAGTTTATTGGGTGTTTTTGTGTGGGAATGGCTTTGGGTTAAGTTGTGTATCCATAAGAATCAATTGGGCAAAGGTTAAGGAGAGTGCCTCTGTTTCTGCGTTTCTGCTATCTGATGGATTCACTCGAGCAGGGTTGGGTCTGCTCGAGTGAAGGATGAGCATCACCCGAGCAGAGATGGGTCTGCTCGAGTGAGGGATGAAGATCACCCGAGCAGGGATGAACTCTGCTCGAGTGCTGAGTGGTTTTTCCCTTTTGTGCTTCGAGTTTGTCTGGGTTTTTATGAGCAATGCTCGAGCACATCGCTTTGTGCTCGAGTGAGCGAAGAACATGCTCGAGTGAGCATGGTCTGCTCAAGTGAGCTTGTGCCTCAGGTGGGGGATTGGTGCTCTCGGGTTGTCACTCGCGAGTAAGGTGCACGAGTGTGCCTTCTCACTCGCGGGTGTGAGGTGTGTGCTCGAGTGCATGTGGTTGTGCTCGAGTGATCATGGTCTTGGAGAGCGTTGTGTGCTCTCGGGTCCTCACTTCCTGGACTTCTCTCGCGGGTGCTCGAGTGAGGCATTTGGCCTTGTGCTCGAGTGAGGATTTTGTGCTCGAGCGAGCCAGTTCCTGAAAGTTTCTTTGTGCTCTCGGGTGCTCACTCGCAGTCTCACTTTCTTTTGTGCTCGAGTGCTGTCCGTACCAATGCTCGAGTGAGAGCATTTGTGCTCGAGTGATGTCCGTACTTGTGCTCGAGTGAGAGCATCTGTGCTCGAGTGAGATGACCAAAAATGAGTGTTTTGCCTTCGAGTAAGGGGTCTTTGGGATAGTTCTTCCTACCCTTTAGGAGTTTTGTTAGGGGTATTTAAGGACTCTAAAAGAGCAATAATGATAACCAATTAAGTATGATAAAGTGGATTAAGTCTTAGAATAGAAAATAACTCTTCATCCCTAATTGTGAAAATAGGATTTGATATTTGCCTTCCTCGGGAGAGACCGGTGCTAGGACACGCCCGGAAGAACTCAGGTAGTGACTTTTCTCTCATATCTTGTATGATGTTCTGGTATGCATATCTTATCATTGAACTTGTGAATTGTGTGCCATGGTCCATTACGGCGCGAGCAGGTCAGCGTGAGCCGTATAGAGAGTGACAGTGGTCATCTCTAGGTCGGCCGTTGGACTGCCGTCGTAATCGACATGGATCTTTGTGAATCCGACCCGTGGGGGCGGCGTTTGTGAAACCAGCCGTGGGCTGCGTGTGTGTATCTTGCCTATGTGGCTTGCGATTATGATACGCTTTATATGGATCCCAGCTGTGGTGAATTATACTGTGTTGATTGTTGTGATGCAATACAACGTGAGCAATTCAGCGTGAGCAATCGTCAGGGATGACATGTGTCATACTAACCATTGCCGTTGTAACTGCCGTTGTAGTTGCTTGTGTGGATAGTGATTTGATTACATGTATTATTATTGTACATTATATGATTGACTTGTTACTACGGGGATTCTTTAGAATCTCACTCTCCCAAAATTAACCCTTTTAGACAGGGCTGAAGGATCAAAAGGCAAGCGGGTGACGAAGAGTAGTTAGAGCTCCTGTTTAGGAGTATCTTTTGGAGTGGATGGTTATCATTGTATATTTTGGAATTGTATATTGTAGACTTTGTGTAATCCCCAAGAAAAAGGGTATGAATTGTAGGCTTCGTGCCTTGTGTAAATCCCTTTTTATTTTTGAATGGAACCCGAGTGAGTCGGGAATATATTTTGCACTCTGATATTTGTGAATGGAATCCACCTGTTCAGGCCATATTGTATTAAAATGGGAATATGAGACCATTGTAATTGAGTTTAGAAAAGTTTTTGCAAATCCGATTATTGGGCAAATGAGTATCTTATTAAGTCCCAAATCAATTACGGTCTCTAATCCCACATTAATTACATGTTTATGAACTAAATCTCGGCCTTAAGCGTAAAGGGGGTTACATCACACTTGTTGCTAATTCTTGGCATAGATCCAGTGTCAAAGACATGCACCCTATCTACGCACCAATGTCATACTTTGGTGTAATTGAACAAATATGGGAGTTAGATTATACTGTGTTGATGGTCCCTGTCTTCAGGTGTAAGTGGGTTAACAACAACAGTGGATTACGGAAAGATGAGTTAGGGTTTGTTCAAGTAAACCTTTCTAAAGTTTGGTTCCAAGATGATCCTTTCATTTTAGCATCACAAGCAGAACAAGTGTTTTTTGTTCCCGATCCTGCTAAGAAGAATTGGTCCATTGTAGTTCCATCAAACAAGAATCATCAAGAACAAGTTGGTACTACAAGTAATGAATATTTGAATATTCCTGAGGATACTCTTTCCTTTGAGATGTTGTGGTCAAGATATATTGATAGAAATGAAGAAGAAGATGAAGACGAACATTTATATATGAGACATGATCATAAAGAGGGGACATGGTTTTTAAATCAAACAAGAAAGAGAAAAAGATGATAATGAGTGTCTTCATTTTTTAGTATGTATGTTTTATTACATGTATTCATATATTCCAACTTAATTTACTTTTATTACTATGATTGTCAATATGCACTGATGTTTTTGTCTTGTTTATTTAACTTGTAGGAAAATGGATTCCCATAATGATCAAGCAGCCTTTGAAGCCCACAATGAAGATGTAGTTGATCCTCACATTGAGCAAGCAGCCTTTGAAGCCGCTATAGTCCGAGGTAGGACTGTGATGCATAAACTGATCAAACTAAGGAGCAAGGGCATTATGTTAGAGCTTGAGTGGAATGACAAGGGAAACCCAATTGGTGAAAATGCTAGCAACTTTATTAATTATATTGGGACTATTGTCAAAGAAAGAGTCCCCATTACAATTTCAGATTGGAGATGGGAAAAGAAGGACTATTCTGATATGCTTCTAAGTTCAGTTAAGGTAAACATTATTTACTTTATTATTCTGGTTGTTTTGTTGCATGAATTACAATCTAACAAAGCATGTGTGGTTTTTTTCTTACAGTCTATCTTCATTATCGATGACGACAAAGACAAATTCGTGCTCGCAAAATGTGGCAAACTTTTGAGATGTTTTCGTTTCAATCTTATCAAATTCTACTCGCAGGACACAGATGGCAATATCATTCATACGCCACCACAGTTGTATGATGGAATAATAACACAAGAGCAGTGGGATGAGTTTTTGAGCACACATACTACCGCGGAGTTTCTGGTAATACAATATTAGCCCTTACAGACTAATTGCAATGTAATTGAAATTAATATTTATTGAAATTATTTGCATTTAAAAAGGAACGAAGTGATAAAAATCGTGAAAGTGCAAGCAACATGGTATACCGGTACTTAAAAGGACCACTATCGTATGCAAAGTTGGAGCAACAATTGGTAAGAACTTATAATCATTTCATATGAATATAATTTAGATGACTAATTTTTAACTACAACTAACTTTGTTATAAAGGTCAAATAATCACATTCTGATGTCACACACATGCCACGTCATAATTTGTGGCTGGCCGGCGTCACTAATAAAAAAGGAGAAATTCCCAGCGAACAAGCCAGAGAAGTTGCAGAATATTGTGTAAGTGGTGGATTATTCATAAATATTTTGCTTTGATTAAATGATTCTATTTTATAATAACTAATATTATTGCAATTGTTGTTGTGATAGCAAAAAATGACGCAGGACCAACCAGAGTTGATGAATTATGTTGGTCGTGACGATTTACTCAGCAGAGTTCTTGGAGCTCCTGAGTATCATGGTTGTCTTCGTGGTACTGGTTTTGCAGTCACCCAAACATCATACTTCGGACGCCAAAAGCGACCGAACAAAAATGACTTTATGCAACTACAGGAGCAGATTTGTGACTACAAGCAGCAACTGGAACAGCAGATGAGTGTCTACAAGCAGCAAGTAGATGAGCAGATGAGTGTCCACCAACACCAAATAGAACAATTTAACGATCATATGCGATTGATGCAAGAGCAAAATATATTATTGAAGGCTCAAATTGACACTTTACTGCTTTCTCGGCCAGCACCAAGCCCAATGTGTGACAGCACAAGTGTGAAGAATGATAGTTGCCCCTCCACGCCTAAAATCCCAATTCCTTTCGTAATTAATTTCTTCTCTAGTTAACTTTTTGTTATGTTTTAAATTAGTGTACCTTAATATTGACTCAATCTTTCATAGGGCGAATCGGCGTGCAAGCTGCACGTCGATGAATCTTTCAAGCATGCAGTTGCTGTAGGAGTTGTCTACAACACCGACACTGATATCCTTCATGGTTCACCATTGCCTGAGAACACACTTAGAGTCAAGGTTGACGTATGCACAGATGCAGATGCCCTCCTACCAATCCCTTCTCTAGATGAACAGACAATGGTAAAAGATGTTGTTGGTGGTTATGTTGCATGGCCAATAGGTCTGATTGAGCCATATCAAAAGTTGATTTAATTTACAATTCCTTCTACTTATTCTATATGCACTTCTATCTAAAAAACTACATGATTAAATTTTAATGATTTTTGTAGGTTGCTACTAGTCATAAAGGAAAAAGAATTGAAGGCCATAGGAAGAACTCACATTGTTCAGCAACCCAACAGAAGTCCCAACCTTCTACTAGCAAACGAAACAACAAACCAATGGTCTCGTATTGCCAACAGTTGGCATCAATGGTACAATAATTGATCCTCCAACGAGGTCAGGAAATACGTTTTCATCCGGACATCTATAATGCATAAGGTGTAATTGATCATGTCGATGGTGCTGAGCTGAATGATGTGCTTACTCGTGGAAGGATAGGTGGAACAGCTATCAACTTATGGATCAGGTATTCGTCTATCATTGTTATTATTATTCATCATTCAATTTTTTTTTATGGAAATGACATTGTTTGTTTGATATAAAGGCATTTGTACCACGATGAGATAGTAGGCACGGATAGGATGCAGAGATTCGTCTTTGTTAGCCCACACCTCTTTGGCCAGCATAGGGGGAGAGATTTGGAAGCACAGTCTAACGAACTTAGAGACTACTTTATGCTTAGAGCAACCCCTAACAAGCTCTTTCTTGTGCCATACAATGTAGGGTAAGTGATTTGTGACAATATTTGAATGTATGTTTTTTATTTTTTCACTTTTACCATTAAATGATTGTCCAAATAAAATTTTCAAAATGTGTTTTTAGGGAACATTGGATATTAATTGTTGTCCATCCAGCAGCACCAGAAAGCCCTCACATTTACTATCTAGATCCTATAGAAACTGCTTATCCAGATAATCGCCTTGATATGCTGATTATCTTCAATAAGTAAGTGTATGGGTGTATGTGTAAATCTTTTCGTGTGTGATTATTGAATAACCAACATTAATCAGGAACTTCTTTGTTTTATTAGTGCATTAACCGCATATAGAGGAAAAGTTGGATTGACCTACTCTAGACGTAATGACCCGGCCAATAGCTATGCGTGGAGGAAGATTATGGTACTTATATATGAATTTACTCCATTCTTGTTAGTAAAAAAAATTTATTCAAAAATTGACATAACTATTTCATTGTATTGTTGCAGTGTCCATTCCAGCCGAATGATAATGATTGTGGTTATTATGTTATGAAATTTATGAAAGATATAGTTACTCATCGCCACCTTGTAATTCCTGTGAAAGTAAGTTCCCTTTAGTTGCAATTGATATTGTGTTTTAATTTTAATTGACAAAGTGTCTAAATTTAGTGATTTTCATTCTTTGTATACATGATTGTTTATGTAGTATTATGAAGATGCACGTTGTGCTGAGCTGTCTGACCATCAAATGGATGAAATCATTGAAGAATGGTGTGAATATATGGTCAAGCAATTAGTTAATTTAGGCATGTAGCTTCTTTCTTGCCTATTCTTATTTTGTTTAATCATTTATAAAATTAGTTGTACACTATATAATCATTGTTAATACAATATATTTTGTAGTTGTTAAACATTATAATTATTCATTATAGTTATTTGAACAAATGACCATCATCGTTTTGTATTGTAATATTTGTCTATTAGACGAAATATATGGTCATTTTCTTACTACTATATATATATGGTCATCAGGTATTACACTACACAGGAAAAAAAATATTTTAAAATATTATTAAAAAAAATAAACCTACTTTGGCATTTGAAGGTAAAATGCCAAAGGAGGGTACCTCCTAATGGCAGGGGATTAGCTGGTATCAGAGCCAGAAGGGGAAGTAGGAATGTATTAGATGTCTTGAAGTTCTGGAAAATTTATGAAGTTCTTATGAATATTTCTGGATAAGTATGCTCTGTGGTTGCGACTTCGGTTGATCTTCCACATCAGAAACATGTTAATATAAAGCTAAGTTTCTGCTTAATATTATTATTATCTGATAGCATATGAACTTCGTCCGTCTTTTCTAGGGCTATGGCAGTAAGTCCCGACGGATAGGGCAGATAAGTCCAGACGCCTATTGTTCGAATGTTCATATGATATTAGGGTTCAACGTTTAAAGGCATTGGCTAAGTGATAATAATATTTGCAGATTTTTATCTTTATAAGAACATACAAAGAAATATTTATAATAACTCCATAAGTAGCCCAAAAACTTCATCAGATCTAGCATATCTCTACCAACTGGAAGGTAATGGTATCAGCAGTAAAGTTAATTATGGCTTTCCTGTTTAGATCTAATTCTTTTCGCTCCAACTCCTCCCGTTCCTCTCGCTCTTCTTCATCTTCTGCTCCTTCTTCTTCTACACAACAATCTGGTCTTATGACCAACAAAAGTTTTGGGAAATCTTCCCTCCAAAATAATATTTTCAACAATGAAATCCATTTTGAAGATATTAACCAAAAATTTAGTGATTGGACCATTCCAGTCATTAACCAAAATGATTCATACAAACCTAAGGATAAAAAGTTTTTCAAAGCTTCTGATTATATAATTAGAACAGTTGAAGAAACTATCCCTCTAAAAGAATAACCAACTGATATGTGTATCTTATCAGAAGATTCAATCTTAAAACACCAAAAGAAGTTTAAATTTATACACATCAGGTGTGTTCAGGTGGCTGTCATCCCTTTGGTAAAAGCTGGTCTTGATGTCTCAACATTAGTATGTGTTAGAGATGGTAGACATGAAATCTTTTCAAGATCAATTTTTGGAATGGTTGAAGCAGGTCTTAATGAAGGACCAATCTACTTCAACTGCTTCCCAAACTTAACAGCTTCATTGCATGATGATCCTGTTATTGAATGTTTAAAATTAAGTTTGAAATTGAATGGATTCCAAATGAAACCTGGAGTTTTACCTGTAGCTTTGGTTTACAGGGTCCAGTACAAAGTTATGAATTCGTCAACTTCAAATGTTAAAATGTTTCCTCAAGGAAAAGAAACATGTCTATTTCTAACAGATGCTACTAGAGCAAATGTTAATATTCCAAAACCAATAAAATAGGAAGACATCACTCTTCCAAATAACTGGGAAATGACTAAAATTGCTCCTGTCATACCAAAACCTGTAAATAATTCTTTCAATATCACTCAAAATATTAATGGAGATGTTAGGATTACATTTGATAGATCCAAAAGGTCTTTCTCTTGTGCTTCTAGAACTCCATCAATTGCATAAAGCTTTAGGACTGCTCTAGAACAACCTTCTAGGCATCCTTGTAGTTCTTCTGTCAAAGATCGAATTATTTCACCCTCAGTAATGCAAGGTCTTAGTGAATCTGCCAGTGTTGTAAAACCTGTCTACCAAAATTTAGACCAAAATACTGAAGATGAAACCCAAACTTGCCAATCTCCAACATACTCTGACATGAATGTGATTGAGCAACAATTTGAATTAGATAAAGAACTCTTAAGAAAAGATTTCTATTCTAATGCAAACTTTGAAAGACGAAAATGGTTTTTCCAAAAATTTAAAACTAAAGAATTGCGAAAACCAATTCAAGAAAAGTTTTACAAAATGCTTGAAAGGTATAAGCTTCATATTCCCTTCTTTCTCTGGTTTGAGGCCTATGTGAAAGATGAGAACATAAAAGATTATCCTTTTAAACCATTTGAGGGAGTCAATGCTTCTTGGATTTTGAAAAATGAAGAGAAAATTGAATCCGAACTTCCTCCAAAACAATCTTACCAGATCCCTGGTGCAAAAGTTGGTGATACAACTGTTATTGCCTCTCCTTTTAAAATTAAGGATCCAAAATCTGAGGTAAGTCTGGGTGATGTTAAAAACATCATTGAACAAAATAATTATACAAATTCTTATCTTCAAACTCTTGGAGAACATATTTTGAAAAAATCTGTTACTAGTGAAGCTAGTAAGGCAATCTTACCTAGTTCCACCAGTACACAGCCAATTTTCAAACCTTACACTATCCCTGCAAACACTGCAACTAGTGTAAGAGAAGGAAATCTTCAAGCAAGAATTGAAAAAGAATTAAAAAAGATAACCGTGCCAGATACACCTTCTCCTAAATCTAAGGCTACGGTTTCAAAACTAGCAATAAATGTTGTAAAAAACAATCAAACAAGTGAAAGTGAAGATTGTCCAAAAATCCATGAAATAAAACAAGAAGGTTGGAGAAATCCAACAAAATTGTATTATCCGAGAGCCACTCCTCCGGATATAATGCTCGAAGAAAGAGATTCTGCTCTTCAATAGTTTAATGCAAACAACATCTATGTTTGGAACATAGATGGACAATCTGAATCAAATATTTTAGAAATATGCCAACAAATGACGATGGTCAATAACGCTTATGCAATATATAATAATTGTCAAGAGGAAGACGTTATTCATATATTGATCTCTGGCTTTACTGGGCAACTCAGAGGTTGGTGGGATTTCCATCTCATAAATAAACAAAAGAATCAAATTTTACAAGCCATAAAAACCACTCAGGATGGTATAGTTCTCAGAGATAGTATTGGTGAACCAATGTCTGATGCTGTTAACTGCCTCATAGTTAACATTATAGCTCACTTTGTTGGTGATCCAGCATTATGGAGGGATAAATCGGCAGATCTTCTGTCAAATTTGAAATGTAAAACTCTATCCAATTTTAGATGGTATAGAGATAACTTCCTTCTGAGAGTTATGGCCAGAGAAGATGGAAATCATCCTATCTGGAAAGAAAAATTTCTTCCTGGTCTTCCTAGGTCTCTAGGAGATAAGATCAGAGAAAAAATCAGAAACCAAACTGGTGATGGTCAAATCCATTACAAAAACTTAACATATGGACAGTTAATTGCAATTGTTCAAAAAACTGCTTTAAAAATTTGTCAAGAAGATAAAATCCAACATCAACTTGCCAAAGAAAAAGCATCAAATAGGAAGGATCTAGGAACCTTCTGTGAACAATTTGGTTTTCCTGCTTCTAAAGGACCTAAAAAATCTAAACACAAGCATGAAGATAAAGAGTACAAGGCTAAAAGATATTATAAAAAATATCGAAAACCTTGGAAGAAACCAAAAACAAACAAACCCAGAAATTTGAAAAGTGAATTCAAATCAAAGCCTCCTATGGATCTTCCCAAAGGAAAAATTGTTTGTTTTCGATGTGGTAAGGAAGGCCACATGGCAAAATATTGTAGGCTTAATAAAAGGATTAATGCCTTACAAATTGAAGAACCAGCCCTTCAACAATTAAACAATCTTTTGATTGAAGAAACCTCTTCTGAAGAAGAATATGAGATATCATCTGAAGGAGAGGTGAATGAACTTCAGAACGAAGTGAATAAGCTTCAACTTGATGATATTTCATCTTCGTCTGAAGAAGATGATTTTCAAATAAACTGTCTTGACAAGTTTGCTGAGAGTTCAGAAAAGTCTGTTCTTGATGACCCAATCAAGGAATCGGTCTTAACGGGTCCCGAGATAGACAGTTTACAAATAAACGTTATTGAAGAAGATTTGGTTTTTGAAATAATTAACTCTCTTCCAACTAATGAAGAAAAAGTTAAGTTTTTCAACAAACTAAAAGAAAGCACTGCTTCTTCTTCTTCCTCTTCAAAACCAAACCAAAAATATTTGCAAAAGAATTTGCAAACAAAATATGATTTTTCTGAAATAATCAAAAGATTTCAGTCTAATCCAAAACCTGTTTCAATCTCTGACCTTCAGAATGAAATAAATAATTTAAAAGAAGAGATAATAAACCTGAAGAATACTCAAGAATTCCATTCTCTTATTTTAAATCAAATTTAGGAAGAAAGTCTTGATAAAGAAAAGAAGGTCGAAGAAGTCAAAAACTCATCACAAGATGATGAAAAACCTTCTGAGAATTTCTTGAACATTATATCAAGAGTTTTGATCCAAAAATGGCATGTGCCAGTCAAAATTATTGTTGCTAATTCCTTCGTATTAGAAACAATAGCTTTGTGGGATACTGGTGCAGCTCTAAGTTGTATCAGATAAGGTCTGATTCCAACAAAATTCTTTCAAAAAACCACAGAAAACCTTTGTGGACCAAACAAATCTCCATTAGATGTCAGCTATAAGCTTTCAAATGCAGTAGTTGAAAATAATGGTGTCAAGATGGAAGAAATTTTTATCCTAGCAAAAGTTTTATCTCAGGATGTAATTCTTGGGTCTCCTTTTATCAGTAGATTAAAACCATTTTTAACACATGATGAAGGAATTGAATCCGATGTTATGGGTAAAAAGGTTTTCTTCGAATTTGTTGATCCACCTTATACAAAATTTATAAATCAGATTGAGTATAAGGAAAGTCAAATCAATTTTTTAAAAGAAGAAGTTTCTTACAAAACAATTGAAAACCAATTGAAGAAACCTTTTCTAAAACAAAAGATTCTAAATGTTTTGAAAAATATTCAAGACACAATCTGTTCTGATTTTCCAAATGCTTTTTGGGAAAGAAAGAAACATATAATTGATTTGCCTTATGAAAAGGATTTCAATGAAAGAGCAATCCCAACGAAAGCTCGTCCAATTCAAATGAACCAAGAACTCTTGGAACATTGCCAAAAGGAAATTTCTGATTTACTTGAAAAGGGTTTAATCAGAAAAAGTCAAAGTCCATGGTCTTGTGCGGCCTTCTATGTAAATAAAAATTCTGAGATTGAAAAAGGAACCCCAAGGCTTGTAATCAATTACAAACCCCTCAACCAAGCTCTTCAATGGATTAGGTATCTAATACCTAACAAAAAAGATCTTTTGAATCGCCTTCATGAGGCCAAAATATTTTCAAAATTTGACATGAAATCTGGTTTTTGGCAAATCCAAATCTCAGAAAAAGATAGGTATAAGACTGCATTCACAGTCCCATTTGGGCAGTATGAATGGAATGTTATGCCTTTCGGGTTAAAAAATGCACCCTCAGAATTTCAAAAGGTTATGAATGAAATTTTCAATCCTTTTACAAAATTTATCATTGTCTACATTGATGATGTTTTAGTGTTTTCAGAATCAATTGATCAACACTTTAAACATGTCAAAATCTTTGTAGATGTTGCTAGGTTCAATGGCTTAGCAGTATCTAAAACCAAAATTAGTCTCTTTCAGACAAAAATTCGGTTTCTTGGTCATCATATATACCAAGGAACTATTGTTCTAATTGATCGAGCAATTCAGTTTGCTGATAAATTTCCAGATCAGATTCTGGACAAAACTCAGCTTCAAAGATTCTTAGGTTGTCTGAATTACGTAGGTGATTTCATTCCTAACCTAAACAATATCATTAAGCCTCTCCATGAGCGTCTTTCAAAAACTCCTCCTCCATGGACTGATGATCATACTAATGTGATTATCAAAATCAAATCTTTGGTCAAAGATCTTCCATGCTTGTATCTTCCAAATCCACAAGCATTCAAAATTGTTGAAACAGATGCCTCTGACATAGGTTATGGTGGCATTCTTAAACAAAAAATTGATGGTAAAGAGCATTGCATTGCATTTACTTCAAAATATTGGAATAGGGCTCAACAGAACTATTCCACAATCAAAAAAGAAATTTTAGCAATTGTGTTGTGCATAAACAAGTTTTAAAGTGATTTGTTAAATCAAAAATTTCTCATCAGAGTTGATTGCAAAGCTGCAAAAGATGTTTTGAAAAAAGATGTCAAAAATATTGCATCAAAACAAATTTTTGCTAGATGGCAAGCAATTTTAAGTGTCTTTGATTTTGAAATTGAATTTATCAAAGGTACTTCAAATTCCCTACCAGACTTTCTAACTAGAGAGTTCTTACAGGCGAAATAAGGTGACCAAAATGAGTGATCGAGAAAAGAAAAAGAAGCAAAGGGCCAAAGCCCAAGCAAAAGAAGATCCAGAAAGGATCGCAAAAGAAGAGGTAGCCCAACTAAAGGCTGCAATCAAAATGTCAAAAGGGTCATTGACCCAATGATCGTCGATCCACCAAAAAGGTTCCCCTTCAGGGACCAAACCTATCCCAAAATCCTCCCCAAAAACTGCTGGAACCATAATAGACACTTCCTATTATGGAATTCCAATTGAAACTCTTTTAGCCTTACAAGCTAATCAAAATTTGGCTAAATTAACAACCAAAGCATGGGCTGATGTTGCCGAAATGGAACAACCCAAAGCCTTAACCCTATTTACCTTGGATCCAGAGTCTCTCGCTTTGGCAATCCAAAAAACTTCCCAAACAATTTCAAAGGCTGGTTCAACCTCAAAAGAATTAGCCATCTATTCCCAACCAACACAAACCACCTTTGTGTTAAAACCAGAAAAGGTCTTAAACCTTTTCCACACAGAACCAGGTTTCTGTGACAAAAATCCTGTCACATTGGCAGCAAAAATTTATCCAAAAGGATTTCATTTTACTCCAAGATATTTGGAAAAAACACAAAAGTTTTATGAGCTTATTCTTGTAGATACAGAATCTACAAAAATAAGACATTTTGTGGATAAGCAACATCCTGATGATAAAAACATCCATGGTTATTCTACTTTCAGATTCAGGAAGTTTTTATCACCAAAAGATTGGGGCCAAGACCTCAACAAAAAGAAAAGATTTTCGATAAAAAATACGGATCCAATTGGTTTCACATATTGGGACTACTTGGATGTATGGTGGTGTAACTTCTGGTACCAAAACCCAAGTTTTAGTCATACCTGGCTTTTTATGTTCTCGTATGACTTGGAAATAAAATACCAATTTCCACTGTGGTTCAACCAATGGTGGGACTATTTTGGTCCTATCCAAGAAATTTTACCAACTACAGCGAAAATTGGGTTCGGATACTTCAAAAGTCGGATCAATCTTAGTGAAGATCATTTCCCAGCAGATCTTCATTATGTTTCAAAATTTGGTTTAGCCTGGGTTTTCAAATGGAGCTACAAATATGGTCCTTCGAAGTTCCAGAAATTATTCCCAATATTACAAAGAACCTCTTCTATTAAATGGTGGGCAAAGTTTCCTCACATCAACAATGTGTCAGAAACAAACCTCAAGAAGTGGTTCAGAAGAAATCCAAAATCCCTAATGGCGGGGGATCACGAATCAGCCGTGTTCCTTAACCAAAACGCAAAAATTACGGCATGTTTAGCCTCGGCAACTGGCAAGAAGGCCCTAATTGAACAGCTGCATGAAATACTTGGGCTTCTCCAAACCCAAGAACAAAAGTCAAGTCCATCGGCCCAATCCTCAGATGAATCAGATGCTGAAGACCCGGCCCAATACTTTGGACATGAATCGGATGACGAAATCATTAGCCTCAATGAAGATTGATTCCGAAACAAAATTGTCGGCATAACCGTCCAAGACTTGCTGACTCAAAAGATTCTCTGCTTTTGTAAAAGATGTATCTTTGCTTTACTTTAGTAGACAAAATAATGTAACTTCCTTTTACTTTAAGTAAAAGCAAAAGTAAAAGTACTTTTACCTGGGTAACATATTTTTTACTCCGGTTAAAGTAATTTTACCCAAAAGTAAATTAGTGCATAGTAACTATTGCGAACGCCTATAAAATGGCACCTCACTTCAGTTGTTAGGCACCCCGAGTTGTGTTGACGACTCAATTTTCTCTCCCCTCCTCCTCTAAGGTTGATAAACCTTTGTGTGTTTTCTTGTTTTTCCTGTAATTTTCTTTATGTTTGTATCGTTTTAATCTTCAATAATATATCAGTTTTATAAATCTTCATCTCTTTTATGCATACATATTCATTCTGCATCTAATAATTTAACGATTCCGATCGGTCTCTACTTCTCTCCCTTTCTTTCTCTTTAGTTTTTTCGATCATTACGTGGGATTTAAAAACGCCAAAGGAGGGGTATCCTCCTTTGGCGTTTTTAGAGGAGGGGACACCCCTCCTTTGGCGTTTTAATGGTCAAACGCCAAAGGAGGGGTGTCCCCTCCTTTGGCGTTTAAAGGAAAAATGCCAAAGGAGGGACACGCCCTCCTTTAGCGTTTGCCCAATAAACGCCAAAGGAGGGGTACCCCTCCTTTGGCACTTTCCTCCCGAAACGCTACATATAATTAATATATTTATTTAATTTAATAAAGTAACGTATGACGTTTCTGTAAATTGAAAAGCACCACAGGAATTTTTAATGGCGTCAAAAGCTTTGGCGTTTCTTAAACGCCAAAGTATTTTATAAAATAAGCGCCATTATACTACTTTTTTGTAGTAGTGTTTACTTTTATCTTGTAAAATTTCACAATTTTTGGTTCTCATTTGGTCATCTAAAACCACATGACAAACTCACTGCCTCGTAGGAAATTTCACTAGCAGCACTGTTCATATTTCAAATTTTCAATGTTTAATTCCTATGATAATGAATATTCACCATTCCATTTCGTTAAATGCCAAAAATAAGTACAAGGTATATTTGTGAATAAAATTTGGGATGTTACACACTCCCCTCCCCCAACCTCCTTTTGAAAAACCTCTAATTGGTTAGAAGGGGATAGAAGGGTAGGGTAGTTGCTCCCCTCCTCTCATTTGATTTAAAAGATTGACGGGAAGGGGGCCCCAATCATCCATTGCCTCTTCTCCCCCATCCCTATTTTGGTTGCCCTCCAAATAGGGGTTTTGGAGGGGAACCAAATTTTTTGATCACTTTACCCTTATGATTTATTTGATATTTCAACAACAACAATAATAAATTTATTATTAAAATATTTTATTATAAAATGAAAATATATTATTATACAAAAATTATTTTGATTAAAAATATATTATAGGGTGTTGAGTAGGCAAAAAATTATTTTAGGATATTAAGTACTATTGAAAAAATGTTTCAAAATGCTAGGTGGTATTGGGACAATATTTTAGTATGCTGAATACTTTCTTTTTAAGAAAAAGGTGATCATCATGAGCATTTTACACCAAAACGGCCCATCCAAAGAAAAAGAGGGTAGCAAACCATAAAATTAAAGGGAAGAATCAGTGTTCAATTATTTGGCAATTCAAAGAATCAAGTCCATCATGAAATAACTAAGTCAAGGTGTGTTTTAACTATTCTTTAAACTCTTAAAAGTTCCCAGAACAAGAGATAGAAAATGAAGAGTGAAAAAACTTGTGAGAGACAATTAATGCGGTGATATAATATTAATGTTTTTGCCATAGATATAATATGTAATTAACTGGAGGCAAAAAAGAAAATATGTTGAAGTTTCATACTTGATCAAGAACATGATTGTATTTGGATATTAAAACAAGACAGGCACCAATACCACTTGAAACCAATCAGATTGAAACATGTAGTAAGTCATTGAAGACATCTTGAGCAAAAAAAAAAAAGTAACACCTTTGACCTTCATGTTCATACTTTTTATAATTTGTTTTAAGCATCCTCTATTAAAATATGATAGAGAAAATTAATCACAAAATTAATAAATAATTCTAAACAGAAAAGGGTAGAATATCCTATTCTCTGCTCCTCATGTCACAAATCATGATGATAGTTTTAAAGTTTCAATATATAGAGTTTCTTTTACCTCTGTTTCTTAGAATGTCGAATAAAAAGATTCAAATATCAGATACACCAAAAAAAAATTATCAGCAATTTCAATCATAACATAGATGTAGGGGTGTTCAAAGTGTCCTGGTCCCGAACATTTTGATCCCTGGAATTTCCCGTCCCGGCCGGGACCGAGACTGGTCACACACCTTGTGATCCCGGTCCCGGTTTTTTTATTTTTATTTTTTAAATTTTTTTTCTTAAAAACTAAGTTATTATTTTATTTTTGTATTTTTTATCCCATAAGTTAAGTTATCATTTGATAAAATGTGTATAACATATTTAGTTGGAGTTAAACCGTATATATTGTGATACTAATCCTACTATATGATGTATAAAAATAATAAAAAAAATGATGAAGGTGATCATAATAATAATAATAAAATGTTATTATTCAATTCTAGATCAATTTGTGTGATTATTATGGCCTTATTAGGTGTTAAATAATTACTTTAAACACTAGATTATAGCAAATTTAACTAATATAATAATATTTTTTAAATTTAATCTTTTTAAGAAAAACCAGGATCTCTTGGTTTGATCCCAGTCCCGCCCGGGATTACCGGGACCGGGACCAAACCGGGACCGGGATGCAATTTGCATCCCAGCCAAAAACCGGGACCGGGAGTGGTGGATCCCGGTCCCGGTTCCGGATTTGAACACCCCTACATAGATGTATGGCTAAACCAAAATAGTGGAATATCTAAACAATTAGAAAAGATATCATTCCCTTCATTCATATCAACCCAGAAAATCCATACTATAATTTAATAAAGAAAAAATATAAAGCTTGGTGGTGAAAGTTTATCATGAAAGAGGCAAGCTTTATCTAAGAGGGGGTGAATTAGGCGATGTGATAAATTTTTTGGTTAATACGGTGATATGAAGTAACTATAGATAGAGTAGAGTTGAGAAGATTAGCACACAGAGTGTTATACTGGTTTGGCCCAAAACCCAGGCCTATGTCCAGTCCTCAGAGATTAAGACCTACTGAGATTTTCACTATTCTTTCAAGATTCAGTGGGCTCTCGGAATGCCACAAGACAACAATCGTCCTTGTATGGACTATGAGCAGAAATATTCTAACACCTAGAACTTTCTCTCCCCCTTACGACAAATCTTATGTGCAGAAACAATCTTATGAGATTTCTCTCTTACTTACGTATATAAGTCTTACGAGCAGCAACGTTCTCTCCTGCTTACACCCTTGTAAATCTTACGAGCAGCAACATTCTCTCCTGCTTGCACCTTGTAAGTCTTACGAGCAGAAAGTCCTACTAGGAATTCTCTCAACTGCTTCCCTCGTAAGGATATCTACCCTCTCAAGGTCCCCGTATCTTGTGTAATGCCTCAAATTTTGATTAAGGGCTAATGACTTCAAAAGTGAATGTAATTAATATTAAATAACACTTTTAGAGAATGCAATCTGAGTTGTAGTTTGAATAAACAGTAATTAGTATCTAAACCCTGTATTTAAGCTTAATTGTGTTGTTAAAGCTTAAAATGAACTTCAAGAGGGGGAGGGGCGCATGAAATAGAGAATGGTATGAGAAAATGTGTTATGTGGTAATTCAATAGGAGTTTCCATAGTTAGGGGCAAAATTGGAAGAATGAAAAATTTACCGACCAATTAGTCAGCAACTAAAGAAGAACTTAATTACTAGTTAATGGATTGGGTCAGTGTAACTAAGTGGAAGATTAATTGTGGTGAGATTGCATGAGATGAGGACATATGGCACAATTGATCAAGCATGAAGGGAGTTGGTGAAGAAAAAGTCCCATAATTATTTTAAATCATTTTCTCTCTTTTCTCTCTCTCTTCGTCGGCTAGAAGCATGGGAGGCTAGAGAAAAATTCTATTCTCATCTTCATCATCATCATATCACATTCTCTCTCTCTCTCTCTAAGCTCTCTTGTGCGCCATTGTTGAAGAGGAAAGAGAAAAGAAAAGCTCAAGATTTAGGTGAGATCTTGACCTTGAATGCTTAAACTCTCTTCTTTAATCTCGTTCCTTTTGTTAAGAGCTTCATTTCTGTAGTTTTAGAATTTCAAGAGGAGGTGTTTTTGTGCTTGAGAAAAGTTGGAGGTTGTGAAATAAGAACCAAGTTTGGGAAAGTGTGTAATGCCCCAATTTTTAATTAAGGGCTAATGAGGATTATTGTGGATATTTGTGAATTAATTGGAATTATTATGTATTTTTTGACAATTTTAATTAATATGCCGTAATTATTGAGAAATTGAAAGAATAGCCATAAATTAGTAATTAATGAAAGAAATTAATCACTAAGTAAGAGGAAAATGAGATGTGAAATTAAAATGGCTAATGGAGGGATTAAGGTGATTAATTGGTTGATTACTTTATGAGAACCAATAGAATTCTGACATGTGTTAAGTGGAGATGAAGAGAGAGGCAATGGAAAGTCAAATTATCAATAAACAATTCAGTTTTTCTCTTTCTTTCTTCCCTCCATTCTACTGACAAGAGGGTATGGGAGTGTGTGTGCCATCATTTCATCTTCTAGCTCTCATCTCTCTCTCATTTTCTCTCCCATTTTTGGTGCCATTGCAAAACCAAGAAAGAAGAAGAAGCTTGGTGAAAAGATAAGCTTTTGACCCTCTAAATGGCTTCTAATGGAAAAACTCTCTTCTATAAACTTGTTCCTTATGTTGAGAGCTTCAATTTCATGGTTTTAGGTTGTCCATTTGGTGTTTGAGCTCTCAAGAAATTTTGGAATTTGGAGAACCAAAGAACTCCTTTTGGGAAAGTTGTAGAGGTGAGTAAGACAAACCTTTTCATATAGGTTTTATAGCCATTGGTTGAGTTTGGATTTTCTGGAAATTTTGCCTTGAATTTCAAAAATGAGGGTCATTGTGTTGTTGGCATGTTGTTGTCATGGAAATGGTGCCTTGTTTAATGTTTTGAATGAATAGAATTGAATTGAAGCTTAAATGTAAAGTTTGACAACTTTGTGTTGGTTTTGTGTATTGGGCAAAAATAGGGCATGTCAATGGGTTTTGATTTTGGTCATTTTGAGGTTGCCATTGTGTTCCTTGTGAGAAATTGTAGGGAATAGGTTTGGTTATTATATTTGGAGTCATTGGACACTTTGGTAGAAAATTGAAAATCTGTCAAGTGTGAACTCTGTTCTGGGCAGTCAGATTGCACGAAAGGTTTGAATGACCAAATGGTGTTGGAAAATTCTGAAACTTTCCAGTCTTAAATTTCACATCCTAAGTTTCAAAATGGACATATAATTCATGTCATTTCGTTTTTTGAACTGAGAGTTGTGCTTTGCCAAAAATTAAATTTTTAGATAGGGCTGAAGGATCTAAGAGAAGGTGGGCGATGAAAAGTGGTTAACGAAGAGCGGTTAGAGCTCCGGTTTAGGAGTTTTACTTTGGTTATCATGTAAAAAATCATTTGGATATATATTTTTGGGAAACAATTGTATATATTTTGGATTAATGTATAGTTTTGTGTAATCCCCAAGAAAAAGGGAAAAACTTTATATGCTTTGTGCCTCTGTAGAACCTTATTTATTGAATGGAACTCGAGTGTGTCAGTAATTTGCATTATACTGTGATATGTATGAATGAAATCAACATGTACAGGCCAATTGTGTAATTGTATTGTGAATATGAGACCATTATGAACAGATGTTGTAAAAGTTTTTGAAAACCCTGATTTTGGGAAATTTTATTTTGTCTAAGTCTCAAATCATACTTGGTCTCTAATTCAAACTTAATTACGCTTTTACGAACTAATATCGGCCTTGTTTGTGAAGGGGGTTACAAAGTGCAAGAGGTGAGTGATAGCTATCTTTTGGTATATAAGTTGTGACTATTGGTTGAGTTTTGAATTTTTGAGATTTTGCCCTGATTTTCGTGTGATCTTGGATTGCATGTTGTTTTGTTGTGGAAATGGTATATTATGGTGTCTTTTGGACAATAGAATTGGTTTGAATCACTGAATGTTGAGTTTGGCAAGTTGTGGTTGGTTGTTGTGTTTTGGGCGAAACAGAACATGTTGGTGGGTTGTGATTTTGGGTATTTTGATATTGACATTGGATTCCTTATGAAAAATTATGTGAGAGTAGTGTTTTTTGTGCATTTTGGAGCCTTTATGAACGTTTGGTGCAAAACTAGAAAATTCTGAAAAATGTTAAGTGTGAAATGTTGTGCAATGGACCAATTTTGCATGGTAATTTGAAATGTTACAAAACTTTCCAGTTTTGTAGTTCACATTGCAAACTTACGAGTGTTGTGGGCCCTCACTCAAGTACAAAGGTCCTCACTCGAGTGCATCGGCATATTCTCGCATCTGGACAACCTTTTGCTTAGCACTTGCAACAATATTTGAGGAAGTGAATTTTTTCACTCGCGAGTGTTGCTCCCATGCTCAAGTGCTAAAAAACCTTGCTCGAGTGCACTTTCCACTTCAAACTCTTCCTTGCTTTCGGCCAAACACTTCCTGTACCATACTTACACGACTCGAGTGAGCTTGAGATTCTCACTCAAGTAGTGAGCTAGTGCTTGATTGCAACTGCCATTCTCTGTCTCTGACCCTTGCTCACTGTCAAGAACTTCCACGAGTGTGCCTTCATGCCCAAGTGCAAATCTGGTTATCACTCGAGTGCAACGCTTCTCACTCAAGTATTGCTGCAAATTCTCTGAATTAGTTGCTCTCTGTAAAACACTTTCAGGCTAACACTTCCTGGACTCGAGTGTAGAATTGGCTGCATCACTTAAGTGCATCAGTTAAAATCATAGCACCTTTCTCCTAACTTTGTGAAATGCATTTGTTAACCATTTGGATCATTGCTTATACTTTTAAACTATGAGTTTCTTATAAAAACACTTAATCATATTTTGTTATCATCCAAAATTGGATTCTAACACATCAAACACTAATAAAGGAAACAAACAGATTATCAACACTAACTCATGAAGTTAGAAGGACTCAAACCTCTACAACATATGAGTCACTCATGAAAGTATTATTAGTTTCCTTTAAGCCATGAAAACTGACCAGACTAACCAGTTTCAAAATCATGAACTCACCAGAAGAATCAAGAACACTAGCTTGTCAAGATGATTGTAACATCCCAAATTTTGGGAATAGAGGCTTGAGAATAAGCCCGAATCAAGTAGACTGCTAAGCCCTGGTTTATCAACTGTCCTGGGAAGGCATGATTTTATTCCCTAAAATTTTTTATACCTCTGTAGCATTTAAGGGAATAAAATGGTGAAATAAAGAGAACATTAAATGACAAAGTAAGGCAAATAGTGGTCACACACAACATGACCCACGTGTATGAACATATATTGTTGTGTGTGAGGGACCATCCCCTATTGAGCATTATGACCCACGTAGATATTGATTTTGACTTCAATATTTGCTTCATGGAATAAAGGGCTAACATATGTATAGTGTATAATATATACAAACAAAAGTGATATATGATTGATAGGTATTAAATATGGATGTATAGACTTGTGAAAACAAGGGACTTACAAACCTGATTAATTTCTTTTAGAAGATTCAATGGTCAATATGTAGCAATATACCATTTTATTTTTCCAGAGTTTGACAAATGTGTTCACGTGTATGAACATAGTTTCTTCATGGCCTCAATCCCTTTAGTAATGAAGAATGTTAATGTTAGTATTTGTGATTAATTGAATGATTTATTTTGAATATGTGATTTGGAACCATTGCAGTATAGATCACTTATAAAATGGAAACTCCTTTTCTTTTTCTTTTTCTTTTTCTATCTTATACTTTGGAGGTTTCATTTGTTTACCTTTGAGTGTACTTGATTTTTTTGTTGAAACTAGGCAGACTTGATTTATTAATATGAATAGGTTGCTTTTCAATATTATCAATGTCATATTCACACTAATTATGATTTATATTGTCGAAAATGTCATCAGAACAAGTATTAACTACTGCATCACAATCCGTAAGAATAAAGGTAGATCCAACAAGGGACCATTGTGTTGAAGTGCCAAACAAGAACCCAGGTGGAAAGAAACGTTTGAAATGTTTATATTGTGCAAAGGAATTTGCTGGTGGAGGAATTCATAGAATGAAACAACATCTTGCTGGAATAAAAGGAGATGCAATAAGCTGTAAAGATGTGCCTGGAGATGTTCGCTATCAACTAGAACAAAATTTGAAAGAGATTAAAGGTAAGAAAAGTAAGAAACAAGATAATTTTGAAGAGGACAACCCCTATGGCCCTGTTGTCCCACCATATGAAAGTGATGCTCTAGACCCACAACAAGTATCTCCTTCTCCTATCCAAAATCTAAGGGAGAGCCAATCGAAAGTTCAAGCTCCAAATACATCTCATCTTGGTAAAAGGAAGGTAGATGGGGACATGAACAATTATTTTGCCCCAAGGACAACTCCAGGAGCACAACCAGGGATATGAAGTGCACTTGCAGGTAAAGAAGCTGTACATAGAGTAGATTTAGCTGTTGCTAAATGGTTATATGATTGTTGTATTCCCTTGAATGCTTTGAATTCAACTTACTTTCAACCTATGTTAGATGCAATTGCAGCCATTGACCCTAGTTATAAAAGGCCAACTTACCATGTTGCTAGAACCAAATTATTGCAAGACACCAAAAAGTAAGTCCAGTTGTTGGTTGATAGTTTTAGGAAATTTTGGGAAGAGACTAGTTGTACAATCATGGCTGATGGTTGGCAAGATCAGGCTAATAGGCAACTAATTAACTTTCTTGCCTATTCTCCTAGGGGAATCATTTTCATTAAATCTGTCAACACATCAGACATAATCAAGGATGCTCAAAATATTTGTAACTTGTTCACAGAAATGGTAGACTTTGTTGGTGCAAGTAATGTTGTTCACTTGGTAACTGATAATGCAGCTAATTATAAAGCTGCTGGGTGGTTATTAAGTGATAAGTATCCTTTTATTTTTTGGTCTCCGTGTGCTGCACATTATTTGAATTTAATTTTAGGAGATATTGGAAAATTGGAGATTGTGACGAGCTTAGCATCACGTGCATCTATGATTACCAAGTTTATTTATAATCATGCATATTTGCTTGCTTGGTTAAGAAAAAGGGATGGCTGGATATAAATTATTCACCCAGGGCCAACACAGTTTGCAACTACTTTTCTTGCTTTGAAAAGCATTTCTGAGCATAAACATGATTTGCAAGTTTTGGTTACTAGTAAGATGTTTATAGAATCAAGATATTTAAAGGACCAAAAGGCAAAAAATGTGACAATGATTGTGTTAGACAATAAATTTTGGAATGATTGTAAAGCCTTGGTACAAATTGTTTCTCCACTTATTCGGTTGTTGAGAATTGTTGATGCTGATGAAAGGCCTTCTCTTGGGTATGTATATGATGGAATGTATAGGGCCAGAAGAGCTATAAAGAAAATTTGTATGAACAAGAAATCCTTGTACAAGCCTTATACAAGGATTATCAAGAGAAGATGGGATACCCAACTTAGTCAAAAGCTTCATGCAGCAGCTTATTTCTTGAATCCTATATTCTTCTACGATAAAGAAAACTTCTCTAAAAAACTAGAGGTTTTGGCAGGATTTTTTGAGGTTTTGGATAAGACATTATCTTCTAATAAAACCAAGATTGTGCAAGAAAGCCTACAATACCAAGATTAAGTTGACAGCTTCGCACGTCCAATGGCTCTGGCTTGCCTGAAAACATTACGGCCTGGTAAAGTTTTGTAATTTTACATTTATCTTCAACATTTCTTTTGCTCTTCATTTGCTTCTATTTACATTTTCCTTTGCTGTTCAATATGCTGGATGAATGGTAGAAGATGTTTGGGGATAGTGCTCCAAATGTGAAAAAATTGGCAATGAGACTCTTGAGCCAAAGCTCATCTTCATTGGGTTGTGAAAGGAATTGGAGTGTGTTTGAATGGATACATTCTAAGAAAAGGAATAGGTTGGAGCACCAAAGATTAAATTTTTATGCATTAAATTTGTTTATATTATGTGTTACTATATGAATTCTTCACTTAATCTTTGGTATTGCCATGTGTTTTAGGGTTTTTAACAAGAACAGATCTTTCGATCCAATTGATTATGAAAGTATTGGTGAATTTGAGCATTGGATCATGGAAGATGAAGATGATTCTTCTTACGTTCGTTATGATGAGATAGAAGAAGGTTTACTTTATGATGATACAACAATACCAAAGATGAGATTGAGGCTGAGGCTGGTTGCTCTAAAATTGGAGAGTTGGATTTGGAATCATTTCCCCAAGATGTTCATCATTTTGATGAAAATATTTTTCAAGAAACTCAAGCTTGGATTAATCAAAATCCACCCATCTTTGATAAGTCATGAAGTTATGTTTCTTCTTGTTAGTATGTGGTGTTAACACTTGACTAGTTACCATTGGTTTTTGGTATTATTAATACGTTATTATGTTATTTGGAATGATTTCAATGTATTGAAACTTTGGATTTAGGAAAGATGATATATATCAGCTTTTGTATATGTTTATTTTCAAGTGTGTTAAAATTTCATATATATTTATGTAATTATCTATGTATATAATATTATTTTTTATTTAATTATTACATCATCGATCTGACCGCTGGTCCGACCATGCTGCCCATGATCCACTGACCTCTCCGGTTCGCTGTCCGGTCCGGCTTTTAAAACATTGGATGAAACGACAATGAGAAAGGTTTTTACTTTTTAAATTAACGATTTTAAAAACTAATTTTTAATTACTATTGTTAGAAAGCTATCAATAATAACTTTGTAAATAGAGTTATATTTAGGATCAAAATATTTTTGCAAATGAAACTTATAATAATTAATAAGAACTAGAATGATATGTGTTTGTTATAATATCTATAGGTTGTAATAATAACATTAGCCACAATAGGCTGAGTATAAACTTATTTGCCAAACAATCTCTTCGTTGGATATGATGCTTTGACGTAATATTTGTTTTATAAGGAAAAAAATTTAGATGTATTGGATCCTAACCTCCTGAGATTCATTGGGGCTACAGCATGATCAATGATCATTTACAAAACTACTTTAAAAACTCACTAATAAGATCCTCAAATTGGCAATATGATTTGAATTATTTAATATAATATCTTTCTTGAAACTCTTCCAACTAACTTCAAGTAGAAGACAAATACTAATTTTAACATGAAATCATCATTATTAAACTAGAAATTTGCATAGTTACATTTATATAACTATTTACAACTTGCTTGCCTTTGAATCATCCACATACAAAAAATGCATTACTAGTATTAATATAAGGTAACAATATTTTATTTTGGAGTTTTATAAACATAATTTACATGGCTTTTCTATCGATTGGGAAACTTTGGGACTCAATTGAAATTATTAGAAAAATTTGATAATTTGAAACTCCAATTGTACTTAGTTTCCATACAAGGAGATACCAAAGCTAATTACACTTTAACTTTTGGTACATGTTTCATTAGAAAATATTGAAGATATAAGCTGGACAATCTTACACTTGGGACAAGTACTCATTAAGAGATTATCTTATAGCTAGTTACACTTATTTTGATTGACTACTTGTCACTTAAATTGTTAGCTAGTTCATTGTGTTCTCTTAATTAAGTAGTGTGTATTTATAATTTCAGTCAAAACCCCCTATTTTTGAATGCCTTATTTGTCCAGTTTGTTCAATTATTATTCTAACTCAATGATTAAATTGTTGGTTCCTTCGTAGATGACTTGGGTTGTTATATGCTGCTAATTTAATCAAATCATTTAAGGATATGTTTGGATTACCGTTACGGAGAGCATAGCATAATTATATATTTGGCACATCATGCAACAAGAAGTAACTTCTATAGCTCAAATGCACAATCAAAGTGAAGTATTCTATAGAAAGTGTACTTTAACTAATGTATAGAAAGTACATTTTCTGACTAATGTTGAAAATAAAAATATGAAATACAAGACACTTCGACAAACTAATGCCTGTTTCTTCAGCGTGGAAACATGAAACACACTATATTTACAAGGTTCTTTTTTTCCCTTTAATTTCCTCAAACACGTTCTTCAGCAGTGGGGGCCTCAGTGGCAGTCGGTAGAGATGGACTTTCTTGGTTTTGATTCAGAAGCCATCTCTTGATTTTTAAGATCAATTCTTTGAACTCTTGGTTACAGCAAAAAACAAACGACACAAAAACACAGAGCCATGAGGTAACAGAGATCCAAAGAACAGTCTTCGAAATCATTTCCACTGCTAACAGAGAAGCTCCACTCTCGAACAAGAGCATGAGAAGTAGTGGGACTATGTTTCTCTTATGCATTTCAGACAGCGTTGCTAAAAACACAGTCAAAAACGAAAGGAATTTTAGGAGAAACAAAGCCACCAGAACAGAGTAGTTTGCAGAGAAGAAAGCCTTCCCTGTACTTGTCAACTTCAACGTGAAAATTAAACCGACGAACCAAGTGAACCAATTGTTGAATATGTCTAGTGACTGTTTAAGGATATCAGGTTCAATGGTCCTACAAAAAACCAACGATAAGCTGAAATGCTTTAAGAAGTGAGAAGTGAGAAGTGAGAAGTGAGAAACAGAGTATTTTACCTTGTCGCAGAGATAACAGCATGTCCGCCATCTTTGATCTTTGTTAGCAACTTTTTCGATGTTTCTATGATCTTCTCGCAAATTGAATCCATGGCAGTGTAATGGCAATAATCGAATACACAGAAATAAAATCACCAAGTTCAGTACTTGAGAATGATAACAGAATCACAGAGAAATACAGAGAAGAAGCAACGGAATGGAGAGGGAGAATACACAGAGGGAGAAAAGATGCTGCAAAATTCATTCACGTTCTTTCTCTCAAATCTATTGCTATTTATAACTGAGCCCTTTTCTTTGTTTGGGCATTTATGAGAGTCTGTGTGAACTGGGGGACTTTCCATTGTGGACCGGTTTTGGTCCTTTTTCTTTTTAAAAGAAAAAAGTTCCTTTTTTTTTTTCCTCGATCGTTAGAGAAAGACATCAACTATTTACATTTAATATATTATAAAAATATATTATTATAATAACAATAAGTCAGAACATTTTACATAGGGGGTGAGAAAAGAAGTACTGGGTATTTTTTGTTTTTTTTCAGTTCTTACTGGCATTTATTTTGTCCGAGTCCAATTAAACGAAAGCTATTTTTATATGGATGCATTGAATATTTTAGTTTAAGATTTTTTTTGAAAAAAAATTAAATTACAACCAAAAATTTTATTTCATGTCATTAATTGACCAATTATTTTTAAGTTTTTTAATATAAATTCATGCATTGAAACAGTGCTAAGAATAATAAAATCGGAATATTATTAGCAATACTAATAAGTAGGTGGTTGGAATGATAAGTAATACTTTTTTTTTTTTTTTTGGCCAGAGGTACATAGTATCATCTCTTAGAGGGTACTCTATTTAGTCTTTTTTTTTTTTTTTTATGAAAGCCTAATAATTATGGGGTTTAAGAAAATAGTTAAAATTAACTAGTAATAAATATATAAGAAATGAATTTTGCATTCAAAAAATGATTTTATTTATAAAGAGAAAAGTAGGAGTGAGAAATATAACAGTATAAAATCGATTTTTGAACTGGGGATGTGTGAAAGGGACTGCAGAAAACGATTTGAACTCGGGTATATATATAAAACGTTTTGAATTTGGCACCTTTAAAACGTTTGTATTAAACGTTTTGAACTTGGAACGTATAAAATGTTTTAAGAAGTTTTGTTTCTCCTCCTTTCCGTGGCCACTCTGCCTTCCTTGTCGTCACTGCCAATTGAACATTCTAAGAAATCTGCCTCTCTCTCTCTCTCTCTCTCCCCCCCCTCTCTCTCTCCCTCCAATTTTTTTGCAATTGCGATTGTATTATTTATTTATTTGACGGTGACCAAGTCTTTTTTGACTAACTAAAATAAAATCCTTACCCTCTGTTTGGTAAAAGGGATTTAGAGAGGAACGAAAATTTTTATGAGTTTGATTTAAGAAAATTGAAAAAATGGGGCTACAAAATTTTAATATAGAAAATATATAGGATAAAAGAATAATAAAACTTAATTAAAAACTTTATACTCAACCAGCACCTTGATGGTGCAATGGTATGGTGGCCATCATAGTATGACATTTAACAGATCCTTGCTTGCCATTCCAAAAAAAAGAATTTGTTGTAATTATCATTATTAGACAAACTTCAATAATTTGGTAAAAAAAAAAAAAACTTTATACTCACTTCTCTTATTTTTTTAAATCTAACTCAAAAAAATTGCCCCTCTACCCATGTACCCTCCTGTCCTCCCCCCTCATACCAAACAAGTCCTTAGAGTTACGGTTTTGGAGATTTGGATTATTAGCTAATGGTTCTTACTTTTCCCTCTTAGTTAAAAAAAAAATATGGGTCAACCCGCCAACGTGGTGGTCCAACCCGTGACGGGTTGGGACCATATGGGGGTTCGGGTTAAAAAAACCGTATCAATATGATCCTAATTTTATAAAACCCAAATTACCCATTTTATCAGTTGGACCGGCCCGACCTACGTTCTCAATCCATATTACCACCTCTACCTCCTGGCTCATGGGGGGAAACACGGCCACTTTTGCCTCAGTTGACTTCCATTCCTTTACAGCAAAAAAAGTTTGACCCCTCTGCCTTCAACTCTATTCCTTCACGACGCCTTCCACAAGCTAATTTAGAATTCACTCCGACATGGTAGTGGCCATCGTTTGCATTGTAGTAGTTGCCGTTTCTTTCGCCGTTGAACGTTTTCTTCATTATGGTGGAAAGTGCCTCAAGAAGAAGAATCAGAAGACGCTTTTCCAAGCGCTCCAGAAGATCAAAGAAGGTTTTTCGTTTTTTTCTTAACGGATTCATCTTCATTTGATGCAATTGTTGATGTAGTTTTGATCAACTTCCGTACGTTTCATCTTCATTAGGGTTTCACTTATTTTCTTTCATTTTTGATTTTTCAATTCTTGTTCACTCTCTACCTCTGTTTTGATCAGAACTGATGCTGATGGTTTTATATCTCTGCTTTTAACTGTAACGCAAAACGGCATAACTAAAATCTGCGTTCATCCGAGTTGGGCTCGCCATACGCTTCCTTGTGGGATTGGGGAAAAGGAAAACAAAGAATCAGAAAGTCTCACATCGCATTTTATACAATAACTTTTTCCCCAATCAGACCCTCTAAATATTAAAGATTCAAGCTTCTTTTCTCTATATCAGGTTCCTTGAGAAGACAGTAAGAAGGGGCTACACTTGCGTCATCGTTTTTCCTAATATCAAAGAATACACTTGTTATTGTTAACACATCTTCTTCCTGTTTCTCGGGCTTCAAATAATCGTTATCTGCTTGTCCATACCCATCTTCCGAAACCTGAAGTAAAATTTGGGTAAGTTACTTTCTCTACTTTTTTTTTATCTTTCAAATCCTGTAGTTTTTCAAGTTACTTTCTTTTTTTTTTTTTTAAATTTATTTTTGTTTTAGACCTTCCATAATGTGGGTTTCTTGCTTCTCTTCTACTAACGATTAATTTACTCATTGAGTTATACTGAAGGGTATTTAGGAACTGAGCTCCTAAAAGCCAATCTAAAATATTGTTTAGTTTGTTTTGTCAGATGCATATAAAATTATGTTGGATCTTTGATTTGTTGATTACTTTGTTTGGAGAAACTGAAGTATGAAATGTTTTTGGATGGGAAAAAGGAATAATGGAGAAACCAAGAGGTGGTGGAAGATGAAAGGCCCCTAAAATGTGGGATCAAGTCAAGAAATTGGAAGGGACAAAGTCAACTCAATCAGATATGCTCTAATCCCAAAAAAACCAGAGCAAGTAAGCTTTCTCTCGTCATTTACTTGTATTCGTTTTAGACTTTCAAAGTGATAGTTGAAATGCATTTCTTGCTTCTCTTAACTTTTATTTCTTCTAGTTTCAGTTTGAAGCTCCCAAAAGGCAATCTAATTTGTTAAGGTTTTTTTTTTTTAATAGATGCATATAAAGTTATGTTCAATCTTGATTTGTGAAGTACTTTGTTTGGAGTAAATCGAAGTAGATAATAAAGTCTGATAATCTCCTTTATATAGAGACCCAAATGTCATTTTATCGTACATGCATTATCATAATTAAGTATATATATTTTATGGGATTGTTTTTCCATAGTCAAGGCTTATTGTGTTGCACCTCATATGCAAAGTTTACTCATATCAAATCTAATACTTCCATCTCATTAACTAAACTTGTTTCCATAAAATGCACATTACCTTTTTTTTTTTTTTTTAAAAGCAAGCTAGGATGGCACCTATAAAAAAGAGGATGAAAAGACCCAAGGCCGTAGTACTAATTAACACTAACACCCAAGGTCGAGGTGTGAGAATCTTGGCAAATCAGACAAATAAAGGCTAATAATATTAGTCTTGACACAAAAAGGGGGGAAGTGAATAAAATTGCCCCAAATGTATAATTTTTTCTTTGAAGACAGATCACTCTAGCTAGATGTTAAAGATTCAAGTTCTTCTCTACATCATGTTCCTTGAGAAGGCAGAAAGAAGTGGCTAGTTTTTCCTAAATTCAAAGAAGACACTTTCTCTATTCACTTTATATATATATATATATATATATTGTTAACTCATCTTCTTCCTTCTTCTCTGGTTCAAGTCATGGCTATCTACTTGCCTCATCTTCCAAACCTGCTTGAAGTATAACTTAAGTCACATTCGCTTTAGATTTTCCATTTGATATTTCAAATGGGTTTCTTGCTTCTCTTTTGTTTTTCCTAGTTTTGCTTTGAAGAGCATGATTAATTTACTCATAGAGTTATATTGAAGGGTAATTAGGAGTTGAGCTCACAAAGAGCCAATCTAAATTTTATAGTTTGTTTTGATAGATGCATATGAAGTTATGGTGAATTGTGATTTCTTGATTACTTTGTTGAGTTTGTTTGGAGAAACTGAAGTAGAAAATGTTATTAGATTCGAAAAAAGGAACAATCGAGAAACCAAGAGGTGGTAGAAGACAAAAGGCCAGTAAAATGTGGGATCAAGTCAAGAAATTGGAAGGGACGATGATAATTGGATCAAATATGATATTTATCAAATTAAGGGTAAGGGTGTTGCAGTATGCTCTAATCCCCAAAAAATCTAAGTAAATGACTTCTCTCTCTTTATTTACTTATTGGTTTTAGACTTTCATTGTGATATTTGAAATGAGTTTCTTGCTTCTCTTAGCTTCTGTTTCTTTTAATTTCACTTTGAAACTCCCAAAAGCCAATCTAAGTTGTTTAGTTTGTTTTGATAGATGCATACATAAAGTTATGTTCAATCTTGATTTGTTAATTAGTTTGCTTGAAGTAATATATTGAAGTAGATAATTAAGTGTGATAATCTCCTTTATAGAGAGATAAACATTTTACCATATATGAATTATCATAATGAAGCATATATGTTATGGTATTGGTTTTTTCATTGTCAAGGTTTTTTGTGTTGTACCTCATATGCAAGAGTTTGCCCATATCAAATCTAATACTTCCGTCTCATTAACTAAAACTTTGTAAAGTAATAAAAAAAAACTTTTCATCATATGATGCACATTCCTTTTTTTAAAATGTGTTCTCAAAGAAAAGAGAATAAGATAAGGTAGTTGAGCTTTGACAATAATTTTTGACTACACGATCTTTATGTTGGAAGCTCTTAACAGAAGCATTAAATTCTTTAATATCCCAAAAGTTGACTAAAACATCTTTCAACATTCTCAAACCTTGCAAATCTTGTAGACCCACCTCCATTGAATTTAGGATCAGTTCATCAACCTAGGAGATTGTGAATTGGTCATTTTGGATATTGTTGATTATGACATTTTTAACTGATTTGTATCCTCCAGATTTAGACATTTCAAATTTGACCAACAATTCCAAACCACATGTTGCTTCAGTGATGGCAATAAGTAAAAAGTCCAACCCTATTAATTGTTCCAACTTTGCTAATGAAGGCACATAATTCAATACTTTACCTCCTAATAACAATAAAGCAATGGAAGCAAATGCTTGATGATAAAGTTAGAGAAAGTCAAGTATTTTAAGAGCAGTCATATTGCTGAAAAAATCGTCTAGGATCCATTTGATATCACAATTATGACTTAAAAGCAATGTGTGGAGTTTAGAGCACTTAAGATGTGTCATTTAAAATTTTCTCTGACACTTTTAATGAGAAAAGCTTTCTGCAGATTTTCTTTCCATTTTCTGTTCTCTCGTAATTCTATTGAATTCATACTCAATTTACTACATTTTCGTTAGTTTCCTTTGCAATATTAATAGCCATGACGACACTAAGTATAATGTGCATTCTCAGTCGTCCCTTCTTTTCATCAACAAATTGTTATTTTTTAATTTATGCAACATCGTGTACCCTTCAGCTTCCCTAAGCTCCTAGTCTCATCTGCCCATCCCATATAAAAAAATCTTCTGATCAAAGGATCAACATCACTATATTTGACATATTCCTTGGCTCTTAATGCATAGTGAAAAAACAATATTTGCTGTCTACTATTATTTAAGCAAACATAACTAGATTTTAATACCAAAAATATCCTCTTCCATATCATATATCCTGCTTTACAACCTTTGATTCCATTCTCGTGTTTTTTCCCTGATATTGCTTTTTGACGGCCTTTGCTATAGACTCCACTTCACTCGATTGTATTTGATGGATTCCAAGAATTTTTTAAACAAATCCCAACCATCTTCTTCATCTAGAGGTTTTACATTTATTGTGTTCTCTATGCAATTCATATGTTGGTGCGCACTCAAAACAATGAATTCTCAAAATCTATTTAGTCTCATCATTTGAGATATAAAATCCAACCTCTTTTTAAAAATAGGATCCTAAACATAATCTAAAATAAAATTATATCTATTTATGTGTTTGGATGCCTACAATAATTTCGCAAGTATTCTTTTACCATCACGCTCTTCAGATGTGTCTGAATTAATTGATCTTGCATGCGCTTTTGTAAGTGTTAAATGCTATTATCACTTTGTGACACAATATGATAATAACATTTACCAGTTTTAAAAAGCTGTTGCAAAATCAATTAATCTAAACATATTTGATGACTGTGATGTCAAATACATATTTAGGAAATTATCGTATACATCCAAAAACATAAATAGATGTGCCTTTATTTTAGATGATATTTGGGATCCTATCTTTTTTAGAAGATGTTGAATTTTCAGTTTTAAATAGTTGGATTAAATTGATTTTGACAACTCCTTCTTGTGAAGTATGAAAAAGTATGAATTGTATGGAGACAGACATAATAAATGTAGAACTTCTAAATGGAAAAGATTGTTGGGACTTGTTTAAAAGGATTTTGGGATATCAAGTATAGTCTAGTGGGGTGAAATCTATAAAGGATAGTGGCAAAACAATGTGTGTTTGCCCTTGCTATTATTACAATAGAAAGAAGCATGACGGGAATTGAATGCCGGTATATATCGTATGGACAGGAGGGTATTTTAGGTATTGAAATTTAGCTATGTTTGTTCAAGTGATAAATTACAAAGATTTTTAATACTATGCCTTAAGTGTCAAGGATTGTTCCTACGGTAGTTATGTTGAGGCTTTGATCATACAATTTTTATATGAAGGTGGACAGATGAGCCATGGTCATAAAGGTTAAACAGTGTTGAATAAATTAAAAAAAAAACAGTTTCTTCATAGAAGAGGCTTGGAGAATGCACACTTTGCTTAAGGCCATGATTATTAATATTGCCAACAAGATAGGTGAAATTATGGCAAAAGTGATTTGATAGAAATACTTGAGAATGAAGAATGAAAAGAAAATTTGCAAAAAGTTTTTCTCAAGAATAAAATTCAGGGAATTCTAGATGGCACATATCCTGGGTGCTATAAACTTTCTGCATTGCTTTAAATTATGGCAAAAGGGATTTGATAGAAATCCTAGAGAATGAAGAATGAAAAGAAAATTTGCAGAAAGTTTTTTTAGGAATAAAATTCAGAGAATTCTAGATGGCATATATCCCAAGTGCTCTAAACTTTTTGCATTGCTTTTAAATCATAATGATCTCAAATAGATACAGATGATTTTTCAGCATGCCTGCTCTTTAAATACTTGATTTGTCTAGAATTGCCATCAAGTATTTGCATCTAACTTGTAATGTCTCATTGCTTTTTTGCCATCCAAATGTAAAGGTTTGCATATGTGCCTTTGTTGACAAAGTTGTAATGGTTAATAGAGTTGAAACTTTCATTTATTGTCATCACTAAAGCATCTTGAGCTTGGAATTGTCGGTCAATCTTACATATTTGAATCTGGTTGATATAAAACAGTTGAAAGTGTCATCTTCAATATCCAAAATAGTTGAACTGGATCCCAACATCAATGGAGGAGAGTGTACAATATCTAAAAGGTTTGAGAAACTTTAAAGTTATTTCAGTCAAATTTTGTGGTATTGAAGAGTTTAATGTCTATGTTAAGAGTTTCTTGGACAAACATCACAAACTCAAAACATGTAGTCCAAGTTCAGCTACATTATTTAATTGTGATTTCTTTTCAGGTGCCCTTGAATCCAAAAGAAGGGTTGTTTTATGTGGCATTGATATGGAAATAGAGAAGCGGTGCTTCCAATGATTTGATTATATATAGGAGTGACCATTGGACAAGGACCAACATGCCTATGTCATGCGTTATCATATCATAAAAATAATAGTAATTTACCAATACTTGAACGGTTGGAAATAATTAAATGCGATAAGGTGAAGTGCTTGTGTTGTGTCTCTCCCTTTTGCTCCTTTGTCCAATTGGTTTGATTTTGAAGAATGCTCATAGCATTGAAAGACTTGAAACAAATTGTGCCACCATTTGCTCCATCCTTAGATGGTCCGTTTGTTTCTTTACCTCAGAGATCTTTGTAATGATGCCAGAATTATTAGCTCAGCTCCAAAGCTTAAAGACCATTTCCATTGAATCTTGTGAGTTGATGGAAAAAATAGTTGGAGAGAATTATTGGAGCAGAATCACTTTTAACCCTACTACCTTTCTTCCCAAATTGAGATATGTGGAATTAATTGTCCTTGCAGAATTAACTTTTGCGTTCAAAGCAATCACGCTGTGTCCTTCTCTCAAATATTCTGTAGCCTATACGGTTGCAGGAAACTAAGCCCCTTCATATAGAGATCATAGAAAGATATAAGCTTCAGATGGAGAAGATCTCAACTAGATACTATTGGAAATGTGATAATCAGGTGCATATCTCCTCCAGAATTTGACCCTTTTTTTTTTTATTATATTGATATCATTTGATTATTTATCTGCATAGTATACATATATGAACGTTATTACTATTAGTGTATGTTTTATTTTTTCTTATTTTAATTTCAAATATTTGTCAAAAGCTCTATTTTTTTTTTGGCATAAAACCAGCTCTATTTTATTTTATTATATGGAAATCGTTTTACAAATGCTTTGGTTTTGCCTTTCTTTGGCTGTGGTTTTGTTCTATGGATATCAAACATTAAACTTCTCTTTATGACTGAAACTTCTCTTTTTCCCTTTTTTTTTTTCTTATCAATACTTCATTTTTGAGATGACCAAACTTGAATGCTGATTCATTTTGGTTGCTGCCAATAAAAAAACTCATACGCATTTTCAATTTAAATTGAATCAACCTTATGAAAGTTTGGGTGTGTGTCCATATATTATTTTGGTTATATCAAGTAGAACTTCAATTAAATATTAACTGTACCAAGCCAATTTGTAGCATATGCGGCTTGATGCTAATACTTCAAATTGTGCATTACTGCAAGTCAGGGTCTTTTATTGGAAGCTCTCATTCTTATGATGATAACAAACTCCACAATTTAATCAAAAAACACCATATTGCAAACCTAATTTTACGCCTTTGCTTCTTCTAATAGTTATTTTGATAGACAGTTGCTTGGCACTTACCCAAATTAAATAATAGAAAGTGATTCTTGATCTTCTTGGGTGCAATTGGGGACTAAATTTGCTATTTATTTTTTCAGTCTGTTATTTTTCTTCCCATTCTAAAGTAGGATATATTATTGCTAGTATTTCATTCTCCACGTTCCTGTTGTCCTTTTTGGTTACATATGTTGTTGTACTTGGTGTTCTCTGATAGACCATTGCTCCAAGATTGGATCGAAAGACTACTTAAACAGTAATGACTCCTTATTCCTCGTCTTTTTTCTATCTTTGCTTTGTTTAAATTGAACTACAAGATACCGACAAACTATTGGTTGAGGTGCTAAGCGGCCCCACGTCTGTAAGGAGGAGAACACAAATTCAAATCTCAGGAAACATGTTTATTGGAAGAGGTGAAAACCCTTTGTGCCTTAGGCCTCGAAAGGGAAGACCCTTTGTCAAATCAAAAAAAAGAGAAAAAAAGGTTGAACCATTAGATATTTTCTTATTTTTATGTGAATGCTTGAAAATTTTTCATCTTTAAAACTGCTATCTCTAAGCTAACCTTCCATAGGAAAAAGGGACTTGATCATTTTTCATTCTGGCTTGGCTGTATTATAATTGAAGATCTTATTCTTAATAGATTGAACGATAAGTGTGTAAAGTTTTAGATTTTGATTCGCGTGTTTTCCTAAATTTTTGACATGGCTCATACTGTTTGATTTCTTCGGCATAGTTTGAACTATTTATTTTGTTGGTCATCTTGAGTTCCTAATCCTGAAACCATTTTGCTTTTGATATGATGTTCAATTTGCAGTTTGCACATTGGATTATGGTATATAGAGCATCAATGGCTATAAAATATGTGGATGGAATGCTTTATTCGTTTAAAATCTTGGAGTTACCTTCCAGGTGCTATAGAGCTTTGTTAGGCGTGAAGTACATGACCGACTTCACTCGGCCTTTGATTTTTAACACATTAGATTATGTATACGCATTATGATGTACTTTTTGGTATGTTACTCAAAATCACTGTAAATTGTATTAGTTGCAATTCCGTAAAGTTGTTCCAAGTTTTTGTATTTTTCATTACAAGGACATGATGTTCTTAATTACAGTAAATGAATGTATATATTACCAAAATTCAAAACACAAACAAATGTCTCACCTATAATTACAATAATATCAAATATGAATATATTACTTTTAACTCATACATAATATATTTCTTACAATCAAAATATTAAGTAATTTGTGGAGATTTCAGTCTTTCTGAAAGTTCTGCCATAGTATGTAAGTTCAATAGAGTATGTGGAGCTTTGCTCCGCAACAATATATATAGATACATGCAACTTAGACAAGGAAAGGAGGGGATCCGGCTTATAGACAACGTAGTGTTCTTGAACAAGATTTATCAATATATAAAAAAAGGTTTAAGGTTTTACATTGAATTATGAATAATTCAAATTATGCTCCAGCTTCAATTTAGCCATACAGACTTTCAGTGGGTAGTAAGAGTGAGGGACTTTATCAGCTGCACGCTATCTTAAGTTTCAGTGAATAATGTCTCATTAATGGAATCTAATGATAAATAATATTCCCTCCGGTCTTAATTATAAGATAAAGTTTATTTTTTTAGAGAAATTAAGGAAGCCAATTAAATTACTTTAGAGTATTTATATTTTTAGTATCTTTAGATTTTATATCAGTTTATTAGTCAAATTAATTAGTTTGGAGGAAAAAAATAAAAATATAAATACTCTAAAGTAATTTAATTGATTTCCTTAATTTCTCCAAAAAAATCAACTTTATCTTATAATTAGGACTGGAGAGAGTAACATGACAATAAATTTCAATTCCTGTGGTATGCTATCATAAACATAAATGAAGCTATATAAAATATCATCAATCAAATAATACCAAAGGGTGTCATAACAATTTATAGTATTTAGCATTCCAAATGTTGGCCTTTGAAGCTTAAGAATAAGTGTGAATTAAGTTGATTATTAAGCTAATTTGAGCCAACTGTTTTAAGTTTGTCATAAGGAAAATGCTTAAGGAAAAATAATTACTTAAAATTATTTAAAGACCCAGAAAAATTGAGGAAATAGTATGAAATGTTATTTTAGAAATTTAGAAAAATAATGTAGAGGCTTAGTTACCAAAAGTGGCTCAAATAATTTTAAAGCTAATTTTTGGGAATTAAAGGCCTATTTTCCAAAAAATTTAAGGAAAAATAGTTAGAGGTAAATTTTTAAGCTAGAAATTTCATGAAAAGTTTTTTATGGGTCAAAGAAGCTAATTAAGGAAGAAAATCCTTATAAAGCATTAAGGATTAATTTTTAGAATTTATTTGGTAATTCAGTACATATAAAGGGGTAAAATGGTAATTTCACTTCCAAAGATTAAGAAAATGGATGGGCCAAGATTAAGCCCAAATTGGAAGCCCAAAACGTTCTACCGTAATCAAGAGAATAAGTTTCAAAATGTGAAGATGATGACCCAATAAGATGACATGAAACAAAGCTTATTGGATAAGTCATGTGGGGCCCACGGGCTTTTGTAAAGTGGTTTCTTCATTTAAAAGACACCCCAGCTGCTCTATGTTTTCCCATTTTTAGATCTGAACCAAAAAACTAGACGGGCAGGGTGAGAAAAAGAGAGAGAGAGAGAGCTAGGGAGAAGAAGGAAGAAGGAGGTGCTCCATCCACATGAAAGGCTATCTATAGACTAAGGTAAGTGTCTAGGTTCACATTCCATCTTTATTTTTCATGATTGGATGAGTAATTTGCAAGATGGTGATGAAAGAAAATCTAGTCTTAGTGAGATAAAATGAAGGAGCAAGTGAAGTAAATATAGCTAAACATGAACTCAAGTTTAGATAGATGATGAGTAGTGATGTATGTGGGTAAATGCTACTACATGATGCTGAACGAATTTGGTAGAGAATGACTTCTGAATCTGTCTTGCTGTCCAGGGGAGTTTCATTTGCTCCTCCTTATGAAAATCTCTTAGAAATGATTAAATGTTGAAGTTGGTAGAATATATAAATGTTATAAGGTTGTATTAGGTTAGGAGCACTTTGGAATTGATATTTGGAGTCGAAGATCAAATGAAACTGACTGTTTAATACTTTCAAGTATTAAATGAGTATCTTAAATTATAAAAGCATGTTTGGAGGCTCCCATATGATGGCCAAGAGGAGTTGAGATCATGGGGAAAGATTTATTATGTAATGGTTATGTACTTAAGTTTGAGTATTAGTTAGTTCCACATGAATAATTAATAGGATTTGCCAATCACTATCAAGCAAAGTGGAAGAAAAACCAAATAAGTTCAAGCACAAGGAGATAACTTGGGAAGAAGCAAAATGTATTTACTCTTATTTAGTTTTTGTTTGGTTGCTTGCATGTTTATTTTCCATATATGCCGTACTCAGACCATTGAACATGTATTATCCTTGCTTGAGTATGTGCCATAGCCGTATGTATCTGCTTATAAGGTTGTTCATACTTGGTTATTTACATGCATAGTTAATTACCATCGCATATTATATATTGAGTTGATGTTTTACTACTAAGATTCCCCCAAATCTCACCCCTTTCTCTCATATACCAACACTAGGAGTGAGTACTGTTAAGGGGAAGAGCAAACTAGTGAAGGAAGCTTGAAGGTGGAAGCTCTAGAGAAGTTTATTTTGGTTTTGTTACTGTTAATTATATTATGTGGCTATTGTATATATATTTGTTTGAGTTATTGAAAGTCAATATAGGTAATGGTATGTATCTAATTTCCATAAAGAGGAGAAGCAGGGCTGTCCTCAAGTCCAAGGTAAGTGCCATGAGAAGAACATGGCAAATATGTATGAAAGTAGTTAGCAATAGCTAGTTTATATGTTTGTATGAGCCATGAAAATATGAATGCTTAGGCATAGAGCATGTAACAGATAAACCAGAGGCAGGCCTAAGTACGAGTAAAGGAAAAAGCCCAGTAGAGTCCAAGTCTACAAGGAAAAGTTTAAGGATCAGAAAAAGGCCCTGGAAGCTTCGAGATTTAGAAGAGAATGGCAATATATGAAGGAATAGTGAAATGAAAAGGGTGTGAATGATTTGGGGATCTTCTTCTGGACGGAATCTTCCGTATTTCTCTCTGTTCTGTTTTTCTTTTCTGTTGTCATCTTCGTTTCCATTATACTGCATTTTATTTTTAAACTGATGTATGGATCAGCCTTGTACTCACTGAATATTTACCAGATCTATATTATATCAGTCGCTGAACTCAATTTTGGATAAATAGTCTGTTGAATTATTTTAACCATTACATTTGGTGCTTTCATTCAGTTACTGGTTCTCATGGCGGATAACACAAGGATGAAAGACATACAGGCTGAATTAAAAAAAACCCAGGAGTTCATGTCAGATGCAGCTGGCCGTTTCACTACGATCGATTAGCGTTTTACAACTATAGAGGATTTGCTCAAACGCTTACTCATATCGGTGGATACTTTGACGCAAAAACTGGGTTCGTCCGATTCACCTGGGGAGGACACTGTAGTGGCCACGCCAATGCACTTCTTTACGCAGAATCATAAGCCCGTCAAACTTGATTTTCCTCGTTTTGATGGCACAGATGCTCTCAACTGGATTTTCAAAGCAGAGCAATATTTTGCTTACTATGATATCGCTGATCCACAACGATTGGTAATTGCCTCTGTTCATCTCGATGGTGACATTTTACCTTGGTTTCAAATGATGCAGAAAGCCAATCGCATTCCTACATGGACCACTTTCGCCCAGGCCATCGAAGCTCAATATGGTCCTTCTCCTTTCGATTGTGCTCGTTCGCAGCTCTTTAAGCTCACTCAACAGAGTGTTGGGGGTGTCTTAGAGGATTATAATACTCGTTTCTTGGCACTGGCCAATCGCACAGCGGATATTCCTGAGCCAGCACTTTTGGATTGTTATGTGGGAGGTTTGAAATCTGATTTGAAGCGAGATCTCTTACTGCAACGTCCTACAACTGTGTTAAGCGAAATGTCGCTCGCTCGTCTCTTCAACGATACATTGGTGTCCGTCCCTTCTTTTTCAAAACCAAAGCCTGGGTTCACCTGTTATGGTAAGGCTAGTTTTACGAGCACACCAGTGGTTTAATCTTCGTCCTCCACGGATACGTCAGGTGGAAAGGCTAATCTACCTCCCCTGTTACCGACTCCTAAACTGCCATCCATTAAACGAATCACTCCGGCTGAAATGCAGATCCGCCGAGAGAAGGGACTCTGTTATACTTGTGATTCTAAATTCTCGCCTACTCACCGATGTCCTAACAAACAATTAATGATGTTGATTTCTGAAGAGGATTCGGCGGACGTTACAAAACCGAGTGTTCCTGATCAGGAGTTTGACGGCACTTTACACCACTTGTCTTTACATGCAATGCAGGGCACTAATGGTCCGGCAACCATTCGATTCCATGGCAGTATATTCGGTACCAACGTCGAAATTTTATTAGATGGGGGCAGCTGCGATAATTTTATTCACCCCCGCATAGTCCATCATTTACAACTTAAGATTGAACCAACCTCACCTTTGCGTGTTCTGGGCGGCACGGGTCGCATTCTTAGTAGTAATGAAACTGTGCAGACCGTTCCGATCCTGATAAATGGTCATACTCTGTTTTTGGATTTTTATGTGTTGCCCATTGTGGGTGCTGATGTTGTCATCGGAGCTGATTGGTTACAGACGTTGGGTCCTCATGTGGCCGACTATAATGCTTCGATGATCCAGTTTATGGCCGATGATCGTTTTGTTACACTACAAGGGTATCATGGTCCTTCGATTTCTCCTGCCACTTTCCACCACTTGGTTCGACTTCAACAAACTGACGTGGTTGCAGAATGTTTCCTGGTGGAATGTTACGTGGGCGAGCATTTAACAAATTTCAATGATGATTCTCTTCCACATGATTTGTTGGACGTGTTACAGCGCTATGAGCGCGTGTTTGATCTGCCTCAAGGATTACCTCCACCACGTGAACATGACCATCGCATTTTCTTGGTCCCTGGATCAGGCCCAGTAAAAGTTAGGCCCTATAAATATCCCGTTAGTCAGAAGGCCGAAATTGAGAAATTGGTTCATGACTTGTTGCAAGAGGGGTTGATTCAACCTAGTATAAGCCCTTTTTCTGCTCCAGTTATTTTAGTTCGAAAGAAAGATGGTTCTGGGCGATTTTGTGTGGATTTTCGGGCCTTGAATGCTGTTACAATTAAAGATGCTTTTCCTATGCCAACTGTAGATGAACTTCTTGATGAATTACATGGTTCAATTTTTTATTCTAAATTGGACCTACGCTCTGGATATCATCAAATTTTAATGCATAAAGAAGATAGGGAGAAGACAGCATTTCGTACTCATTTGGGCCTATATGAGTGGCTTGTTATGCCTTTTGGGCTTTCTAATGCCCCAGCTACCTTTCAATCTTTAATGAATTCTATTTTTCGTCCCTTCCTTAGACAATTTGTCTTAATTTTTTTTGATGACATATTAATTTATAGTGCTTCTTGGGATTCTCATTTACATCATCTTGCTTTAGTTTTGGATTTACTCAAGAAACATCAGCTTTTTGCAAAAAAATCCAAGTGCTCTTTCGGCCAAACACGTATTGAATATCTGGGCCATATTGTATCTGCCAGGGGAGTGGAGGTGGATCCAGCTAAGATCCAAGCTATTCAAAATTGGCCCACACCCACGACAGTGACTCAGCTGAAAGGCTTTCTGGGACTTAGTAGGTATTACCGAAAGTTTATTGCCAATTATTCCAACAAGGCCGGCCCACTGACACAACTACTTTGCAAAGATGGGTTTCATTGGTCTCCGGATGCTCAGATCGCGTTTGAGAAGCTTAAAATCGCTCTTACTCAGGCGCCCGTTCTTGGTTTACCGAATTTCACCAAACCATTTGTTCTTGAAACGGATGCCTCCGGGATCGGAATTGGGGCTGTTTTAAGCCAAGATAATCACCCTATCGCCTATTTCTCTAAGAAATTATCTCCTCGAATGCAAGCCAAATCCGCTTATGTCCGAGAACTTCATACGATAACGGAGTCAGTCGCTAAGTTTCGTCACTATCTGTTCGGTCATCCTTTCATCATCAGGACGGATCATGCGAGCCTTCGTCATCTTCTGGAGCAAACCATTCAGACGCCAGAACAGGAGGCTTGTTTGCCAAAATTACTGGGTTATCAGTTTTCTATTGAATACAAACCAGGTAAGCACAATCAGGCTGCTGATGCCCTTTCACGAGCTTCTTGTATGGCTTTATCTTCGATGAATAATGCTTTTATGGACTGGGTATATCAGCAATTGGCTTCTTCCTCTTTTATAGTCGATCTGCGCACTAAAGTCGAACAGGATCCTACAGCTTTTCCTCATTATAGTATTAAACAGGGATTGCTTTATTGGCGTCATCGTTTACTAATTCCACCTGATCATTCGGAATTAATTAAGCGAATTTTAGATGAGTTCCATTCTTCTGTCATTGGGGGACACTCAGGATTTCACCGAACTTTCTTTCGCCTTGCTCCTCTGTTTTACTGGCCTAAAATGCGTCAGGATGTTCGTTCCTATATTCGTCATTGTATGGTCTGTCAACAAGCTAAATTGTCCCATTTGCATCTAGTTGGCTTACTTAATCCGTTACCAATTCCTCATCGGATATGGGAAGATATTTCTATGGATTTTATCCTTGGTTTACCGATAGTTAAGGGCTTGGGGGTTATTATGGTTGTGGTTGACCGTCTCTCGAAATATGGTCATTTTGTGGCATTACCTGCTCATTTTTCTAGTCTGCATGTGGCTGAAGCCTTTGTCCAGCATATTGTTAAGTTACATGGCATTCCTACTTCTATTGTGTCTGATCGTGATCGAGTCTTCACCACCGCCTTTTGGAGGCATCTTATGAAATTGCAAGGGTCCCAGTTGAAATTTAGCTCTGCCTATCACCCTCAAACAGATGGGCAATCCGAAGCTTTGAACAAGTGTGTTGAAATGTACCTTCGTTGCTTTGTTCATGAGTTTCCGCGGCGATGGTTGTCTTTCCTACCATGGGCGGAATATTGGTATAATACTTCTTATCATCATTCTACCGGCATGACCCCTTTTAAAATTGTGTATGGCAGGGATCCACCTCCTCTCTTACGGCATTGCTCGGAGGATGATACTCCTCTGGATGTTTCCAAGCAGCTTGAAGAAAGGGATGCCGTGTTACAAATTCTCAAGAATAATATTCAGAAAGCCCAACTTCGTATGAAGAAGTTTGCTGATACTAAGCGAACTGAATTAGAATTTCAAATTGGTGATTTGGTTTTGGTAAAACTACAACCTTACCGACAACATTCAGTAGCACTACGTCGTTATCAGAAATTGGCGTTGGCATACTTTGGCCCATTTAAGATTCTTGCCAGAATAGGTACCGTGGCATACCGATTAGATCTTCCTGCCTATGCTAAGATTCATCCTGTCTTCCATATATCGGTTCTGAAGAAATTCTTTGGGGATGAACCTATTACTTCTTATTTCCCATTACCCCTTAGCACAGTTCCAGAAGGACCAATTTCTCAACCGATGGCTATTCTGGATTCTAGATTGGTGCAACGTGATTCTATAAAGGTCCAGCAATTTTTAGTCCAATGGGATAGTTCACCATATCCTTCCTGGGAAGACCAAGATTTTTTGGTTTCTACTTATCCATCTTTTGACCTTGAGGACAAGGTCTCTTTCCAAGAGGGGGGAATTGTAACAGATAAACCAGAGGCAGGCCCAAGTACGAGTAAAGGAAAAAGCCCAGTAGAGTCCAAGTCTACAAGGAAAAGTTTAAGGATCAGAAAAAGGCCCTGGAAGCTTCGAGATTTAGAAGAGAATGGCAATATATGAAGGAATAGTGAAATGAAAAGGGTGTGAATGATTTGGGGATCTTCTTCTGGACGGAATCTTCCGTATTTCTCTCTATTCTGTTTTTCTTTTCTGTTGTCATCTTCGTTTCCATTATACTGCATTTTATTTTTGAACTGATGTATGGATCAGCCTTGTACTCACTGAATATTTACCAGATCTATATTATATCAGTGGCTGAACTCAATTTTGGATAAATAGTCTGTTGAATTATTTTAACCATTACAGAGCAAAACAATAAGTTACATCATGAAAGTTTGTAGCGGAATAGTAGACATCCAGAGCTTCAAAATGAGTCCTAGTTCATAATTTTTGGATGTGTACTCACGAAAGCTAAGAATTGGTGCAAAAATCGCTGTACAATTTTTAGGAATGAGAGTTTTTGGACTAAATGGAATAGTGGTTTGGGGCTTATTCTTTTGCCGAAGAGATTTTCATGAGTTACAAGTAGCGATTTAATTTAAACCACTAATTTTAGAGCTATATTAAATTAGTTATGAATTTCCATAGTCATAAGAAATCATGATCCAACAAAGTGAGTACTTCAAGTTCTATTTAAAGAATTCTTAAATTCTTGGTCTTTTCAAGGGTACTTTTGGGTCACATATGGATTTTTAATGGCCAAACAACTTTGATAAGTGACCATAGAGTGAAGTTTTTCATATTAAAAGAACTAATTTAAAATATCAAAATCCCAATTTTTCTTAGGACTTTGATAGAACGGATAGCAAACGTGGACGCATAATCCATGAGGGTAATAATCAAGCAAGCAAGAGGCCACGAAATAAGTGTAGGCACAAGACCCATAGATAAAGAGCGTGAGAATGAATACTACAGATATCAAGTGTGAGTACTGTGCCCACGAATGTTAAGCTCAAGGTTTACCATAATGCGCCAAGGACTAATAATATTATTGTTAGTAACTAATGTTTTGTATTCAGTCCTTCTAGAAAATCATTTTTCAAGCATGCTTAGAGTCAATTGATCTTTGAACAAACCAAAATCTTCTTTTAACAATAAACTCATAACGGATATTGTATAACAAAATACCCCAGCATGAAAATTTGCATGAATGTCACAAACTTTTTCAGGCATGCATGGAATTGAGTTACCATCAGCCAACCAAAAAAAAAAAAAAAATCCTTTTGAAAATAATAAAAGTTCACAAAACATTTTAAAATATAGCATTATCTCAACATGAAAATTCATAAATATATCTTAGAAATTTCTAGCGATTCCATGCACGATCATAGATTATATCAAAAACCAACTGAAAATAAATAAATAAATAACAATAAATAAGGTCCTTGTTTTATGTAATTATTGAATATATCCTTCCAAGATGTTAAAGCATTAATATATCAATAAATGAAAATAAATAATGAAAAATTTTAAATAAATTTCCTCCATGAAACAATGGCTAAAAATTTGATAGTTTAACTTAAGAAAATATGACATGTAGAAAATATCATTCATAGAAATTTTAATGGGATACTATTCACTTGCCTATTGTACTCTTAAATATGTGATATAACCCTACCCAGCCGCTTTCGTATAGATGTAAACTCCTTAATTCCCTAATACCCAACATAATGCCATTGGCAGTGTTATTTTCTTTTACTCAAACTCTAAGAACTTACAAAACTATTTCAATAAAAACCCTTTTTTAAAATACTTGTTACTATTGCATAACTATCATAGTTAACATCCAAACATCACTTAAACATTTCATCGAACATTTTATATAGATCTTAAAGACTAACAAAAGAGCAAGCAAGCTTAGTTCTCAAATCAAAATTATTAAGTCAAATATTTAGTTCATTCATTAGTTTCATTATATACTTCATTGCTAATAACAATTATTTCATATTTCATATGCCAACCAAGAAATAATATCAATGATAAACTAGTACGCTATCTCAATCCTCAATTTGCAACAATTTAAATAGAAAGAAAAATGTGAGCTTCATTCACTTTTTGTGGAAAATATAATCACAAAAATAATTAATAATAAAATATTATCATACTTAGTTGTTAATCCCAACCTTTTAAACTTTAAAAGGCACCTTCCCTTATTCTTTTTTTTTTTAAACATGCTTCAAAACAATTTAACGACAAAAGCTTAACACCACAAAATATACATATTCTTAAACTTGTAACTACCGCTACATAAAGTGAAAAAGAAATCATTCATCAACTCTAATTCGTGCATCTGAAAGTTATAGGTAGGCAAATAAATTCCCTTCATTTCTACTCATTATAACCAGCATTATGTATGCATCAATCTTCAAATTATTCATCATATTAATTGCCACAATAATCAATCTCTTCTATGAAACAATTCATCAAGGCATCAAGACAACGTTGCAAAAAAGAGGAGTTTCAACTTACCTACACACTTTGCGATCTTAGTTGCAAAAAGGAGGAAGAAGAAGCAAAGAGTTGTTCCCTTACGTTCACAAGACAACGTTGGTTGAGGACAAAAGACCAAATTGCAGGACAAGACAAGAAGAAGTAGCAACACGATGAGGGATCGAGAAAGACAACTACGAACGGACGAACAAGGGCCGACCACCGGCAACGAAAATACATACAACGGAGGGAGACGGGAGGAGAAACAAATCTAGAAACTAGGGCTCGAGTTCGAGAGATTTCTATGACTTTCCCTCTCCTTTTCTTCTTCTTGTTTTTTTTTTAATTAGGTCAACCGTTTTCCTCTCAAAACTTAGGTAAAAAGATTCTCACTTCTCCCAACAAGTGTATTTCCTGAAATTTAAATTTATGTTCTCCTTTTTACGGGATGAGACCTCTTATCACCTCAACCAACAACTTATTGATCTTCTATTATCATATTGCTGCATCAAAAAAAAAAAAACTCTTCTCTTTTTTTTTAAAATTTTTTTTAAAAGGAGGGCATTTAAGTAATTTCCAGAATGTAGAAAGGAAACCCTTGAGCAGATTCCAATAGTTAGAGAACAATCAACCACTTCCCATGCCACTAGTCCACGTGCTTTTCTGAGTTGCTCAGCTACAATGAATAATTAAAATATTAATTAGCTTATTATTATATTTTTTCAGGGTCGTTATAGGTGATTTGATTATATGTAGGTGTGGTTGGCACAAAAAGATTATATGTAGGTGTGCCAATTTAGACCAGGGTAACATGCCTATGCCATGCTTTATCATTCCATAAAAATAATAGCAATTTACCAAAAATTGAACTATTGGAAATAATTAAATGTGATAAGCTGAAGCACTTGTGTTGCGTTCTATCCAATTCGTTCGAAGACAGTCCCTCAGCGTTGAAAGACTGTTCTTCCCTCAAATATTTTGAAGCCTGTACGGTTGCAGGAAACTAACCCCCCTTCATATAGAAATCATAGAAGGATATAAACTTTAGATGGAGAAGATTTCAACTAGATACGGTTGTGTTGGAATATTCTAGTCCATCCTTGGTGGATTAGGGCCTAAACCCAATTTAAGAAGGGTTATCGTGGAGAGACGAGTTATAAAGAGAGATATTTTTTTGTGGTTTAAAGGTTGCATCTATTGACATATAACTGTATGTTTAAGGGTCGCATCTATTCCTATGTGACCATACGTATATTAAATATATAGGATATGAGATTAAAAGAAAAGGCTAACCTGAATAATACACAATTCTCCCTCTAAAAGATTCTTTTATAAGAATTCTCTATCTCTTCCTCTCTTTAGTATATTTTATATGTAACGTGGTTGGGGTCTGCATTGGTGCTCTGATTTCGTGTGGGTACTTCAGCGAGTCAGTCGGATTCTAGGTATACTTAAAATTCTTACATGGTATCCTGATTGTTCGTGGCCAAAATTATGAATTTTTTTTCATGTAAAAAATATGCTCGCATACATTTATAATGCATTTTAGTTTGACATGCCCATATCTCCTGCGCATAGTTCTAGAGACAGGTATCAATCTGCCGCATTCATCTGGTAGTCTCTGTGATTATATGTCCCAGTTTCAAAAACACGTAAAAAAAATTAAATTAAAATCATCTTGTTGCTGGTATACACACACATATCTGTTTGTATGTTTGGAAATTATCTCTAGTGTGGGTCTCTCTCTCTATATATATATTATTTATTTCATGAATAGAAGCCATATGATAATATACATGTCTTTCTCTCCGCCAATTCGTAAGTTAATTTCTGTGGTATCATCTTGAGGCCAATATATTGTCTGCGAGTTCAATAGTAATTTTTTTTTTTGAATTACAATGACAAGAGCAAAAGAGCTCTTGAGGCCACTGCAGGCCAATACAGGAAATATACATGGGTGTGTTTGGGATAGCGGTAGAAAAAATGACTTATATAATTCGGGCTTATTAAAAATGACTTAATAAATAAGTCAATATTTGTAATGTGATTTATGTTTTGATGAGCGGTTGAATAAGTGATTTCTCATAAGTCAAAATGTGTTTGGATTAGCGATTGTATAAGTGCGTTTTTAAAAGTAAAAACTTGAAGGGCATTTGTATATTCTTCAAATTTTAGATAGATCATATATGTGATATCCAATAGTAACATATCATCTGGCCCAGGAAGATATCTGAATAAGTGATTTTTTAATTTTTAAATTAAAAATTAGTGGAAAAATTGAAGTTAGAAAATGTGATGCCAAAATACATAATTTCACATAAAAATATTACATAACTAATTGGATCACATGTCCCGTACAAATCGATCTCTAATCATGTCACGAATGTGATTCATATGGGTTGAAGATTATTCTATTTTTAAAGGTAATGGATAATATTATTCTATTTTAACACTTTCAGGGTACTTTGAACCAAAAAAAAATTAAGACAACATTATTCCTAATTAAAAACTTACTAAATATGTTTGCACCTTAACTCAAAATTTAATGGTATAGTCAATATTTATTATTTTTTTTTCTTAAAACAAAGGTCTGGAATGAAATGGGAGAAATATGCGGATGGGGGAGTGGGTAACATACACAGGTGGGGCCCACGGACGGGGGAGGGGAGTGGGTAACATACGCAGGTGGGGCCCAAAAAAAAAAACCGCTCCAGCTTTTTTTCAAAAATAAGTAGGTATCTTGGGCTTAAAATATAAGCTGCGTTTTTGGGTTTTTTGGATTTTTCAATAAGCTCTCCCAAACACAACTAAAACGGATTGCGTTTTAGTTGGGCTTTTTTGTGAAAAAACGGGCTTATTTAGGCAAAATCACAATCGTATATATATAGTGTTTGGAACAGCGATTGTCAATTGGGCTTGTTTCGATTGGGCTTGTTGTGATATTACTTTTGATAAAAGTTAAATTATGTAATGTGATTTGTGTTTGGATTGGTGATTGTCAATTGGGCTTTTGTAGAAATGAAAAAAAATGGTGTGTTTGGAACAGCGATTGTCAATTGGGCTTTTGTGATAATGATAAAAGAGAAATGTAATTAAAAATTATAAAAAATTTATAATAGTTTAAGTTGGGAAATTAGACAATTAAAAAATGCACAATCTAATTAGAAAAATATTACATAACCAATTGTATCACATGTTCCATACAATTTGATTTCTAATTGAGTCACGAATTTGAATCATTTCAAAGGAAGATCGCCTGCCATAATTTGTCGTGGAAGATTGTTCAGCTACACTATTATTTTCTACATCAACAAGATTCCCAGCTTCACCTTGGTGAAACACTACGTCTGCAATATCATTTCGCCTAATGAAATTATGAAGGGCCATTGTTGCACAAACAATGCGGATTTGTGTCTGATAGCTATACTTGCGCATGTTTTGCAACAATTGAAATCGATTCTTCCACACGCCAAAAGTCCTTTCAATTGTAGACCTTAAACTAGAGTGATAATAATTAAAGGTCTCATTAGCGTTTCTAAATCCGGGTTGGCAGCTAAATTCTGGAAGATGGTAACGCTCACGTCTATAAGGACCAAGGTACCCAAGTTGTGTCGGATAACCAGCGTCAACCAAATTATATTTTCCTAATAAAAGTTTAAATCAATCCAAACTATTAGATTCATTAAAGTGTAAAATGAAAGTAATTGAATAGAAGGTGACGGAGCAATACCTGCAGGTGGATGAGGGAAGTTATAAGATGGATTAGAAACAGCAGATTCGAAGACACGAGCATCATGTGCAGTACCTTCCCAGCCCGCCATAACAAACATAAAGCACATGTCCCAATCACATACAGCCATTACATTCTGTGTTGGATATCCCTTCCTGCCGATATATCTCTCACGGTTCGCACCACTGATCGCACACTTAATGTGGGTTCCATCTATTGCTCCAATAGCATCTTAGAAGAATGGATAATAACGGGGATCTTCTTTTATTTTGGGGTGGCATACACTGAATTCGGGATCGTACGGTCTGATATTTTCCCCCGCTAGACTAAAGCAAGCATCTAATACATTGTGCAAATGCCTACTGACCGTTTCCCCTGAATGTTGAAAGAGCTCTTGAACCACCCTATTGCCTACTCCATGGCCAACGGTGAGCAAGAACATGGCAACCATTTCCTCGATCCCAATGTTCGTTGAAATCTGTAAGCCATGTTCGACCAATTTATGACACAAGCTATAAAAGACATGTTTTTCCACTCTAAACATGTCATGACAGCGTGAACCATGTGTTGCCAATACCTCTTGCACCCAGTCATGACCGGTGCGTGTACTTGTTTTTCGCGGTTCTTTACACATAAAAGGCATCCAATATGCACAGATCAACGCAGTCAATTGCTCATACTCATCTACTTCATTATTTATAATATCTATAAGTCGAGACTGGTCATCTTCCTCCACTATGTCAGGTAAGTGTTGATTACTTGAACTTGCCATTGATTATGTACCCTAAGTGTGATTAAAAATTCAAGTATGAGTAATTAATATGAAGGCTAAACCACAACGTCTTTACTCATTTCAGTCACACACACAGTCTCATATTCAGCAAGAGGGAACTGTGCATTTAAAGAGGGAATTCAACAGAGGAAGCATCAACTTCGAAAACTTACAGAGCTAACAATTATATATGTGCCTTACCCGTTCAGCAATACAACAGTAATCAGTGGCTTGCCCTCTTCAGCACTTAGCTCCCCCGGCCATTGTTGCTACTAAACCGAAAATTAAAGGACAGAGCTGGTAATAAAGGAAAGAAGCAACAGAAAAATTACTTCATAAGCATAGTGAGTAATCAAAGTAATCCTTAAATACATCCCATCTCATATATTATGCTTACTGGAGAAAGTCTAAAAAGGCAGAGCTTGGGCTTTCCTCTCTGTCCACACTTCAGTAAGTATGCACCTTCCTTTATAGATACAATCGCCTGAACGGAGTTAAGAAGAAAACACAGATTAATGAACTAAGTCCAGATTCCAGATATCAGACATACTGAAAATTCCTTAACAATGCTTGCAGATTAACTTCCATGCTGATCTGACCAATACAAGCACACACACCAAAATATATCTAAGTGTGCAGGGGCACATGAAAAGAAAAGAGTGGAATAACATCTTGAGCACAGTAACACATGTACGGATACTCTTATGGTATAAGAGAACAGATTTCAGAAGAAAATTACATAAAACATCAGAATGAGACATTCATCATATCTAGTATACAAAGTGTGTTGGTGAAACAATATCAGAAAACATAGTAAAATTCAATGTCCTAGTAACATGGGGATATATAGATTCACAGAACCATCGATAACAATCAAAAGGACAGGGCACTGATAGATTTTAGGCATCAAATAGTTGCCTTCAAGCGATTCATGCATATAGTTAAAATAACAGAGTACAAATGGACCGAAACTGGCTGAAAATTCCTCATGTTAGTCTGGTTTCTAGAATAGGAAATAAAAAACATCAAAAATCGATTTTGAACAAGAATGAAACAACTCCACACATTGACTGGAGAAAGAACTGATAATAGTAAACCAACAAGAAATTTCAGAAATCAAACTCGTTTCATTGCAAGGAAATGATCGAATGCTACACAAAGAAGATGTGAGTGAGCGTTGGAGGGGGAAAGATTCAGAATTTCGCAATGAAACCCAGAAATCAACTTTCAAAATCGGCACGCTCATTATATTCTCTCATTCCCTCTGTTCGTATCTCTTCTCTCATTCCCTCTGCAGCATCTCATTTCTCATTATCTCCTCTGCACCGACTCTTCTCTCTTCTAATCATGTCTATCTCTTCTACCTCATTCCCTCTGTTCCTACTCTCGCATCTCTTCTATCTCATTCCCTCTTGCGCGATTCTTTTCTCTTTCACATCTCTTCTTTCTCATTCCCTCTGTTCCTACTCTTCTCTATTTCGCATCTCTTCTTTCTCATTCCCTCTGTTCCTACTCTTCTCTATTTTCCTCTTTCGAAACAATTTACATACCCAAAACACAACCATTCAATTGGTGTTCGAACCACTGACCACATTTTGTTCTAATTAACAGAAGAAGCTAAACAACGCAGTCAAGCAGCAGATCACGTCGACAAACAAGATCGACGAGAGGGACAGATGAAGGGAAATGAAACAAGATGAAGGTTAAATCAAGTTTCAAACCTCAGCAGCCAAACAGATTCACACCGATGGGCAAGATCCACAGCCACATCACCTTGAACTGGAGATGACTTCAACGCCAGCCAAGCTTAAACAGATCACCGCCACCAGATCAGCCACCCCCAGAGCCAAGCCCGACTAAAATTCGTTTTTGTTTTCTTGTTCTGCATTGTAAGATATAATTTTTCATAACAAGAAACTAGTGGTTAAGGTGGTGAGCGGCCTCATTCTCATAAAGAGGAAAACACAAATTTGAATCCCATAAAATACATTTATTGTGAGAGATGAAAACCCTTTACTTTTTAAGCCTCGAAATGATCCATTTTTTAATCAGTTTTTAGACTACATGTTTTCTGCGTAATATTAATTATGGATTATCATATATTGTAGGTGTTGTTACTGTCACAACTAACTAGTGCGGCCATTGCTTTATTATACATAAAACATGACCAAGAGATTCTAACCAACTGGATGAAAGAATGCTGGATTGTTACATGTCCCCTAAAACAATGTGGGAAGGGATAAAGGCTATCCAACCACTACAAATGCACACTGAAGATACGGATCAAGAGAGGTTTAGCGTTAGCTCTTTCTTTGTTTCAAGGAAGAAAAATACTTAATCACAATTATTACATAAATTTATTACTCATAGAAAGGCATAAGCTTCAGATGGAGAGAATACGTCAGGCGGATACACTGGAGACTTGAACCACATATTTTGGCACTACAGCTTTCATTCTCTTTGTAGTTTTTGGAGGGCCAGATGATTCCTTGATGAAATTTACGCCTAAGAATTCATTGATGCATTCAAAAGATGAGAGAAATTAATATAGTAGAGAAAATTCTTAGAAAAAACAAAGAAATTAACTACCTGATAGCCAAAGCAAAGAAAGGAAAACACTTTCTCCTAATACAAACAATACATTCTTTAAAAAAAACAAAGAGGAAGAAGAAGAAAGGAAAAAACCACTTGCAAAAACAGCACAAGAACCATAAGGAAAAAAGCACAATAAGAACAACTATACTACCAAAACAGAATCAAGAAATTCAGCCAATACCTTCTTTATTCACCCCACTGACATAATCCATCTCCAGTTGAAATAAACCCTTCCTCAGAATCTCAACATTTTAACCTAATTTTCAAAACACACCCTCGTTTGAGTTATTTACTGCTAACCAATTAGGAGTTTCATTCATTGATCTTGGCATCAATGACAGTCTCAACTATTTTGTACCAACCAGACTTGAGATTACATCATCCACCACACTTTGGCTCTTCTATTCACAATACAAGGATGAGCCATTCTTCACACAATTATGTAGCATTTCACAATCAGTTTCAATTTCTGTATTCCTTAGACTGATCTACCATTCTAACAGCCTTCCCCAGATATAACACCTCTGATATGAATGCAGATGAAGCGATGACCTTCCCTGCCAAACCAGTCATTGATCTTCAACTCATTATTGGCCCTTCTTTTGCTTACTTCTTGCTGCTACCTCCTTTCCCAAGCCATTTGCCCTCCAATATTCTTCAGGGTCTCGAGTGAGTTAGCCTCCATCACATCAAAAGCTTACAATGCACCTAACTTTCCACACATGCTGACAAACCAAGGTCAATACACTTTAAAGGAGAGCCAAAACCACACCCTCCTAACCCATTCACACTGCAGCAAGCAATGTTCCACAGTTTCTTCACAACCACCACATACCGCACAAAGAGGATTGTCATCACATTTCCTTCTGCATTAAACCTCTTTAGTAGCTAGCTAGGCTTCCAGTCACTGCCCTCCACATGACATGCTTGATTTTTGGGACAACTTTTAAAACCTAAATTTTGCGTCAATGGTTTCACTTAAAAGTTATTGATAGAAGTGATTTAAGTTTGCCCTTTAAATCCTTGAATTTGTTAAAATTGTCACATTGATTATGCTATTTATGCTTCTACGGTTTTCAGACCAATAATTTCCAATGACTGTTGGGTCTATTTCTTTGGGTTTTGGTGCTAGCTTTCAAAATCAATCCTGTGTGCTTCTATGTCTCAATCAACACAACCAAGCTACTCTAAAACTTAGATGACTCAATAAATCAACTCCTAAAGTCACTTGATATTAGAAAGCAAGGAATAAATAGAGATTAAAAGAATAGCAAGCAATACATTCTGTAATCTTATTTATCAGTAGTGATATTGTGTACATTATATAGAGCTGTGACCTTGTGATGCCTAGTGACACGTGTACAAGTGAGACACGGTTAGATCTAACTAACTCAAAGATTTGTTCAATCAATTCTAACCAGCTAGTGACAGCTTACTCTTTACATATATTCTAATATCCCTTCTGCAATACCGAAAAAAAATAACCAAGAAGGACAACTAACTAGGCAGGATGGGAATCATCACACAGTTCATAACACTCAGTGTCATAATACTCATCATCATAACAGTCATCATCACAGTACCACACATGGTTGATCACTTCAGCTTTGCTAGTGACATTCAGACGAGACCTGAAAAAGTCAAACAATCCTAGTGCCAGAGGTTTAGTGAAGATATCGGCAACTTGCTCAGTGGTAGGGACATAACCAACTTGAATGAATCCAGCAGCTATTTTTTCTTTGATAAAGTGAAGATCTAACTCCAAATGTTTTGTTTTTGAATGAAGCATAGGATTGGAAGCTAGGGCTACGGTAGCTGAGTTATCACAGCATACAAGCGGTGGACCCTCAGGACTGATATACATTTCTTGCAGTAAAGACATGACCCACATAACCTCAGTCACTGCATCAGCAACACTCCTATATTCTGCTTCAGTTGTATAACGAGCAACAACTTTTTGTTTCTGAGAGACCCAAGTAATTGGGTTTGGACCAAAAAAGGTACAAAAATCACTAATAGATTTTTGGTCCTCTTTGTTGGTTCCCTAATCGGCATCAGCGAACGCTTGAACTCTCAGTTGGGTGGCTGGTTTAAGTAACAAGCCAAAGTGTGTTGTACCTGTAAGGTAACGTAGGAGTCATTTAACATAGAGCCAATGAGGCATGCGAGGAGCATACAGATACTGACTTAAATGATTGACAGCAAATGTCAGATCAGGCCTCGTGTAACAGATATACTGAAGTTTGCCTAAAAGACTGCGTTATATTTTGGCATTAGGAAGAGCTGCACCGGAGTAGGAGTTTAATTGATGATTGGCTACCATAGGAGTAAGACTAGGATTAGCAACAATCAAGCCGGTTTCATCAAGAAGTTGATGGATGTATTTTTTTTTTTGAGAGAGAAAAATACCAGATGCTGATCTGGAAAATTCAATGCCCAAGAAGTAAGATAAATCACCAAGAACCTTAAGAGAGAACATAGTACCCATATGAAGCAGTAACTGACGAATACTATCTTCATTAGATCTTGTGATGACAAGATCATTAGCTTAGATCAACAAGTAAATGATGCCATATGAATCAGATCTCACAAAAGACATGGATTTGCTCTGGATGACTGAAATTTTAAACTACAGAGGAATGTTTGAAGCTTCTGAAACCAAGCTCGAGGAGCTTGTTTTAAGCTATAGAGAGACTTCTTAAGTTTACAAACTAGTAGATCACCTGTGGATGTAACAAACAGATGTTCAAAGCCTGGAGGTGGAATCATGTAAATATCTTTATTGAGATCTCCATTCAAGAAGGCATTGTTGAAGTCAACTTGGTGAAGAGGCCAATCATGAGTAATTGCAAGAGTAAGCAAAATTCTAACTATGTCTGCTTTTACAACGGGGCTAAATGTCTCATAATAGTCTGCACCTGCCTCTTGTGAGTAACCTTTTGCCACTAGGCGACCTTTATGCATAGCCAAGCTTCCATCAGTATGTGTTTTCACCTTAAAAAGCCATTTACAATCAATGGTTTTTCTGTCAGAGGGTAAAGGAACCATATCCTATGTTCCAAACTAGACAAGAGCATCAAATTCTTCCTGGGCAGCCTGACGCTAAGAGGGATTAGACAGAGTAGTAGCAATGTCTTGAGGACAGTCAATAGATTCAAGGGTAAGAAACACCTTTTGGTTTAAAGATGCTAGCCTTGGAACCAGTGATCATAGGATGTTGATTAGGAACAGATAAGGGAGAAGGAGAAGGAGTGAGAGTAGAGGATGAGGAAGGAGAAGCTGAAGAGGGAATGGAAGAAGAGAGTGATGGGGAAGGAGAAATAGTAGAAGAGGAGGAAGAAGCACAAGAGGGTGGGTTAGGAGTAATAAGGGAAGAAGAGTAAGATGGGGCAATAGGATGCAAAAAAGATGTAATAGGAGGGATGGAGGAGGTAGAGATAGATTACTGAACATTGTATTGACTGCCACCAGGAAAAATGGACTCATTGAACTTGACATGATGAGTAATGTAGAGTTTACCAGATTGAAGATCAAGACACTTATATCCTTTGTGATGAGTTTATCAAGACACATGCAACTGAACGAAAGGACAACTTGTGAGATTGAAAAGGTTGAGTAAAGGGAAAACACTCACAACCAAATACTTTCAACAAGGAATAATCAGGAAGCTTGCCATATAATCATTCATATGGGGTGACATTATGAATAGCCTTGGATGGTTACCGATTAAGCAAGAAAACTGTAGATAAAAATGCATTAGCCAGTAATACAATGACAAAGAAGCATGGGCAAGTAAGGTTAACCCAGATTCAACAATGCTTATATGCCTACGTTCAACTATACCATTCTGTTCAGATGTGTAAGGACACGACAACCTATGCTTAATGCCAAAATCAGGCAAAAAAGATTTAAACGCAAGGAATTTGTAATATCCCAATTTTTGATTAAGGGCAAATCATGATTATTGTGGATAATTATGAATTTAATTTGAATTATTATGTGAGGCTTACGTCGTTGACTACGGCACCAGTGTTGATTATACCTGATCCCAATGAGGCTTACATTGTGTACAGTGATGCGAGTAAGCAGGGGTTAGGGTGTGTCCTGATGCAGCATGGAAAAGTAGTGGCCTATGCCTCTCGACAGCTGAAACCACATGAGATGAACTACCCCACTCATGATCTGGAGCTTGCGGCAATAGTGTTTGCATTGAAAATTTGGCGTCATTACCTGTACAATGTGACTGTGGAACTGTACTGCGACCACAAAAGTCTCAAATATCTATATGATTAGAAAGAGTTGAACATGAGACAGTGTCAATGGATGGAGTTGCTGAAAGATTATAACCTAGAGATTAAATATCATCCGGGTAAGGCTAATGTCGTCGCGGATGCTTTAAGTCGGAAGCCGGTGCTAGTGGCAATGATGATGATCTAAGAGAAGAAACTGATAAAGGATTTTCAGGATTCGAATATCTTGAATGATATCCTGTGTGCCAGTTATGGTGTGGTCTAAGGGGAGAATGACCTGAGGACTGAGATTGAAGAGGCTCAAATGCATGATGAGCGAGCCCAGTCGATCCGAGCTATGATTGAGTGAGGAGAGACTCGAGACTATGACTTGTCACCAGGTGGACTAGTGCGTTATCAGAAGAGAATCTATGTACCACTGAAGGCGGAGTTGAGATTGAAAATTCTTGATGAGGCTCATAAGAGTCTGTATACTTTTCACCACGGTATGACCAAGATGTATCACAATTTGAAATCTATGTATTAGTGGCCAGGGTTGAAGAGTGATGTGACGAAGTATGTGGCGCGGTGTCTTACCTGTCAAAAGGTGAAGATTGAACATTATAGACCGCCAGGTTTGCTTCAGAGTCCAGAAATTCCAGAATGGAAGTAGGAGAGTGTGACCATGGATCTAGTGGTGGGTCTGCCCAGGATCAAGAATTACGATGCGATCTGGGTGATTGTTGATCGACTCACGAAGTATGCGCACTTCATACCTATCAACGCTAGCTATTCTCTTGATAGGCTAGCTGAGATCTATATCAAAGAGATTGTGAGACTCCATGGTACACCGAAGAATATTATCTCCGATAGAGATCCTTGGTTTACTTCGAGATTCTGGAGGGCTCTACACGAAGCTATGGGTACTCAATTGAGGTTTTGCACGGCCTACCATCCTCAGATAGACGGACAGTCAGAGAGGACTATCTAGACTTTAGAAGATATGCTGAGAGTGTGTGTCCTAGACTTTAAAGGAAAGTGGGACTACTATCTTCCATTGGCTGAGTTTGCTTATAACAACAGTTACCATGCGAGCATTCAAATGGCTCCGTATGAAGCACTGTATGGGAGAAAGTGCCAGTCACCATTGTGCTGGTCAGAGTTGTCTGAAAGGAAGTTGTATGGGCCGGATCTTGTTGACCAAACCGCTGAGCAGATCTGAGTTATCAGGAAGAGGCTCCTTACAGCACAGAGTCGTCAGAAGAGCTATGCTGACAAGAGGAGAAGACCTCTTGAGTTTGAAGTAGGGGATCATGTTTTCTTGAGAGTGTCTCCGATCACAGGCATCGGGAGAGCGATCAAGCGGAAGAAGCTAAGTCCAAGATACATTGGTCCGTTTGAGATTCTGGCAAAAATCGGGCCAGTGGCATACTGGATAGCCCTACCCCTGAGTTTGAGTAGACTGCATGATGTATTCCATGTCTCGTAGCTCATTGAGTATGAAGAGGTTGAGTTGCAAGATAATTTCACTTATGCGGTAGAGCCAGAGCGTATCATTGATCGATAAGAGCGGCGGCTCAGGCACCGAAGCTTACTGTTTGTGAAGGTGGTCTGGAAGGGTATGTCTCCAAGAGAAGCGACTTGGGAGGTGGAAGCGGACATGAGGAAAAGATTTCCTGATTTTATGCCCCATGATGTGTAAGAAATTTCAAGGGCGAAATTTATTGAACGGGGGGAGAATTGTAATATCCCAATTTTTGATTATGGGCAAATCATGATTATTGTGGATAATTATGAATTTAATTTGAATTATTATGTGTTTTATGGCAAAATTAAGTAATATGTCACAATTAGTAGAAATTTGAAAGAATGGAATTATTGGCTTTAAGTTGGTGATTAATGGGGAAATTAATTACTAACTAAGAGAAAAATGGGAAGTGTGATTAAATGACTAATGGATGGGTTAGAGAAGCTAATTGGTGACTAAGTGTGTGGGAACCAATAGAAAGGTGACATGTGGCAAGGTTGTGGGTGTGTGAAGGGAGAAAAGTCAAATGGCATTGGAAAAGGATATTTTCTCTCTCTTCTTCTCTTACTTTCGGCTGGACATTGGAGGGAGTGGGAAATCATCATTTCCTTCATCACTCTTCACTCTTCACTCTTCTCTCTCTCGTTCTCTCTCTCCTTCCCTTTCTTCCATTTTTGAAGCCCCCTTTGTTTGGGCTTTTGTCCGGTGGCTTAGGCAGGAGATTTTCCTTGCCAACATGGGCTTTTGGTATGGGTTTGTGTGAACAGGCTTGACTAGTACTGAGAAGTTCTTTCTCAAGTTGTGGCTTAGGTTGCTGGGTGTTAATGAGTGATATTATAGTGTTTTTTGTCGTATCTAGTGATATAGGCAGGTGAGTTTCAACATATGCTTTTGAACGAAAGAGAGAGTATTGGTTCTCTTTAGAGTTTGCTTCTCCTTTGAGATTCGCAACCTTGCCCACGATTTTAGTTTTGTTGCCTATTGACTTTATAACCTTTGCTCTGCTTTGCCGTCCTTTTGTCACTTCTATGGGGTTGGTGGTGCTTTGAACTTTTGCTTGCTCAGTGGGGGTATTCCCTTTTTAATGATTGTCACTACTATCGTGGGTTGCCAACAAGTTAAATCTATTAGCAGAGCTATCACCCTTTTGTTGAGTACCTTCAGTATCCCTCTTGCTAACCCTATTAGAGTGCCATACTCGAGATGGTACTTTCATCCATTCTTCAAAAAGTTTCTCTTCACGCTCCTTTAATTCACCTGCTTTGCTTTCCATGTTGGAAATTGGGGTTGCAGTGGTTGCCGGACTAGTTACCATCGGGTTCACTGGAAGGTTTACTGATGCATCACTATGTTGTTTTTGTGGGCATGACACTTCCAAATGCTCATACTTGCCACAGTGATAACATATAGTTGGGAGCTCTTCATACTCCACAAATTGTGTGATTCCATCCAACTTGATCATTGAGATAAGTGGCTTTGTGAGGTCTATCTTGACTGCCAATCTAGAAAATCTAGCTTTATCCACACTTGCAGTATTATAACCAATTTTTAGCACATCCTAAATCAGCTTGCCAATGGCATGAAGCACACTCTTATGGTAATAGTGGTAGGGAAGACTTGGTAATCTTACGCATGCATAAACTTGCTTAATCACCCAAGGTCCTCCAAGCATAGCTTTTTGATAGTCCTCTACGTTATTGAGTTTTACCATGAAACATCCCTCTTCTAGTTCGGTGAGCTTAAAACCACCGGAGGTCTGCCACATGTTAACAATCTTGGTATAGAGGGGACTTTGTCTAACAAATTGTCCCAGGATTTTGACAACCACTGTGTATTTCATACACTCTGCCATGATATCTTTAACCCGCACTGAGAAAAGGTGATTGAGGGAACAAGTCCTTCCATAGCAATCTTGTAATCTCCAACCTCTATGTTGACATTATCCTCTGGTGGCAGCGGGCTTAGAGTCATAGTATTTCCGTTTTGTAATAGTGTGTCTTTGAACGAGACTGGCGTGTGAGTCTCCTTAGTTGAGTCACCACTCTCTGGTTTCTCTTGCCCTGTTTTCTTCGTGCTTTCATTTGGCAAATTTTCGACATACATTCCATTACTTGGTTGCGTTAGACTCGCTATTCTAGTTTTTTCCTCTCCAAAAAGCTATTTTTGGACTGAGGCCAGATTGGGCTCTTCCTCAACATCCAGGTCGTCATTTCCCATGACCATTTCAGCATCCTGATCCAATCCTTCATCAGTTTTTCCCTTCTTTATAGTACGCCTATCAGCTGTCCGTGGGGTTCTTTCAATCCTAGCAGCAAGTAGTATACCAATGGTTCGGTCTCAGTTTGTGTTCCTTCTAGCAATCGGGCTCACACTTCTTTCTCTCCATTCCACCTTAGGAGATGGTGGATTGGAGTCGCTCATTTTATTCCTCCGCTGCAGTAGGCGGTGGAGGTGTCTTTATCAGTTTGACCTTGCCATAATAGGTGACAAGGAGATGGCATGATTTTTAAGTTAAAGTAAAGAAAATCATAAAAGCAGATTCTTATTTCTCGTTGGAGAAGCCAACTTTTAGCTTTGTGTATATCATGGTCACGTAAGGTATTCGTTCACCTATGTAGTGCCCGTTTGGATTAGTGGTAGAGAAGTAGTTTTTTTACCATCTTACTTTTGGAAAAGTAAGGTAGGATTAAAAGCGAAATTGTAAATGTGATTTGTGTTTGTATTAATGGTGGCAAAAGTGACTTTTTTTCTAACCTCGAATCTGTTTGGATTGGAGTTTGACAAACCCATTTAGATGTAAAATGACTGAAAAGAGCATGGATGTTATTGAATACTATATATATATATATATATATATTATTTGTATATATTGAGATACTTGAAGTGAAAAAACATAAATAAAATTTGATTAAAAAAACTTCAAATATTATTAAAAAATAGACACTAAAGTACTTCACTAAAAATGGATAAATTGATATTTATATTACAATGCATACATGAAGTAGATCATTATTGAATCATCTACTATTAACAAGTTGGTCTCTGATTGTGTCACGAATATGATTTATTTGTGTTGAAGATAATCTACAAATAGTTGAGGTGGATGCTACATCAACTGGATCATTGTTACCTTCACCATGTATATTTCCTCGTTCAATATCTTGAAAAGCCACATCTGTTTGGGAATTTCCGAATTAGATTATGTATAGCCATTGTTGCACAAACTATATGAACTTGTGTTTCAAAACTATATGACTTTATTTCCCCCAATAGTTGAAACCTTTACTTCTAGACTCCAAACATCCTTTCTATAGTGATCCTCAAACTTGAATGATAATAATTGAACATCTCATTGGGATTTGCAAATCCCTTGCGTTGCCTGAAATCTAGAAGGTGATATCGCTCACATATATACAGACCAAGATATCCAACTGGTGTTGGATAGCCAACATCGACTAAATAATATTTCCCTAATAAATAGATAGAATTTAATTTAGACTGTAAAATTATAGCAAATGTGAGGAAAAAAAATACAAAGACGCTATGTAGGTGTAGGTGTTGAAGATATACCTTGAGGTGGATGGGGGAAATTCATAGATGGAGTAGAGATAGCCGTTTGGAAGATACGAGCATCATGTGTAGTTCCCTCACACCCTGCCAACACAAAAGTGAAGCATATATCCCAATCACATATTGCCATGATATTATGTGCTGGATATCTCTTTCTCTCGATATATCTCTCTTGCTCTGACTGACTGACCACACATTTGATGTGAGTTCTATCAATTGCTCCTATTGCATGCTGAAAATATAGGTAATATCGCCGATCATTGCATATTTTTGGGTGACAATAATGGAACTCAGGATCAAGTGGTTTGATAATTTCTGTCGATAGATTGACACAAGCATTTAAAACTATATGGATTGGAAGATCCTACTGACAGTTGCTCCTGAATGTTGAAATCATTCATGTGGGATCTTATTTCCTTATGCATGTCCAAGTGTATGTAAAGAACATGGCAACCATTTGTTCAATTCCAATGTACCTAGTTTTCCTTAGCATATGTTTTACCAATTTAGAGCACAAGAGAAAAAAGACATTTTTTTCCACTAAAAAATTTTCATGACAAATTCCATTATGCCCTTCCAATACCTTTTGCACCCACTTTGCACCTGTTTGCTTACTAGTTGTGCATGACTCTTTACAAATATAAGGCATGAGATATTGAGCCATTAAGGCACCTACGTGTTCATACCTTATCATCTCTTCATCTAAAAGAGATAAGAGTTGGGGCCTTCTTTCTGAACGAGATGGTCGTACTTCCTCCGTGCGCTCTGAAATATCTTTATTGCTCAAACTTGCCATAGATGATGTAACCTGTGTTTTTTCCAAGATTGTACAAAATCAAATACAATTAGAAAAAGTGCAAGTACGACTAAATAATATAGCAAAAGTTAGTAACATTCATAACTGGCATAAAACATAGGTGCGTCGTCTAACATAAGTACTATCATAACATACATAAGGTAGGATATCGATATAACTACACATGATGAAGTTTTCAAAAGTAACATAAAATGGAGTTTAGGGCTTCGGGGCAATCTAAAGATGTGGGTTGTTGTAAGCATGTTCCTGCAACCACTCCAGTAAGGCTTCTTTGTTTCCTTTCAATCCACCAAACATGTTGCGAGGCATCTGGTGCATCATCACATTACAACATCGGCGGCAAAATTTCTTATCATTAACAACTTCTGGAATTGTGAGTAACTCTGCTACGACGTCACTCGCTGGTGCATCACTTGTGGACATCTTTCTTATCTCCTGTAATCTATTCGTAGATACATCAACTATTCTACTAACTGCGCCTGCTATTACTTTGAACGTTGGTGTTTTTTTTCTCTTTTGATTTCTTGGACCCTACATCCCTCTTTCTCTTCCCACTATTTCACAAACCACTAAGTCTACTATGTGTGGTGTTTGGTGCACTAGGTGTAGTGTTCATTGTCAACGTTATTCCTTCGAAATCACTAGTCACTCCCACACTACCTCCTATAGGAGGACCTTCAAGATCTTCCTCACTATCTCCCGATCCTTCTTCTAGGTCCATTGTGGGTTGGTAGACATCGTCTTCATCTTCACCCACTGACATCTGCTATGTAAAAGACGGTGTGAACATGTTGCTGCCCGATGCCATAACATCCTTAAATATAATTGCCAATTCTTTGGCATACTGGAGGCCTTTGTACCTATACTTTGCATACTCTGCATTCTCCTGTATGGATATAATAATATGACAATACACTTAATAATAATAATCATAATCATATGACATAAAAATTCAGCCCTCTATTATAACAACAACAACAACAACAACAATTTTTCACCTAAATTTTCCTCTCCCACCACTCATCTTCTATAATAACCATACTCCTTGTTGAGTTAAAAGCTATACCGGTCTCTCTCAAGAATAACTTATCCCATGCCTTCCATTCTTTGCTCAGGCTATCAAACCTATTTTTAAGTTGCTTCTTGTCATATGATCATCCCGATTTCTCATTAAATGCACATCTAATGTATTTCCACCCATCCTTCGTGAATGAAGATCCTTGACGTTCTTTCCTGTAGATTTGCTTAAAGCATTCATGGATGAAAATCTCTATGGTACTTACATCCAACGTTACTTTACATTTGTCCTTATTCATACTTGTATGTGAATTATAAAGAAATTAACACAAACATATATTCAATTATTTTATTGCTAGTCATTTATAATTAGTGGCACAATTTTTAGTGTCTACGTTTCATAAACCATGCATGCATGTTGGACTTCTTTATTAAAGAATTATTCAAAAAAGGAGAAGGGTGTTTAATTTTTCCTATTGTCATTTTCAAACAATGAAAATATCAAATTTGAACAACGCTGTGAAGGATAAATATTTTCGCATATAAATTTTAAATACACCATTTTAGAATTAAAAAAACATTTACAAAGCCATTTAGTCCTGTGTTGGTAATCCAAATCAATTCAAAGAAGTGGATAATTGAATATCACATGTAGATTTAGCACCAACAAACTAGAAAAATATATACATTAAGGAATTCATGGTAAGAAATCACCAAACCATCAGACAGACAAAGAACTAAAAAGGCTATCACCTTTGGTGCACCATAAAAATGAACATTCAACATCAAAATTTCAGCCGAGACAGAATTGCAGTGCAGTGAAATAGAAAATAAAATATTTATAAAATTACACAAGAGAGATCAATTGAACCAGTATACATCAATGTGGAGCAACATATTTTAATATCAGTATCAATTTATGGAATCTTAATCTAAATTTCACCTCACAAATTCCAAACGAGCCAAGAAAAAAATTAGATTCTGGTCCTCAACCGAATTGGAAAACAAGGCAACCAAATGTGAACTAGTCAGGGGAAACAAAGAGTGCGATAGAGACTTGAGTCCTCAACTTAAAAAAAAACAAATTATTACTCAAAATCCACATTTTTCGGCCACGACAAACCAACACACACACAAAAAATCCATATTGTACTTCGAGCAATAATGACTATACTTCGAACACAATCCACAAAATCTCTCTCTCTCTCTCTCGTTTTGCTATATCAGTCCCTATCATCCCATCATCTCGCCTTCTCCATCCCTATCATCTCGTCATCTTCTTCGCTTCTCATCTTTCTAGCTCACATAGGTCACAATGACTATATTTAATGCTTATCTTTTGTTAATCAATATTACTAGCATCCTCTCGGATATTGAATCCTAATTACTTGGCCTTTTGTCCCTAATAACAACATTTTAAATGAACACAGCAAGTCACATTGCTCCTCTAGCATCATCTTGATTTGATTAAAACTAAAATCTAGACAAAGAAACGAAACTTGGCTAATTTTCTATTTCCTCAAAATAGGACAGATAGTTAGAAGCTAATAAAAGCTGAATCTTACCTAAGGATTAATAGAAAATCTTCACTGAATCGTCGTGAGTGCTTGCGAGCTTCGTAACAGAGATTGATCGCAAGGTAGAAAAATACTGATGTCTATGCTTTTTACCCGACGCTGGTTGCCTATTCTTGACGAAGATATGACAGAGACACAGTAAGGAGATGCAGAGACAAGAACCGGCCACCTCATACTGTTTCGACGATTTGCAGAAGCTCTGATGACCTCTCCTCTCTATCCCAAGTCATGGATCTGGACCTCCTAAGTCCCGGTCGCATAGATCGCCTCAAGACAAGCACAGTTGAACAAAAAATTTCACCACAACCAAGTGCCTTGGCTGACCACAGTGAGACGCCGACGAGAGGCAACCTCAGATCAGGAGGAAACACTGAACCACTGAAGGCAAGCCATGAGCTCAGTGGTGAGTGTAATGAAAACACATAGATTGCCACTGCGTACACCTGAACGACTCTTCACATACGGGGATCTGGGCGGTGCTATGACCCACGACGACGACGCTTACACATGGAGATCTGGATGGAGCACTCGGACATGCAACCGCAGAAGCTTAGAGTCGAACGAAAACCACAGCTCAGAAATCACCTTTTGCATGCGTGAACAACAGTCAAGGAGTTTGGTAAGCAAAAAATTCAATGCTTCCAATGGTCCTCTGCAGCATTGATGTTAGAAGTGCAGTGGAGGGAAAAGCAACGCAAATAAGCTTCACAAAAAAGCTGCGGTTGTGATATAAGCATAATGGATGTTACAGCTTTGCCAAATGGTGCAAGTGTCCAATGGCCTTGTTTTAAGCAAAACGTGTGGTAATCTATAGCAACCACTTTGCCAAACAGGCCCGTACTCATTTTCCTCAGCTTAATAATACTGCTTCCAACCGAGCCCCAAAAAAAAAAAAACAATCCTGCTTCCAACAACCAAAAGAATTAGAGAAAAAGGATCGACACTTAAAAATTAATTTAAAATATACTATAAAAACTCTCACCAGCACGTACTATTTATAACCATGGATCACGTTTTTTTCCCCTCAAGAGAAAGTTTGAGAATTCTAATATAATAAATATATCTTTGCGTGTGTTTGTGTGGGCAAATAGATATATACAATCACGGATAAAGGAACATTGAGGTGTCGTATGTTTGTTGTAATGTCAAAACCTCTATCTGGCCAAAAAAAAAAAAGTCAAAACCTCAATTATTTTTTTTAATCATTAAATTTTACATAAAATAAGATTGATATCCTATAGCATAGTGATAAAATGGTCAATTTTATATATTTTTACAATTTGTTTTTTAAAAATACAATAACATTATGTTGTTTTGATTTATTTTAGAGTTAATACAATTTTTAGTCCTTTTGATTTTGGTCTCTTAAATTTCTAATAATGGGTTTTAGTCTCTTAAGAGGCAAAATGATCCTAATTTTTATTAAATTATAACGACCAATGTTTTAAATGAAAAGAAACTTTAAAGATCAAAACTTATAATTTGAAACTTCATAGACTAAAATTAAAATGAGAAAAAATTTGAGCGACCAAATATTGTATTAACCCTTTATTTTATTTGAAAATTGCAAAAATTTGTCACACCCTATGATATCAAATTGTTTATAATTTTATATAAAATTTAACAATAAAAAGGAATCAAACAAAAAAACGATAGTGGAATGTTAGGACATTATAAAGGACATTTAAGAGCAGGCCATATTGGCTTACTATATATATATATATTGGATAAAACTTTGGTCAAGTAAAATATATCTACTAGGTCAAATTATCTAATCACATACTATTGTTAGTTGTTAAAATGTATATGTGCCCTTGTAATAAATTCACCTATGAATACTTATAAATTTTTGTATAAAGTAAATTAGGATTTGTAAATTCTCTTATAAACACTTATTATTTTGCTATTATTAGTTATCAGAATGTGTATGTGTAATGATAAATTCACTTATAAACTTGATTTGTTGAATATAAATAACTTGATCTAATGAATACTTGTATCTTCGTAAATATTATCTCTCCTTTTTATTGTTTATTGTTCTTGTTGCATGCCCTCCCCCAGGTTCCGAGCTCTTCTTCGGCTGTATGATTTTCTGTTGGGCCCCCTGCTCTGTAACGTCGTATAAACTTATGAATGGCCCATTTAACTCTATTAAATTTGTTCTAAATTATGCAAATACTATTTTACTCTATTAAACCTTGTATATTCTTATGCATATACCGCATCTTTTTTTTTTTTAAATAAAAAAAAAGACTCCACTTAGGTGCCCTTGAGTGGAAAGACACAATCCTTAATCCATCATCCCTCACTCTAACCAAACACCTTTTTAAAAAATAAAATAAGAAAAGCCATTTCTCTCCCGCTTGTTCCTTGCAAAGGGGCCAATTCCTCCATCATGAGTTTGTGCATGTTCGTGAGAACTGAGAAGTAATGAATAAATAAATAATAAACGAATTGCTCTCTAGAGGACAAAGTGTTACACACACACACACACTGCCGACAACAAATATTCTGTCCAAGATCACGTTTGACGAGAACGCGTAAAGAAGTGGCCACTATTGACTGTTAAAAATGATTTACAAATAAATAATCCCTATAAAGCCATATGATGCATTATATTATACTTTATAAATAAATAATCCCCTGCCACAACACGTTCACTTTATAAGGTTAACACCTACTAAGGCAAAGAGAGGTGGTCACAATTCAAACAGGACATATATAGCTGTTATTGCTAAATCATCTTCTTCGTTCTTCTCAGGCATCAAATCATTGCTAGCTATCTTCCTAAAAGCCTCATGTAATACTTCAGTCAGTAAAATTTTCTCTTTATTTACTTTATTCGTTTCTTGTTTCTCTTCGCTTGTGTCTCTCCCAGGATTAGGGTTTTCCATCCTCAAGAGTTATATTGTATTAGATTAATTTATTTAAAGAGTTATATTGTAGGGTATTTATGGGGCTGGGGTGTTTGCTGCGTTTTTGCAGTTGCGCTCGCCCCTGCTACACCCCAAAATTTTCCCCTACTCAACTGTTTTTTTTACGTTTCTTTTTATTATCAAACTCTATATAAAATAAGTGACATTTTGATATCTTATGGACAAAAACTAATGAAGTTTTCAATTTTTTTATGATTTTTTCAAAGATTTAATACTCTAAATCTTTTTCAATCAGAGTATTAATCGTTTAAAAAATCATAAAAATTGAAAATCACATCATTTTTTTTTCTAAAAGATACCAAAGTGTAACTCATTTTTTTATAGAATCTAATGAAAAAAAGAAATATAGAAAAAAAATTGCGAGGGGGGAATTTTTGGGCGCAGCAACTCCCCTGGAAGTATTTTTGTCCACCTTTCAAAAGTGACCATGCTGACATGTTCTATTTTTAGTTCAAAAGAATTTCTTTTTTGAAATGTTTGGAGTATTTTCCTTGTGTCGAAGGTGACAAGTCACCTCATTCGGAGTCCTCAAAGCATAAGACACATCACTTCCAACCAGATTTGTACCGTGTGTGTATATGTAAATGTTAGGAACAGACCTCCCAGGAGGCAATCTAAATTGTTTGGTTTGTTCTGATATATGTATAAAAAATCATGTTCCAATCTTGATTTGTTAATTACTTTGTTTGGAGAGAAATTGAATGCGAAACAAAGAATAATGGAGAAAGGAGGAGCTGGTGGAAGGCCAAAGGCAATTGACATGTGGGGACACGTTACGGTATTGGAAGGGAAGAAGAAAGTAAAGTGCAAATATTGTGGATTTGAGTTTGCAGCAAGTGCTAATAGAATCAAATCTCATATTCATCAAATTAAGGGTCTGGGAATTCGACTTTGTACTCAGTTTCCTCAGCTTAACAATACTACTTCCAATGAAGAGAAACAGGATCTCCGTGATTCACAAGGTATGAAGTAATTTTAGAAATTGAAAATTTTATTGGCATTTTGATTTAGGTTCTTCTCACTAATAAAATCTTTAATGGGGAATGTTTTCCAATTTTCTAAATTTTAGGGATTCTCACCTATATAGGAATTACTGAAGAGTATTTTGTTATTTTCATATCTAGGATTATTGCCTTTTTGTCGAACCCATACGCCGCAGTTTCTCCCATAATAATAAAAGATACCCAATTGGGATACACTCAAAACACCAATATAGTAAAAAAAATTCAGAAAGTAACTAAGACGCGAGACCCTATATTACTTGGACACCGACTTCTAAGACCTACAGGTCTAAGAATCTAGGCAAATGGGACACATTATGAAAATAAACATTAAAGGTCTTGACATTAAAAAAATGAAAAAGTAAAAAAAAAAAAATATTAAGGAGTGATCATAGAAAAAAAGAATGATCATTACTAACTTTATAAGAACATTATTATTATTATTATTTTTTTTGCCAGATTACAAATATAATCAGGCACCCTAAAGGCTTAAAACCCACACAGGTGTGAAATGTGCAGTTGAGGAAAAAACAAAGAACATTAATTTTTTTTAAAATAAAATCTGGAATTCATAATCTCAAAAGAGATAATACAACAAAACAAAACTAGAATGGAACTAACCTTCATAAACCTCAATCTCTTGAATAAAAGGAGGTTGATATAAAGTCTGAGCTGTAAATTTTGAAATTTCAGTTGTAAACATGTTCTTATTTTCATATTAATCTTCTCTCAAGATTCTTAATTGCCATAATAATATATCTTCATATTGCAATATTAATTTCACCTTATTTCGTGATCTTTTGTCAAGTAGTTTGTGGAATGGACAAGTGTTGGATCGTAAATGTTTTTTCCCCTTATTAATTAGCACTTTTTCAGGATCTTAGGAGTATTCCCACAAATACAACATGTCACATGCTCGTTTGGTCACGCATAAGAATTGTGTTGAATCACGTGCATTTTATTTTCTTACATTTTTAAAAAATTATTTCATCCAAATAAGGGGAGGGTAGTCTCTATTAAAAAAATTTCTTAGCTAAACAACGAGAGGGGAGCAACTCCCCTTACCTCCAAAAACCCACACCAGACATTATGTGTTAAAACTATGAATTTCAGCGGTGAATTTGTGTGCAAAGCAATTCTTTTTTTATAGTGAAATTGCAAAAGCAACAACTCAAATTAAAACATTTAAACTATGAATCACTAGTGACTAGGCTATTAAAATAATTCTCACTTACTTCATATATGAGTTATTATTGCATACCCCAATATATAATAACAAATAGGGAATATCCTTTTTATATTCAAGATTTCTATTCATCACAATCCACAATCCAAAAAAATATGAGGCACTCAGTTTTCTGATAAATTAATTCATATACAATAATAGTATTTAATTTCATATATTCAAGATGGAGAAGTAAAATATATACTTTCAATCCCATGTGTGTCAATCAATGAAAACTTGATGGAGGGCTGAACACATAAACCAGCATCCTGACTTATTCCGTTATGCGTAAAACAGGTTCATCAATATTGGATAGGCCAAGAGAATATTACAAACTCAATGAAACAATGCTTGATTGTTACATTTCCCCCAAAACAATATGGGATGGGATAAAGTCTATTCAACAAGCACAAACCAATACAGAAGCTATGCATCCAGAGAGGATTAAAGTCGGCCCTTTTTATGTTTCCAGTATTGTTAATGAAAGTGACTTACGCTTGATACAATATAGTTTTGAGCATTCAAGGTTAGATTCATATGCTTACAACTATATGATTGGTGTTTGTGTGTGTGTGTTTATAATATAAAGATTAATTATTCACTCATGACCTTTTATGTTTTTTTTAGTGATAGATGTATACTTTTTTCATCGTCACATTCATTTTTCTATCAATCTCAATTGACCACAATTAGACCGCAGACTCATTTAGATTCATGGGTCAGTATTTACTTATACTTTAATTTTGTTTTGTTATTATTGAGCAAGTTCTTGGTTATATATGTTAGTGTTCATTTTTCCTATTTTCTTAGGTGATAGATATTTTTGCTGGTATATTGACTGAAATTGAAAGGAGGAAGAAAAGTGAACCTTTGAATTGGTATCTTCCAGTGATGTTTTCGGTGATTTCTTATTACCTTTTCAATTGGAGTTCGTGAATCTAAGACAATTTTATTGATAAGAATATTTAAGGGTTCTTTTGTTGTAGACTGCAGCGCTTAATAATGGTGATGTAAGTTCCTTCATTGAGTTTGTTCAGCGAAATAATATGAGAGATAACTACATGTCTGACTTGGTATATTGTGAGAAGGTAGCATCTTTTTATCTAGTTGTAATTGATGTTTCATTTATCTTAATGATTACTCTTTTTGGCACTATGTTAATTTGCTTTGTTTGATAACAACTTACAGATATTTATTCCTGTTCATGTTGGAAAAAATTCGAGTGGACATTATTATCTATACATTATTCACATGAAAAATCAAGAAGTTGAAATATGGGATTCCTTATGTGAACAATTTATGGATAAAACTAAACGTGACCAAGTAACAGAGAAATTGGTAGGTGTTGCTTAAGTATGTTTTTTTTCTATAATTAATATATATATATATTGATATTTTAATTCTTTACAGCTAATTTTTGTGTAGTTGCTTGCCATGGAGAAACTCTTCGTGGATGTCATGTTCACAAAGTTTCATAAAAAAATGGCAAGCAATATCCTATTACAACCCAATGGGTGAGTTTACAATTTTTTTTTAAAAAATTATAAGCTTTATTAATAAATTATGTATCTTGACCATGCCATAATTTTTCATATGCAGATATGATTGTGGCATATTTATTATTAATTATATGCAACAATCAGATAATTATGTGAGGATAAATCCTTCATTCCAGGTATGCTCACTTGCAGAGTTGTTATTGCTATCTGAATGCTCTACACGCACACTAAACACTTCGTCATATCAATGATATTTCAGTTTGATAGTCATAAAGAAAGGTTGGATTTGGTTTTAAAGTTGCTCAAGAGTGACCTGAATAAAGAAAAAGACAAACTATATGATGAAGCGGCAAAAAGCTGTGCAAAAGTCCAAGGTTATCAAGATTTAGATTCAGGTCACTTTAAAAGAAAGCAATGCAAAACAATGTTTGAAGATGTTGGAAGAGGGGCATATAAGAAATCGGATGATTCCGATGATGGGGACAGGAGAAATAATGTTGGTTTGATAACAGGTATATGCTTTAACTTAAACTATTTACCGTCATTTTTGGCAGTCATTTAATTTATACAATAAAAGCAAAAGGATCATCCAGGTTTGTCACCAGAGTCTCCAATATCTGTCAACGTAAGTCCTATCAGAGGTGACATTCATGGGGATCATCCTGAGATTAAAACTGATTCCAAGAAAAGGTGAATTTTACTTGACAAGCTTAATAGTATATATATGAGACTGTTTATAGACGATTAACCTGACGCCTTCTAGCAACGTTTCAGAAAGATGATTCCAGCATGGACGACACAAGTAAAGTCGAGCTCTGGGAGTATCCTTGAAGGAACCCCAGATGATGGATTCTCCTGGAGAAAGTTTGCACAGAAAGACGTCCTGGGAGCCAAATATCCAAGGTCAGAGGACAACAACTCCGAGTATATTATGCTATTTGCCATTATGGTGATTGTCCCCTATATCCATGCAAGCATCTAACTTAACCACTGTTACATATTGCAGAAGTTACTATAGGTGCACTTTCCGCAACACTCAGCTCTGCTTGGCCACTAAGCAGATACAAATATCAGAAGAAGACCCTTCGGTATTTGACATCACTTACCGAGGAAGGCATACTTGTTCCCTGAGAAATATACTGTGTATGAACTGAGAGTTAATTGAATAGCCTAGCTAGTCACTATTAATTCATGGTTTAGAAGTTTGATTTTGTGTTGTGACTTCCGCAACTAATTAATGTACTCATTGCGTTATTATATTATACATAAAACTGCAGGTTTACTAATGGGAGATAAATCAAGGGATTATAACAAACCACATGAAACGTTGCTTGATTCTTACATCAACGAGCTCAGGAAGGAACTCGAGCTGGCCACTAATAAAGATTCTCGTGCGCCTCCACCTGATAGAGAACAAAAGACCTTCAACAACCAAGTAAACGGCAAGCTAATAGATTTGGACATTGAAGTGAAGATCATAGGTTGGGATGCAATGATTCGAATCAAATGTAGCAGGAAGAACCATCCAGCGGCAAAGTTGCTGGCGGTTTTTCAGGAGCTAGACCTGGAAGTGAACCACTCTAGTCTGTCGGTAGTGAATGATCAGATGATCCAACAAGCGATAGTAAAGATGGGATGTAAATTTTACACGCAGGAGCAGCTCCGGCTAGCACTTTCGTTCAAGCTTGGAGATTTCCAATATCCTGTTGATTAGTTAGCAGTCACTGTAAAATACTACTGTTCCATGGATTATGTGGTGGGCAAAAATGGGTAGCTCCGAGGAAGTGAAAGCTGGTGTTTTTGTATCAATATTGTCTGTATAGATTGTACATATGCTGTCATAAATAAATTTGAGCTTCTCATTAAATCCCTGCTTATTATCCACCTTACAGTAGAGCAATCACATTTCTTGAATCTGTTGAAGTTCTCTTCAAGTTTTGTGTATTATGTTTAGTTGTCTGGTTTCTGGTTACTTATTATTTCTTTATGACCATCCTCATCTTGGGTCGAATTTTGTGTTTGACTTACTCGCTCTCACTCTATTGCACTCGTAAAGCTCTCGCTTTTGTTTTCCCCAGTGACTTTGGGTTCTTATTATGGTTAATAATTCAGTGTTGACCCCACCTCACCTTACAATACTACAAAAAAAAAAAAAGATCTTTGGAGAAGTCGCCGTTAAAAGAGCCTCTTTTAGTGGCGATATTTTAAGTCACCGCCAAAACTTTGACATTTAGTGGTGCCTTAAAAGGTTGCAGCTGAAAATGCCACTTTCAGTGGTTACTTACATTGTCACAGTTGAAAATTGATACTTTTAATGACGACATTTTAAGTCGCCAATGAAAAGTGGTCCTTTTTTTTGACAATTGTCAGCAGCAACTTTTGATGTCGCCACCGAAAAAGTACTTTCACTAGCAACACACCTTGTCGCCACCAAAAGCAATACATTTAGCAGCGATATTGTGTCGCCACTAAATTGTTTTAGCAGCGACTTTTTGATGTCGGCTCCAAAAGTCATTTTCAGCTTTTTTGTTTGTTTAAAACCTATTATTTAAGATGTGTTTATTCTTTTTCTTATTTGATATATGTATATATATGTGTTTGTATATAATATTGTATTTAATATTATTGTTTAATATCACTTTAAAGTGATATTATTGTTTATATATCAATTTTAATTATATAAAAAATTTTAATATTATTTTTTATTTCTTGTTCATTAGTTTATTATATATATATATATATTATTGTATTCATTTATAGGAAGAATGATAGTGAAGTCCCAAGGACTAAAGAAAATATCAATAAAGTTCCTGTGAAAAGAAATAACAACTCGTTAATCATGTTTTACAACTCAACATGTTGTAAAAATGGCTCAACGAGTGGTTATTTCTTTTCGCAGGGTCTTTACTGGTATTTTGTTCGGTCTATAGGACCTCAATATCATTCTCCCTTATTTATATAATAATATCATTTAAATTTTATTTTCATTGATATATTGTTTGTTTACTAACACATCTAAAACTTCTTCTTTCTACTTATTATCTTTAACCCATTTCACATTTTTATATAAAAATCAGAAAATAAATATTGGTAAACACATTCTATCATTTCCAACTCCTTCAAACCCTATGTCACTTCCTCAACTTCATGACTCTACTCTGCAGTCCCTCTTTTTCTACTTGGCTTCTTTGAGTTTTCTGAACAATTGAAGCTAAAGTTGATCTCTTACTATATTCAAGCTTGTCAATGTCATAGGTCCTCCTCATTGTCGCCATTCTCTTGCTTCTCTCGGGCGATTGACATTTTTAGTCACTCTAAGCTACAACTTCATCTTTAAGTTCTTTAGTTAGGTAGGTTTTTTTAATTTCATTATCAACCTTCATTTTATTCCATGGCTATCCTTTTATCACCTAAACTTTGATCTTTCTCAACTATCGCCATCTAACTATCCAGATTGAGTGAAGTAGGATTGTAAAAGATAATGAAATTCAACTATAAAGTACTATTTAATGTGGCAGTATTCATAGGATTTTTGGACTTGACACCTTTGACTAAACTATCACACAACTGAGTTTGATAATAATTCACTGCAGTCGGTGTTATAATGTTTGGCGATCTATGAATCCTGATTAGCATCTATTGTAATGTATATACAGGTGACAACAATACCCTTCATTTTCATTTGACTTTTTCATTTCCTTTCATCTCTCCTCAATGTTGTATTATTCATACATATCTTATTTTGAAAAGGGAGAATCCTATTTAATCCTAGCTGAAATAGTAAAATCTAAATTCAAACCTACACTTAATTTTAATGAATTCTTAATCAGATCAAGAGACCTTATTAGAGATTTCTAAATGTTGGTAAAAGATCATAATGTCCCTCTACTTTTTGAAAAAAAAAGTTAAAAAAAATGAAGATGGGTATAAGCCCGATTTCAATTTTGATTGTTTTCACTAAATTTAATTGGAATTTTCTCTTCTTCAAACATTGGTATCATCTATAAAACCAAAATATATATAAATATATATATCAAGATTAACTTTACAATTTTGCAAATCACGGTGGCATGATTCTCTTTCCACTCTAAGTATAGTGAGCCCTCTATTCCTAGAGAAAGATTACAATTGATCAGCCCCGCGTGATTTAAGAAATCTAAAAGTTAAAGTTAATGTTAACAAATATCAAAGTATTCCAAGAATCTTTGATTTGTTATCATGTATTTTTATCTTAATTTTTTCAATTTCTTTTTATTGAGAAAAATTCCAATTAAATTTAGGGGTAAATGGGCAAATCTACCCATTATGTTTTCCCAAAATTGCGTTTGAGTAGATATTAGGAAAATATGATTGGTAAATTTGTACATTTACCTTAAGCTTTGTTGAAAAAATCATTATACTCAAAAATATCAAATTATTTTAAACTATAAACGTTTTTTAAGCATAAAAAACGTAAGATTATTTTAAATTATGCTTAGATATTAAAACTGATAATATTTTGTTGAATATATCATTGTATATTAATTCAAAAATTAATATTATTTCCAATATTCAAGTTATATACATAATCTGAAGGTTTCATCACTATAATTTATAAAAAATATGAATTAAAACCCTATCTAATCAATTTGATTTTGAATTGATAATATTGGCACTTTATCATTATATGTATCATATTATTTTCCTTGAGTTCATTAAGGTGGTTAAACAAATTTATTGACCTAAATCTGTGTAAATTGACATAAAAAATACAGTAGTTAAAAAAATTTAATTCATATATTTTTTAAAAATCAAAATATTTTTTGATACATTGATCAAGTTAAATTATTGGTCTAATTTTAATTGTGCTTTTAAAGTTCTATTTTTTTTTTTTGTTTAACAAGTTAAATTATTAGTATAATTTTAATCAATTTAAATTATTATTTATATGTGGGTCAAAAATCATTCTCCCCCCATAATTTCACAATTCCCTCCATCTCCCGCCCTTTTTGCTTTTTGGACCTGGCCTTTCCCTCCTTGTAGAACCTTAAAAGACTTCGTTCAAATTCCTCCCACATCTCACCTTACTTCCTAAATCCCTAATTCCTCTCACCGCTCTTTGTCCAATACCGCAAATCCGGTCGTCCTCTCTTCCTCTGGCTCTCCTCCGGCAACCATAAGGCCATCACCAGTCACCACCATCATTAATCCCTCTCTTGTCTCCCAGATTCAGCTAGTTTAAGTCCTCACCCACTCCACTTGATTTCATAGTGTTCTCATCTCTATCCCGACTTCTCCAGGTTTGAGGTTTGAAGTTCGGATCTTTGATTTACTACCTATATCTAGTTACAAATTAGTGTGAGAATCTGAATTACTCATCACACTGTTCTCACTACTTTCAAGTGCTTGGAGCTCTTAGTCACTTTCAGGTGCTTTTGTAATCTTCAAACCTATGTACAAGCATGTTGAAAGAGTTGGATTCAGGTTTCATCATGAATTCCTAGATTGGTTTGTTTCTTTTAATTTAAATCTTGCCACTGCTGCTTGGTTATCTCTCCGTTTCTGATCTTTTCTTTGTCATTTTATTTGCTAGACTACTAAAGTTCATTTGAAGTGTTAGATCCTCATTAAATGCATATGGCCTATAATTAGCTTATCCAAGTGGAGTAAGATACAGATTATTCTGTGAGCTTGGCCTCTTGGGTTGCAACAATTTGTGACACTGAGAATTTTTTAATGATGTCAGAGTTGTGGAAATTTTTGAGAAAAAGGATATATGATGGAAATGAAGGTTTTTTTATCGTTGAAAATGAATATTTATGTTGATTTTTTTCCCGCTACATATAATAAACTTATGCAATCTTTCATAATCTTTATTATGTTGATAAATTGGAATAAGTAATAACTCATTTTTACATGAATTTCAAATTATAGGATTTGATACTTACCAGTGCTCAAAGGGAAAGGTAATTGGCAAAGGTAAATTTCCAGAAAGGTGGACAGATAGTAACTATTTCTTTTTCATGTATTATGTATTGTTCTGCATGTATACGTTTACCATTGATTATATTCGTTTTATGAATATATGGAATGATATTGGACTATGTGCCCTAAGGCCATAAGTCCCAATGTGCATTGTTTCATGGGGTGTAACCCTGAGCTGTAAGACCTGATATGCATTCAGAGTAAGGCTATAGACCCAATGTGCCTAGGGCATGGGGTGTATCTCTGAGCTATAAGACATGTTGTGCTATCTATATTGTGATGGATTGTATGTCTCGAGGCTATAAGTTCTTATGTGCCTAGGGCATGAGGTGTATCCATGGGCTGTAAGACCTATTATACCAATTGTGTTGTATTGAATTGTATATACAGTGAATGATGTTTTGCTGCATCTTGATTGCCAATGCTTAGTCATATGATAGTTTATTTAGCATGTTTTATGAACTTGCATATTTTAAGGTTGACTGCTGTTACTATTGAGATTTTCGCGAATCTCACCCTTTCCATTAATGATATATGGCGAAAGCCAACAGCTCTAAGAGAAAGTAGGTAGTGATTTCGAAGAAATAAGAAGGTGGAGAAGAATGGTTATCTGTATTCTAATTTTGATTAGACTTAGGTATTTTGGTAGCCTCATGTGACTACATGGTTTGTGTGTGTGTGTGTGTATACATAATCATAGTGAAGTTAGTACTTGTAATTGTAGAAGTAGAGGTAGCATAGCATGCATAGTACGTGATAGTCTTAGTTGATCGATTATACATAATGAAACGATAATTACATCAAACACGATAATTGAACTAAGATTGAGCAATTGTATGTTAAGAGCCCATAGTTTAATCATCAGTGTACTAGGATAAGAGCATAGAAACATTGATAATAATACACAACAAAAAAACACTGAATTTTCGATAAAATAATTATTAGTTTTACCGATGGATTATCTACGAAATTCCGTCGGTAATTTCTCATTCAAATTATCCACCGAATTCCGTGGGTAATTACCAACTGAAAAAATTCCAAGGGTAATTTGTCAGCATTTACCGACAGAATTTTTTCCATCGGTAATCTGAGACGCATTACCTATGGAATTCCGTCGGTAATTTCTCATTCAAATTACCCACGGAATTCCGTAGGTAATTACCGACGGAAAAATTTCCGTGGGTGATTAGTCAGCATTTAACGATGGAATTTTTTCCATCAATAATCTGAGACGGATTACCCACGGAATTTCGTTGATAATTTCTCATTTAAATTACCCACAGAATTCCATGGGTAATGCATGGGTAATTACCGATGAAAAAAATTCTATAGGTAATGCATCAGCATTTACCGACGGAATTTTTTCAATCGGTAATCTGAGACGGATTACCCACGGAATTCCGTCAGTAATTTCTCATTCAAATTACCCACAGAATTCTGTGGGTAATTACTGACTGAAAAAATTCCGTCAGTAATTAGAGACGTAAAACGTCAGAAATTACCGACGGAAATAATTCGGTGGGTAATTCCATCGGTAATAACATGTTTTTTTGTAGTGAGTTTGGAGTGTAAAATGATGGTGCTGAACTTTTTTTTTTTAAAGAAAATGATGTCTAGTATTATAAAGTATTTTTTTGAATTTATCTAGTATCTTAAAATATTATTTAAGTATAATGCAGTCTCCTAACATAATTTTTAGTGCCTTTAACCCTTTAAAATGTTTTTTCAGTTATACCTAATGTGTTATCAGACTAATGGAAATTTTACATTTAATGTACGTTTTCAATTCCAAAAATTACTTTTTTTTGTGCCTTTAACCCTTTAAAATATTTTTTCAGTTGTACCCAGTCTTAGGAAACTTACTACAATTTCACCGTTAATGTATTTTTCTTAGTAGTAACGAGCACCCAAAACTTAGGATATTAGTTTATTGATTTCCACCCACTTTAAAATATTTTAAAGGTAAAATTAAACTCAGTCTGCTACCACACTAGGTACAACTAAAAAAATATTTTAAGGGGCTAAAAACATTAAAAATTATTTTAGGATACTGTATGCTACTTAAAAAATATTTTTTAAAATACTAGATAGGTCTAAAAAAATATTTCATAATACTAGATACCATTTTCTTTTTTTAAAAAAAAAAAGTTCAATGCCATCATTTTACACTCAAAACTACACCAAAACGGTGTAGTTTTGAGAAAAGGATGGGCAACGGAAGATGTAGCAATGGAGGGAAGCCAAATCCTTAACAACTTGGGTTCTTCCTCCCCGTTTTTTAAATTTGAGGGGTTTTTGGTAAAAATACCCAAACTTCAAAATTTCAAATTCATCCTTGATGACCTATATATCTTTTTACTAATTTAATAAACATTTAGGGCATCAATAATTCAAAAGGTAATTTTTTATCTCTTTCGCTAAATATAACAGGGTAGTAATAACTAGTACGGGAGGGCAGAGCTTACTGTGTAAGCATCAAATTAAAGGGTCAAGTCCGTCTTTTCTTGATTTTTTTTATCCATACCATGCTTAGTTTTTTATGGCTTTATTTTCGGTCCACTTTTGATTTTTTGTTCCTATTTTCTTGTTAAAGGTTCCCAAATGCTCATGACATGACATCATAAAATTAAGAGAAGACTAGAGAAAATTGTAGAAATTGTTCAAGATGTGATGAAGTTTAAAAGTCATTCAAACTAAAATGAATTTCTTTGTACGTTAACCAATGGGATGGAAGCTCATATTGAAGAACTCATTCTCGATTGGATCGATTTTATAAGTCATTCACAGAGTAAACGATTAATTGGGTGTAGCATTTTGAGAAATAATATCCACCATATAGTATTCTCCGATAATTTTTCTCCTGTTTATAGCACATGGGTAAAAAAAACCTTTATCGTTGTGGGATTCGAATTCTTGATATATTTCAGACTACAGTTTCAGCAACCAAAATAAAAAATCAAACATGAAGAGGGAATCTATTACCTAAAGACGAACTCGGAGAGACTCGAAATTGTTTTTGAAATTTGGCGCACTCGAACTGTTACGTTTTTTAAATTTGGCTAAAATATACATTTAGTCATTTATATTTATTTCAAAATACAATTTAGTCCCTTAATTTTATAAAATGTACTTTTGATCCTTAAACCCTAACACCGTTAGTTTTTTATCTAATGAAAAATGCTGACTGTGTAAATAAGATATGCTTAAATTTTTAAAATATAAAAGGAAATTATTAAATGTTCCCACTAACCAATTAAAAATACCAATAATTTAATAATCAGATCAATGACCCCATCTTCTCCCCCTGTATGCTCTCCTCACTCTCCTCCATTAATTACTTTTGCACTCCAATGTTCTTTACATTTTTCTAGCTCTTGGACTCTCCTTTCACCTTTACTCAATTGACCTTGTTTTTCATCCCTTCAAGTTCTATTGGGACCTTTGAACCAAAAAAAAAAATTTCTATTGAGACCCACACGTAATTACTAGTATGAACATGTTTTCTTCTCTAGAGAATCCAATGCCTCACCTCCCCCCCCCCTTTTCCCATGGCAACCTCTATGGTCATATCCCACAATTTATCTCTTTCTTCCAACAACCCTTGTCATCCAAAATATTCTGTCAAGTCACCCATAGTTGCTCTCAATGGCGCTCGAAGCTCACAAAAGCATTCCATTTTGCAAAGCTCAATCATACCCATCGGAGGTTCTAGATTCAATTCCAGGTTGTTGCGTACTTGAGAATTACAGAAGTAGAGAACTTCCAGACGAAATTGGTTGAATCTGATAGTGGAACATATCTCCACAACTGGAAGGAATATTGGAGTGAAGAAGCTATTAATGGAGGAGAGTGAGAAGTGCATACTGGTGGGAAGAAGATGGCGTGATTGATCCTGTTATTAAATTATTAGTATTTTTTAATTGGTTAGTTGAAACATACAATAATTTCTTTTTATATTTTAAAAATTTAAGCTTACCTTATTTAACTACCCAATCAACATTTTCTATTAAATGAATTAATGGTGTTAGGGCCGAGGGACCAAAAATACATTTTATAAACTTAAGGGATCAAATTAAACCTTAGAATTAACATAAAGGACTAAATATATACTTTGGTCTTTAAATTTTTGCGAGCTTTTGGAAACATTTTCTGATTTAAATTGAGAAGGGACCATACAGCTTTTTTTTTCTTTTTTTCTTTTTAAAAAAAATTGTTAGTATTTACGTATTACGTTATGAAACTACAATACGGAACCTAAATTTTTTAATGTTTTATCCATTTAAAAAAAAGATAGATAATTTTCAAGATAAAAAAAATTAATATTATAAAATTTTTTAAGAAAATCAAAATTAATAAATTATATAACATATTGAAAATGAGAAAACCCTAAAAAAATACGTTTAAAATAAGAAAAAGACAAATCAAAGAGTGCAATATCACAAATCTCAAGTAAAACCTGTGAGAGGAATCTAGAATTTGTAAATATTTTTAAATGATCAGTATGCCCTTAACAGCATTTAGGGAGTTGAAGTTGTTGATATATATATTGAAGTTGTTAATTGTGATTCTTTAATAGTTGTTATCCTCTATACCTAAGTAGCCAGTGAAGCCTGACATGTGTGACTTCAAAATATTACTTACAAGGATATTGTTATTTGAGGAGCTTAAGTTATTAATATCTATATTGAAGTTGTTATTTGCATTAAAAGTTGACATAAATGCTAAGAAATGTTGCCACCATAGATTAAAGGTAGAAATGCTCCCACAAATGGGTATTTCAAAATCATACATACCACAATCATAAGCTCTTTTTCTATTTTTTCCTTTTTTGGTACAATCAAAAGCACCACGTCGGTCAGCTTAAGTACAAAGAGTAAGGGTTAAGTATGGAACATCAAGCCAGGCGCATGAAATCATAGGGCAAGATTCAAAATCTCTCCCAGTAAAGCATTTCCTCTCTATTGTTAAGGTAAAAGCTTTTTAACAAAAATCATTTCCTCTCCGGCCTCCAGTCTCCTCTTCTACTAGCTCTCGCCTCATGGAATCCTGTCACTCGCGGTGTTTCCTCTCTTGTCTCTGCGTCTCTGATGTACGGTGTCGACGTTAAGCTCTCGGAGTCCTGTCTCAGATCCCGTCTCGCTTTCTGCGTCTCAGGTCTCGACCTATGGGTTCAGCAGCTCCAGTCTCGGCATCTCTACGTCACCGACAACCGACATCCTCTCCTCCGCTCAAAGGTGAGATTCGATTACTCTATCATTTTCTTCTATAACCTCTGCTGGATCTTGTGCTTCTCTGTATATATATAGACAACACATACGTACACACACGGATATCATTTTTTTTATTTGTATATAGATGAGTTTCAGGCATACGAGGAGGTCTAGGGTGAGAACTTCTGATAAATCAACTTCTGCCGCTAGACCATCCCATATATCATCTTCTTCTGATGGAAGTTTAGAATGAATGGAACACCATGTCGGGGCATTACTTGAACTTGTAAGCAATCACCTCCAGGCTAACAGGATGGTCTGGACTCCTCTGAATAACAATTTAATTGCTGGGAGGATCAATGAAATATGTGATTCAGCATTTACAGAAGACCACGTTCGCAGTAAGATTCGGTCAATGCGAAATATTTACACTATTCATGTAAGTTGATTTAAATTAATTTGAGTTTTGCTTTTTTTTAATTGAATAGTTTTTCAAGGATTAGTTGTTAAAGGTAACTTTTGGTTTCATAAATTTTAATTATTGGATGATTTAATCCCTTAGTCTATAAACCTCTCAGATATGATTTCTCTGTTTTCTACACTTTTAAGACTACAAAAATTAGAATTTTGAATTATTTTTTATGTGCTGTTGCTATAAGCCATTTGACTTTTTTCATCTTAATTTAATTTTTAATTTGGATTAGTCTTGGAGGGTTCTAGTTAACACTAAACTATTATTAACTCATTTTTTTAAAAAAATGTAGTTTAGAGACACTCCGGCGGTAGTAAAGCTCAGGTGTACTTTGGGTGATGAAAATTGGAGAAGATTTTTGCAGATCTTTAGGCACGTCAAAGTGACTGCTAAAAGTAGTAGGGGGCCGCCCTCGCCAGGTGGCCGTTATTGAGCAATTGTTGAAAGAAGGCGGAGATACAAGGCAGCAAAACATAAGGTGCTTAATTGCCCTTATTTAGCATGAGAATATGTGGCGTATGCTTTTGGCAATTTGTACAATAGGGGCTTTGTAGATGTGCTTCTTGAGACTCCTGATCATAACTTGCACGTTCTTATTTCATTATGTATTTTTGATGAAAGGAACGCGTAGAATATGCTTTTAGGAATATGTACAATAGTGACTTTGTAGATGTGTTTCTTAAAACTCCTGATCAAGACTTACATGATCTTATTTCATTATGTATTTTTGATGAAACGAACATGTAGAATATGCTTTTAGGAATTTGTACAATAGAGACTTTATAGATGTGCTTCTTGAAACTCCTGATCAAGATATGCACAATGTTATTTCATTATGTATGTTTTTTTTTTTTTTTGCCATCTATTTCATTATGTTTGTCTTAATCATGCATATATTGCTGTGTTGAAAGCATCTGTAACGAGCCAGGGTTGCACTGGTAGCTTTTTACTGACAATCGTTTATTTAAGAAATACTTGATCTAAAACCCAATAAAAGGTGGATCGGACCATTCAAAATTATCACAATGGAAGATTTTTGTCCCATCCAAATGGCAATAAGATCTTTAGAACGATAAAAATTTCTTTTCAAACATCCTTTTGAATAAACATATGAAGAGGCCTAGCCAAAAGAAAATATATACTCAGTATAATTGCTAATATTGCCTCTTATTTTTTTTGGTAATATAATATTGCCTATTTTGGCTTCAACTAAAAATTAGCATAGAAAGCATTGAAAATAGTAGTTATTTTATCTAAAGACACGCAGGTTGCATATTGACTGAAGTTGACAGCTGACATCGTTACGATAAACTTGCAACTTTCATAAGAATATAGAATAGCTTAAAAGATTAATATTTTTGTATAAAGTCACCTCCTATCAGAATTTAGGCATTTTAAGTTGAAAAAACGAATTTCCTAAATACGGAAGTAATAATCTAACACTCTTAAATAAAATGATGTCCTCTTCATTTTTGAAGTAGAAACTACTATTTATTTCTATTCAAAATGATATTTATTTCTATTTCAGATGATATATGACCTTAAATGATATTATAAAAGTACAAACTACATTCTACAAATTGGCATATTATCAATAAATCAATAAAATTAACAAAAAGAAGAAGCTATCATTCTACTTTCCTTGTCCACATCTAAATAAGAAAACACTTGCAAAATATATTCTCTCCCACATTCAAATAGGAAAAAAAATTTCTCCACCTATTTGTCTTCTATTTTTCTTTCCTCCTTAATTTTATCTCTATCCAAAGATAAAACCAACGGCCTGGCATAATTAATGAATATTGGTTCAGCATCATGGGAAAGCTTTCAACTCATTTAAAATAGTCAATGACTTAGTAATAGAAATTGATATATAGGGTTCCCAAAAACGACCCAGAAACAACTATTCACGTCTACCAATATACAAATGTTTAATGACATTTTTTTCACCAAAGAAAATACACGCAATAAAGAAACTCGAAAATATATCGTGCATATAAAACATTCCCACATTCCTACAAAGTAGACAATTTGAGTACTATTATTTGCTCTCATTTAATGACAAATAAATTATGCATGATTTTCCAATCAGAAAAATACTCCATTGACCAATGCTGCTACCTTCAATTCCATGAAGAGGCCCTGCATAGCTACAAAAAGTGCAGCATATACCATAAAAATGGATTGAAAAAAGAACAAAAAGGGTGGGCAATATAATGTTCCATTTTAAGTAAACGAATGTGCATATCAACACGGTACCTATGCGTTGGCAAATGATCTATAAAGGACTTTCCATTTTAAGTTAAAAAACAAACAACCATAGCTAGCCAGTAGCCACTCACCTATAGAGTCAATATAATGTTTCGATCAGTTTTGAAGAAACACAGACAGAAAAAAATTCAAAGTTCATATGGACACAAAAATAATATTGCGACTCTTTTTTGAGTTTGAGAAAACACAACACATTAATAAAAATTTGGCAAATTATCAAAGCATTTTTCCTCAAGTAACAAAATTTAGAACAGTTGTCACCGAAATAGAGATCTAATTGTATGAATCATGATGTGAAGGATGGTAGTATCCTTACCAAAGAAAAAGGGAGGTTAACTTGATCCTCATCTCTCATTAATCTTAGGGTTTAGGGTTAATAGTAGAATCACTCAAGAAAGGTTGATAGTTGTAATGTAATAGGACTTGTAATTCTCAAGAAGAATAGATTCATATTTTCTCTAATTCTGAGTTTGTTAACCCTAAGGGTGTGTTTGGTTTGAGGGGAGAGGAGGGGTGGTAAATTATAATTTTAGGTAGGAGAAACCTAAAATTTACCCTCTCATTCTTTTAAATTTTGGATTCCTACCCAAAATTTACCCTTTCATTCCTTTTAAATTTTGGATTCCTGTCTAAAATTTAAATACCTTCAACCCAAAGAAATAATTTAATCCCCCTCTCCACCCCTCCACTCAAACCAAACACACCCTAAGAAAAAATGACAGATTGGTGTTGAGGTCCCCAAGAGAGTTAACCTAAAGCGTGTATTTACTATTTACTAAATCCTCTAAGAGAAGAGGTCTTTGTACTGATTATTGTTTGGCATAGTCGAAAATAGCTTCATCATATTGGAGGAAGGGAAAAAATATCACAAAACTATTAAGGCACAGGTAGCAGCGAGGATTCCAGCTTTCAAAGGATGGAAAAAGTCAGGTAATTGACCTCTGATAATGCTGCTGCGGGATGAAATGGGGAGGTAAATAAAAAGGAGACGATCTTACCGGATTAGTTCTTGGCATAGTCAACAACACAATGAATATAGTACAAGAGTCTCAATATTATATATGAAATAGGAAAATATAGGTAGCAGGGAGTAAGAACAAACCATTTGGATACAGAACCTATTAATATGATTAGGGAATAGTCGCATCAATAGCCTGGGTTATAGAGCATGACTTTTATACTAAAAGGATAAGGCACGATGATCAACATTGCAGAAAAACATGAAACATGGGAGAGGCAGCAGCTGACCATGATAAAGAACCAGAAATGGATGCCGTAAATCAACCTTTTGTTTTTTTAGTCAAGTACAAGTATCCTCTTATTAGAGGTGATCCTGTTTGAGATATTGTCAAGCATTAAATATAGGCACCTCTTTGAGCGGAGATTCAGACCTTAGTTCACCATGTTGTGAGGGATTAATCTTTTACATTAGACCCAACCCCATTAATGCATTGAGATTTTTTTAAAGAACTTAGTTAGAGTTAAAATATTGAGTGGTCATGAAACGGTGGACCACATCTCGAAAATGGCCTTGGTCACAAACATAATAGGATGTGGAAAAAAAGATAAATGAAAAACTTTAAGGAAAGCTAAGCAGTAGAGGGGTAAAATATTAGATTGGCCCAGCGAACGGACTTGGCCGAAGTATAACTGGACCTAAAAAATTCCTATCCACTCCTGCCATAAATGTATAAGACGTACAGTTGTTCATCTCTGTTACGAAAGTAATTGAATACTAAAAGAATTGTGTCTTTTCTATTCACAGGAAGGTACTATATATATACAAAAGTGAGGAGTCTAAATATTAATTGCTACTAAATGAGGGAATCATAACGGTTAATCAATCCCGCTAATTATGCTAATTGATCTAATAATAATGATAGAATAATTCTAATAATGATAAAATATTTCCTTAACACTCCCCCTCAAGTTGGAGCATATATGTTAATCATGCCCAACTTGTTACAAAGATACTCAACCCCGTATCCCAGTCAACGCTTTTGTCAGAAGGTCTGCTAGCTGGTCGTCCGATCGCACGTCCTGTAGATACAACATTTTCTTTGATCTTGTTCCGAATGAAGTGACAGTCGATCTCAATGTGCTTCATCCGCTCATGGAGTTTGATGCTATATGAAGCGCTGCTTTATTGTCACACCAAAGCTTCGCAGGTAATGTTGTGACAATGCCAATTTCCTTCATGAGCTGAAGTACCCATACAATTTCTTGTACGGATTGTGGAATAGTTCTGTATTCTGCCTCTGCGCTTGATTTAGATGCAACCCCTTGTTTCTTACTCCTCCAAGATATCAGGTTGCCACCAACAAACACACAGTAACCCGTAGTGGATCGTCTCGTGGCCTTGGATCCTGTATGATCCGCATCACAGAAACACTCAACTTTAGTGTGCCCAAAATCTGAATAGAGAATGCCCTGACCTGGGGAGCCTTTCAGATAGTGCAAGATATGTTCTAAGGCTTCCCACTGTGCCACTGTTGGAGATGCCATGAATTGACTAAGTACACTAACCGAGAAGGTTATATCCGGACGAGTCACTGTCAGATAATTCAGCTTTCCAACCAATCTTCTATATCTCTCAGGATATGCAAATGGCTTCAGTTTCTCTGGATCAATCTTCTTTTTCAAGTCATCAGGAAGTTCATCAAACATACTATCATTCAAGTCCAGGTATGGATTTGAAATCATGGGAAGGCTACTTGGTGCAGCTCCAAGCTTCCCAGTTTCCTTTAGAAGGTCGAGAACATACTTCCTCTGAGTCAACAGAATGCCTTTCTTGTTTCTCATAACTTCAATACCCAGAAAGTACTTCAATGATCCTAAGTCTTTCGTCTGGAAGTGGAGGTTGAGAAAGACTTTAAGCTCAGAAATTTCAGAAGTGTTACTCCCTGTAATCACAATGTCATCAACATATACAACCAGAAGAATCATACCTGCATCGGTCTTCTGATAGAACACAGAATGATCACTTTTGCTTTGGCTCAATCCGAACTTCTGAACCACGTTACAAAATCTATCAAACCAGGCACGTGGACTCTGTTTTAGACCATACAATGACTTTCTGAGATAGCACACTTTCCCATACTCCCCCTGAGCAACAAAACCAGGAGGTTGCTCCATATAAACTTCCTTAAGAAGGTCACCATTCAAAAAGGCATTCCAAACATCCAACTGATGCAAATCCCAATGATAGGTGGCAGCTAGAGAGACAAGAAGACGGATGGAAGTGAGCTTAGCGACCGGGGAGAAAGTCTCAGAGTAGTCAATACCATAAGTTTGAGCATATCCTTTAGCAACAAGCCGAGCTTTTAGCCGGTCCAAGGAACCATCAGCCTTAGTCTTAACCACAAACACCCACATACACTCAATGGCCTTCTTCCCAGAAGGTAGATTAACAAGAGTCCAGGTACCAACCTTGTCAAGGGCCATCATTTCTTCTTCCATCGCAGCACGCCAACCAGGATGGGCTAAGGCTTGGTGAAGGGTGGTAGGGGTGGTGATGGACTCAAGGGTGGCCACAAGGGAAGAGGAAACAGGAGACAAGTGTTGGTAAGACACAAAGTTTGATATAGGATACATGCAATCAACATAGCGTTTCGGAACAGCATCTCTGAATAGTGCCAAACAGTGTTTCGGAATAGTGCCAAACAGTGTCTATGAATAGTGACCAACAGTGTTTCAGAACAGTACCAAACAGTGTCTCGGAACAGTACCAAACAGTGTGGTGAACAAGGCACAATAGTGCTGATAAATAGTGCAAAACAGTACCGATGAATAGTGTAAAACAGTGCCGATCTACAATGCCGCACAGTACCGAACAGTGCGATGAACAGTGATGGAATAGTGCCGCCACAATACCGAAACAGTGCCGATGAACAGTGAGGAATAGCACCGCCACAGTACTGAACAGTGCCGATGAACAGTCTACAGTGCTGCCGATGAACAGTGAATCAGAAAAAAAATTCAGAAAACCCTAACCCTACACTCGCTCTGATACCATGTTACGAAAGTAATTAAATACTAAAAGAATTGTGTCTTTTCTATTCCCAGGAAGGTACTATATATATACAAAAGTGAGGAGTCTAAATATTAATTGCTCCTAAATGAGGGAATCGTAACGATCAATCAATCCCGCTAATTATGCTAATTGATCTAATAATAATGATAGAATAATTGTAATAATGATAAAATATTTCCTTAACAATCTCCTAATTCATGTTTTTGCTGCGACATGTTAAAGAATAAGACAAACCAACGATAGGGAGAAGATACCGTTCAGAAAAGGTTGAAGTCCAGAGGTAAACCTGATAGTTAAGGACTTATTCAGTGAAGACCAGTTGTGGCTTACTTGATGCCCAGCATGTGAGGGAACCTTTGGATGTGTAGGATAACTCGTCTCATCAGCACTGTCTAAATTTTTTTTTTAAAAAAAATTATTTTAATAGATAGAAATTTTAAAATAAAGATAATCTCTTAACTAATATTTTTTTTAAAAAAAATATTTTTTCATTTAAAAATCACCCATTAAAAAAATTAAATCTTACACACCAAGTGAATTTTAGGTGTATTAATGTTCTAAATTCATCCTTACACTTAAGGATTGTTTGGTATGAGAGGATATATAGGAGGGGAGGAAAAGTGAGAGGAGAAATTTTTTTTTTTAGCTGGGTTGAAAAAGAATGAGATAAGTAGGGTTAAAAGTTTTTAATTAATTTTTCTTGCTATTTTATCTTGCATCTTCTCTTTATTACAGTTTTGTAGCCTCACTTCTTCAATTATTTTAAAATCTAAATCCAACTCACAAAAATTTTTCCTCCCCTCCCCTCTAAGGGGTTGTTTCATATGAGGCAAGGGGAGAGAAAGTAGGTGGAAGGAATAATTTTTTTGAGTTAGATTTAAAAAGATTAGAGAAGTGGGGTTAAAATTTTTTAATTATTTTTTTTCACTTTTTTATCTTGCATCTTCTTTTTATGAGGGGAGAGAGGGGAGTGAAAGCAGGTGGAGAGAAATTTTTTTTGAGTTCGATTTAAAAAGATTAGAGAAGTGGAGTTAAAATGTTTTAATTACTTTTTCTTACTCTTTTATCTTGCATTTTCTTTTTATTGAAATTTTTTTTTTGAATGTAATACTGGAATTCATTAAGTTACAACTAAGAATTTAATACAACTAGAGAAGAGGGGAAACCCCAAATAATGACCCCATTTCTCCAAATTCTTTAAATTCAACTTATAAATATTTTCCTTCCCCTCCCCTCCAAATCCCTCATACGAAACAGACCCTTAGTTTTCCTTTTTCAACTTAGCTTGCTATAGTCTCAAAACCTCTCTTATTGTCATGGTTAGCATGGGAGAGAGTTGATGTTCAAGGGTTTCAAGTAAAAGGAATTTCAAATAACCAAACCTTGGGCTAGGGTGAGTGATGATTATTGTTGTTGACGATTATGGCTTAAAATCCTAGGTAAAGTGCAGCCCTGATTTTAGAAATTAATATTGCGATTTGTTGTTTAATGGATGAAATGCCATTTGGATGATGCTTTTGACTTTATATCATGCATTCATGCTTAGCATCAAGAGAAATTAAAAAGGTGATGTTTTTTGCTATAAAAAACTTTACCTCCTCAACCAAGGATGAAATTTGATTAATCTAAGAATAAGAACTTTAATGTTCCTTATTTTCTTTTATTTTGGAAGGAAAAGTTGTATGCCTAACATATTAAAGGAAAAGTTGTAACTTTCTTATGTTTTGGTTGTGCGCGTGACATGCAAATATGATGACTCAAGCAATGTTGACGGTATAACCAAGCACGTGCTAAACAAATTGTAGTGTGTTTAGGGACCCCAAAAAAGCCCGATTGAATACCAGAAGCTCAATTGCCAATTGAGAACTCAAATTTTGAGTGTTTGGTTGAATCAATTGGAGGTTGGGCTTACAATCCAAGTAGCACAATTGGTTAAAAGCTGAAATTTAGAGCTTATGCAGTTGAGCTTTTGGCATGAGGGTAAATAATTAAAATATTTTTTTAGTTGTACCTAGTGTGTTATCATACCGATTGCAATTTTACCATTAATATACTTTTTCAGCTATAAAAATTAATTTAAAATATTTTTTTGTGCTTTTAACCCCTTAAAATATTTTTCCAACTGTACCCAGTATGTTATCAGACTGATTGCAATTTTACCCTTAATATACTTTTTCAACTCAAAAAATTACTTTAAAATATTTTTTGGTACTTTTAACTCTTTAAAATACTTTTTCAGTTATACCCAATCTTATGAGACTGACTACAATTTTACCTTTAATGCATTTTTTTTAGTAGTAAAGAGCACCCAAAACTTAGAATACTGATTTATTGATTTCCACCAACTCTCTCTTACTATTAAGTTGACTTTGACAACTTATTCTAGGAAGTATCTCAGAGCATGAATTGCATGAAAAAGACATAAATGTAAAACATCTACAAGAAGAAGATGGTTGATGTTTGTTTTAAAAATACTCTTAAAATTCATCAAATAAAATGGAGTGGAGTGGAACCTATAGCAAGGGCTGTGGCAAGTCAATGGGAATGCCTCTTGCTATTGTTATAATAGCAAAGAGTATAAGGGAAATCACGTGAGAGAATAGAAGCACCATATTTTCCATAGTTGGGTCACTGTCAATTATCACAGATACTAGTATTACCCTGCTCTTTCTTGCATGGAAGGAAACCTTCTAACCACAGGGGCTTTATAGGTGAGTTTGCTAAATAGTGGAAACACAGACAGCGAGCTAGTTGATATGAAAGAGAGGGTATAATCTATATTAAAATCTAGCTATACTTGCTTATATAATAAATTACAAAGATTGTTTTGTACTATGCATTAAGAGCTAAGGAAGTTGTCAATGATAGTGATGTTGGGCCTTTGATAAGAAGATTTTTCTATGGAGGATGCACAGATGGAGTGAAAGATATTAGAGATGCAATATACAAATGTTACACCATGTTGTATAAATTAATAAATATCAGCTTATTGTCGAAAAGAAATTGGCGATGAAAAATGCACACTTCGTTAAGGGGCATGGCTATTAGTATTGCAAAGGAGACTGGAGAAATTATGGTGAATTCATGTAGGAATTTTATAAAATTATCGAAGAAAGGAGGATAGAGAGAATCTCTTCGGAAAGTTTTCCTTAGTGAAAGGAATGTGCAAAAAATTTTACATAATACATCCCCTAAACGGTCAGTTGGAAGAACTTTTACCGCTTATTGTGATATCAGATCTGGTATCAGAGGATAGGGATGCTGTAACTAGTATTAGATGTGATAATGGAAGTATCCTCATTACATAAAATATTATAAAAATGGTGTGAAAACATTAGGCCAAGGCCCTTTATGGTGCTCTTTCTCAGTTGGTCCACTAGAAGAACCTTTACCACCTCATGCGGTATTAGAGGGTGGCAATGTTACAGGTGGTATCGAATTTGGCATCAGAGCCACCCTTATTGTGTAGAATATTATCCAAAAATGACCTAAAAATATCAAGGATGAGTTACAAAAAAGCTATTGTAAGATCAATTAGCTTAGACATATCCAATGAGTGCGAAGTCAAAAGAACATCCGGGAAATTAGGGAAATTATTGGAGGTATCCAAAGACATAAATGGGTGTATTCTGATTCGATCTGAATGATGTTTGAGATCTCATCTTTCTAGAAGAGGATGATTTTTTGTCTCAAATAATGGGATTAAGTTGATTCTAGAAAGTATGTCAAGGCATGAATTACATGAAGAAGACAAAAATGTAAAACATCTACATGAAGAAGATGGTTTATGTTTGTTTTAAAAACACTCTTTAAATTCATCAAATATAATTGAGTCGGGTGAAATATATAGCAAGGACCGTGGCAAGTCAATGGGAATGCCTCTTGCTATTGTTACAATAGCAAAGAGTATGAGGGGAATCATATGAGAGAATAGAAGCACCATATTTTCAATAGTTGAGTTACTGCCCATTACCACTCGTACTAGTATTACCTTGCTCTTTCTTACACGGGATAAAACCTACTTACCTCAGGGGTTTTGGATGTGAGTTTGCTAAATTGTGGAAACACGAAAGCAAGCTAGATGATATGGAAGAGAGGGTATATTCTATATTAAAATCTAGCTATACTTGCTAATATAATAAATTATAAAGATTTTTTTTTATCTATGCATTAAGAGCAAAAGAAGTTGTCAATGATAGTGATGTTGGGCCTTTGATAAGGAGATTTTTCAATAGAAGATGCATAGCTAGAGTGAAAGATATTAGAGATGCAATATACAATCGTTACACCATGTTGTATATATTAAAAAATAACTGCTTATTGTCCAAAAGAAATTGGCGATGGAGAATGCACACTTCACTAAGGGGCATGGCTATTAGTATTGCTAAGGAGACTGGCGAAATTATGGCGAATTCAAGTAGGAATTTTGTAGAATTATCGGAGAATGGAGAGAAACTCTTCAGAAAGTGTTCCTTAGTGAAAGGAATGTGCAAAAAATTCTTGATAACACATCCCCTAAATGGTCAATTGGAATAACCTTTGCCGCTTCAAGTGATATCAGATTTGAAAGGTAGAAATGCTAAGAAATGTTGCCAACATAGATGAAAGGTAGAAATGCTTGGAGCAGAGCCAGAAATGGCTGAAATACAGCTGGAAATAGAACCAAAAAATATTTTCACGTTATATGAAATCATTCATGTCCACGTTCTCTTTTGCTTTCTTTTGGGTACACTCTCTTGTCCTGTTTTGTAACATATATGGCATGCCCTTGAACTTTCCTTACCTAGTTATACTGGAAAACTGATAACCTTTGTGTTGAAATGGGTATTTCAAATTCATACGTACCACAATCAAAAGCTCCTTTTTTGTTTTGGTACAATCAAAAGCTCTTAGTCATGCATATATTCCTGTGTTGAAAGCATCTGTTTTTACTTTAACGAGCCAGTGTTGCACGGGTAGCTTTTGCTGACAATCGTTTATTTAAGAAATACTTTATCGAAAACCCAATAAAAGGTGGACCATCCAAAATGATCATAATGGAAGTTTTTTGTCCCATCCAAATGGCAGCAACATCTTTAGAACAATAAAAATTTATTTTCAAACATCCTTTTGAAAAAACATATGAAGAGGCATAGCCAAAAGAAAATATATACTCAGTGTAATATCCCAAATTTAATGAAGGTTAAAATTTTCTAAAAAGAAAATTTAAATGGGAATTTGATAATAAGTTAAATTATGGAACCTACAAAATTTAAGGAATCTTAAATTAGACAAAGGGAAAAATTAGGGCTTAGTGTGTGTAATTAATAGGATAAAAATATACCTATATATATCTATATTAAAACACACCGACAGATATACATCCTGAATCTGAATTTTTTTTTAGTGGAGCACTAAAAGTGGACAGCTCCATCTTTCATTGTTGGGTAGACATGCTACACACACTTACACCTACATGTTTCACCTAACCACAATTATCTAACCTTCTTCAACCATATATCCCACACTTCACGCACTCCCTCACTCTCCGTTGCTTCAAGTCAGAAAAGAAGAGAGAGCTGGTCAAAGAGAGAGTGAAAGGAAGAAAGAAAACAGAATAGAGAAAGAGAGAACAAAGAGAGAGACAAGAGAGCAAGAGTGATCGGTTCAATTGAGGAAGTAGGAAGAAGCTCCAAATTCCACATCCAACATCATAAATATATTTAGGTGAGTCTCCTACACATTTATCCTTATTTTCACATTGGATTTGAGTGGTTTCTGTGGTGGTTTTGTGGCTGGAATAAGAGAAAATTCGTTGGAAAGTTTCTGTCACTGAAAAGTTGTTAAACCAGTGATTGTGTGACGATTTTGGGGTGAATTTTGGTGTTATTTGATTCTGAAATTCGATCATTAACCTCAGGAAATATGTGTAGGAGAGTATAGAGTTAAAATTCGTGAGGTTTAGAGTACAAATTCATGTATACATGCTAGTTTTCTCAATTCTGCTGTCCGAAAAACAGAGTACATACCTGAAACTTGTAAAATCTTAAATAGAGGCTATAGATGGAATTTTCGAATGGGTCTTTTTATATAGATAGTTTAGGATGTGTAGTTGATGATAGAATCAAGAAAAGTACAATTTGGAATGAAAATGGATGAGTTCTTGATTTTTGAAGTTAGACTGTCAAAACTGACGTGTTTTGGGAGTCAGTCAGATTTATGTTGCGTTTTGACTAGGAAAACCTTAGTGAATAATTATGAAATTTTACAGTACTATATTAGACATTCATAGCTTTCCAATGACTCCAAGAACTAATTATTTTGATATCTTTAGCGAGAGTTATGATTTTTGAAAGTTAAGTCAGTAACAGAGATCATTCTGGACGTTCAAGCCTGACAGTTATGGTTTTCGAAAATTCTGGGAACGATTAGATAACATCTAGTAGTTTTTGATATTTTTTTCATGAAACTACACTTAAATAGCTTTCCATAGAATTTTAGAACACTCCATTTCGATTTTTGTAGAGTTAGTTATGAATTTTTGAAGTTTAGTTGCTGACAGATTATATTTCTGAAAGTTAGATTGGTTGTGGTGAAATTTTGGAAAACTAAACTTTAACAAAAAATTATGAAACTTTCCAGATTTAAGGAAGACATTTAGACCTTTAAATTGATGGGTAGAACATAATTTTTGGACTAGTAGATTAAAAGATATGGATTTTTGAAGTTGAGCTTTGTTTCTGAAATGCCATCTGGAACAGTAAAAGTTGACTGAATTTCTGGGTAATATATGTAGTCAGTAATAATATTTGGATATTTTTCCATGAATGTACATTTAAAGACCTTCATTTAGGCTTTGGAATCAGTCAATTTGGAATTTTCTACAATTAGTTATGAATTTTCAAAGTTGACTGAAAATATGTCAGTTTCTGGAAAATTGTGAAACTGTTGTTTGGCAGTGATTTTGTAAAAACCGAGGTTAAAAATGGATTGCTTGGATGAAAATATGTTAGAATAGCCTGGGTCAAAATTTCTGAAAAAGTATAGTCGGACCGGGTACAGTGGGGCCTGGACCGGGTCCCAGGGGCATTTTGATAAATTTTATGTGTAGACTAATATAACCACCAAAAATATTATGGGAATCTCTGAAGGGGTACATGAATAGGTTTTAACCTAATTCTTGTACATTTGGAATTTTAGGACCGAATTAATCGCCTGAGCCGTTGGCACATAGTTCGAGGAACTATTCTTGTGTAGCAAAAAGGGACAAAAGGTAGTAACTCTATCTCTGATACACTATGTGAATGTTGATATGCTATATGTTGCTATATTCTGTGATATGAACACGTGCCTGGGGCACATTACCTAGTTGTGGTATGGGACTCAGCTGAGGTACACGGACATGTAGGGGATCCAAACAGTTATTTGGCCCTGAGTATTGTGTACACACATGTTATAGTATGAATTTTCATTTACATTATATGGTGCATTACATATTTAATTTTCGCATTTTATATGATGGATTATGTGTTACTACTGAGATTCCTTGGAATCTCACCCTTTTTCATAAATAATAAATGTTCCAGCGGGAACCAGTGGCTCCAAAGGTGAAGTGGAAGATATGGGCAATTAAGATGTGCAAGTCCTAAGATCAGAGTTATTTGGTTATATTAGTTTAATTTTAATATGTTGGATATTTTGGACAAAATTTGTAAAATTATCAAACCCTGCGGGGAAGACTCCTGTATGTAAGCTTGAACTTAATATCAGTATGTTTGTACTATTTCTGTATGCCTGTGGAACTATGTCATTATTACTCTATGAATATCGAAATGTAAACGGGTGTTGACATTTTTTATATCAGAGCATGCGGTTCTGGCATTATCAGAATAGTATACTGATATATGACTATGTGAAATTGTATAGTGAAACTTAAAGATGGTGATACTAAGAGGTGGACTAAGAGGTAGAGGCCAAGGTCGAGGAAGTGGCAGAACTGAGGGTCAGCATGGTAACGATGAAGAAAACCCGAGGGCCAGACCAGATCCATTTCAGCAGCAAATTCTTGATATGTTAGCACAACAGCAAGCTACTATGGATGGAATTAGAGAAGTACTGCAGGAAGTACAACAAAGGCAAGACCGTCTGGAGGTTCGCATGGACGAATACATGAGGGGTAATGGTGAAGAAGTACTAGTAGAACCTCAACCAGAGGATATACCACCAGAGCCGGAAGTAGACATTCAAACCTGACTGAGCAGGTTCAGTAAACAACAGCCACCTATGTTCCGAGGAAAGTTTGATCCACAATTGGCTGAAGAATGGTTGGCACGTTTGGATAAAATTTTTGACATGTTGCAATGCCCAGACGAGATGAAAGCTTGGCTAGCCATTTACAAGTTGGAAGGCGATGCTGATCGTTGGTGGAAGGGCATAGATCTCATCTTGAGGGGAAGGAATATTCCTATCACATGGGAATTATTCCAGGAAAAGTTCAACGAGAAATACTTTCCCCCAACTGTCAGAAGAGAAAAAGAAAAAGAAAATCTATGTATTAAACAACAAGACCAGGAGAGCTTTGACGATTATTTAGCCCGGTACATTCGACTGTCACGATACTCGTCATACCATAAACTGCACGATAATGAAGAATGGAATGCAGATATGATGATTGAAGGGTTAAGAAACGAATTCAAAGAAAAATTGATTTCTCAACATTTTACTGAATTCAGCAAAGCAGCAGAAGAATGCCGCTACATCGAGAAACGTATGTCGAGTTTGGTTATTAGAGACAGTAACAAGGGTGTTTATGGCAGTGGCGGTTCATCACAGAAGCGAAAAGATCAAGGTGGACCTTCTAGGGGTGGTAACAAAAGGCCTAATCAGACTGGAGGCCTTGGGAACCAGGGATTCTCTGGAAACAGAACATGTTGGCATTGCCGTAAACCTTTCCATCCAGGCAAAACTTGCAGTGGAGCCCCATTGAATACAAATCCTAACAGACCTCCTACTTGTTTTATATGCGGTAAGCCGGGGCATATTTCTAGAGATTGTCCACAGAAGCGTCATTTGGATGAGGCAAGGCCTAAGGTTTCAAGCAGGGTCTACACGTTGACTCAAGATGAAGATAAGAAGTCTTCAGAGTTGATTCAAGGTACAATTTCTCTTAATGGCAATCTAGTGCATGTTATGTATGATTCGGGCGCTAGCCACTCATTTATTGCATATGACTGTGTGAGGCGGTTAAGTTTGAATATGCATCAATTTCCGTATGATTTGATTGTATCGACGCCCATGGGTACTAAGATTGTCACAGCAGATGTGTGTCTAAATTGTGTGGTAAATGCCGAGGGTCATGAATCAACTATAGATCTAATTTGTTTGCCCCTACAAGGGTTAGAGGTGATTATTGGGATTGACTGGCTGACAGCGAATGGTGTATTGCTTGATTGTAAAGAGAAGAGGATTATATACCCTAATTCTCAATTTCAAGCCAGTATAGTAACCAACCTTAACTTTCTTTCGGTTGCTGAAGCCGAGAGATATTTGCAAAAAGGTTGTCAAGGATACATGGTATTCTTCTCTATACAATCAGAGGCCGGAGTACCTTTAGAAAGTATCACTGTAGCGAACGAGTTTCCTGATGTGTTTCCGGAGGATATCGGTGGATTACCTCCAGATAGGGAAGTGGAATTTTCTATTGATCTTAAGCCTGGAGCAGGTCCAATATCTAAAGCCCCTTACCGAATGGCTCTAAGCGAAATGGCAGAGCTGAAAAAGCAGATTGAAGAGCTACTTGAAAAAGGATTCATTCGGCCTAGTGTTTCACCATGGGGTGCTCCAGTGCTCTTTGTCAAAAAGAAAGACGGAAGCCTACGTCTCTGTATAGATTACCGAGAATTAAATAAGGTGACCGTCAAGAACAAATATCTACTCCCTAGAATCGATGATCTGCTCTATCAATTGTCTGGTTCCTGTGTATTCTCAAAGATCGATTTGCGATCGGGATACCACTAATTGAAAGTCAAAGCAGAGGATGTGTCAAAAACTGCTTTTAGAACCACATATGGTCATTACAAGTTTCTTGTGATGCCATTTGGGCTGACCAATGCACCTGCCGTGTTCATGGATTACATGAATCGAATCTTTCGTCCGTATCTGGACCAGTTCGTAGTAGTCTTCATTGATGATATTCTGGTATACTCGCGGAGTACAGTTGAACATGAGCAGCATCTAAGAACTGTGTTGAACATATTACGGGATAGGCAACTCTATGCTAAGCTGAGCAAGTGTGAATTCTGGCTTTCAGAGGTAAAGTTTCTGGGCCACGTAGTCTCTCATCAAGGGGTTTCTGTTGATCCTAGCAAAGTGGAAGCAGTATTAAACTAGAAGAGGCCAGAGACTGTATTTGAAATACGCAGTTTTCTGGGTCTTGCCGGGTATTACAGAAGGTTTATACAGAATTTCTCCAGAATAGCTTTGCCTTTGACAAAGTTGACGTGGAAAACTCAACGTTTTGTGTGGGATGACAATTGTGAAAAGAGCTTCCTTGAATTGAAGCAGAGGTTAACATCAGCCCCAGTACTGACGATCCCAGATCCACAGTTTATGTATATTGTGTATACAGATGCCAGTGGGCATGGATTGGGATGTGTGTTGATGCAGCATGGCCAAGTGGTGGCATATGCATCTCGTCAGCTGAAACCTCATGAACTGAACTATCCCACTCACGATCTTGAGTTGGCGGCAATTGTATTTGCTCTGAAAATCTGGAGACACTATCTCTATGGTGCGACTGTAGAATTGTACTGCGACCACAAGAGTTTGAAATACCTGTATGATCAAAAAGAGCTCAATATGAGACAGCGCAGGTGGATGGAATTGTTAAAAGATTACAATCTTGAAATCAAATATCATCCTGGAAAAGCCAATGTTGTTGCTGACGCATTGAGTCGTAAATCAATGCAGGTGGCAGCCATGATGATCTATGAGCAGAAACTGATTGAGGATTTTAGAGATCTAAATCTGTCTAGTCAGATTCTGTTAGACAGTAGTGTTAGCCAAGTGTACAATGATCTGAAGGCAGCGATTGAAGAAGCCCAACTGCATGATGAGGATGTACTATCTATCAGAGGTATGATTGATAAGGGCAAAACTCAGGATTATGACTTGTCACCCAGTGGACTAGTCAGGTACAAGAAGCGAATTTATGTTCCACCACAACCGGAACTGAAACGACAAATCCTTGAAGAGGCATATAAGAGCAAGTATACTCTACATCCAGGAGCTATAAAGATGTACCATGACATGAAGGCTCAATACTATTGGCCAGGAATGAAAAGGGAGGTGACTGAGTTCGTCGCTCGTTGTCTAACGTGTCAAAAAGTGAAAGTTGAACATCAACGACCATCAGGACTTCTACAAAACCCGGAGATTCCTGAGTGGAAGTGGGAAAGCATTACCATGGATTTCGTGACGGGGTTACCTAAGGTTAGAAATCATGATGCAATTTGGGTGATAGTTGATAGATTTACAAAAACAGCCCACTTCCTACCTATCAGCATCCATTTTTCCCCTGACAAATTGGCGGAGATTTACATCAAGGAGATTGTAAGATTACATGGTACTCCAAAGAACATCATTTCAGATCGTGATCCTCGATTTACTTCCAAGTTTTGGAAGGCAGTTCACGAGGCTTTGGGTACTAAATTGAGATTCAGCATAGCATATCATCCTCAAACAGATGGGCAGACAGAGTGAACAATACAGACGCTTGAGGATATGCTGAGAGCATGCACTCTTGATTTTAAAGGTAGTTGGGACAAATTCCTTCCATTGGCAGAGTTTGCCTACAACAACAGCTATCATTCGAGCATCTAAATGGCTCCATATGAGGCACTCTATGGGAGGAAGTGTCAATCGCCAATATGCTGGACTAGTTGTCAGAGAGGGAATTGTTTGGGCCAGATCTTGTTGATCAGACAACGGAGCAGATAAAGTTGATTAAGCAAAGGTTGCTAGCTGCTCAGAGCCGACAGAAAAGTTATGCAGATAAGAGGCGAAAACCTCTAGAATTTGAAGTCGGTGACCATGTGTTTATGAAAGTTTCACCAGTTACAGGTATTGGCAGAGCACTAAGAGTAAAGAAGTTGCAACCGAGGTACATTGGACCATTTGAGATCTTGGCAAGGATTGGGCCAGTAGCGTACCGCATTGCTTTGCCACCGAATCTAAGCAGGTTGCACGATGTTTTTCATGTTTCCCAATTAAAAAAGTATCAACCGGATCCAGAGCATGTAATCGAATATGAAGACGTTGAAATGCGGGATGATTTGACTTATGAAGTCACACCTGACCGAATCATCGATTGGCAAGAGAAGAAGCTCAGAAGCAAGAGCATCTCGTTTGTAAAAGTTGTATGGAAAGGGTTATCTCCTAGAGAGGCCACATGGGAAACAGACGCAGATATGAGAAAGTATTACCCAGAGTTTATGGCTATGTATTTGTAAAAAATTTTGGGGACAAAATTTATTTTACGGGAGAAGAAATGTAATATCCCAAATTTAATGAAGGTTAAAATTTTCTAAAAAGAAAATTTAAATGGGAATTTGATAATAAGTCAAATTATGGAACCTACAAAATTTAAGGAATCTTAAATTAGACAAAGGGAAAAATTAGGGCCTAGTGTGTGTAATTAATAGGATAAAAATATACCAATATATATCTATATTAAAACACACTGACAGATATACATCCTGAATCTGAATTTTTTTTTTTAGTGGAGCACTAAAAGTGGACAGCTCCATCTTTCATTGTTGGGTAGACACGCTACACACACACACTTACACCTACATGTTTCACCTAACCACAATTATCTAACCTTCTTCAACCATATATCCCACACTTCACGCACTCCCTCACTCTCCGTTGCTTCAAGTTAGAAAAGAAGAGAGAGCTGGTCAAAGAGAGAGTGAAAGGAAGAAAGAAAACAGAATAGAGAAAGAGAGAACAAAGAGAGAGACAAGAGAGCAAGAGTGATCGGTTCAATTGAGGAAGGAAGAAGAAGCTCCAAATTCCACATCCAACATCATAAATATATTTAGGTGAGTCTCCTACACATTTATCCTTATTTTCACGTTGGATTTGAGTGGTTTCTGTGGTGGTTTTGTGGCTGGAATAAGAGAAAATTCGTTGGAAAGTTTCTGTCACTGAAAAGTTGTTAAACCAGTGATTGTGTGACGATTTTGGGGTGAATTTTGGTGTTATTTGATTCTGAAATTCGATCATTAACCTCAGGAAATATGTGTAGGAGAGTATAGAGTTAAAATTCGTGAGGTTTAGAGTACAAATTCATGTATACATGCTAGTTTTCTCAATTCTGCTGTCCGAAAAACAGAGTACATACCTGAAACTTGTAAAATCTTAAATAGAGGCTATAGATGGAATTTTCGAATGGGTCTTTTTATATAGATAGTTTAGGATGTGTAGTTGATGATAGAATCAAGAAAAGTACAATTTGGAATGAAAATGGATGAGTTCTTGATTTTTGAAGTTAGACTGTCAAAACTGACGTGTTTTGGGAGTCAGTCAGATTTATGTTGCGTTTTGACTAGGAAAACCTTAGTGAATAATTATGAAATTTTAAAGTAATATATTAGACATTCATAGCTTTCCAATGACTCCAAGAAATAATTATTTTGATATCTTTAGCGAGAGTTATGATTTTTGAAAGTTAAGTCAGTAACAGAGATCATTCTGGACGTTCAAGCCTGACAGTTATGGTTTTCGAAAATTCTGGGAACGATTAGATAACATCTAGTAGTTTTTGATATTTTTTTTCATGAAACTACACTTAAATAGCTTTCCATAGAATTTTAGAACACTCCATTTCGATTTTTGTAGAGTTAGTTATGAATTTTTGAAGTTTAGTTGCTGACAGATTATATTTCTGAAAGTTAGATTGGTTGTGGCGAAATTTTGGAAAACTAAACTTTAACAAAAAATTATGAAACTTTCCAGATTTAAGGAAGACATTTAGACCTTTAAATTGATGGGTAGAACATAATTTTTGGACTAGTAGATTAAAAGATATGGATTTTTGAAGTTGAGCTTTGTTTCTGAAATGCCATCTGGAACAGTAAAAGTTGACTGAATTTCTGGGTAATATATGTAGTCAGTAATAATATTTGGATATTTTTCCATGAATGTACATTTAAAGACCTTCATTTAGGCTTTGGAATCAGTCAATTTGGAATTTTCTACAATTAGTTATGAATTTTCAAAGTTGACTGAAAATATGTCAGTTTCTGGAAAATTGTGAAACTGTTGTTTGGCAGTGATTTTGTAAAAACCGAGGTTAAAAATGGATTGCTTGGATGAAAATATGTTAGAATAGCCTGGGTCAAAATTTCTGAAAAAGTATAGTCGGATCTAGGGGTGTCCAATGTATCCCGGTCCCGGTCCCGGAATTTTGATTCCGGAAATTTCCCGTCCCGGCCGGGACCGGGACCGGGACCGGGAAAACCGGGACCGGGATCTAAGGGACCCGGGACCGGGACCGGGACCGGTCACATACCTTGTGATCCCGGTCCCGGTCCCGGTTTTTTTATTTATTTTTTTAAATTTTTTTCTTAAAAACTAAGTTATTGTTTTATTTTTGTATTTTTTATCCCATAATTTAAGTTATCATTTGATAAAATGTGTATTACATATTTAGTTGGAGTTAAACTATATATATTGTGATACTAATCCTACTATATAATGTATAAAAATAATAACAAAAATAATGAAGGTGATAATAATAATAATAATAATAATAATAATAAAATGTTATTCTTCAATTCTAGATCAATTTGTGTGATTATTATGGCCTTATTAGATGTTAAATAATTACTTTAAACACTAGATTATAGAAAATTTAACTAAAATAATAATATTTTTTTAAATTTATTTTTTAAAAAAAACCGGGATTTCCCGGTTTGATCCCGGTCCCGCCCGGGATTACCGGGACCGGGACCAAACCGGGACCAGGATCGGGACCAGGATGCAATTTGCATCCCGGCCAAAAACCGGTACCGGGACCGGGAGTGGTAGATCCCGGTCCCGATCCCGGTTTTGAACACCCCTAGTCGGACCGGGTACAGTGGGGCCGAGACCGGGTCCCAAGGGCATTTTGGTAAATTTTCAGTATAGACTAATATAACCACCAAAAATATTATGGGAATCTCTGAAGGGGTACATGAATAGGTTTTAACCTAATTCTTGTACATTTGGAATTTTAGAACCGAATTAATCGCCTGAGCCGTTGGCACATAGTTCGAGGAACTATTCTTGTGTAGCAAAAAGGGACAAAAGGTAGTAACTCTATCTCTCATACATTATGTGAATGTTGATATGCTATATGTTGCTATATTCTGTGATATGAACACGTGCCTGGGGCACATTACCTAGCTGTGGTATGGGACTCAGCTGAGGTACACGGTCATGTAGGGGATCCAAACAGTCATTTGGCCCTGAGTATTGTGTACACACATGTTATAGTATAAATTTTCATTTACATTATATGGTGCATTACATATTTAATTTTCGCATTTTATATGATGGATTATGTGTTACTACTGAGATTCCTTGGAATCTCACCCTTTTTCATAAATAATAAATGTTCCAGCGGGAACCAGTGGCTCCAAAGGCAAAGTGGAAGACGTGGGCAATTAAGATGTGCAAGTCCTAAGATCAGAGTTATTTGGTTATATTAGTTTAATTTTAATATGTTGGATATTTTGGACAAAATTTGTAAAATTATCAAACCCTGCGGGGAAGACTCCTGTATGTAAGCTTGAACTTAATATCAGTATGTTTGTACTATTTCTGTATGCCTGTGGAACTATGTCATTATTACTCTACGAATATCGAAATGTAAACGGATGTTGACACTCAATATAATTGCTAATATTGCCTCTTTTATTTTTTGGTAATATAATATTACCTATTTTGGCTTCAACTAAAAGTTAGCACAGAAAGCATGAAAAATAGTAGTTATTTTATCTAAAGACATGCAGGTTGCATAATGACTGAAGTTGACAGCTGACATTGTTACAATAAACCTGCAACTTTCATATGGATATAGAATAGCTTAAAAGATTAATATTTTTATATAAAGTCGCCTCCTATTAGAATTTAGGCATTTTTAGTTGAAAAAGCGATTTTCCTAAATATGGAAGTAATATTCTAAGACTCTTAAATAAAATGATGTCCGCTTCATTTTTGAAGTGACTTCATTTTTACTTAAAACGATATTTATTTCTGTTTCAGATGATATATGACCTTAAATGATGTAATAAAAGTAAAAACTACATTCTACGAAATTGGCATATTATCAATAAATCAATAAAATTAACCAAAAAAAACAAAGAAGTCATCGTTCTTCTTTCTTTTCCCACATCTAAATAAGAAAAAACTTGCAGTATATATTCTCTCCCACATTTAAACAGGAAAAAAAATTTCTCCACCTATTTGTCTTCTATTTTTCTTTCCTCCTTAATTTTATCTCAATCCAAATAGAAGATAAACAGCATGATTAATGAATATTGGTTCAGCATCATGAAAAAACTTTCAGCTCATTTAAAATAGTCAATGACTTAGTAATAAAAGTTGATATCTAAGGTTTCCAGAAACAACTATTCACACCTACTAATGCCCAAATGTTTAATGATATTTTTTCACCAAAGCAAATAGTCACAATAAAGAAACTCGAAAATATACCGTGCATATTACACATTCCCACATTCCTACTTAGTAGACAACTTGAGTACTATTGTTTGCTCTCATTCGATGACAAATAAATTATGCATGATTTTCCAATCAGAAATATAATCCATTGACCAATGCTACTACCTTCAGTTCCATGAAGAGGCCCTGCATAGCTACAAAAAGTGTAGCATATAATATAAAAAGGGATATATGCACAAAAGAACAAAAAGGGTGGGCAATATAATGTTCCATTTTAAGTAAACGAATGTGCATATCAACACCTGTGCATTGGCAAGCGATCTACAAAGGAGCTTCCCTTTTAAGTTAAAAAAACAAACAACCATAGCTAGCCACTCACCTATGTAGTCAATATAATGTTTCGAACACAGAGACAAAATAATCTCAAAGTTCAAATGGACATAAAAATAATATTGCGACTCTTTTTTGAGTTTGAGAAAACACAAGACATTAATAAAAATTTTGCAAAGTATCAAAGTGTTTTTCCTCAAGTAACAAAATTTAAAATAGTTTTCACCAAAATAAAGCACCAAGAAAAAAAATGAGAGATTGGTGTTGATAATTGTAATGCTATTGTGGCTTGTAATTCTCAAAAAGAGATTCATATTTTCCCCAATTCTGAGTTTGTTAACACCATGAAAAAATGACAGATTGGTGTTGAGGTCCCCAGGAGAGTTAACCTAAAGCGTGTATTTACTGTTTACTATATCCTCAAAGAGAAGAGGTCTTTGTATTGATAATTGTTTGGCATAGTCGAAAATAGCTTCATCATATGGAAGGAAGGGAAAAAATATCACAAAACTAATATAGGAAGCAGCGAGGATTCCAGCTTTCAAAGGATGGAAAAGTCAGGTAATTGACCTCTGATAATGCTACTCCGGGATGAAATGGGGAGCTGCATAAAAAGGTGACGATCTTACCGGATTAGTGCTTGGCACAGTCAACAATACAATGAATATATTATAAGAGTCTCAAAATTATATATGAAATAGGAAATTATAGGTAGCAGGGAATAAAACAAACAATTTGGATACAAAACCTATCAATATAATTAGGGAATAGTACAGTAGCATCAATAGCCTGGGTTATAGAGCAGAACTTTTACACTAAAAGGACAAGGCACAATGATCAACATTGCACAAAAACGTGAAGCATGGGAGAAGAAGCAGCTGACCATGATAAAGAAGCAGAAGTGGATGTGGCGAATCAACTTTTTCTTTTCTTTTTTTTTATCTGTATCTTCTTGTTGGAGGTAATCTTATTTAAAACACTATCGAACACTAAATATAGATTAGTGGGAATTCGAATTTTAATTGACCACGTTGTAAGGGACTAATTCCTTACGTTGGACCTAATCCCTTAGTGAATTTGGACTTGGAAAAAAAACATAAATGAAAAATTTTAAAGAAAGCTAAGCAGGAGAGGGGTAAATATTAGATTGGCCCAGTGAACGCACTGGGCCGAAGTATAACTGGACCTAAAAGAGTCCCAGTACGGCCATAAATGTATAAGACGTACAATTGTCCATCCCCTAATTCATGTTTTTACCGGGTCATGTTAAAGAAAACGACAGACCAACAACAGGGAAAAGCTACCGTTCAGAAAAGGTTGAAATCCAGAAGTGAACTTGACACTTGAGGACTTGTTCAGTGGAGAACAATTGTGGATTACTTGATGCGCAGCATGCGAGGGAACCTCTGGATAAGTAGGGAGAACTTGTTTCATTTGGTTAGTTTATATTCATTTTTTTCACTTTTTTTAAAAAAAATTATTTTAATGGGTAGAAAATTTAAAATAAAGATAATATTTTAACTAACATTTTTTTCAAAAAATATGAATGTTTTTTATTTAAAAATCGCCAATTAAAAAAATTAAATCTTACACCAAGTGAAATTTAGGTGTGTTAATGTTCTAAATTCATCCTTACACTTAGGGTTTGTTTGGTATGAGAGGATATATGGGAGGGGAGGAAAAGTGAGAGGAGAAAAAAAAATTTTGAGCTGGATTTAAATAGAATGAAAAAGGTGGAGTTAAAAATTTTTAATTAATTTTTTTTATTCTTTTATTTTACACCTTCTCTTGATTAATGTTTTGTAGCCCCACTTCTTCAATTATTTTAAAATCTAAATCCAACTCACAAAAGTTTTCCCTCCCCTCCCCTCTAAGGGGCTATTTGGTATGAGGGGAGGGGAGGGGAGGGAAAGTGGGTGGAGGAAAAAAAATTTTGAGTTGGATTTAAAAAAAATTGAAAAAGTGGAGTTCAAATTTTTTTAATTATTTTTTCTTATTCTTTTATCTTGCATCTTCTTTTTATCAAAATTTAATGACCCTATTTCTGCAATTTCTTTAAATTCAACTTTTAAATATTTCCCCTTCCCTCACCTCAAAATCCCTCATACGAAAGAGACCATTAGTTTTCCTTTTTCAACTAAGCTTGCTATAGTCTCAAAACATCTCTTATTGTCATGGTTAGCATGGGAGTGAGTTGATGTTCAAGGGTTTCAAGTAAAAGGAATTTCAAATAACAAAAGCATGGGCTAGGGTAAGTGATGATTATTGTTGTTGCCGATTATATATGGCTTAAAATCCTAGGTAAAATGCAGCCCTGATTTTAGAAATTAATATTGCGATTTGTTGTTTAATGGTTGAAATGGTATTTGGATGATGCTTATGACTTTATATCATGCATTAGCATCAAGATAAATTAACAGGTGAATTTTTTTCCCTATAAAAGTCTTTACCTCCTCGTATTTTGGCCACGGATGAAGTTTGATTAATCCAAGAATAAGAACTTTAATGTTCCTTATTTTCTTTTATTTTGGAAGGAAAAGTTGTATGCCTAACATATTAAAGGAAAAGTTCTAACTTTTTTATGTTTTGTTTGTGCACATGACATGCAAATGATAACTCAAGCAATGTTGATAGTATAACCAAGCACATGCAGAACAAATTGTAATTATCAACGGACGTTAAAAGATCAAGTTAAAGTGAAAATAAAGATAACAAATACCCGTAACAATGAGGACCAAGGTTATTGAATCCAGACCGGTCATCGAACCGATCGGGGTATTGGGTCAAGGGTCAGTGGGTCAGACTAGAGCTAAACCGGGACTAAACTGGTAAGAAGGTGAAGATTTCAAGCTTATTAATTTGAAATTATAAAGAAATTTAAAAAAAATTGATTTTTTTAAAAGTGAACCGGTTTGCTTCCTAGACCCGACCGGTTAGCCAGTTTCTGGTCCAAACTGGCCGGGTTTAATAACCATGCTGATATCAATGGGTAGGGATGATGCAAGTAGTATTACATATGATAATGAAAGCATCCTCATTGTCTAAAATGTTATAAAAATGGCATGAAAACATTAGCCGAAGACCCTTATGGTGCTCTTCCCCAATTGGTCAACTAGAAGAACCTTTACAACCTGATATGGTATCAAAGGGTAGGGATGTTATAGGTGGTATCGAATTTGGTATCAGAGCCACCCTTAGTTTGTAGAATATTATCAAAAAATGGCCTGAAAATATCATGGATGAGTTACATAAAAGTTATTGTAAGATCAATTAGATAATGTTTGGGATTTCATCTTTCTAGAAGAAGATGATTTTTTGTCTCAAATGATGGGATTAGATTGACTTTGAAAACCTATTATAGGAAGTGTGTCAGAACATGAATTGTATGAAGAAGACATAAATGTTAAACATCTACATGAAGAATATGGTTGATGTTTGTTTTACAAACACTCTTAAAATTCATCAAATATAATTGAGTGTGGTGGAACCTATAGCAAGGGCTGTAACAAATCAATGGGAATGCCTCTTTTTGTTGTTACAATAGCAAAGAGCACAAGGGAAATCACATGAGAGAATGGAAGCACCATATTTTAAATAGTTGGGTTACTGCCCATTACCACTCGTACTAGTATTACCCTGCTCTTTCTTGCAGGGGAACCTTCTTACCTCAGGGGTTTTAGAGGTGAGTTTGTTAAATAGTGGAAACACGGAAAGCAAGCCAGATGATATGGAAGAGAGGGTATATCCTATATTAAAATATAGCTATACTTGCTTATATAATAAATTACAAAGATTGTTTTTGTACTATGCATTAAGAGCAAATAAAGTTGTCAATGATAGTGATGTTGGGCCTTTAGGAGATTTTTCAATGGAGGATGCACAGTTGAGTGAAAGAGATTAGAGATGCAATATATAAATGTTACATCATATTGCTAAGGGGTATGGCTATTAAGATTGCAAAGGAGACTGGCGGAATTATGGTAAGCTCATGAAGGAATTTTATAAAATTATCAGAGAATGGAGAATAGAAAGGAGCTCTTCAGAAAGCTTTCCTTAGTTAAAGGAATGTGCAAAAAATTCTGGATAACACATCCTTTAAATGGTCAATTGGAAGAACCTTTAACGCTTCAAATGATATCAAATCTGATATTAGAGGGTAGGGATGCTGCAAGTAGTATTAGATATGATAATGGAAGCATCCTCATTGCCTAAAATGTTATAAAAATAACATGAAAACATTAGGCAGAAGCCCCTTATAGTGCTCTTCCCCAACTGTTCCACTAGAAGAACCTTTACTGCCTTATGCGGTATCAGAGGGTAGAGATTTTATAGGTGGAATCAAATTTGGTATCAGAGCTACCCTTATTGTGTAGAATATTACCGAAAAATGGCCTGAAAATATCAAGGATGAGTTACATAAAAGCTATTATAAGATCAATTAGCTTAGACATATCTGATGGGTGCGAAGTTAAGAGAACATCTAGGAAATTCGGGAAATTATTGGATGCATCCAAACACATAAATGGATGTATTCTGATTCGATCTGGATGATGTTTGAGATCTTATCTTTCTAGAAGAGGATGATTTTTTGTCTCAAATGATGGGATTAAATTGACTTTAACAACTTATTCTAGGAAATATGTCACAGTATGAATTGCATTTAGAAGACATAAATGTAAAACATCTACATGAAAATGGTTGATGTTTGTTTTAAAAACACTATTCAAATTCATCAAAAACAATTGAGTGAGATGGAACCTATAGCAAAGACTGTGGCAAGTCAATGGGAATGCCTCTTTCTGTTGTTACAATAGCAAAGAGTATAAGGGGAATCACATGAGAGAATTGAAGCACCATATTTTCAATAGTTGGGCTACTGCCCTTTACCACTCGTACTAATATTACCCTGCTCTTTCTTGCAAGGGAGGAAATCTTCTTACTTTAAGGGTTTTAGAGGTATGCTTGTTAAATAGTGGAAACACAGAAAGTGAGCTAGATGATATGGAAAAGAGGGTATATTCTATATTAAAATCTAGTTATGCTTGCTTATATGATAAATTACAAAGATTGTTTTTGTACTATGCATTAAGAGTGAAGGAAGTTGTCAATGATAGTGATGTTGAGCCTTTGATAAGGAGCTTTTTCAATGGAGGATGTACAACTGAATGAAAGAATTAGAGATGCAATATACAAATGTTACATCTTATTGTATAAATTAAAACAATAACAACTTATTGTCGGAAAAAAAAATTGGAGATGAGAATGCACACTTTGCTAAAGGGCATGCTATTAATATTGCAAAGGAGACTGGCAGAATTATGGTAAACTCATGTAGGAATTTTATAGAATTATCAGAAAATGGAGAATAGAGAGAATCTCTTCAGAAATTTTCCTTAGTTAAAGGAATGCGCAAAAAATTTTAGATAACACATCCACTAAATGGTCAATTGGAAGAACCTCTAACACTTCAAGTAATATTATATATGATATTAGAGGATAGGGATGCTACAAGTAGTATTAGATATGATAATGAAAGCATCCTCATTGCCTAAAATGTTATAAAAATGGCATGAAAACATTAGGCCAAGGCCCCTTATGGTGCTCTTCGCCAATTGGTCCACTAGAAGAACCTTTACCACCTCATGCGGTATCAGAGGGTGAAGATGTTATAGGTGGTATCGAATTTGGTATCAGAGACACCCTTATTGTGTAGAATATTTTCCAAAAATGGCCTGAAAATATCAGGGATGAGTTACATAAAAGCTATTGCAAGATCAATTATAAGTGTTAGTGTGTTTACTTTTCATATTGTAATTTATTAGGTAATAAAATTTTTTAATTTCTGATATTGATCGAAGGAAGACATGGGAAACGTTCATTTAGTATCTTTTAATGTTTTCGGTGATTTCTTATTCCCTTTTCAATGGGATGATATTCTTAAATCTAAAACAAGTTTTATACCCATAATATTTAATAGTTCTTTTGTGGTATAATTGTAGAGTACATCACTCAAGAGAAATGATAATTTCTTTCCCTCCACAACTTGGTTCTAAAGCATATTGTAGGAGATAGCTACATCTTTGGCGACTTAAAAAATTGTGACAAGGTACTTCTTTTTGTCTTATTGTATATAGTTTATGTTCCATTTATTATTATGATTATTCTTTTTGGCCGCAATTTAGTTAATCTAATTTGTTTTAAGACATATCACAGATATTTATTCATCTTATTTGTATGTTATTCTTGAGAAGGGTAAAGAAGTTGAAATATGTCATTCTCTAAGTAATAAATTTGCGGATAATAAATTGCGTGATCCAATTACACAAACATGGTTAGTGTTACACACTTGTACACGCTATACATGTAAGCAATAGTTTAAACCTTTAATTCTAGCCTAATGGATGAGTTTATGATTTTCATATTTAAATTATAAGATTTATTAAAACAAGTAAGCATCTTGACCCTATCATTTGCTTGTGGTATTTTTGTTATGAACTACATGCAAGAATTGAAAAATTGTGTGAACCAAAATCCTTTATTCCAGGTATGATCATTTGCAAACAAGCGTTGTTGATAGGTGCTCTACATGCCCATATATGTATAAACACTGAAGAAAATGGACAAAATTCAGTTTGAAAGTGATAGAGAGAATGGATTTGGCTTTAAAGCTGCTCAAGAGTGACTTCAACGAAGAAAAAGAAACACTATATGTTAAAACGACAAGCCACTAAGCTCAAGTCAAAAGAGAAGAAAATTTATATTTATATAGAATTAAAAGAGAGCGGGAAGCATGATTAAAAAAATAAAAGTATCATATTTATGACCTTATTTTATTTCTTCATGATAAGCATCAATTAAAAAAAATAAGACCTATGAAAATGAAACTTATGACCTTATTTTATTCCTTCATAATAAGTATCATATTTAATATTTTGAGAGATTAAATATTATATTTAAAAAAATAAAAAAAATTATATTTCTAGTGAAAAAAAATTAATCGGAAAAACTGATACTTCTGACAATGATAATAAATGCCGTCACTGAAAGTTTGACTTCCAATGGCAAATATAAGAGTCGCCGCTGAAAGAGTCACTTTCAGTAGCGACTCTTTTTGTTGCCATTGAAAGTCAAGTTTCGACGGTGACTTTTTAGAGTTGCCACCAAAAGCCTTTTTTTGTTTTTTGGGTGGTGCAAGAAGTCACCACACAAAAATTGATACATGCGACACAATATTTGAAGGTGTTGGAAGAGTGGCATCTACAAAAGTGGATGATTTTGTTGGTTTGAAAAACGGTATGCACTTCAACTGAAATTACTTATCTCCCTTTTCCGTAGTGATTTCTACAAAAGTTTAATTTTTATGTTCTTTCTATCATTCATTGAAGTATTTCATCACTTGGTATTCGTTTTCGGGATATTTTTAAAAACGGATATAAAAATGCATGCAATATATCACTTGATATTCGTTTGCAGGATATTTTTAAAAATGGATATAAACAAATGCTTGCAATATATTGAATTTATTCATATTTCATTATTCTATTTTACTGCATTTGAAATAAATAATTCCTACTCTGACTGCATGTTTCTTATTGCTATACTGTGTTAAAGGTTCTATATTTCCAACAACTGATTTAGTGCGGAAAGAGTTTCAGAGATTTATTAAACAAATTTGGGAATGAATATGAAAAATAATGTGTCAGCCATTGGGATATGGAGAATGGTAGAGGTAGGAAAAACAACTCTAGTAACTCAAATAATGTGCATAACAAGTTTTTAGAAGAAGCTAATGATCACTTTGACCATATTATTTGAGTTACCATGTCATAAAGTTATACTTGCATTTATGACCGAGTTTAAGTTTTAAGGATTGAGTCGCGATGCCGATGAGTCAAACTACAAGGGTTGATGGTTACAAACTCAATAAAACCATAAGGATTAAATAATTAACTTTACTTATGTTTATTTAAATAATGTCGTTGCCTATTTAAAACCTATCAGGTGTAAGCCTCTAAGCCTAATTAAAGGCTATTTGGTCTAATTTCAAGAGTCAATGAGTTAGGCCGGGACTAAACTGGTAAGAAAGTGAAAATTTTAGGCTTATTAATTTGAAATTATAAAGAAATTTAAAAAAATTGATTGTTTTTAAAAAGTGAACCGGTTTGCTTCCTGGACCCGATCGGTTGGCCAGTTTTTGGTCCAAACCGGTCGGGTTTAATAACCATGCTGATATCAATGGGTAGGGATGCTGCAAGTAGTATTAGATATGATAATGGAAGCATCCTTATTGCCTAAAATGTTATAAAAATGGCATGAAAACATTAGCCGAAGACCCTTATGGTGCTCTTCCCCAATTGATCTACTAGAAGAACCTTTACCACCTCATGTGGTATCAAAGGGTGGGATGTTATAGGTGGTATCGAATTTGGTATCAGATCCACCCTTATTTTGTAGAATATTATCGAAAAATGGCCTGAAAATATCATGGATGAGTTACATAAAAGCTATTGTAAGATCAATTAGCTTAGACATACCTAGTGGGTGCGAAGTCAAGAGAACATCCGGGAAATTCGGGAAATTATTAGAGGCATCCAAACACATAAATGGAAGTATTCTAATTCGATATGGATGATGTTTGTGATTTCATCTTTCTAGAAGAGGATGATTTTTTGTCTCAAATTATGGGATTAAATTGACTTTAAAAACCTATTCTAGGAAGTATGTCAGAGCATGAATTGCATGAAAAAAACATCTTAAACATCTACATGAACAATATGGTTGATGTTTGTTTTACAAACACTCTTAAAATTCATCAAATATAATTGAGTGTGGTGGAACCTATAGCAAGGGCCGTGGCAAATCAATTGGAATGCCTCTTTTTGTTGTTACAATAGCAAAGAGTACAAGGGAAATCACATGAGAGAATGGAAGCACCATATTTTAAATAGTTGGGTTATTGCCCATTACCACTCGTACTAGTATTGCCCTGCTCTTTCTTGCAGGGGAACCTTCTTACCTCAGGGGTTTTAGAGGTGAGTTTGTTAAATAGTAGAAACAAGGAAAGCGAGCCAGATGATATGGAAGAGAGGGTGTATCCTATATTAAAATATAGCTATGGTTGCTTATATAATAAATTACAAATATTGTTTTTGTACTATGCATTAAGAGCGAAGGAAGTTGTCAATGATAGTGATGTTAGGCCTTTGGGAGATTTTTCAATGGAGGATGGACAGTTGAGTGAAAGAGATTAGAGATGCAATATACAAATGTTACATCATATTGTATGAATTAAAAAAATAACAGCTTATTGTCAAAAAGAAATTAGCGATGGAGAATGCACACTTTGCTAAGGGGCATGGCTATTAAGATTGCAAAGGACACTGGCAGAATTATGGTAAGCTCATGAAGGAATTTTATAGAATTATCAAAGAATGGAGAATAGAGAGAATCTCTTTAGAAAGTTTTCCTTAGTTAAAGGAATGTGCAAAAAATTATGGATAACACATCCCCTAAATGGTCAATTGGAAGAACCTCTAATGCTTCAAGTAATATTAGATATGATATTAGAGGATAGGGATGCTACAAGTAGTATTAGATATGATAATGAAAGCTTCCTCATTGCCTAAAATGTTATAAAAATGGCATGAAAACATTAGGCCAAGGCCCCTTATGGTGCTCTTCACCAATTGGTCCACTAGAAGAACCTTTACCACCTTATGCGGTATCAGAGGGTGAAGATGTTATAGGTGGTATCGAATTTGGTATCAGAACCACCCTTATTGTGTAGAATATTTTCCAAAAATGGCCTGAAAATATCAGGGATGAGTTACATAAAAGCTATTGTAAGATCAATTATATGTGTTAGTGTTTACTTTTCGTATTGTAATTTATTAGGTAATAAAATTTTTTAATTTCCGATATCGATTGAAGGAAGACAAGGGAAACGTTCAATTGGTATCTTTTAATGTTTTTGGTGATTTCTTATTCCCTTTTCAATGGGATGATATTCTTAAATCTAAAACAATTTTCATGCCCATAATATTTAATAATTCTTTTGTGGTATAATTGTAGAGTACAATACTCAAGAGAAATGATAATTCCTTTCCCTCCACAGCTTGGTTCTAAAGCATATTGTAGGAGATAGCTACATCTTTGGCGACTTAAAAAATTGTGACAAGGTACTTCTTTTTGTCATTATATATAGTTTATGTTTCATTTATTATTATGATTATTCTTTTTGGCCGCAATTTAGTTAATCTAATTTGTTTTAAGAGATGTTACAAATATTTGTTCATCTGATTTGTATGTTATTCTTGAGAAGGGTAAAGAAGTTGAAATATGTCATTCTCTAAGTAATAAATTTACAGATAATAAATTGCATGATCCAATTGCACAAACATGGTAAGTGTTACACACTTGTACATGCTATACATGTAAGCAATAGTTTAAACCTTTAATTCCAGCCTAATGGATGAGTTTATGATTTTCATATTTAAATTATAATATTTATTAACACAAGTAAGCATCTTGACCCTATCATTTGCTTGTGGTATTTTTGTTATGAACTACATGCAAGAATTGAAAAATTGTGTGAACCAAAATCCTTTATTTCAGGTATGATCATTTGCAAACAAGCGTTGTTGGTAGGTGCTCTACACACACGCACACATGCACATGCACATATATGTATAAACACTGAAGGAAATGGACAAAATTCAGTTTGACAGTGATAGAGAGAATGGATTTGGCTTTAAAGCTGCTCAAGAGTGACTTCAACGAAGAAAAAGAAACACTGTATGTTAAAACGACAAGCCACTACGCTCAAGTTGAAAGGGAAGAAATTTATATTTATATAGAATTAAAAGAGAGCGGGAAGCATCAATTAAAAAAAATAAAAGTATCATATTTATGACCTTATTTTATTTCTTCATAATAAGTATCATATTGATTATTTTGAGAGATTAAATATTATATTTAAAAAAATAAAAAAAAATATTTTTAGCTAGAAAAAATTAATCGAAAAAATTGATACTTCTGGCAACAACAATAAATGCCGTCACTTAAAGTTTGTCTTTCAGTGGCAAAAATAAGAGTCGCCGCTAAAAGAGTCACTTTCAATAACGACTCTTTTTGTTGCCATTAAAAGTCAAGTTTTGACGGTGACTTTTTAGAGTCGCTACGAAAAGCCTTTTTTTTTTGTGGTGCAATAAGTCACCACGCAAAAGTTGATACATGTGACACAATATTTAAAGGTGTTGGAAGAGTGGCATCTACAAAATTGGATGATTTTGTTGGTTTGAAAAAAGGTATGCACTTCAACTGAAATTACTTATCTCCCTTTTTCGTAGTGATTTCTACAAAATTTTAATTTTTATGTTCTTTCTATCATTCATTGAAGTATTTCATCACTTGGTATTCGTTTTCGGAATATTTTTAAAAACGGATATAAAAATGCATGCCATATATCACTTGATATTCGTTTGCAGGATATTTTTAAAAATGGATATAAAAAAATGCTTGCAATATATTGAATTTATTCATATTTCATTATTCTATTATTGCATTTGAAATAAATAATTCCTACTCTGACTGCATGTTTCTTATTGCTATACTGTGTTAAAGGTTCTATATTTCCAACAACTAATTTAGTGCAGAAAGAGTTTTAGAGATTTACTCAACAAATTTGGGAATGAATATGAAAAATAATGTGTCAGCCATTGGGATATGGGGAATGGTAGAGATAGGAAAAACAACTATAGTAACTCAAATCATGTGCATAATGTCACACCCCTCAATTTCTGACTGGACCCCATTTACTGATACCAGATCACCTGGCCTGAAGGCACCTGCCTCGAGGTCAAGGGATGAACTCACAAGGAGTATTTACACACCCCTTGTGCATTTCTTTCGCCTCCGCAAGTATCGAACACTTGACCTGGGGGTAAGTACAAGTGTTTGGTGATTCTTGATACCATTGATGATGGTATCAAGAATCACCAAACACTTGTACTTACCCCCAGGTCAAGTGTTCGATACTTGCGGAGGCGAAAGAAATGCACAAGGGGTGTGCAAATACTCCTTGTGAGTCCATCCCTCGACCCCGAGGCAGGTGTCTTCAGGCCAGGTAATCTAATATCAGTAAGTGGGGTCTAGTCAGAGATTGAGGGGTGTGACACATAACAAGTTTTTAGAAGAAGCTACTGATCACTTTGACCATATTATTTGAGTTACCATGTCACAAAGTTACACTTGCATTTATGACCAAGTTTTAAGGATTGAGTCGCGATGAGTCAAACTATAAGGACTGATGGTTACAAACTCAATAAAACCATAATGATTAAATAATTAATTTTACTTATGTTTATTAAAATAATGTTGTTGCCTATTTAAAACCTATCAGGTGTAGGCCTCTAAGCCTAATTAAAGCCTATTTGGTCTGATTTCCTGAGCCTATTTAAAGGCATGCTTTTTAAGCAAACCTTAAAAAAAGCTTTAGTGGATTGATGAGAATTGGTGAGGCAAGAGTGTATTGAATCAGCTCTAACGTGACTTTGTTATACTTTCTTCTTGGAAAATTAGCTGATTGCTCATCTACAAATCCCGAAGATTGTGGTATATATTTGTCCCTTCTTTCATAAATTTTTTATCTGCATCGGTAGAGAGACACTGGTTTAGTAGAGATACTTCTGAAATATGATTGATGCTCTCTGACCTGTTCAGTTGGTTTTCTTTATTTTTTTTTCTTTTCCTTTAACAAGAAATTGTTGACAATAGAGAAAAGTACAGGAAGTTACGAAACGAGGACAAATATCCTCTCCAATTAGTTATGGAGCATTATTTAGTTTAAAATTTTATATTTATATGATTTTTAATTTATTTACATTTTTATCCATTAAATATATTTACTTAAGTAGTTTTTTTAAATTTTTTTAATAATAAATTAACTATTTTTATTTTTTATAATTATAATTTTTCTCTTAAAATGATTACAATATATACATATAGTGTGTGTGTGTGTGTAATTTTATCCTCTATACCAATCCTTCTCATTCCCGAATATGTCAATGAACTTTTGGGTTGTGTAACCCACTCATTTTAGGTTTCTTCACGATATTTACATTTAGGACTTGCATACCTAGACCGATTCAAAAGTAAATAACAAGAAGCTGTCTATCAAAATTAAATTTTACACGTTGCAGGGAGATCTGACCTCACCTGTTAATCAGATTATTTTTAATCATATAAAAAATTGGTAATTACCATTAAGAAATAAGAGATAAACATTGATATGAGGAGAAATTTCAAAATGGTCCCTTGCTAATAAAATCACATGCGCCATTTTCACATCGAATTGGTTACTTCATTCACTTGCTTTTAAACACTGTGGCCCAAAACAAAGGTCAGAGCCAAAGCAAGACTTTTCTTTATTTTATTTCCATTCTAATCGGGATAATACCATTGTCATTCAAGCCATTATTTACTTAAAATTCAATAAAGAATAAAATTGAAGAATCAATTTGCTTTCTTTTAAATTTAAATCTAGAGATAATCTTAGAATATCAAAAATAATTTTTCCTGATCAAAAGTTTATGACGTATTTTTTCATTGGCTTGAATTTTTTTTAATCTCTGAAAATATGAAAACTGAAAATTTACTTTTTTTTCCTGGACAAAGGTTCAATAAACTATGAAAACCTTTTTTTATATAGAAAGAAAAGATGGCGATGATTTGAAGCCAGAAAAAAAGGAAGAATATTGGATAATTATAGCTGTGTCCTTGAATTGTGGCCACTTCCTTAGCTTATCTAAGACAGGGTAATTATAGCTTTTACGACTTATGAGGTAAGTGTGTGAGAGGAGTTTTGTTTCGGGTTGCGCAAACCATGGTTTGGGATATTGCCAAACACACAGTAAGTATTCTAGTAAGAACCATATGTATAATCATTCATCCATTGCCATTAAGTATTTTTCCTCCTTTAAAAGCATAGGGTGTTTTATTTGATATATAAAAGTTACTATCGTCAGTCCGTAATATAGAATATACTTCAATGAAAAAATTGTTCTGTAAAATAGATTTTACATTAAGAATTAGACATAATAAAACTTCAAAACATACAAGTCTGTCATAAATCAGCCCTTACTTTCAGCTATCAATTATCGCCTGATTATTGAGTGCATGTTGTACCTCTGAATATCTTATTATGTGCATACTTAATAGTGTTATCGGCAAAATTCCTTGAGGCACTTATGAATAGATTGATCAATGGGCTTATTATGTGAAAATGATTCGTGCCCGAATTGATCATTGAGTGTGCGATACTTTCTCTTCTTGAATTTTAGCGGGGGAGGGGGGGGGCTTGGATTGAGGAGAGGCCTTGGATTTTTTTTGGGTGTTAGGGGGAGGGGGGTTTCTTTTGAGTGGTAGGTTCTGTAAACGGCAAGCTTCACACAAGAGGGGGGTGAATTGGGTGATGTTATAAATTTTTCGTTTGAGGTGGTGATATGTAGATATAGTGATAGAGTAGAGTAGAGAAGATTTGAACACAGAGAGTTATACTGGTTCGGCTTAACAACAATGCCTACGTCCAGTCCTCAGAGATCAAGACCTACTGAGATTTTCACAATATCTCCAAGATTCAAATGGCTCTTAGAATGCCACAAAAACAACAATCGTCCTTCAACGGACTACGAGCAGAAATATTCTTTCAACAAGAAACTTCTCTCCCCCTTACGACAAGTCTTATGTGCAGAGAAACAACCTATGACTCTTCTCACTTGCTTATGTATACAAGACTTATGAGCAGCAACGTTTTCTTCTGCTTACACCACTGTAAGTCTTATGAACAACAACGTTCTCTCCTGCTTGTATCTTATAAGGCTTATGAGTGACAGACGCTACAAGGAATTCTCTCAACTGCTTCTCTCGTAAGGAATCACTACCCTCTCAAGATCCCAATATCTTGAGATTACACAAACAAGGAGTTTTGAGTTTGTATGTGGACTCTCTTACAGAGTAAATGAATAACCACTGAAGATCAAAAGTGTATACAGAGAAATCAGATGAATAACAGAGAATTGATATGAGCTTGTGAGTTCTTGTGCTGTGTTGTTCTTAGTTTCTCCGTGAGTCTCTGTATATATATAGTTGCTCCATCTTTTGCCCGTTTGGATTCTCTTCAGTTGTGGAGCGGGACATTTGAAAATATTGGCAGACACGTGCATGTTAGAATAATTTGAGTGCGGTAGGTGCCAGCGTGTTCATAATCATCTTGTCTGCCGTTGTATCACTTTTCTCATGTGGTTCAATTCAAACGTTCATATTCCTGTATTATCTTCTTAAAACATACAAAACAATGTTAAACAAAGATAAAAAGTAATGATGATATGAATTAATAACAATAAACTATATTCGTAATGAACGTTGTGAAACTTATCATTTTCTGTGGTCAAACAGGGCATCACTCGAGCATGAAAGTCTCACTTCGAGTGATCTCCTATTTTCCTTCATATACCTCTGTTATCGGGTTGTGCTTGCAGGAAAATCAGAGAGAAAATATCTTCACTCGCGAGTGAAGAGAGGTCTCACTCGAGCACAACATCTCTGCTCGAGTGATCCTTGCACTTTACACTGGAAGTGCCTTCTCGGGTCATCACTCGCATACCATTTTGACAAGAGTGAGAATTTGCACTCGCGAGTGATTTGGACCCTCACTCGAGCACACTTACCTCTGCTCGAGTGAGAAGCATATTCTCAAGGAATATGCTCTCTAAACCATCACTCGCACCATATTTTCAGAGAGATAGAAATTTCACTCGCGGGTGATATTGGCCCTCACTCGAGCACACTTACCTCTGCTCGAGTGAGAAGCATATTCTCAAGGAATATGCTCTCTAAAACATCACTCGCATCAGAAATCCAGAGGGATGGAATTTTCACTCGCAGGTGATATTGGCCTTCACTCGAGCACACTTACCTCTGCTCGAGTGAGAAGCATATTCTGAAAGAATATGCTCTCTTGAACAAGCACTCGCAACTGACTGGAGAGGGATGGAAATATTACTTGCAAGCATGGACGTGTCACTCCAAGCATGGATGGGTGTGCTCGAGCACACTTGTATTTTTCTGAACTTCAAGACTCTCGGCCAAGTGCTCGCACAGCCTTTCTCGAGTGAATGATGGAAGCATGCCTTAACTTGCTCTCGGCCAAGCACTCGCATCCCTTGCTCGAGTGAATATAGGAAGCATGCCATTGCTTTGCTCTCGGCCAAGTGCTCGCATGCCCTGCTCGCATACGTGCTCGAGTGAGAATGACTTCTCTGCTCGAGTGCGAACTTTGTGCTTCGAGTGATCCAGTGATTACAAAGGAGGAATGTCTCTCGGGTACTCACTTCCTGACTTTCTCTCACACCTGCTCGAGTACAGAGGTGATTTGTGCTCGAGTGCAGATTTCATGCTCGAGCACTCAAGTGCATTTTCACAGCAGATATCAGCAAACACCAGATATGCATTTGGTTAACTTGGAATCTTTTCTTAACCTTCTAAAAACATGTTTTAATCATAATTGAATTATTGTTATCATCAAAACTTGGGATCTAACAGGTTCTTTATGCTGCTTGCATACCCAAATTAGACAATCAAGCCACACAATGAAGCCATCCACATCTCCTCCCACTGTTTTTGCGTCTACGGTGGCCACAAAGAGTTGATAGTGGGGTCTATGTTAGTCATGAGCTCTACTACCTTCACATATGTAGGTGTGTGTTTTTATATCCTCAAAATCATGATTTCAGAAGCATTTTTCCGTAAATCGAGATAAAACTCTTCTCACATACTTACCTCGTAAACTGTAAAAGCTATTCTCCAAAAACTAATCTGAACATACATGAAGGCATATGCACGTTCTTTTTATTTATGCAAGGTTGCTGGTGGCTACAATAATCTGTTTTGGTCAATCCAAAGCCGCCACTTCTAAGAAGACCAAGTTGGTTAGGCCCAATGCCTCGAAGTAATTTCTTGGGATCATATGACTTTCTGTGCACTTAACAATAATGTTAATATTGATAGTTAATTAAAGATATTATTTCCATGAAGAAGGGGTGTGTGTTTTGTGCATTGGTAATCTCTTCAAAATTAAACCAATGATTGCAATAAAAAGTGCAATCCCGGATCGTCTCTCGATGAGCCTTTTATTAATTACCTAGAAATTAAGTGTGATGATTGGTATAAAACGAGTTACAAATGATGTTTAGCTTTTTATTTAACAACTAAATTACAACTAAACTAAAATGCTTTGAAAACTAATATTTTTGGATTTTTTTGGAATAAAAGTGGAATGCAATTAAAATTGTTTTTGCAAAGTATGATTAAGCCTCCTAGAACAATGAAATTCATCAATCTTTACTCCAAAAAATAATGTGAGTGTGCTAGTTTGATAAATTTGCTCAAAAGACCCTTTGAGCTGACTTGAGTTTGATGAATTAATTCCTCCACACCGAGCAGAAATTAATCTCTCTAGTCAAAACCCAATTTAAACACTAACAATTGAAATTAACAATGTGCAAGACACAAATAACCAAGAACCCTTGCATTACAATAACAATTAAATATTTATAACAACTCAAAATATAAGCTTAACCAAGTCAATATATAAAAAATTATTACTCATAAAATTCAAAGTGTCAAATGCACAGAATTAATTCCAAATACCCGTCCAATCAAAACAAAAAATGCATGAAACTCCAATGTAAAATTTTAATTCAATATACTAATTAAACTCTAAACCTAAACCTAGAATTTAACTAATACAAAACATTAAATATATATGATAGACAATAGAACACTCCCCTTGAAGCTCCAAGAATTACCTCAACTCAAAGGAGAAAAAGGAAATTAGCCACTGCAATGTCTCATCACAGCATCTCCCAACAATGTCAATATTTCAGCCATGGAGAACACTGATTAGAGCAACCAAATAGCACTAAATCAAAGGAGGTCGGTGACCGAAATTGAATCCAGGAAAATCAGATTGGAGAGAGCCGCGGTCTGGAAAAATTCAGAAACAGAGTAAGCCACGGAACAGGGCTGAATCGTTGGAAACACCGCCAGAAGTGAGAGACGGTGAAGGAACGTCGATGGTGGTATGGTGAGAGGAAGGACGGTGGTGGACGGGTTGAGCTTCCGAATCACTCAGCTCCCTCTCCGCTCTCAGCTCTCAGCTCTCAGCTCTCGGTCTTGTCAATGTCCTGAAGATCTTACTTCGGCTCCTGATATGGGATGATGGGGCTCGCCGGCGGCTGTGGTGGCTGATGATGCCGCGGGCGAGAAAAGAAGAAAAAGGCGAAGGTGGCAGATGAAGGTTCGAAGGTCTGGAGGTTGTGTGTGTTGCGGCTGCTCTCTGGCTCTGAAATCTCCCTCTGTATATTTTCGAGCTGCTCCACTCAAATCTGACCTAAGATGCTCTGTCAAAAACGCTGTGTTCTGAAGTGGACTAAACTGGCATTTTCAGAATTCGGGGGACCAAACTGACATTTTTCATATTTGATCCCCAAACTGCCATTTTCAGTTTTAATCCCATTTTTCGAGTACCTACAATTAAAAGTAATAAACCCAACATCAAATCCTTTCAAGACTCTATGATTAAGAGTAATTACAATTATTTTGAAAATTTTAATTGTCCTTTTTAGTCCTAATTTAATATATTTACTCTTAATATATATTTATCACATGTAAGGCATTTTAAACTCAATTGATATGAAAAAAAATCCACAAATAAATTGTAAAAATTTATAATAAAATTAGCGATTTGTCATTCCATAAATCAGGAATTAATATTAATATTTATCATTTTATCGACAACCTTTTTCACACAAGAATTGTTAAAAGACTCATCTTTATTTTGCCTCGCCATCGTTCAAAGTTCATAACAGGCAAGTCTAATACCCCCCTCATTTTGAGCCAACATTTCGTCATCAATGCCCGCATACCCCTTTCACCCCTCCATTGTAGGGAATTCTTCTTCACCATCTCCTTATTTGTTTGGCTTAATTTTTATGAAAATACACAACACGTACTCTAGTCAATATTAAACAGTTGAAATTACAAATAACTATTACCTTGAATAACTCCTAGCGACGTGAGAGGACAAATTCTCTCTAATGTTGCGATTTGATCATGGCTTGAAGTCCATTAGGAACTCTGTTGTCTCATTGGCCTCTTTTGGATTCTGCAAGTATGCCTTTGTCCATATACCTGACGGAATGTGTGTGCCCAACCTTCTTGAGGACAAATTTCAACCGAGACTTTGGTCTATATTATATGCTGACTGCAAAGCAAACAATTTAAGTTAACATTTACCAAGACGTTGTCCCAAATAACGTGTTTGTAGTCTTTCTTTTCCCTACCCCATTGATGCATCGTGCTGTTTGTAAATGTAAGAGATAAAATGGAAAAAGTCTTAAATATATATGATGAACTCAATTATTTCAGTAAGAAAGGTTTAATTGAGTTAGGTTCTAAAGCTTATTATGGTCAAAGTATATTTTCAGGTTTAAACAACGTTCACATATCATCAATAATGTGATCACATCAGCAACAAGATTTGATTTCGTGACCATATGAGCTATGTGTCAAAACTTTATATCATGCAGGTGATATAAAGATTATGATTAGTAATTTTATATTCCTTGATAAAATATAACCAGGGATCTGACTATAAGGACCAGTGACATTTTTTTAATCAATCATATATATCCTTGAAAAGATTTGATAACAAAGGATATGTGAGAACAAATCTCATTTTGCGGGCGGGTAAATCCATTAAGCAAAATATTGTAAAAGCCAAAAAAAAAAAAAAAAAGTCTCCCTTGGTTAAGCAAAAAAGAAAAAGAAAAAAGAGGAACTAAACTTATGCGCATTTCATGAAGTAAAGTGGGAAAAGTCTACCTTGCCTGGTATTACCATTATATAAGAGATGACGCGAGAGACTACAGAGCCACTGGCAGTCGGTAGCTAAGTGACATTCCAATATGGAGAGTCTTTGCAGCATTACTGATGAAAAACTTATGAGCTTCATCGGTATGTATTTTAATTAATCTCCTCCTCATTCCCTCACGTACCTTTTTTTTAATTATTTGGTATGCCATAATGCCATTTATATATATCAAGTGGTTTTTGTTTTGGGAACTAATTTCAACAGAGTTTTGGACTCCCTTTTGTGAGTGCATACCTTGATAAGTTTACAAGAACTGTGGTTTCATTTTATTTCATGAGGATGATATCAGTATATTAGTTTTGCAGGAGGCATATGGGCCAGCTTGGTACCCAAGGAAGAGTATTATGATGAAGCTTTGTAGGTATTTGAGTTCGGTCAGAATGATATCAATGGCATACTTTTTGTCAATTCGACCGTAGAGCAGGTCAATTCTAACATTCCTGATTAGATCAACGCTTTTGCACAAAATGTCACGGTATGCACACGTTTTTCACCGCTGATTCATCAATACTCACCCTTCATCCTTGATATATATTAAGCAATCATGTGCTAATATGATATACTAATATTGATATTGGACATGGGAATTAAATTTGGTGAGTAAAGAGCATATACAAGTTGGGAGCAAGGAATATATGGATATTCAACACAGGCCCACTTGGATGCTATCCTTCCAGAATGAACGAGACGGTGCAGGGTGCATACAAGATTTCAATGAGCAAACTTGCTCGATTCATGAACTCCGAGTTGAAAGCCAAAATCGTACTCATAGAATCTACACTCCAAAACACGACCTGATCAGGAACGCAGAGAAACACGGTAAGCCCAATAGTAAACGTTAATTAAACATGAATTGAATGTGGAATAGTGAAACAAGTGGGATATGTGCTGGATTTGAGAAGCCACTAGAAGCGTGCTGCGGCTATGGAGGGCCGCCGCACAACTACAATAATGATCCCAAAAAGAACTGCGGACTGACAGTGGTGGTGAATGGAACAGAGGTGGTGGTGGGATCATGTAAGAATCCGAGAGTGAGGGTGAATTGGGATGGGTATCACTTCACGGAGCTGGCCAACAAGTTCGTGTTTGATCGGATCTACACCGGAGCTCTCTCTGATCCTCGCCTTCCATTGAACTCCGCTTGCCGTCGCCGTTCCACCTCTGGATAACTCTCTCCTTCAAACCTTGTTCTTTTCATCTTAATTATGTTGTATTGTTAATTTATTATTATGCTTTGTTGTGTATCCTAATCTTTCTTTTCATGTAGGGTTATAGTGTAAATTTGTTTCAGAAGTTTTTGCTAAAGAATAATATTACTCCCGAACTTTTTTCAGGTTCAATATTACCTGGAAGGCTTAAAATAGAGTAATGTTACCTATTGCCGTTAAAAAATTACCGTCAACGTCAATTTTTTAATAGTCAACGTTAATTTTTAACGGTATAGGATAATATTACTATGGTCTGAAATTTTCAGGATGACATTGAACCTAAAAAAACTTTTTGGGCAACTTTGCTCCTTAGTGAAAGCTTTTGAGATAAATTTATACCTTCATCCTTTTATATATTTTTTTTCCTATCTACAAAATAATCGATGTCGTCAATATCATCACATTTAATAATGTCAAAAACAGCCAATGCATCTATCATGTTTATATATAGCCAGCATCTTAGACAAACTCGTTTGTATTTACTATATAAAATAATACATGCATGCAAGAGGCACGCTTAGACAAAGAAGAGAAAATTAAAGAGTGGTTGAAAATAAATTGTATTTATAATTTTATATTTTATGTTATTAATTCTCTAACTTAATTATAGACAGTTGAACGAAATTCTATCTGAACTGTGTAGATTTCACCACATCATTGACATAAGCATCAAAACTGATTCTGTTGTTAACGTTATCTACCTCGTATGGATAATTTAATATCCAATGACTCCTGGTATGATAAGGAAGGAATAAACAGTCACATATAAAAGGCCTTTACAACTAACTGTGGTGGCTGTCTTTCAAATTAACAGCCGTAAAAACAACAAATTCCCAATAATAGTACAGGCTCTAATTGAGATATGGCTATATAAATTTACTAGATCTTCCTCCTTCTGCTGTACAATACAACTTTGCGTTTGGGTACAGAACCCCAAATTTTAGTATAATTGATCAATGGAGTCTCTTAGCGCCAACAAATTTCCCATCACAAAAACTTGTCGTTTGCTTGTTTTATGCTTAGCAACTACATTATTGAACCCTGTATTTGGTGCAGCAGTTTGTAAATTTCCGGCAATCTTTAACTTCGGTGACTCTAACTCTGATACCGGCGGCATAGCCGCAGCCTTTTTAGCACCACAAGCACCGTATGGGCAGACCTATTTTCACAGACCTTCGGGAAGGGTCTCCGATGGCCGTCTCATGATCGATTTCATTGGTATATATTATTATGCTTAGTTAATTAATAACAAATCTCGATCTACACAAATGAATTTAATAACAACGTAAATATATATATATATATATATATTGCTATAGAGACGAAGTGTTTTTTAACCTCGATTTGTATGTTTGTTATTTTATAATTTCAGCACAAAATTTCGAACTTCCATATCTTAGTGCCTACACTAGTGCAAAAAGTTAATTTGGCATCAGTTAAAATTACATTTTCGCCACAGTATTTAGGGTGTAGCGGAATTAGCCGTAGCGAAAAATATATATTATGGCGTCACTTGCTTAAGATATGTCGTCGTAAATGAATATATTATGGAGTCAGTTGCTTAAGATATAACGCCATAAATGAATATATTACGGCTTCGCATTGTAACTAAACCGACGCCATAATAGATGTGTGACAAATGAATTTTCAAATCTAATGGATATTTTTTTATTTTAAAATTTTCAAATACCACATGTCATGTCCGTAGGAGGCCACCTCATCATTGGTTCAGCCACGTGTCTCCTCCTCACGCTACCACGTGTCACCTCATCATTGGTTCAGCCACGTGTCTCCTCCTCACGCTACCACGTGTCACCTCCTACTGCTGCCACATGTCCACCCTCATTGCAATGCACCACGTGTCCCTCCTCGAAGTGCACCAAGTGTTACCTCCTTGCGCTGCCACGTGTCCCTCCTGAAAGTGAGCCAAGTGTCACCTCCGTGCGCTGCCACGTGTCCACCCTCCTCGCAGTGCACGTGTCCCTCCTGAAAGTGAGCCAAGTGTCACCTCCGTGCGCTGCCACGTGTCCACCCTCCTCGCAGTGCGCCAAGTGTCACCTCCGAGAGCTGCCACGTGTCTGCACCTCTTAAATCTTGAAAATGCCTCCCTTCTTGTTCGAACCCGTGACCTCATGCTCCTAGTGCCTTCACGCTCGAGCCTTTGCCAATTGCGCCAAGATGAACCTGCGTTATTTTATTACATAATGTTATCTATATAATATTATCATAATATAAAATTAATAATATATATAATATTATTAAAAATAAAGTAAAATAAATAAAATTCCAAAAAAATATTTATATATTTATGATTAATTAATTTCAAATTCAATAAATTTAAAATATTTAATAAATATTTTTATAACTATATTTTAATCAATTTTCTAAATTTAAATATATTTTTAATTTAAATTAATTAATAACAAATAATTTAATATTATAAATATTATTTTTAATATAAAATGATAAATATAATATTAATAACTAATAATTTATTTTTAAATAAAATTAAATAATAACTAATATAATAATATTAAAAATATTATTTTAGTCAAAAATTTTAAATATAGTATCAATAAATAATAATAAAATATTCATTAATAATAATATTTTATTTTTAATTAAAATTATTTAATAATTAATTTTATAATATTATTTTTAATATAAAATTTTATACATTTTAAAATTTTGCGATGGAATGTGGCACGAAAAAGTTCCATGCCACCATGGCAAAAAAAATTTTCGTAAAATTTGTGACGTAATTCCATGGCTAATTTAGCCATTTTTATAATATTATTTTTAATATAAATTTTAGACATTTTAAAATTTTGCGATGGAATGTGCCACAGAAAAGTTCCATGGCACCGCGGCAAAAAATTTTTTCGCAAAATTTGCGACGTAATTCCGTGGCTAATTTAGCCATAGAACTTTTTTGTGGTTAATTAACTGACAAATTTAGCTATAGAAAAATTCCGTCAAAAAAATTTCCAATGGAATTTCTAACGGATTTTCCACAGAATTTTCCACGGAAAAAATTCCGTAGCCAATTCTGTCAAAAATTGAGTGTTTTTTATAGTGCTCTATCTGGAAGCTGCTACATCAACAGTAATGAAGGTAAGTTGCGAAGTTAGCAGAGCTAGAGCGAAATTCATAAAGAAGCCGTGAAGTTAGCAGAGTAGTGGAGGTTTTTATTGAAGGCATTAGGGCGTCAGGTAGAGTGGGAATCGACGCAATATTTCCTTTTCTTTAGAAAAAAAATAGTTAATATATTTTTAAGACTTCCTTAGAGTCATATGGGTTATAATTAAGGTCTTGGTTTCCTATAGGACCCGATGTTATAAGTAAGCTCGATAAATAAATTATAAATTATGGGTTAAGTTCCACCCATAAATTGATCATCCATTTTTTAATAATTAACTATGTATAGTTAAGTAGTTAAAAGAAGTTCACTAATCTCTATCAGATGGTCCTGAGCTATAAATAACCCACTTAAAAAAATTTATTTAAAATATAACTATAATATAATTATATTTTGGGAAAAAATATTTTTTAAAATTTATTTACAATATTTAATTATGGTTATGACATGTTATATTTCAAATTTATCTATTTCACAATTAAATTCCAAAACTTTATATGAATTATGACTTCTGGTGCTTACTAAACTGATTCCATAATTATTATTGTTATAGCATCTTAATTACGGCATCAATTGAATATACAACCGATGTCATATTGTACATTACTGCGTCAGTTACACGTCAAACAGAAGCAAACTTATGTCACATGAATTAGCACTTCCATTCTTTAAGTAACTGATGTCATATTGTACCCTTATAGCGTCAGTTACATGTAAAACAGAAGCGAAATTATGTTATATGAATTATCACTTCTATTCTTCAAGTAACTAATACAAAATCGTGTAGTTAAATTAGTATTTTGTACTAGTGAATATAATTATATTTTGGAAAAAATTATTTATAGTATTTAATTACAATTATGACATGTTATATTTTAAATTTATTTATTTCACAAGTAAATTCCAAAACTTTATATTAATTATGGCTTATGGTGCTCAATAAACTGATCCCATAATTATTATTATTATAGCATCTTAAATACAACATCAGTTGACTATACAACTGATGTCATATTGTATATTACGGCGTCAGTTACACTTAAAACAGAAGCGAATGTATGTCACATGAATTATCACTTCTGTTCTTCAAGTAACTGATGCCATATTGTACATTACGGCGTCAGTTACAGGTAAAACAGAAGCAAAATTATGTCACATGAATTATCACTTCGGTTCTTTAAGTAACTGATGTAAAATCATGTAGCTAAATTAGTATTTTGCACTAGTGCTATTTGGACTCCCTGGGCACCAACTTCTCGCATGGAGCAAACTTTGCAACAGCCGGATCAACAATCAGGCCCCCACCCTGTGGCCTTGCTGGATACAGCCCTTTCTTCCTTGACTTACAGTTCAATCAATTTGCCGAATTCAAAAACAAAACTCAATTTATTAAAAATCAAGGTAAATAATAGTCTTTAATGAACTTGAGTTTCCATATTCTGAAACATATTATAACTATAGCGCTTGATGTATACCAAATAGACATGAACAAGTACTCTTTAATTAATTTCTTTTGCTTCAGGAGGAATATTTGGAAGCTTGATGCCCAATGAAAAGTATTTTGCAAGCGCTTTGTACACATTTGATATAGGTCAGAACGATCTCGGATCTGCCATTTATGCCAACAGGACACTGCAAGAAATCGATGCTTCTATACCAGATATAGTCAACAGCTTTGTAACTAATGTTAAGGTAGTTTGATTAATTATTGTCTAGCTATTTGGATAATTCATTGATATGATGCTTGGCTTGCCACTAATATAAATTCTGTTGTTCTGAATTCATGAACTTTGGAATCAAAGAAAATATACAATTTGGGAGGCAGACATTTGTGGATACATAACACAGGACCCATTGGGTGCCTCCCTTATATACTGGTCGAGTCTTTATCAGACCAACGAGATGAGTTTGGCTGTTCAAAACCTCACAATGAATTAGCTCAAAACTTCAACCGCAAGCTAAAAGAAGCCCTAGTCCAACTTCGGAAAGATCTTCCTCTTGCTGCAATCACACATGTAGATATATACTCTGCCAAGTACTCTTTGATCAGCAACGCAAATAAATACGGTGAGCCTGATGATGAGAAACAAACACATATCTTCTTCTTGTTTTTTTTATTTACAAAAGGGTACAATTGGTGAGGTGGTTTGATGAATTTGCAGGATTTGAGAAGCCAACTGTGGCGTGTTGTGGGTACGGAGGAGAGTACAACTACAACAGTAATGTGCAATGTGGAAGAGTAGGGGTGGTGAATGGTACTGAAATATTTGGGGGATCGTGTGAAAATCCTTCAGTGAGAGTCAATTGGGATGGGATTCATTACACAGAAGCGGCTAACAAGTTCATCTTCGACCAAATCTCCACCGGAGCTTTCTCTGATCCTCCCATTCCCTTGAATATGGCGTGTCACTGACATTTCAGCAACATGTTTCGCTACTAGTCAATGTTTAGCTTTCAAGCATTTAAATAGTCACAAAAAAATTATGCATTGTTGGACTATATATATATATATATATATAACGTTCATCGCAGTCAAAGGGATCATTATATTCCAGATAGTGATGAGGTGATATAGCATTTGATTGAAGGCTGAATAGATTCGCTTATTTAAATTAACTTCACCAAAATAGGTTCCATTCTTGAATAACTTGAAAGATATATCATCAACATGACACAAGATTGTGGTCATCATAGTATTTTGCTCATTGTTTACTAATGATGCTGCGGATCGGACGAGGTTCAAATTAGCTTATGCTTTCCTTGTTTCTTGTACGGCTCAAAATTTAAGCATCAATAGTAATAGTTATTGAACCTAATATAAAAGAAAAGGCTACGGCGGCCTAATATATGAGGTCTGCAGAAAATGCTTTTGGAAAGATCAAACCAAGGCACTGAAAATCAGACCGGACATTGAATCGGTCGAGACACTGGGTCAAGGGTCAGTGGTTCAGACCGGGATCAATCCGGGGGTCAGACCGGGAGTCAAACGGGGTTAATTAAAAAAAAATATATAATTTAAATGTTCTCACCCACTCCACTTGATTTCATAGTGTTCTCATCTCTATCCCGACTTCTCCAGGTTTGAGGTTTGAAGTTCGGATCTTTGATTTACTACCTATATCTAGTTACAAATTAGTGTGAGAATCTGAATTACTCATCACACTGTTCTCACTACTTTCAAGTGCTTGGAGCTCTTAGTCACTTTCAGGTGCTTTTGTAATCTTCAAACCTATGTACAAGCATGTTGAAAGAGTTGGATTCAGGTTTCATCATGAATTCCTAGATTGGTTTGTTTCTTTTAATTTAAATCTTGCCACTGCTGCTTGGTTATCTCTCCGTTTCTGATCTTTTCTTTGTCATTTTATTTGCTAGACTACTAAAGTTCATTTTAAGTGTTAGATCCTCATTAAATGCATATGGCCTATAATTAGTTTATCCAAGTGGAGTAAGATACAGATTATTCTGTGAGCTTGGCCTCTTGGGTTGCAACAATTTGTGACATTGAGAATTTTTTAATGATGTCAGAGTTGTGGAAATTTTTGAGAAAAAGGATATATGATGGAAATGAAGGTTTTTTTATCGTTGAAAATGAATATTTATGTGGATATATTTTTTTTGCTACATATAATAAACTTATGCAATCTTTCATAATCTTTATTATGTTGATGAATTGGAATAAGTAATAACTCATTTTTACATGAATTCTAAATTATAGGATTTGATACTTACCAGTGCTCAAAGGGAAAGCTAATTGGCAAAGGTAAATTTCCAGAAAGGTCGACAGATAGTAACTATTTCTTTTTCATGTATCATTTATTGTTCTGCATGTATACATTTACCATTGATTATATTCATTTTATGAATATATGGAATGATATTGGACTATGTGCCCTAAGGCCATAAGTCCCAATGTGCATTGTTTCATGGGGTGTAACCCTGAGTTGTAAGACCTAATATGCATTCAAAGTAAGACTATAGACCCAATGTGCCTAGGGCATGAGGTGTATCTCTGAGCTATAAGACATGTTGTGCAATCTGTATTGTGATGGATTGTATGTCTCGAGGCCATAAGTTCTTATGTGCTTAGGGCATGGGGTGTATCCATGGGCTGTAAGACCTGTTATACCAATTGTGTTATATTGAATTGTATATACAGTGAATGATGTTTTGCTGCATCTTGATTGCCAATGCTTAGTCATATGATAGTTTATTTAGCATGCTTTGTGAACTTGCATATGTTATGGTTGAATGCTGTTACTACTAAAATTTTCGCGAATCTCACCCTTTCCATTAATGATATATGGCGAAAGCCAGTAGCTCTAAGAGAAAGCAGGTAGTGATTTCAAAGAAATAAGAAGGTGGAGAAGAATGGTTATCTGTATTCTAATTTTGATTAGACTTAGGTTTTTTGGTAGCCTCATGTGGCTACATGGTTTGTGTGTGTGTACATAATCATAGTGAAGTTAGTACTTGTAATTGTAGAAGTAGAGGTAGCATAGCATGCATAGTACGGAATAGTCTTAGTTGATCGATTATACGTAATGAAACGATAATTACATCAAACATGATAATTGAACTAAGATTGAGCAATTGTATGTTAAGGGCCCATAGTTTAATCATCAATGTACTAGGATAAGAGCAAAGAAACATTGATAATAATACACTACAAAAAAATACTGAATTTTTGATAAAAGAATTATTAGTTTTACCGACGGATTATCTACGAAATTCCGTCGGTAATTTCTCATTCAAATTACCCACGGAATTCCGTGGGTAATTACCGACTGAAAAAATTTCGTGGGTAATTTGTCAGCATTTACTGACGGAATTTTTTTCGTCGGTAATATGAGACGCATTACCCATGGAATTCCATTAATAATTTCTCATTCAAATTACCCACAGAATTCCGTGGGTAATTACTGACGGAAAAAATTCCGTGGGTGATTAGTCAACATTTAACGATGGAATTTTTTCCGTTAGTAATCTGAGACGGATTACCCACGGAATTTCGTCGATAATTTCTCTTTCAAATTACCCACAGAATTCCATGGGTAATGCGTAGGTAATTACTGACGAAAAAAATTTCATAAGTAATGCGTCAGCATTTACCGACGGAATTTTTTCAGTCGGTAATCTGAGACGGATTACCCACGAAATTCCGTCGGTAATTTCTCATTCAAATTACCCACAGAATTCTGTGGGTAATTACCGACGGAAAAAATTCCGTCGGTAATTAGAGACGTAAAATGTCAAAAATTACTGACGAAAATAATTCGGTGGGTAATTCCATCGGTAATAACATGTTTTTTTGTAGTGAGTTTTGAGTGTAAAATGATGGTGTTGAACTTTTTTTTTAAAAGAAAATGATGTCTAGTATTATAAAGTATTTTTTTGAATTTATCTAGTATCTTAAAATATTTTTTAAGTATAATGCAGTCTCCTAAAATAATTTTTAGTGCCTTTAACCCTTTAAAATGTTTTTTCAGTTATACCTAATGTGTTATCAGACTAATGAAAATTTTACATTTAATGTATGTTTTCAACTCCAAAAATTACTTTTTTTTGTGCTTTTAACCCTTTAAAATATTTTTTCAGTTGTGCCCAGTCTTAGGAGACTCACTACAATTTAACCGTTAATGTATTTTTCTTAGTAGTAACGAGCACCTAAAACTTAGGATATTAATTTATTGATTTTCACCCACTTTAAAATATTTTAAGGGTAAAATTGAAATCAGTCTGCTAACACACTAGGTACAACTGGAAAAATATTTTAAGGGGCTAAAAACATTAAAAATTATTTTAGGATACCGTATGCTACTTAAAAAATATTTTTTAAAATATTAGATAAGTCCAAAAAAATATTTCATAATACTATATACCATTTTCTTTTTTTTAAAAAAAAAAGTTCAATGCCATCATTTTACACTCAAAACTACATCAAAACGGTGTAGTTTTGAGAAAAGGACGGGCAACGGAAGATGTAGCAATGGAGGGAAGCCAAATCCTTAACAACTTGGGTTCTTCCTCCCCGTTTTTTAAATTTGAGGGGTTTTTGGTAAAAATACCTGAACTTCAAAATTTCAAATTCATCCTTGATGACCTATATATCTTTTTACTAATTTAATAAACATTTAGGGTATCAATAATTCAAAAGGTAATTTTTTATCTCTTTCACTAAATATAACAGGGTAGTAATAACTAGTACGGGAGGGCAGAGCTTACTGTGTAAGCATCAAATTAAAGGGTCAAGTCCGTCTTTTCTTGATTTTTTTTATCCATACCATGCTTAGTTTTTTATGGCTTTATTTTCGGTCCACTCTTGATTTTTTGTTCCTATTTTCTTGTTAAAGGTTCCCAAATGCTCATGACATGACATCATAAAATTAAGAGAAGACTAGGAGAGAAAATTGTAGAAATTGTTCAAGATGTGATGAAGTTTAAAAGTCATTCAAACTAAAATGAATTTCTTTGTACTTTAACCAATGGGATGGAAGCTCATATTGAAGAACTCATTCTCGATTGGATCGATTTTATAAGTCATTCACAGAGTAAACGATTAATTGGGTGTAGCATTTTGAGAAATAATATCCACCATATAGTATTCTCGGATAATTTTTCTCCTGTTTATAGCACATGGGTAAAAAAACCTTTATCGTTGTGGGATTCGAATTCTTGATATATTTCAGACTACAGTTTCAGCAACCAAAATAAAAAATCAAACATGAAGAGGGAATCTATTACCTAAAGACGAACTCGGAGAGACTCGAAATTGTTTTTGAAATTTGGCGCACTCGAACTGTTACGTTTTTTAAATTTGGTTAAAATATGCATTTAGTCATTTATATTTATTTCAAAATACAATTTATTCCCCTAATTTTATAAAATGTACTTTTAATCCCTAAACCCTAACACCATTGGTTTTTCATCTAACGAAAAATGCTGACTATGCGGTTAAATAAGATATGCTTAAATGTTTAAAATATAAAAGGAAATTATTGAATGTTCCCACTAACCAATTAAAAATACCAATAATTTAATAACTAGATCAATGATCCCATCTTCTCCCCCTGTATGCTCTCCTCACTCTCCTCCATTAATTACTTTTGCACTCCAATGTTCTTTACATTTTTCTAGCTCTTCGACACTCCTTTCACCTCTACTCAATTGACCTTGTTTTTCATCCCTTCAAGTTCTATTGGGACCTTTGAACAAAAAAAAAAATTTCTATTGAGACCCACACGTAATTACTAGTATGAACATGTTTTCTTCTCTAGAGAATCCAATGCCTCACCTCCCCCCCCCCCTCCCATGGCAACCTCTATGGTCATATCCCACAATTTATCTCTTTCTTCCAACAATCCTTGTCATCCAAAATATTCTGTCAAGTCACCCATAGTTGCTCTCAATGGCGCTCGAAGCTCACAAAAGCATTCCATTTTGCAAAGCTCAATCATACCCATCGGAGGTTCTAGATTCAATTCCAGGTTGTTGCGTACTTGAGAATTACAAAAGTAGAGAACTTCCAGACGAAATTGGTTGAATCTGATAGTGGAACATATCTCCACAATTGGAAGGAACATTGGAGTGAAGAAGCTATTAATGGAGGAGGGTGAGAAGTGCATACTGGTGGTAAGAAGATGGCGTGATTGATCCTGTTATTAAATTATTAGTATTTTTTAATTGGTCAGTTGAAACATACAATAATTTCTTTTTATATTTTAAAAATTTAAGCTTACCTTATTTAACTACCCAATCAACATTTTCTGTTAAATGAATTAATGGTGTTAGGGCCGAGAGACCAAAAATACACTTTATAAACTTAAGGAATCAAATTAAACCTTAGAATTAACATAAAGGACTAAATATATACTTTGGTCTTTAAATAATTGTTAGTATTTACGTATTACGTTATGAAACTACAATACGGAACCTAAATTTTTTAATGTTTTATCCATTTTAAAAAAAGATAGATAATTTTCAAGATAAAAAAAATTAATATTATAAACTTTTTTAAGAAAATCAAAATTAATAAATTATATAACATATTGAAAATGAGAAAACCCTAAAAAAAATACGTTTAAAATAAGAAAAAGACAAATCAAAGAGTGCAATATCACAAATCTCAAGTAAAACCTGGGAGAGGAATCTAGAATTTGTAAATATTTTCAAATGATCAGTATGCCCTTAACAGCATTTAGGGAGTTGAAGTTGTTGATATATATATTGAAGTTGTTAATTGTGATTCTTTAATAGTTGTTATCCTCTATACCTAAGTAGCCAGTGAAGCCTGACATGTGTGACTTCAAAATATTACTTACAAGGATATTGTTATTTGAGGAGCTTAAGTTATTAATATCTATATTGAAGTTGTTATTTGCATTAAAAGTTGACATAAATGCTAAGAAATGTTGCCACCATAGATGAAAGGTAGAAATGCTCCCACAAATGGGTATTTCAAAATCATACGTACCACAATCATAAGCTCTTTTTCTATTTTTTTCTTTTTTGGTACAATCAAAAGCGCCACGTCGGTCGGCTTAAGTATGGAGAGTAAGGGCTTAAGTACGGAACATCAGGCCAGGCGCATGAAATCAGAGGGCAAGATTCAATCTCCCTCCCAGTAAAGCATTTCCTCTCTATTGTCAAGGTAAAAGCTTTTTAACAAAAATCATTTCCTCTCCGACCTCCAGTCTCCTCTTCTACTAGCTCTCGCCTCACGGAATCCCGTCACTCGCGGCGTTTCCTCTCTGGTCTCTGCGTCTCCGATGTGCGGTGTCGGCGCTCAGCTCTCGGAGTCCTGTCTCAGATCCCATCTCGCTTTCTGCGTCTCAGGTCTCGACCTGTGGGTTCAGCAGCTCCAGTCTCGGCATCTCTACGTCGCCGACGACCGACGTCCTCTCCTCCGCTCAAAGGTGAGATTCGATTACTCTACCATTTTCTTCTATAACCTCTGCTGGATCTTGTGCTTCTCTTTATATATATAGACAACACACATGTACACACACGGATATCATTTTTTTTTATTTGTATATAGATGAGTTTTAGGCATACGAGGAGGTCTAGGGTGAGAACTTTTGATAAATCAACTTCTGCCGCTGGACCATCCCATATATCATCTTCTTCTGATGGAAGTTTAGAATGGATGGAACACCATGTCGGGGCATTACTTGAACTTGTAAGCAATCACCTCCAGGCTAACAGGATGGTCTGGACTCCTCTGAATAACAATTTAATTGCTGGGAGGATCAATGAAATATGTGATTCAGCATTTACAAAAGACCACGTCCACAGTAAGATTCGGTCGATGCGAAATATTTACACTATTCATGTAAGTTGATTTAAATTAATTTGAGTTTTGCTTTTTTTTAGTTGAATAGTTTTTCAAGGATTAGTTGTTAAAGGTAACTTTTGGTTTGATAAATTTTAATTATTGGATGATTTAATCGCTTAGTCTGTAAACCTCTCAGATATGATTTCTCTGTTTTCTGCACTTTTAAGACTACAAAAATTATAATTTTGAATTATTTTTGATGTGCTGTTGCTGTAAGCTATTTGAATTGTTTCATCTAAATTTAGTCTTGGATTAGTCTTGGAGGGTTCTAGTTGACACTAAACTATTATTAACTCATTTTTTTAAAAAAATGTAGTTTAGAGACACTCCGGTGGTAGTAAAGCTCAGGTGTACTTTGAGTGATGAAAATTGGAGAAGAATTTTGCAGATCCTTAGGCATGTCAAAGCAACTGCTAAAAGTAGTAGGGGGCCGCCCCCGCCCCCCCGGCCACCCCCGCCCCCGCCAGGTGGCCGTTATCGAGCAATTGTTGAAAGAAGGCGGAGATACAAGGCAGCAAAACATAAGGTGCTTAATTGCCCTTAGTTAGCACGAGAATATGTGGCGTATGCTTTTGGCAATTTGTACAATAGAGACTTTGTAGATGTGCTTCTTGAGACTCCTGATCATATCTTGCACGTTCTTATTTCATCATGTATTTTTGATGAAAGGAACGCATAGAATATGCTTTTAGGAATATGTACAATAGTGACTTTGTATATGTGCTTCTTAAAACTCCTGATCAAGACTTACATGATCTTATTTCATTATGTATTTTTGATGAAACGAACATGTAGAATATGCTTTTAGGAATTTGTACAGTAGAGACTTCATAGATGTGCTTCTTGAAACTCCTAATCAAAACATGCACAATGTTATTTCATTATGTATGTATTTTTTTTTTTTTGGCCATCTATTTCATTATGTATGTCTCAATCATGCATATATTCCTGTGTTGAAAGCATCTGTAACGAGCCAGGGTTGCACTGGTAGCTTTTTACTGACAATCGTTTATTTAAGAAATACTTGATCTAAAACCCAATAAAAGGTGGATCGGACCATTCAAAATGATCACAATGGAAGATTTTTGTCCCATCCAAATGGCAATAAGATCTTTAGAACGATAAAAATTTCTTTTCAAACATCCTTTTGAATAAACATATGAAGAGGCATAGCCAAAAGAAAATATATACTCAGTATAATTGCTAATATAGCCTCTTATTTTTTTTGGTAATATAATATTGCCTATTTTGGCTTCAACTAAAAATTAGCATAGAAAGCATGGAAAATAGTAGTTATTTTATCTAAAGACACGCAGGTTGCATATTGACTGAAGTTGACAGCTGACATCGTTACGATAAACTTGCAACTTTCATAAGGATATAGAATAGCTTAAAAGATTAATATTTTTGTATAAAGTCACCTCCTATCAGAATTTAGGCATTTTAAGTTGAAAAAACGAATTTCCTAAATACGGAAGTAATAATCTAACACTCTTAAATAAAATGATGTCCTCTTCATTTTTGAAGTAGAAACTACTATTTATTTCTATTCAAAATGATATTTATTTCTATTTCAGATGATATATGACCTTAAATGATATTATAAAAGTACAAACTACATTCTACAAATTGGCATATTATCAATAAATCAATAAAATTAACAAAAAGAAGAAGCTATCATTCCGCTTTCCATGTCCACATCTAAATAAGAAAACGCTTGCAATATATATTCTCTCCCACATTCAAATAGGGGGAAAAAATTTCTCCACCTATTTGTCTTCTATTTTTCTTTCCTCCTTAATTTTATCTCAATCCAAACATAAGACAAACGGCCTGGCATGATTAATGAATATTGGTTCAGCATCATGGGAAAGCTTTCAACTCATTTAAAATAGTCAATGACTTAGTAATAGAAATTGATATATAGGGTTCCCAAAAACGACCCAGAAACAACTATTCACGTCTACCAATATACAAATGTTTAATGACATTTTTTTCACCAAAGAAAATACACGCAATAAAGAAACTCGAAAATATATCGTGCATATAAAACATTCCCACATTCCTACAAAGTAGACAATTTGAGTACTATTATTTGCTCTCATTCGATGACAAATAAATTATGCATGATTTTCCAATCAGAAAAATACTCCATTGACCAATGCTGCTACCTTCAATTCCATGAAGAGGCCCTGCATAGCTACAAAAAGTGCAGCATATACCATAAAAATGGATTGAAAAAAGAACAAAAAGGGTGGGCAATATAATGTTCCATTTTAAGTAAATGAATGTGCATATCAACACCGTACCTATGCGTTGGCAAACGATCTATAAAGGACTTTCCATTTTAAGTTAAAAAACAAACAACCATAGCTAGCCACTCACCTATAGAGTCAATATAATGTTTCGATCAGTTTTGAAGAAACACAGACAAAAAAAAATTCAAAGTTCATATGGACACAAAAATAATATTTCGACTCTTTTTTGAGTTTGAGAAAACACAACACATTAATAAAAATTTGGCAAATTATCAAAGCGTTTTTCCTCAAGTAACAAAATTTAGAACAGTTGTCACCGAAATAGAGATCTAATTGTATGAATCATGGTGTGAAGGATGGTAGTATCCTTACCAGAGAAAAAGGGAGGTTAACTTGATCCTCATCTCTCATTAATCTTAGGGTTTAGGGTTAATAGTAGAATCACTCAAGAAGGGTTGATAGTTGTAATGTAATAGGACTTGTAATTCTCAAGAAGAATAGATTCATATTTTCTCTAATTCTGAGTTTGTTAACCTAAGGGTGTGTTTGGTTTGAGGGGAGAGAAGGGGTGGTAAATTATAATTTTAGGCAGGAGAAACCTAAAATTTACCCTCTCATTCTTTTAAATTTTGGATTCCCGCCCAAAATTTACCTTTTCATTCCTTTTAAATTTTGGATTCCTGTCTAAAATTTAAATATCTTCAACCCAAAAAAATAATTTAATCCCCCTCTCCACCCCTCCACTCAAACCAAACACACCCTAAGAAAAAATGACAGATTGGTGTTGAGGTCCCCAAGAGAGTTAACCTAAAGCGTGTATTTACTATTTACTAAATCCTCTAAGAGAAGAGGTCTTTGTACTGATTATTGTTTGGCATAGTTGAAAATAGCTTCATCATATGGGAGGAAGGGAAAAAATATCACAAAACTATTAAGGCACAGGTAGCAGCGAGGATTCCAGCTTTCAAAGGATGGAAAAAGTCAGGTAATTGACCTCTGATAATGCTGCTGCGGGATGAAATGGGGAGCTAAATAAAAAGGAGACGATCTTACCGGATTAGTTCTTGGCATAGACAACAACACAATGAATATAGTACAAGAGTCTCAATATTATATATGAAATAGGAAAATATAGGTAGCAGGGAATAAGAACAAACCATTTGGATACAGAACCTATTAATATGATTAGGGAATAGTCGCATCTAATAGCCTGGGTTATAGAGCATGACTTTTATACTAAAAGGATAAGACACGATGATCAACATGGCAGAAAAACATGAAACATGGGAGAGGCAGCAGCTGACCATGATAAAGAACCAGAAATGGATGTCGTACATCAACTTTTTTTTTAGCCAGGTACAAGTATCCCTTGTTGGAGGCGATCCTGTTTGAAGTATTGTCAAGCATTAAATATAAGCACCTCTCTGAGCAGAGATTCAAACCTTAGTTCACCATGTTGTGAGGGACTAATCTTTTACATTAGACCCAACCCCATTAATGCATTGAGATTGTTTTAAAGAACTTAGTTAGAGTTAAAATATTGAGTGGTCATGAAACGGTGGACCACATCTCGAAAATGGCCTTGGTCACAAACATAATAGGATGTGGAAAAAAAAGATAAATGAAAAACTTTAAGGAAAGCTAAGCAGTAGAGGGGTAAAATATTAGATTGGCCCAGTGAACGGACTTGGCCGAAGTATAACTGGACCTAAAAAAATCATATCCACTCCTGCCATAAATGTATAAGACGTACAGTTGTTCATCTATGTTACGAAAGTAATTGAATACTAAAAGAATTGTGTCTTTTCTATTCACAGGAAGGTACTATATATATACAAAAGTGAGGAGTCTAAATATTAATTGCTTCTAAATGAGGGAATCGTAACGGTCAATCAATCCCGCTAATTATACTAATTGATCTAATAATAATGATAGAATAATTCTAATAATGATAAAATATTTCCTTAACAATCTCCTAATTCATGTTTTTGCTGCGACATGTTAAAGAATAAGACAAACCAACGACAGGGAGAAGATACCGTTCAGAAAAGGTTGAAGTCCAGAGGTAAACCTGACAGTTAAGGACTTATTCAGTGAAGACCAGTTGTGGCTTACTTGATGCCCAGCATGTGAGGGAACCTTTGGATGTGTAGGATAACTCGTCTCATCTGCACTGTCTAAATTTTTTTTTTTAAAAAAATTATTTTAATAGATAGAAATTTTAAAATAAAAATAATCTCTTAACTAATATTTTTTCATTTAAAAATCACCCATTAAAATAATTAAATCTTACACACCAAGTGAATTTTAGGTGTATTAATGTTCTAAATTCATCCTTACACTTAAGGATTGTTTGGTATGAGAGGATATATAGGAGGGGAGGAAAAGTGAGAGGAGAATTTTTCTTTTAGCTGGGTTGAAAAAGAATGAGATAAGTGGGGTTAAAAGTTTTTAATTAATTTTTCTTGCTATTTTATCTTACACCTTCTCTTTATTAAAGTTTTGTAGCCTCACTTCTTCAATTATTTTAAAATCTAAATCCAACTCACAAAAATTTTTCCTCCCCTCCCCTCTAAGGGGTTGTTTCGTATGAGGCAAGGGGAGAGAAAGTAGGTGGAAGGAATAATTTTTTTGAGTTAGATTTAAAAAGATTAGAGAAGTGGGGTTAAAATTTTTTAATTATTTTTTTTCACTTTTTTATCTTGCATCTTCTTTTTCTGAGGGGAGAGAGGGGAGTGAAAGCAGGTGGAGAGAAAATTTTTTTGAGTTCGATTTAAAAAGATTAGAGGAGTGGAGTTAAAATGTTTTAATTACTTTTTCTTACTCTTTTATCTTGCATTTTCTTTTTATTGAAATTTTTTTTTTTGAATGTAATACTGGAATTCATTAAGTTACAACTAAGAACTTAATACAACCAGAGAAGAGGGGAAACCCCAAATAATGACCCCATTTCTCCAAATTCTTTAAATTCAACTTATAAATATTTTCCTTCCCCTCCCCTCCAAATCTCTCATACGAAACAGACCCTTAGTTTTCCTTTTTCAACTTAGCTTGCTATAGTCTCAAAACCTCTCTTATTGTCATGGTTAGCATGGGAGAGAGTTGATGTTCAAGGGTTTCAAGTAAAAGGAATTTCAAATAACCAAACCTTGGGCTAGGGTGAGTGATGATTATTGTTGTTGACGATTATGGCTTAAAATCCTAGGTAAAGTGCAGCCCTGATTTTACAAATTAATATTGCGATTTGTTGTTTAATGGATGAAATGCCATTTTTGGATGATGCTTTTGACTTTATATCATGCATTCATGCTTAGCATCAAGAGAAATTAAAAAGGTGATGTTTTTTGCTATAAAAAACTTTACCTCCTCGGCCAAGGATGAAATTTGATTAATCTAAGAATAAGAACTTTAATGTTCCTTATTTTCTTTTATTTTGGAAGGAAAAGTTGTATGCCTAACATATTAAAGGAAAAGTTGTAACTTTCTTAAGCAAATATGATGACTCAAGCAATGTTGATGGTATAACCAAGCACGTGCTGAACAAATTGTAGTGTGTGTTTAGGGACCCAAAAAAGCCCGATTGAATATGAGAAACTCAATTGCCAATTGAGAACTCAAATTTTGAGTGTTTGGTTGAATCAATTGGAGGTTGGGCTTACAATCCAAGTAGCACAATTGGTTAAAAGCTGAAATTTAGAGCTTATGCAGTTGAGCTTTTGGCATGAGGGTAAATAATTAAAATATTTTTTTAGTTGTACCTAGTGTGTTATCATACCGATTGCAATTTTACCCTTAATATACATTTTCAGCTATAAAAATTAATTTAAAATATTTTTTTGTGCTTTTAACCCCTTAAAATATTTTTCCAACTGTACTCAGTATGTTATCAGACTGATTGCAATTTTACCCTTAATATACTTTTTCAACTCAAAAAATTACTTTAAAATATTTTTTGGTATTTTTAACTCTTTAAAATACTTTTTCAGTTGTACCCAATCTTATGAGACTGACTACAATTTTACCTTTAATGTATTTTTTTAAGTAGTAAAGAGCACCCAAAACTTAGAATACTGATTTATTGATTTCCACCCACTCTCTCTTACTATTATCACAAAAGTCACTTGTGCTTAAACCAATCCGAACAAATTTTACTTTTACAAAAATCATTTATACAACCGCCAATCCAAACATAAATCACAATACATAATATGACTTTTACCAAAAGTAATATTACAAAAAGTTTAATTAAAACAAGCCCAATTAACAATCACTGTTTCAAACACACACGTAATCATCAATGGACATTAAAATTTAATGTGTGTATGGAACAACAATTGTAAAAATGACTTTTTCCAATTTGAATTTTTGCAATCTTACTTTAGATAAAAGTCAAATTGTGTAATGTGATTTATATTTGGATTGGCGGTTGTATAAATAACTTTTGTAAAAATAAAACTTGTTTAGATTGGCTTAAGCATAAGTGATTTTTGTGATAATAGTAAAAGAGAGTAGGTGGAAAAATATTTAAAAAATCAAGTAAATATTTAAATATTACTTTAAAATATTAGGTGTTATTGGAAATATAATTTAGAGTGGGTGGAAATCAATAAATCAATATTATAAGTTTTGAGTGTTCTTTACTATAAAAAAAAATATATTAAAGGTAAAATTGTAGTCAGTATCCTAAGATTAGATAAGGGTTAAAAGCACCAAAAAATATTGTAAAGTAATTTTTAGAGCTGAAAAAGTATATTAAGGGTAAAATTGCAATCAGTTTGATAACACACTAGGTACAGCTGGAAAAATATTTTTATGGGTTAAAAGCACCAAAAAATATTTAAAAGTAATTTTTGGAGTTGAAAAAGTATATTAAGGGTAAAATTGCAATAAGTATGATAGCATACAGGGTACAACTGGAAAAATATTTTAAGGGTTAAAAGCACTAAAAAATATTTTAAAGTAATTTTTGGAGCTAAAAAAATACATTAAGGGTAAAATTATAATCAGTCTGATAACACATTGGGTACAACTAAAAAAATATTTTAATACATATCACACAAATTAATAGCAAAAAGCTCCCCTTGCCAGCTTTTTCCATGTCGCACGAATCAAGCAAAAGTGCGAATTGAATTGCACTTATCTCGAACCAAATAATAATAATAAAAAAAAAAAAGCTAACCCTTCACAATCGTACGAATTCGTCTTGATTCATGCCATTTGACCCCAAAATCACATGTCCAAACACTCACTTAAACAATCAAGTTAAAGTGAAAATAAAGGTCACAAATACATAAAGGTAGCAAATACCTGTAATGAGGACTAATCCAAATGAATCACTTCAGGTGTCAAAACCATATCACCATATCATTGCATATAAGATGTTGTTAGGATTTCCACTTCACTCACTATAAAAAAAACAACCGATTTCTGACAAAATTTCCGACGAAATTTTTTTAGTAGGAATTTCCGACGGAAATTTCCGTCGTAAAGTTTTCCGACAGAAATTTCCGTCGCAATTTGCATGGAAAATTCCATCAGAAATTCCATTTGAAAAATTAAAAATTATTAATTTTTAAAAAATAATATTTATAAAATTAAAATATTAATTATTAAATAATTATATTTAAATTTAATTATTAAAATTATATTTTTATTTATTAATATATATGTTTTTAATATTATATTTAAAATTTTATATTAAAAATAATATTTGTAATATTAAATTATTATTTATTAAATAATTTTAATTAAAAAATTATTTAATTTAAATATATAAATATTTTTTTCGTTTTTATTAAATTTTTCATTATTTTTAAAAATATTATATTAATTAATAATTAATTATATGTATATAATTAATTAATTATATGTATGTATGTTTATATATATATATGATAATATTATATATATAACAATATGTAATAATATAACATTGGTTCATTTTGGCGCAACTGTCAAAGACTCGGGTGTGAGACGTCTGCACCCTGAAGTTGCGGGTTCGAACAGGAGGAGAGGCATTCGGAAGAATTATGAGGAGGTGACACTTGGCAACCAGAGGAGAAGGACACGTGGCGCTTTGAGGAGCAAACACGTTACATTTGTAAATTAAAATTTTTGATTTTCTTTTAAAAAATTGAGACAGAAACGAATTCCGTCGGAATTTGTGACGGAACAGATTCCAGTAGAAATTCCGTCACAAATTTTTTTGTGACGCTATTATTGCCGACGGAATCCATTCCATCGGAAACGCATTTTGTCGCAAATTCCATCGGATCAGGTGTTTTTTTAGTGACTATGAACCTTTTGAATTCTTTCATAACCCAACGTTTTTATTCCCGGACTGAGAAGAAAGTAAAGGCAAAATAAATTAACTACAAAATTGAAATTTTAAATAACCACACGCTAAACACATAACTTAGTAATATATTATTGTTGTTGTATGTTATTCACTCACTACTATGTCAATAATAACAATATTATTGTATATTATTCCCTTGTTTGATTAATTTATTATTATAATCATTAAAGTTGTACCCGCTTGATTAAAACTATGTTTGGAACAGTTTTTTTTTTTTTTAAATAAGTGTTTATTACGTAAGTCGAGATAAAACTTTTCTTATATACTTACCTTGTATACCGTAAATTATAATTTATAAATACTTATAAGTTAAAAATAAACTGTCTCAAAAGAGTATTTTTGTTATCATTGATTTTAGTATTACTTTTTTATGTGTCTGATTACACGTTTCTTCGGTTTCGATTTTGCACCAATAATAACATGTTTGAAAATTTCTTCTTGGCCATTTCGGTCTCAACAATCTCTCTTGTAATAATTTTTATATTTTCTAAAAGCACTAACTCTTTAAGGATTGTAGTGTGTGTAAGGAAGAAATATTAAAAATACCTTAAAAAAATTTTGCTCTGCCTTTAAATTGTAGGTGAACCTAACCCCTTCTCTAAAATTTCACAACCAAACAAAAAAATAAAAAACCCTTAAAAAAGTGGCAGGTTGGCACGCCTTAACCCATAGTAACCCATATTACCGGATTGCCCACGTATGTAGGATAAGTAAGTTGCTTTGCTTTGATCTTTGGATTATCCAAGCTCCGCCCACGAATTTATTAGGGAAAATTCTATATAAAGTTATTTAAAATAGGATAATTTTAAATCAAGTTGGTAAATTTAACAAATTCCTAAATGAATTATCAACCTAATTTAGGATTTTAAAATGTGGGTGAAATGACTTTAATGTCATCTGTTCTCTCCTCTTTAAAGAGTTTCATTATTTTGTGACTTATGTTTTTCTATATATATATATATCAACATTAATATTTAATAAAAAAAAATATGATTAATCTATAGTTTAAATATATTAATTATCATGGTAAGAACAAAAGCTTACAGTATTTTTAAGCAAGGAGTTCATTTTATTAACACAAACAAATTTTTCAAAAAACAAAAAAAGAATGTATGTCACAATAAAAAATTATTTTTTAAATAAATATATTAATTATAAATTTTACTATATTTATTTCATATATAAATTTTTTATGGAAAATTTCTATATTTCAATAAGCATTTTATGAAATTTTAAGTGCATTTAATATTTTTATCTAAAATATCTTTAGAAATATATCAAAGTTTCTCGCCTTTCTAGTAGAAATGAATAATTCATATTAAAAAAGTGAAATCTTAACTAAATTATTTTTAAGAAATTCACATTTATGCATTAGGGAAAATTATTTAGAGTTTGTTTAGATTATTATTGGTAAAAGTAGTTTTTATTTCAATTGATTTTTACAAACTGAAGTTAGCAAGTATTATCCTTTCTTTTTTCTTTTGTCCCACTTGATAAAAATAACTACATTATTTTTTAAGAAAACTCAATTTTTTTTTATTTTTTATTTTTAATATCAATTGAATGATTTTTGGTTGAAAAATTAAATTTTTTAATTGATTTTTAATATCAATTAAATTATTTTTAGTCGGTATGTATCATGGTTCCTTTTTTTTTTTTTTTTGCTTGAATTATTTTTTATGATCCTTTTAGAGCATAACAAATTCCTTTGATTTAGAAAAATTATATTTTGTTTGATTATATATCAATGTTGATATATATAGAGCAATAAAATCATATAGCAATAAAACTCTTAAGAGAGGAGAGAAGAAGGGGAGGACATTAAAGTTATTTTACCCATATTTTAAAATTCTAAATTAGGTTAATGACTTAATTAAGGATTTGTTGAATTTACTAACCTAATTTAGAATTTCTCTATTTTAAGTAGTTTTATATGGGATTTTCCCTTTATTTGGCGTAGGACAACTTTGGACTTAAATGTTGATTTTGACTATATTATTCTACAATATCTCGTTGGCAGCACGGTCTTTTCTGCTAGATTATCAATCTTCCATCATCAATGTCAATATCTTCTTTGATAGCATTATCGTTAAATTCCGTTTTATTTTTAAGTAATACACTTTAATCCATTTTAATCCGTCAGACGCACATCATAATTAATGTCATTTGTGTTATTTGTATTCATGAATCACTCTTTTGGCTTAACTTGAAAGAAACAAACTGTTAAATTAAAACAACAAACAATTTAATATTCTTAATAGAAATTTTTTTCACTTTTTCTATCATTTCTGAAAAAAAAAATTGTTAACAATTTAATATTGTCAATAGGAATTTTTTTAAAATTTCCCTCTTATTTCTCAAAAAATTGTCAAATCTAAATTTTATTTTATCTCCATAAATCAAGGAGTTATTATAATTCAAAATTGTGTGCGTGTATATATATATATATATATTTTACCAAGAAACATAAAAGATACTAGATAATAGATAATAGATAAAAAATGTTTATCTCCATATATAAATTAAGGAGGTGTCATGATTCAAAATTATATATTTTACCAAAAAGGCGTTTTTTTAGTTCAGGCTCAAACTTAAAAAAACAAAAATTATAAAGGTCACAGGTCAAGTTTAGGCTAACTTATTTCAAAACTCTTAATGAAAAAGCCTGACCTTGCCTAATTTATATCCTCCCTAGGCAAAGCGCTCTTTAATGCCAGATTATCAATGATCGATTATCAATATCACTATCTTTTTTTTTTACATTGGAATGGCAAGGTTAACTTGAAACGCTATTCATACAAGTGCTCGTTTGTAATAGTTTATTTTTGGGTAATAAGTGCTCATAATTCGTGATTCACGGTATACGAGGTAAATATGTGAGAGGAGTTTTGTCTTAACTTATGTAATAAATGCTTATTTCCTAAAATTAAGTCATTCCAAACACTCACTAAGTAGCCTATAAACGTACTATTAAATCTGCGCGCAAGCGGTCTTGACAAAATAAGGGAGGTTCCACCAAAATAGCTTGATCTTCTATCATATGGTGCGCTTGTTTTGCAAGCATATCAACACACTGAATGGTGGATCGGGGAACATACTTAAGGGAAATATCCCAATCAGAAAAGATTAAATCTCTGACCTCTGCAATCTGCTGTCTCAGGGGGTGATCCTTCCCACCGTCACACATCACCATGCGCACTATGTCTAATGAGTCAATACAAGCTATAATCTTTCCATAACCCTGCTGCTTACATAATTGGAGAGCATTTAATAGAGCTATGAGTTTTGCCCCGGTTGATGGCATGTACCCCAACTTCTTCATGAATCCTTGCATCCATTCTCCATAGGAATTTGTGATGGTGCCTCCACACGTTGCCTGCATATCCTGCCTAGCCGACCCATCTGTCTAATCTCACATATCCATCTGGTGGTGGCGTCCATGAGCTTTCAACATGCGTTGTGTGTCAAAAATCTTGTGCTTCAAATCATCATGATCCGTAGCTTCCATAAGTTGATGCAGACTTGAATGAAGAATTTCCTGTGCCTAGTACCGGGAATCTTCCATAACGCCATTGCATCTATTTTTCCAAATCAGCCAGCAAAAAATATCGAATACTTTGCTCCATAGCCACTGAGCAAATCTGTTATTCCCCATGGTCTTTGTAAAATTCTCCTTGAGCCATACCTGCAAATTAGAAGAAAAGAAACTAAAGAGAAAATTAGGTGAAACAATTTTTATCCAAATTGATCTAGCTATTTCACAATCTCTCAGAATGTGTATGATATTTTCCTCTCTCAAACACTCAAAAGGACACTCTGCACTGTTTATAATCCTTCTCTTGGCTCTAAAAGAGTTAGTAGGGAGCCTCTCATGGATTATCTTCCAAAGAAAGAATTTTATTTTTCCTGAGACTGGGAGTTTCCATATATGCTTCCACCTGGGTGTACCCAACCCGCCATTTGGCTCCAACAACATTTTATAGGCATCCTTAACACTAAAGTTCCCATCTGGGGCATTTCTCCAACTGAAAGTGGCACATCTATTGCCATTAGAGTGCTTCATTTTTGCTAGTATATCGATAACCCACTTAGGAAGGTATTTAGCCCACTCTCTGGTATTCCATTGGCCATTTGGGAGTATAAATGAGCTAACCTTATCACATGGATTCAGCAAATAGTGATTCCAGTCTACAAAATATATGATGGGTTTATCTAGAGGAGTCCAAATGTCCCACCAAAAATGTGTTTGTGTACCATCCCTCACTAAACGTCCCACACCATGGTAAAACTCCTGCCAAACAGTGGTGATACTGCGCCATATTGCTGAAGCATTTCTTTTCTTTACAACTAGGGGGTACATACCATCCCCACACCCATATTTCCCTCTTAGACATCTGACCCAAAAAGCATCTGTTTTTGTGAGAAGGTCCCAACACAATTTCATTATGAAAGCTGCATTTTGTTTTCCCAAATCTTTAATCCCAATACCACCAGCCTCTTTTGGCTACTTGATGTTATCCCAACCCACTAAATGCATCTTCCTTCCCTCTTGGTTTTGATTCCAGAAAAACTTCCTACTACACTTCTCTATTTCCAGAGTACAGATTTTATGAGTACTGCTCTACCTGCTATTGTCAAGAAATGACCTTTCTATGCCGAGAGCCTCTTGCGGACCTTTTGCACGATGGGGTAATAAGTAGCTCGAGTTACTCTCTTGTGCAGAAGAGGTATACCCAGATATTTGCCTAGATCAGCCGTGATCCCTACCCCCATTTCCTAACTCAATTCCATTGCTTGGTTAAAACCAACATTTTTTGAGAAAAATACTTTAGATTTTGCAAGATTGATCTTATGTCCCGAAACCGCACAAAACCTAGTCATGATATCTCTCATAAGTTCGGCTTGTTGCAATGACGCTTCACCAAATAACAGCAGGTCATCTGCAAAGAAAAGATGGGAAATCACTGGTCCTAAAGGATTTAATTTCAGACCCTTCCATCTTCCATGCCTCACTTCCTCAAAGATAACTTGTCCCAGTCTTTCCATACATAGGATGAATAGATAAGGGCTGAGAGGATCTCCCTATCTAACCCCTCGAGTCGGATAGAATTGATGCGATGGTTCCCCATTCCATAGGACTCTCATGGATGCTGTGGATATGCAAGCCATAATTAGATCCACCAGCTCCTTTCTCAGCCCTAGCCGGAACATGGTGTCTTGAAGAAAACCCCAGCTAAGCTGATCATATGCTTTTTCCATGTCAATCTTGACTGCAGCAAAGGCCTTCCTACCTTTTTTCTTTCTCATGGTATGAATGGCTTCCTAGGCGATGATGATATTATCACTGCTTTGACGCCCTTCAACAAAACTACACTGTTGTGGTTCAATACAGTAGTGCATCACCTTTTTCATCTGAGATGCAATGATCTTTGTGATGTTCTTAAAGACAACATTACACAAGGATATCGGCCGAAAATCCTTCATAGTAGTCGGGCGATCTATCTTGGGGACGAGCACAATATTAGTTTGATTTATCTCACGAAGAATGCTCGGGTTCTGCCATGCTTCTTTTATATAGGAGCAAACTAAATCACCAACATGCTTCCATTGGTTCTGGAAAAAGTATGCTTGTAAACCATTCGGTCCAGGAGCTTTAAACGCCCCTATCATAAAGGCTGCATTTTTATCTCCACTTCTGAAACATCTTTGTTGATATCTCTCATTTCAGTCTCAGAGATAGATAGAAAGTAAGCTGGCCAACTATCAGGCTGAGAGAGATTACTATTTTTCGTATACAGTCGTTCAAAAAACTCCCCGGCTATCTGTTACAAGACATTCTGATCTGTTACCCAGTTACCGGCCTCATCCTGTAGAGCTTCTATTATCTGCTTCCTCCTGTTTATCTTTGTGGATGCATGGAAAAAACTAGTATTCCTGTCTCCCCATTGCAGCCACTTACACCTTGATTTTTGATACCAAATGAGCTCTTCTTGTGCTACCAATTTATGGTATTCTTTCCATAATTTTTGCTCAAGTTTAAACAGCCCATTCGATAATTTATTTGCACGAGCCCTATCAATTCCCTTTAATCTCTAGATAATTTGCCTCTTCTTTTTAGGAATACTACCTACTGCCTGATCGTTCCACCTCATGCCACTCTCAGTAAAATTATCCTTGCCAGCACACCATCCCCTATTCTCCCATGCTATACGAACCACCTCTTCAAAACTCTCTTCAGCAGTCTAGGCCGCTTGATATTTAAAGACTCTCGTATTAGATCAGGCCTGATTCTGGGAGTTATTCTCTGCCACCACCATTACTCTATGGTCATATTTATATTTTAAACAATGGAAGGCTTTACTGGAAGGATGTTTAAGTTCCCACATCATATTCCCGAACAGCCAATCTAACCATTCCTTGACATTTCTCTTTTCCCATGTGAATTTCTCTCCAACCATCGGTAGTTCAAACAAACCAACATCATTTATACAATCAGAGAAGTTCTTCATTGAGGCCCAACTCGGGGGTGAGCCCCCCTTTTTATCAAAAGGGTCCAGGAAGGTGTTAAAGTTTCCAAGAACCAACCAAGCATCTTTAATTGTGTTCGCAATTTTCCTCAGAGCATCCCAAAGCGTTACTCTCCTTTGTGGGACAGTTTCACCATATACAAAAGTAACGTAAGATGCTTTTGATGATCCTTTCTCAAGCAATTTACAGTGGACTAATTGAGTGTTAGAATTCAAATACTCCACTTGAATCTTTTCATCATCCCATAGAATCCATATACCTCCTGTAAACCCAGAGGCTTCTAACTGAATCCAATTATTAAACCCAATTTTCCGGATTATTCTCTCGGCCCTCGACCCACTAATTCTAGTTTCCAGAAGGCATAAGACATCAATCCTATGGTCCCTAACCATTTCTTTAACAATATTAGGAAACGATTTAGCACCCGCTCCCCTTCAGTTCCATGAAGCAACTATCATAAGAATAAAATGGAAAGAATTAGAGACAGAGGACTCACTGTACAGTTGTTCCCTCATCCATCCACGCTGGGTTTGGTTGCACAGGGAAATCTGAAGCACTACTTTCCCTTATGGCCATCGACTCCGTCAAGTTCTCCATCACTCCTGCTGATTTCTACACTAGCATTCGCGGCTGTGGAGATCCAAACTGGAATGGACGACTTTATTTGGTTGGAGAATTATTATTCCCACTAATTGGCTCCTCCAATGGTGTTGCCTTCCGGGATACAAGTGGAGGGAATTCTATGGAGTGCTTCATCTCACTTGAGCCCATCTGTTGCATATGCCCACTCACTACTACATGTGTTCTATGGCCCATTTTTGGTCCTTCTGTTTTACCACTTTGGACTGATTTTCCTGTTCCTTCCTTGCTTTTTTCCATATCCATCCGCCTACCTTGGGCCTTATCTTTCATCTGTGGCCCACTCAGGTTATTGGCCCTATTGTTCTTACCCAATTGGACCCCCAAAGGTTTATTCCTCTGTCCTTCTTTCTTATACCCGCCTTTTTTCACGGCCTCCCCTCCCCTATTCAGGTTCAAGTTCGATTTTTTGACATCACCCAGTTCTTCTTCTCGAGCCTTTCCATTCGCAATCTCTGGATTATCCGTCGTACCATGCCAGTACATTCCTGACATTTCCTTCTCCTCCTCGAGATTAGCTAGGATTTCAAAATGTGAACAAGATCCTCCCCCCTTTGATTTTCTGAAAACTTCTTGGGATTTTCCTTGGATAGTCCTATTGTCCTTAGGATAATTATGCCTTATAGTTCAAGGCTTCTGATGGCTCTTTACAATCATCCACGCGCCAAATTCTCCATCCACGCGCTGTTCCTTCTTCTCCGGTGATTGCACCAGAACCTGAACTTGCCTTTCATTGTCCCTTGCCTCGTCTTCTCTTTCTCCCTGTGTTTTAGTATAGGACCATAGACAATTTTCTTTCTTATGGCCATACCTTCCACAAGAAAAACATATCAGATTTAGGCCTTCATACTCAACGTTGTATATTCTGTTGGCCACAACCACTTGAGGGACGAGCTTTTTCTATAGATCGAGTTCTACGCATATCCTAGCAAATCTACCTCTTTCTACTCTCAGACCTTCTCCCATCAAATCAGCGAGGGTGTTCATATCGACACGCAGCGTTTTGCCAATTCTTTTTTTTTTTTTTTAGTACAAAGGCAAGCAAAGCTTGAGTTTACAAAAGAGATGCTAGGAAATATGCATCACACATTAATCCGGTAGTATACCACCACACTCTAACACAAAAAGCGCGTTGCATTCCACTGGGGAAGTGTCTAATTCCAAGTACACTTGATCGCTCAACTAAGCCCTCCTTGCTAGATAATCAGCACATCGGACATTCTCCCTATAAGCGTTTTGCCAATTCTGTTACCAATTCGTGTGATACAGGCCTTTGTATAGCACTACAATGGGATATGTGGCACACGAACCCAAGTAATAATCTTCCCCAGTGGATTGCTGAAAGGATCAAAATCAGGGTCCCATCTCCGCACCAGGACGCAATGCTGTTGTACAGCCCAAGGTCCATCATACAATATTCGCTTATATAAATCGATCCATCCCTCTTTCTCCAGGAATTTAACAACAAAATAGTTGTTTGGAACGTCAATGAGTTCGAAATCATTCGTTTTCCAGATTTTGCTCAGGAGCCCTTTCAATGCATAGACATTATATCTCTTTACCAAAACAGTGATAACGGGCGATGTCTTCCAAGGCTTACACCACTCACTGTATTCTTCTGAGGAAATAGGAACTACTGGGTATTGATTCATAGCAGCTTCGACCTCTTTTGTAAGCGCTGGCATTTCCCATTCCCTGTTAAGAACATCCGAGAGCAGCTCATCTTCCTCCATAGCACTATCTTTTCTAATAGAGGAAAGAGGAAAGAGAGAGGAGAGGGTAAAAAAGACCCAAGACGCGCGTGCTTTCTTATCTCATCCGAGGTTTGATGCGACAATGCGTGTTCAATACTCAGCAGTTCACGTGCTAGCAAATATGGTAAAGATAATAGAAAGAAAAAGAAAAAAATGAAAACTAGAAAGAGATTGGAATTTTTGCTATCCATCTCAGCATCCATGAATCTGTTAAATTAAATCTGTTACTAGGATCTTTTTTAACTTTTCCCTATCATTTATCAAACAAAATTTTGTTAACAATTTAATATTTTCAATAGGATATTTGTTCCCAACTTTTACCTCTTATTTCTTAAACAAATTGTCAAATCTGAATTTATTTTATGTACATAAATCAAGAAGTTATCATAATTTAAAATTATATAGACCATTTTTTTTACCAAGAAATATAATAGATGCTATGGGATTCAAAATTTAAATGTTTCGCTCACCAAAAAAATATAATAGATCAAAATTTTTATCTCCATATGCAAATTAAGGAGGTATCATGTCCTGTAAGAGGGGTGACAAACTTAATTAGAATATGAGCAAAAGCTAACAGCTGTCTACTTCACATAAGCCCAAAAATATTCCTGCTAGCCTCAAATTGTTTCCTTAAATATGTAAAAAGTAATCTAAAAAAAAAAAATTTGATCGAACCGTAACAAATTTTCCATACCAATTACCTGATGCTGAGAGTGCACAGTATCCTATTCCTTGGAATGATGTATAAGTTACAGCACGATATCCTATGCCTTAAGTATGTAACTCGCTCCTGTGTTTCAGTTTATGACAGATAAGTGAAAAATGAGACCTGCATATTAGTGCCTTGCTCAGTGTACTTTTAGCTCTCCCTCTCACATTTCCTTTGTTAAAGATCATAAATTATATAAGTAAAATAATAAAATTCAGCCCTCTATTTTAATCGGGGACATGTGCACATCTCAACACAAGCATTAACATCAACAACATTGAACTATATTGTATGGCATATCTATTCAGTAAGAACCCTTTTTAAGGTTTTTCTACTACTTTCAATATAATTGATGACATGTTTATGTTGCTTGATTCATGAACATTACCAGCATAATAAATTACTTAAACAAATGTTTGCCGATTGTGCTATATAAAAAATAAGGGTTTTACCCTATATTTAAGTTAAAAAAAAGTGCCTTATTTTCAAAAAGAAAGAGGTATAATTAATCTCTTCTCAAGACATAAAGTTACAATATGCAAAATAAAGTAGGATTACGTTTCCAAATTGGGCTCCTAAAAAGTTCAATCTCAACATGATTTGGACTCCAACCTCTCCCCTACAATTACACAACAGACTGAGGCGAGAACTATGCCGCTCAAGCACAGGCTGACGCACGAAAGAACGGAAGAATCAAGAGAAGCTGAAGCACTAAGCTACAATAGACCGATCCAAAAGGAGGAGGGTGGAGGGATCCCCTGAATCAGACTCTCGAAATGATAGTGATATTGGGGCTTTGATAAGCTACATTTTGTATAAATTAAAAAATAACAGCTTATTTTCAGAAAGAAATTGGCGTGGAAAATGCACACTTTGCACTTTGCTAAGGGGCATGCCTATTAATATTGCAAAGGAGGCTGGCGAAATTATGGTGAATTCATGTAGGTATTTTATAGAATTATCGGATAATGGAGAATAGAGATAAGCTCTTCAGAAAGTTTTCCTTAGTAAAAGGAATGTGCGAAAAATTCTAGATAACACATCCTCTAAATAGTCAATTGGAAGAACCTTTACTACTTCAAGTGATATCAAAGGGTAGGGATGCTACAAGTAGTTTTAGATATGATAATGGAAGCATCCTCATTGCATAAAATGTTATAAAAATGGCATGAAAACATTAGGCCGAGGCCCCTTGTGGTTCTCTTCCCTAGTTGATCCACTAGAAGAACCTTTACTACCTCATGTGGTATCAAAGGGAGGGATGTTACAAGTGGTATTGAATTTGGCATCAGAGTCATTCTTATTGTGTAGAATATTATCCAAAAATGGCCTGAAAATATTAAGGATAAGTTACAAAAAGACTATTATAAGATCAATTAGCTTAGACATATCTGATGAGTGCGAAGTCAAAAGAACATCCTCAAAATGTGGAAAATTATTGGAGGCATCCAAAGACATAAATGGATGTATTCTTATTTGATCTGGATTATGTTTGTGATCTCATCTTTCTAGAAGAGGATGATTTTTTTATTTCAAATGATAGGATTAAGTTGACTTTGACAACTTATTCTAGGAAGTATCTCAGAGCATGAATTGCATGAGAAAGACATAAATGTAAAACATCTACAAGAAGAAGATGGTTGATGTTTGTTTTAAAAATACTCTTAAAATTCATCAAATAAAATGGAGTGGAGTGGAACCTATAGCAAGGGCCGTGGCAAGTCAATGGGAATACCTCTTGCTATTGTTATAATAGCAAAGAGTATAAGGGAAATCACGTGAGAGAATAGAAGCACCATATTTTCAATAGTTGGGTCACTGTCAATTATCACACATACTAGTATTACCCTGCTCTTTCTTGCATGGGAGGAAACCTTCTAACCACAGGGGCTTTATAGGTGAGTTTGCTAAATAGTGGAAACATAGACAGCGAGCTAGTTGATATGAAAGAGAGGGTATAATCTATATTAAAATCTAGCTATACTTGCTTATATAATAAATTACAAAGATTGTTTTGTACTATGCATTAAGAGCTAAGGAAGTTGTCAATGATAGTGATGTTGGGCCTTTGATAAGAAGATTTTTCTATGGAGGATGTACAGATGGAGTGAAAGATATTAGAGATGCAATATACAAATGTTACACCATGTTGTATAAATTAATAAATATCAGTTTATTGTCGAAAAGAAATTTGCGATGAAAAATACACACTTCGTTAAGGGGCATGGCTATTAGTATTGCAAAGGAGACTGGAGAAATTATGGTGAATTCATGTAGGAATTTTATAAAATTATCGAAGAATGGAGGATAGAGAGAATCTCTTCAGAAAGTTTTCCTTAGTGAAAGGAATGTGTAAAAAATTTTAGATAATACATCCCCTAAACGGTCAGTTGGAAGAACCTTTACCGCTTATTGTGATATCAGATCTGGTATCAGAGGATAGGGATGCTGTAAGTAGTATTAGATGTGATAATGGAAGCATCCTCATTACATAAAATGTTATAAAAATGGCATGAAAACATTAGGCCGAGGCCCTTTATGGTGCTTTTTCTCAGTTGGTCCACTAGAAGAACCTTTACCACCTCTTGCGGTATTAGAGGGTGGTGATGTTACAGGTGGTATCAAATTTGGCATCAGAGCCACCCTTATTGTGTAGAATATTATCCAAAAATGACCTAAAAATATCAAGGATGAGTTACAAAAAAGCTATTGTAAGATCAATTAGCTTAGACATATCCAATGAGTACGAAGTCAAAAGAACATCCGGGAAATTTGGGAAATTATTGGAGGTCTCCAAAGACATAAATGGGTGTATTCTGATTCGATCTGAATGATGTTTGAGATCTCATCTTTCTAGAAGAGGATGATTTTTTGTCTCAAATAATGGGATTAAGTTGATTTTGACAACTTATTCTAGAAAGTATGTCAAGGCATGATTACATAAAGAAGACAAAAATGTAAAACATCTACATGAAGAAGATGGTTTATGTTTGTTTTAAAAACACTCTTTAAATTCATCAAATACAATTGAGTCGGGTGAAATATATAACAAGGACCATGGCAAGTCAATGGGAATGCCTCTTGCTATTGTTACAATAGCAAAGAGTATAAGGGGAATCATATGAGAGAATAGAAGCACCATATTTTCAATAGTTGAGTTACTGCCCATTACCACTTGTACTAGTATTACCTTGCTCTTTCTTACACGGGATAAAACCTACTTACCTCAGGGGTTTTGGATGTGAGTTTGCTAAATTGTGGAAACACGAAAGCAAGCTAGATGATATGGAAGAGAGGGTATATTCTATATTAAAATCTAGCTATACTTGCTAATATAATAAATTATAAAGATTTTTTTTATCTGTGCATTAAGAGCGAAAGAAGTTGTCAATGATAGTAATGTTGGGCCTTTTATAAGGAGATTTTTCAATAGAAGATGCATAGCTAGAGTGAAAGATATTAGAGATGCAATATACAATCGTTACACCATGTTGTATATATTAAAAAATAACTGCTTATTGTCGGAAAGAAATTGGCGATGGAGAATGCACACTTCACTAAGGGGCATGGCTATTAGTATTGCTAAGGAGACTGGCGAAATTATGGTGAATTCAAGTAGGAATTTTGTAGAATTATCGGAGAATGGAGAGAAACTCTTCAGAAAGTGTTCGTTAGTGAAAGGAATGTGCAAAAAATTCTTGATAACACATCTCCTAAATGGTCAATTGGAATAACCTTTGCCGCTTCAAGTGATATCAGATTTGATATCAGAGGGTAGGGATTCTGCAAGTAGTTGATATATATACAAAAGTTGTTAATGATGATTCTTTATAAGTTATTATTTTCTATACCTAAGTAGCCAATGATGCCTGACATGTATCGCTTCAAAATATTACTTATACATTTGTTGGTATTTAGAGAGCTCAAGTTATCAATATGTATATTGAAATTGTTATTTCCATTAAAAGTTGACATAAATGCTAAGAAATGTTGCCAACATAGATGAAAGGTAGAAATGCTTGGAGCAGAGCCAGAAATGGCTGAAATACAGCTGGAAAGAGAACCAAAAAATATTTTCATGTTATATGAAATCATTCATGTCCACGTTCTCTTTTGCTTTCTTTTGGGCACACTCTCTTGTTCTGTTTTGTAACATATATGGCATGCCTTGAACTTTCCTTACCTAGTTATACTGGAAAACTGATAACCTTTGTGTTGAAATGGGTATTTCAAATTCATATGTACCACAATCAAAAGCTCCTTTTTTGTTTTGGTACAATCAAAAGCTCTTAGTCATGCATATATTCCTGTGTTGAAAGTATCTGCATGTTTTTACTTTAACGAGCCAGTGTTGCACGGGTAGCTTTTGCTGACAATCGTTTATTTAAGAAATACTTTATCGAAAACCCAATAAAAGGTGGACCATCCAAAATGATCATAATGGAAGATTTTTGTCCCATCCAAATGGCAGCAAGATCTTTAGAACAATAAAAATTTATTTTCAAACATCCTTTTGAAAAAACATATGAAGAGGCATAGCCAAAAGAAAATATATACTCAGTATAATTGCTAATATTGCCTCTTTTATTTTTTGGTAATATAATATTACCTATTTTGGCTTCAACTAAAAATTAGCACAGAAAGCATGAAAAATAGTAGTTATTTTATCTAAAGACATGCAGGTTGCATAATGACTGAAGTTGACAGCTGACATTGTTACAATAAACTTGCAACTTTCATATGGATATAGAATAGCTTAAAAGATTAATATTTTTATATAAAGTCGCCTCCTATTAGAATTTAGGTATTTTAAGTTGAAAAAGCTATTTTCCTAAATATGGAAGTAATATTCTAAGACTCTTAAATAAAATGATGTCCGCTTCATTTTTGAAGTCACTTCATTTTTACTTAAAACGATATTTATTTCTGTTTCAGATGATATATGACCTTAAATGATGTAATAAAAGTAAAAACTACATTCTACGAAATTGGCATATTATCAATAAATCAATAAAATTAACCAAAAAAAACAAAGAAGTCATCGTTCTACTTTCTTTTCCCACATCTAAATAAGAAAAAACTTGCAGTACGTATATATTCTCTCCCACATTTAAACAGGAAAAAAAATTTTCTCCACCTATTTGTCATCTATTTTTCTTTCCTCCTTAATTTTATCTCAATCCAAATATAAGATAAACAGCATGATTAATGAATATTGGTTCAGCATTATGATAAATCTTTCAGCTCATTTAAAATAGTCAATGACTTAGTAATAAAAGTTGATATCTAAGGTTCCCAGAAACAACTATTCACACCTACTAATGTCCAAATGTTTAATGATATTTTTTCACCAAAGCAAATAGTCACAATAAAGAAACTCGAAAATATACCGTGCATATTACACATTCCCACATTCCTACATAGTAGACAACTTGAGTACTAGTATTGTTTGCTCTCATTCGATGACAAATAAATTATGCATGATTTTCCAATCAGAAATATAATCCATAGACCAATGCTACTACCTTCAGTTCCATGAAGAGGCCCTGCATAGCTACAAAAAGTGCAGCATATAATATAAAAATGGATGCACAAAAGAACAAAAAGGGTGAGCAATATAATGTTCCATTTTAAGTAAACGAATGTGCATATCAACACCTGTGCATTGGCAAGCGATCTACAAAGGAGCTTCCCTTTTAAGTTAAAAAAGCAAACAACCATAGCTAGCCACTCACCTATGTAGTCAATATAATGTTTCGAACACAGAGACAAAATAATCTCAAAGTTCAAATGGACATAAAAATAATATTGCGACTCTTTTGAGTTTGAGAAAACACAAGACATTAATAAAAATTTTGCAAAGTATCAAAGTGTTTTTCCTCAAGTAACAAAATTTAAAATAGTTTTCACCAAAATAAAGCACCAAGAAAAAAAATGAGAGATTGGTGTTGATAATTGTAATGCTATTGTGGCTTGTAATTCTCAAAAAGAGATTCATATTTTCCCCAATTCTGAGTTTGTTAACACCATGAAAAAATGACAGATTGGTGTTGAGGTCCCCAGGAGAGTTAACCTAAAGCGTGTATTTACTGTTTACTATATCCTCAAAGAGAAGAGGTCTTTGTATTGATAATTGTTTGGCATAGTCGAAAATAGCTTCATCATATGGAAGGAAGGGAAAAAATATCACAAAACTAATATAGGAAGCAGCGAGGATTCCAGCTTTCAAAGGATGGAAAAGTCAGGTAATTGACCTCTGATAATGCTACTCCAGGATGAAATGGGGAGCTGCATAAAAAGGTGACGATCTTACCGGATTAGTGCTTGGCACAGTCAACAATACAATGAATATATTATAAGAGTCTCAAAATTATATATGAAATAGGAAATTATAGGTAGCAGGGAATAAGAACAAACAATTTGGATACAAAACCTATCAATATAATTAGGGAATAGTACAGTAGCATCAATAGCCTGGGTTATAGAGCAGAACTTTTACACTAAAAGGATAAGGCACAATGATCAACATTGCACAAAAACGTGAAGCATGGGAGAAGAAGCAGCTGACCATGATAAAGAAGCAGAAGTGGATGTGGCGAATCAACTTTTTCTTTTCTTTTTTTTTTTTTTTGTATCTTCTTGTTGGAGGTAATCTTATTTAAAACATTATCGAACACTAAATATAGATTAGTGGGAATTTGAATTTTAATTGACCACGTTGTAAGGGACTAATTCCTTACGTTGGACCTAATCCCTTAGTGAATTTGGACTTGGAAAAAAAACATAAATGAAAAATTTTAAAGAAAGCTAAGCAGGAGAGGGGTAAATATTAGATTGGCCCAGTGAACGCACTGGGCCGAAGTATAACTGGACCTAAAAGAGTCCCAGTACGGCCATAAATGTATAAGACGTACAATTGTCCATCCCCTAATTCATGTTTTTACCGGGTCATGTTAAAGAAAACGACAGACCAACAACAGGGAAAAGCTACCGTTCAGAAAAGGTTGAAATCCAGAAGTGAACTTGACACTTGAGGACTTGTTCAGTGGAGAACAATTGTGGATTACTTGATGCGCAGCATGCGAGGGAACCTCTGGATAAGTAGGGAGAACTTGTTTCATTTGGATAGTTTATATTCATTTTTTTCACTTTTTTTTAAAAAAATTATTTTAATGGGTAGAAAATTTAAAATAAAGATAATATTTTAACTAACATTTTTTTCAAAAAATATGAATGTTTTTTATTTAAAAATCGCCAATTAAAAAAATTAAATCTTACACCAAGTGAAATTTAGGTGTGTTAATGTTCTAAATTCATCCTTACACTTAGGGTTTGTTTGGTATGAGAGGATATATGGGAGGGGAGGAAAAGTGAGAGGAGAAAAAAAATTTTGAGCTGAATTTAAATAGAATGAGAAAAGTGGAGTTAAAAGTTTTTAATTAATTTTTTTTATTCTTTTATTTTACACCTTCTCTTGATTAAAGTTTTGTAGCCCCACTTCTTCAATTATTTTAAAATCTAAATCCAACTCACAAAATTTTTCCCTTCACTCCCCTCCCCTCCAAGGGGCTATTTGATATGAGGGGAGGGAAGGGGAGGGAAAGTGGGTGGAGGAAAAAAAATTTTGAGTTAGATTTTAAAAAAAATTGAAAAAGTGGGGTTCAAATTTTTTAATTATTTTTTCTTACTCTTTTATCTTGCATCTTATTTTTATCAAAATTTAATGACCCTATTTCTGCAATTTCTTTAAATTCAACTTTTAAATATTTCCCCTCCCCTCCAAATCCCTCATACAAAACAGACCCTTAATTTTCCCTTTTCAACTAAGCTTGCTATAGTCTCAAAACATCTCATATTGTCATGGTTAGCGTGGGAGTGAGTTGATGTTCAAGGATTTCAAGTAAAAGGAATTTCAAATAATAAAAGCATGGGCTAGGGTAAGTAATGATTATTGTTGTTGACGATTATGGCTTAAAATCCTAGGTAAAGTGCAGCCCTGATTTCAGAAATTAATATTGTGATTTGTTGTTTAATGGTTGAAATGGTATTTGGATGATGCTTATGACTTTATATCATGCATTAGCATAAAGATAAATTAACAGGTGAATTTTTTTCCCTATAAAAGTTTTTACCTCCTCATATTTTGGCCACGGATGAAGTTTGATTAATCCAAGAATAAGAACTTTAATGTTCCTTATTTTCTTTTATTTTGGAAGGAAAAGTTGTATGCCTAACATATTAAAGGAAAAGTTCTAACTTTCTTATGTTTTGTTTGTGCGCATGACATGCAAATGATGGCTCAAGCAATGTTGATAGTATAACCAAGCACGTTCAGAACAAATTGTAATTATCAACGGACGTTAAAAGATCAAGTTAAAGTGAAAATAAAGGTAACAAATATATAAAGGTAACAAATACCCATAACAATGAGGACCAATGTTATTAAATCCAGACCGATTATCGAACTGGTCGGGGTATTGGGTCAAGAGTCAATGAGTTAGGCCGGGACTAAACTGGTAAAAAAGTGAAAATTTTAGGCTTATTAATTTGAAATTATAAAGAAATTTAAAAAAATTGATTGTTTTTAAAAAATGAACCGGTTTGCTTCCTGGACCCGATCGGATGGCCAGTTTCTGGTCCAAACCGGTCGGGTTTAATAACCATGCTGATATCAATGGGTAGGGATGCTGCAAGTAGTATTAGATATGATAATGGAAGCATCCTTATTGCCTAAAATGTTATAAAAATGGCATGAAAACATTAGCCGAAGACCCTTATGGTGCTCTTCCCCAATTGATCTACTAGAAGAACCTTTACCACCTCATGTGGTATCAGAGGGTGGGATGTTATAGGTGGTATCGAATTTGGTATCAGATCCACCCTTATTTTGTAGAATATTATCGAAAAATGGCCTGAAAATATCATGGATGAGTTACATAAAAGCTATTGTAAGATCAATTAGCTTAGACATACCTAGTGGGTGCGAAGTCAAGAGAACATCCGGGAAATTCGGGAAATTATTGGAGGCATCCAAAGACATAAATGGAAGTATTCTAATTCGATCTGGATGATGTTTGGGATTTCATCTTTCTAGAAGAGGATGATTTTTTGTCTCAAATGATGAGATTAAATTGACTTTAAAAACCTATTCTAGGAAGTATGTCAGAGCATGAATTGCATGAAAAAGACATCTTAAACATCTACATGAAGAATATGGTTGATGTTTGTTTTACAAACACTCTTAAAATTCATCAAATATAATTGAGTGTGGTGGAACTTATAGCAAGGGCCGTGGCAAATCAATTTGAATGCCTCTTTTTGTTGTTACAATAGCAAAGAGTACAAGGGAAATCACATGAGAGAATGGAAGCACCATATTTTAAATAGTTGGGTTATTGCCCATTACCACTCGTACTAGTATTACCCCGCTCTTTCTTGCAGGGGAACCTTCTTACCTCAGGGGTTTTAGAGGTGAGTTTGTTAAATAGTGGAAACAAGGAAAGCGAGCCAGATGATATGGAAGAGAGGGTGTATCCTATATTAAAATATAGCTATACTTGCTTATATAATAAATTACAAATATTGTTTTTGTACTATGCATTAAGAGCGAAGGAAGTTGTCAATGATAGTGATGTTAGGCCTTTGGGAGATTTTTCAATGGAGGATGGACAGTTGAGTGAAAGAGATTAGAGATGCAATATACAAATGTTACATCATGTTGTATGAATTAAAAAAATAACAGCTTACTGTAAAAAAGAAATTAGCGATGGAGAATGCACACTTTGCTAAGGGGCATGGCTATTTAGATTGCAAAGGACACTGGCAGAATTATGGTAAGCTCATGAAGGAATTTTATAGAATTATCAGAGAATGGAGAATAGAGAGAATCTCTTTAGAAAGTTTTCCTTAGTTAAAGGAATGTGCAAAAAATTATAGATAACACATCCCCTAAATGGTCAATTGGAAGAACCTCTAATGCTTCAAGTAATATTAGATATGATATTAGAGGATAGGGATGCTACAAGTAGTATTGGATATGATAATGAAAGCTTCCTCATTGCCTAAAATGTTATAAAAATGGCATGAAAACATTAGGCCAAGGCCCCTTATGGTGCTCTTCACCAATTGGTCCACTAGAAGAACCTTTACCACCTTATGTGGTATCAGAGGGTGAAGATGTTATAGGTGGTATCAAATTTGGTATCAGAACCACCCTTATTGTGTAGAATATTTTCCAAAAATGGCCTGAAAATATCAGGGATGAGTTACATAAAAGCTATTGTAAGATCAATTATATGTGTTAGTGTTTACTTTTCGTATTGTAATTTATTAGGTAATAAAATGTTTTAATTTCCGATATCAATTGAAGGAAGACAAGGGAAACGTTCAATTGGTATCTTGTAATGTTTTTGGTGATTTCTTATTCCCTTTTCAATGGGATGATATTCTTAAATCTAAAACAATTTTCATGCCCATAATATTTAATAATTCTTTTGTGGTATAATTGTAGAGTACAATACTCAAGAGAAATGATAATTCATTTCCCTCCACAGCTTGGTTCTAAAGCATATTGTAGGAGATAGCTACATCTTTGGCGACTTAAAAAATTGTGACAAGGTACTTCTTTTTGTCTTATTATATAGTTTATGTTCCATTTATTATTATGATTATTCTTTTTGGCCGCAATTTAGTTAATCTAATTTGTTTTAAGAGATGTTACAAATATTTGTTCATCTGATTTGTATGTTATTCTTGAGAAGGGTAAAGAAGTTGAAATATGTCATTCTCTAAGTAATAAATTTACAGATAATAAATTGCATGATCCAATTACACAAACATGGTAAGTGTTACACACTTGTACATGCTATACATGTAAGCAATAGTTTAAACCTTTAATTCTAGCCTAATGGATGAGTTTATGATTTTCATATTTAAATTATAATATTTATTAACACAAGTAAGCATCTTGACCCTATCATTTGCTTGTGGTATTTTTGTTATGAACTACATGCAAGAATTGAAAAATTGTGTGAACCAAAATCCTTTATTCCAGGTATGATCATTTGCAAACAAGCGTTGTTGGTAGATGCTCTACACACACGCACACATGCACATGCACATATATGTATAAACACTGAAGGAAATGGACAAAATTCAGTTTGACAGTGATAGAGAGAATGGATTTGGCTTTAAAGCTGCTCAAGAGTGACTTCAACGAAGAAAAAGAAACACTGTATGTTAAAACGACAAGCCACTACGCTCAAGTTGAAAGGGAAGAAATTTATATTTATATAGAATTAAAAGAGAGCGGGAAGCATCAATTAAAAAAATAAAAGTATCATATTTATGACCTTATTTTATTTCTTCATAATAAGTATCATATTGATTATTTTGAGAGATTAAATATTATATTTAAAAAAATAAAAAAAATATTTTTAGCTAGAAAAAATTAATCGAAAAAATTGATACTTCTGGCAACAACAATAAATGCCGTCACTTAAAGTTTGTCTTTCAGTGGCAAAAATAAGAGTCGCCGCTAAAAGAGTCACTTTCAATAACGACTCTTTTTGTTGCCATTAAAAGTCAAGTTTTGACGGTGACTTTTTAGAGTCGCTACCAAAAGCTTTTTTTTTTTGTGGTGCAATAAGTCACCACGCAAAAGTTGATACATGTGACACAATATTTGAAGGTGTTGGAAGAGTGACATCTACAAAATTGGATGATTTTGTTGGTTTGAAAAAAGGTATGCACTTCAACTGAAATTACTTATCTCCCTTTTTCGTAGTGATTTCTACAAAAGTTTAATTTTTATGTTCTTTCTATCATTCATTGAAGTATTTCATCACTTGGTATTCGTTTTCGGAATATTTTTAAAAACGGATATAAAAATGCATGCAATATATCACTTGATATTCGTTTGCAGGATATTTTTAAAAATGGATATAAAAAAATGCTTGCAATATATTGAATTTATTCATATTTCATTATTCTATTACTGCATTTGAAATAAATAATTCCTACTTTGACTGCATGTTTCTTATTGCTATACTGTGTTAAAGGTTCTATATTTCCAACAACTAATTTAGTGCGGAAAGAGTTTTAGAGATTTACTCAACAAATTTGGGAATGAATATGAAAAATAATGTGTCAGCCATTGGGATATGGGGAATGGTAGAGATAGGAAAAACAACTCTAGTAACTCAAATCATGTGCATAATGTCACACCCCTCAATCTCTGACTGGACCCCACTTACTGATACCAGATCACCTGGCCTAGAGGCACCTGCCTCGGGGTCGAGGGATGGACACCCCTTGTGCATTTCTTTCGCCTCCGCAAGTATCGAACACTTGACCTGGGGGTAAGTACAAGTGTTTGGTGATTCTTGATACCATTGAGGACTCAATGGTAACAAGTATCACCAAACACTTGTACTTACCCCCAGGTCAAGTGTTAAATACTTGCGGAGGCGAAAGAAATGCATAAGGGGTGTGCAAATACTCCTTGTGAGTTCATCCCTCAACCCCGAGGCAGGTGCCTTCAGGCCAGGTGATCTAGTATTAGTAAGTGGGGTCTAGTCAGAGATTGAGGGGTGTGACACATAACAAGTTTTTAGAAGAAGCTACTGATCACTTTGACCATATTATTTGAGTTACCATGTCACAAAGTTACACTTGCATTTATGACCAAGTTTTAAGGATTGAGTCGCGATGAGTCAAACTATAAGGACTGATGGTTACAAACTCAATAAAACCATAATGATTAAATAATTAATTTTACTTATGTTTATTTAAATAATGTTGTTGCCTATTTAAAAGCTATCAGGTGTAGGCCTCTAAGCCTAATTAAAGCCTATTTGGTCTGATTTCCTGAGCCTATTTAAAGGCATGCTTTTTAAGCAAACCTTAAAAAAAGCTTTAGTGGATTGATGAGAATTGGTGAGGCAAGAGTGTATTGAATCAGCTCTAACGTGACTTTGTTATACTTTCTTCTTGGAAAATTAGCTGATTGCTCATCTACAAATCCCGAAGATTGTGGTATATATTTGTCCCTTCTTTCATAAATTTTTTATCTGCATCGGTAGAGAGACACTGGTTTAGTAGAGATACTTCTGAAATATGATTGATGCTCTCTGACCTGTTCAGTTGGTTTTCTTTATTTTTTTTTTCTTTTCCTTTAACAAGAAATTGTTGACAATAGAGAAAAGTACAGGAAGTTACGAAACGAGGACAAATATCCTCTCCAATTAGTTATGGAGCATTATTTAGTTTAAAATTTTATATTTATATGATTTTTAATTTATTTACATTTTTATCCATTAAATATATTTACTTAAGTAGTTTTTTTAAATTTTTTTAATAATAAATTAACTATTTTTATTTTTTATAATTATAATTTTTCTCTTAAAATGATTACAATATATACATATAGTGTGTGTGTGTGTGTGTAATTTTATCCTCTATACCAATCCTTCTCATTCCCGAATATGTCAATGAACTTTTGGGTTGTGTAACCCACTCATTTTAGGTTTCTTCACGATATTTACATTTAGGACTTGCATACCTAAACAGATTCAAAAGTAAATAAGAAGAAGCTGTCTATCGAAAATAAATTTTACACGTTGCAGATAGATCTGACCTCACCTGTTAATCAGATTATTTTTAATCATATAAAAAATTGGTAATTACCATTAAGAAATAAGAGATAAACATTGATATGACATATGAGGAGAAATTTCAAAATGGTCCCTTGCTAATAAAATCACATGCGTCATTTTCACATCGAATTGGTTACTTCATTCACTTGCTTTTAAACACTGTGCCCCAAAACAAAGATCAGAGAGAGAAAGCTAAACTTTTCTTTATTTCCATTCTAATCGGGATAATACCATTGTCATTCAAGCCATTATTTACTTAAAATTCAATAAAGAATAAAATTGAAGAATCAATTTGCTTTCTTTTAAATTTAAATCTAGAGATAATCTTAGAATATCAAAAATAATTTTTCCTGATCAAAAGTTTATGACGTATTTTTTCATTGGCTTGAATTTTTTTTAATCTCTGAAAATATGAAAACTGAAAATTTACTTTTTTTTCCTGGACAAAGGTTCAATAAACTATGAAAACCTTTTTTTATATAGAAAGAAAAGATGGCGATGATTTGAAGCCAGAAAAAAAGGAAGAATATTGGATAATTATAGCTGTGTCCTTGAATTGTGGCCGCTTCCTTAGCTTATCTAAGACAGGGTAATTATAGCTTTTACGACTTATGAGGTAAGTGTGTGAGAGGAGTTTTGTCTCGGGTTACGTAAACCATGGTTTAGGATATTGCCAAACACACAGTAAGTATTCTAGCAAGAACCATATGTATAATCATTCATCCATTGCCATTAAATATTTTTCCTCCTTTAAAAGCATAGGGTGTTTTATTTTATATATAAAAGGTACTATCGTCAGTCCGTAATATAGAATATACTTCAATGAAAAAATTGTTCTGTAAAATAGATTTTACATTAAAAATTAGACATAATAATACTTCAAAACATACAAGTCTGTCATAAATCAGCCCTTACTTTCAGCTATCAATTATCGCCTGATTATTGAGTGCATGTTGTACCTCTGAATATCTTATTATGTGCATACTTAATAGTGTTATCGGCAAATTCCTTGAGGCACTTATAAATAGATTGATCAATGGGCTTATTATATGAAAATGATTCGTGCCCGAATTGATCATTGAGTGTGGGATACTTCCTCTTCTTGAATTTTAGCAGGGGGGGGGCTTGGATTGAGGAGTGGCCTTGGATTTTTTTTGGGTGTTAGGGGGAGGGGGGTTTCTTTTGAGTGGTAGGTTCTTTATACTGCTTGCATAACCAAATTAGACAATCAAGCCACACAATGAAGCCACCCACATCTCCTCCCACTGTTTTTGCGTCTACGGTGGCCACAAAGAGTTGATAGTGGGGTCTATGTTAGTCATGAGCTCTACTACCTTCACATGTGTAGGTGTGTGTTTTTATATCCTCAAAATCATGATTTCAGAAGTATTTTTCCGTAAATCGAAATAAAACTCTTCTCACATACTTACCTCGTAAACTGTAAAAGCTATTCTCCAAAAACTAATCAGAACACACACGGAGGCATATGCACGTTCTTTTTATTTATGCAAGGTTGCTGGTGGCTACAATAATCTGTTTTGGTCAATCCAAAGCCGCCACTTCTAAGAAGACCAAGTTGGTTAGGCCCAATGCCTCGAAGTAATTTCTTGGGATATGATTTTCTGTGCATTTAACAATAATGTTAATATTGATAGTTAATTAAAGATATTATTTCCATGAAGAAGGGGTGTGTGTTTTGTGCATTGGTAATCTTTTCAAAATTAAACCAAGGATTGCAATAAAAAGTGCAATTCCGGATCGTCTCTCGATGAGCATTTTATTAATTACCTAGAAATTAAGTGTGATGATTGGTATAAAACGAGTTACAAATGATGTTTAGCTTTTTATTTAACAACTAAATTACAACTAAACTAAAATGCTTTGAAAACTAATATTTTTGGATTTTTTTGGAATAAAAGTGGAATGCAATTAAAATAGGTTTTGCAAAGTATGATTAAGCCTCCTAGAACAATGAAATTCATCAATCCTTACTCCAAAAGATAATGTGAGTGTGCTAGTTTGATAAATTTGCTCAAAAGACCCTTTGAGCTGACTTGAGTTTTATGAATTAATTCCTCCACACCGATCAGAAATTAATCTCTCAAGTCAAAACCCAATTTAAACACTAACAATTGAAATTAACAATGTGCAAGACACAAATAACCAAAAACCCTTGCATTACAATAACAATTAAATATTTATAACAACTCAAAATATAAGCTTAACCAAGTCAATATATAAAAAATTATTACTCATCAAATTCAAAGTGTCAAATGCACAGAATTAATTCCAAATACCCGTCCAATCAAAACAAAAAATGCATGAAACCCCAATGTAAAATTTTAATTCAATATACTAATTAAACTCTAAACCTAGAATTTAACTAATACAAAACATAATATATACGATAGACAATAGAACACTCCCCTTGAAGCTCCAAGAATTACCTCAACTCAAAGGAGAAAAAGGAAATTAACCACTGCAATGTCTCATCACAGCATCTCCCAACAATGTCAATATTTCACCCATGGAGAACACTGATTAGAGCAACCAAATAGCACTAAATCAAAGGAGGTCGGTGACCGGAATTGAATCCAGGAAAATCAGATTGGAGAGAGCCACGGTCTGGAAAAATTCAGAAACAGAGTAAGCCACGGAACAGGGCTGAATCGTTGGAAACACCGCCAGAAGTGAGAGACGGTGAAGGAACGTCGATGGTGGTATGGTGAGAGGAAGGACGGTGGTGGACGGGTTGAGCTTCCGAATCACTCAGCTCCCTCTCCGCTCTCAGCTCTCAGCTCTCGGTCTTGTCAATGTCCTGAAGATCTTACTTCGGCTCCTGATCTGGGATGATGGAGCTCGCTGGCGGCTGTGATGGCTGATGATGCCGCGGGCGAGAAAAGAAGAAAAAGGCGAAGGTGGCAGATGAAGGTTCGAAGGTCTGGAGGTTGTGTGTGTTGCGGCTGCTCTCTGGTTCTGAAATCTCCCTCTGTATATTTTCGAGCTGCTCCACTCAAATCTGACCTAAGATGCTCTGTCAAAAACGCTGTGTTCTGAAGTGGACTAAACTGGCATTTTCAGAATTCGTGGGACCAAACTGACATTTTTCATTTTTGATCCCCAAATTGCCATTTTCAGTTTTAATCCCATTTTTCGAATACCTACAATTAAAAATAATAAACCCAACATCAAATCCTTTCAAGACTCCATGATTAAGAGTAATTACAATTATTTTGAAAACTTTGTCCTTTTTAATCCTAATTTAATATATTTACTCTTAATATATATTTATCACATGTAAGGCATTTTAAACTCAATTGATATGAAAAAAAATCCACAAATAAAGTGTAAAAATATATAATAAAATTAGCGATTTGTCATTCCATAAATCAGGGATTAATATTAATACTTATCATTTTATCGACAACCTTTTTCACACAAGAATTGTTAAAAGACTCATTTTTATTTTGCCTCGCCATCGTTCAAAGTTCATAACAGGCAAGTCTAATACCCTCCTCATTTTGAGCCAACATTTCGTCATCAATGCCCGCATACCCCTTTCACCCCTCCCTTGTAGGGAATTCTTCTTCACCATCTCCTTATTTGTTTGGCTTAATTTTTATGAAAATACACAACACTCTAGTCAATATTAAACAGTTGAAATTACAAATAACTATTACCTTGAATAACTCCTAATGACACGAGAGGACAAATTCTCTCTAATGTTGCGATTTGATCATGGCCTGAAGTCCATTAGGAACTGTGTTGTCTCATTGGCCTCTTTTGGATTCTGCAAGTATGCCTTTGTCCATATACCTGACGGAATGTGTGTGCCCAACCTTCTTGAGGACAAATTTCAACCGACTTTGGTCTATATTATATGCTGACTGCAAAGCAAACAATTTAAGTTAACATTTACCGAGATGTTGTCCCAAATAACGTGTTTGTAGTCTTTCTTTTCCCTACCCCATTGATGCATCGTGTTGTTTGTAAATGTAAGAGATAAAATGGAAAAAGTCTTAAATATATATGATGAACTCAATTATTTCAGTAAGAAAGGTTTAATTGAGTTAGGTTCTAAAGCTTATTATGGTCAAAGTATATTTTCAGGTTTAAACAACGTTCACATATCATCAATAATATGATCACATCAGCAACAATATTTGATTTCGTGACCATATGAGCTATATATGTGTCAAAACTTTATATCATGCAGGTGATATAAAGATTATGATTAGTAATTTTATATTCCTTGATAAAATATAACCAGGGATCTGACTATAAGGACCAGTGACATTTTTTTAATCAATCATATATATCCTTGAAAAGATTTGATAACAAAGGATATGTGAGAACAAATCTCATTTTGCGGGCGGGTATATCCATTAAGCAAAATATTGTAAAAGGCAAATTAAAAAAAAAAAAAAAGTCTCCCTTGGTTAAGCAAAAAAGAAAAATAAAAAAGAGGAACTAAACTTATGCGCATTTCATGAAGTAAAGTGGGAAAAGTCTACCTTGCCTGGTATTACCATTATATAAGAGATGACGCGAGAGACTACAGAGCCACTGGCAGTCGGTAGCTAAGTGACATTCCAATATGGAGAGTCTTTGCAGCATTACTGATGAAAAACTTCTGAGCTTCATCGGTATGTATTTTAATTAATCTCCTCCTCATTCCCTCACGTACCTTTTTTTTAATTATTTGGTATGCCATAATGCCATTTATATATTTATATATATCAAGTGGTTTTTGTTTTCGGAACTAATTTCAACAGGGTTTTGGACTCCCTTTTGTGAGTGCATACCTTGATAAGTTTACAAGAACTGTGGTTTCATTTTGTTTCATGAGGATGATATCAGTATATTAGTTTTGCAGGAGGCATATGGGCCAGCTTGGTACCCAAGGAAGAGTATTATGATGAAGCTTTGTAGGTATTTGAGTTCGGTCAGAATGATATCAATGGCTTACTTTTTGTCAATTCGACCGTAGAGCAGGTCAATTCTAACATTCCTGATAAGATCAACGCCTTTGCACAAAATGTCACGGTATGCACACGTTTTTCACGGCTGATTCATCAATACTCACCCTTCATCCTTGTATATATATTAAGCAATTATGTGCTAATATGATATACTAATATTGATATTGGACATGGGAATTAAATTTAGTGAGTAAAGAGCATATACAAGTTGGAAGCAAAGAATATATGGATATTCAACACAGGCCCACTTGGATGCTATCCTTATTTGTTGATCAACCTCCAGAATGAACGTGACGGTGCAGGGTGCATACAAGATTTCAATGAACTTGCTCGATTCATGAACTCCGAGTTGAAAGCCAAAATCGTACTCATGGAATCTACACTCCAAAACACGACCTGATCAGGAACGCAGAGAAACACGGTAAGCCCAATAGTAAACGTTAATTAAACATGAATTGAATGTGGAATAGTGAAACAAGTGGGATATGTGCTGGATTTGAGAAGCCACTAGAAGCGTGCTGCGGCTATGGAGGGCCGCCGCACAACTACAATAATGATCCCAACAAGAACTGGGGACTGACAGTGGTGGTGAATGGAACAGAAGTGGTGGTGGGATCATGTAAGAATCCGCGAGTGAGGGTGAATTGGGATGGGTATCACTTCATGGAGGTGGCCAACAAGTCCGTGTTTTATCGGATCTACACCGGAGCTTTCTCTGATCCTCGCCTTCCATTGAACTCCGCTTGCCGTCGCCGTTCCACCTCTGGATAACTCTCTCCTTCAAACATTGTTCTTTTCATCTTAATTATGTTGTATTGTTAATTTATTATTATGCTTTGTTGTGTATCCTCATCTTTCTATTCATGTAGGGTTATATCGTAAATTTGTTTTAGAAGTTTTTGCTTAATGTGTCTCTCGAACTTTTTTCAGGTTCATTATTACTTAGAAGGCTTAAAATGGAGCAGTGTTATCTATTTTTGTTAAAAAATTAGTGTCAATGTCAATTTTTTAATGGTCAACGTTAGTTTTTTAACAGTATAGGATAATATTACTATGATTTGAAACTTTTAAGGTGACATTGAATCTGAAAAAACTTTTTAGGCAATATTATTTTTTAGTGAAAACTTTTGAGATAAATTTATACCTTCATCCTTTTATATATTTTTTTCCCTATCTACAAAATAATCGATGTCGTCAATATCATCACATTTAATAACGTCAAAAACAGCCACCGCATCTATCATGTTTATATATAGCCAGCATCTTAGACAAACTCGTTAGTATTTACTATATAAAATAATACATGCATGCAAGAGGCACGCTTAGACAAAGAAGAGAAAATTAAAGAGTGGTTGAAAATAAATTGTATTTATAATTTTATATTTTATGTTATTAATTCTCTAACTTAATTATAGACAGTTGAACGAAATTCTATTTGAACTGTGTAGATTTCACCACATCATTGACATAAGCATCAAAACTGAATCTGTTGTTAACGTTATCTACCTCACAAATATATGTATAATTTAATGTCCAATGACTCCTGGTATGATAAGGAAGGAATAAACAGTCACATATAAAAGGCCTTTACAACTAACTGTGGTGGCTGTCTTTCAAATTAACAGCCGTAAAAACAAAAAATTCCCAATAATAGTACAGGCTCTAATTGAGATATGGCTATATAAATTTACTAGATCTTTCTCCTTCTGCTGTACAATACAACTTTGCTTTTGGGTACAAAACCCAAAATTTTAGTATAATTGATTAATGGAGTCTCTTAGCGCCAATAAATTTCCCATCACAAAAGCTCGTCGTTTACTTGTTTTATGTTTAGCAACTACGTTATTGAACCTTGTGTTTGGTGCACCAGTTTGTAAATTTCCAGCAATCTTTAACTTCGGTGACTCTAACTCTGATACCGGCGGCATAGCCGCCGCCTTTTTAGCACCACAAACACCGTATGGGCAGACCTATTTTCACAGACCTTCGGGAAGGGTCTCCGATGGCCGTCTCATGATCGATTTCATTGGTATATATTATTATGTTTAGTTAATTAATAACAAATCTCGGTCTACACAAATGAATTTAATACCAACGTAAATATATATATATATATATTGCTATAGAGACGAAGTGTTTTTTAACCTCGATTTGTATGTTATTTTATAATTTCAGCACAAAATTTCGAACTTCCATATCTTAGTGCCTATTTGGACTCCCTGGGCACCAACTTCTCGCATGGAGCAAACTTTGCAACAGCCGGATCAACAATCAGGCCCCCACCCTGTGGCCTTGCTGGATACAGCCCTTTCTTCCTTGACTTACAGTTCAATCAATTTGCCGAATTCAAAAACAAAACACAATTTATTAAAAATCAAGGTAAATAATAATCTTTAATTAACATGAGTTTCCATAGTCTGGAACATATTATAACTATAGCGCTTGACGTATACCAAATAGCCATGAACAAGTACTCTTTAATTTCTTTTGTTTCAGGAGGAATATTTGGAAGCTTGATGCCCAATGAAAAATATTTTGCAAGCGCTTTGTACACATTTGATATAGGTCAGAACGATCTCGGATCTGCCATTTACGCCAACAGGACATTGCAAGAAATCGATGCTTCTATACCAGATATAGTCAACAGCTTTGTAACTAATGTTAAGGTAGTTTGATTAATTATTGTCTAGCTATTTGGATAATTCATTGATATGATGCTTGGCTTGCCACTAATATAAATTCTGTTGTTCTGAATTCATGAACTTTGGAATCAAAGAAAATATACAATTTGGGAGGCAGACATTTGTGGATACATAACACAGGACCCATTGGGTGCCTCCCTTATATACTGGTCGAGTCTTTATCAGGCCAACGAGATGAGTTTGGCTGTTCAAAACCTCACAATGAATTAGCTCAAAACTTCAACCGCAAGCTAAAAGAAGCCCTAGTCCAACTTCGGAAAGATCTTCCTCTTGCTGCAATCACACATGTAGATATATACTCTGCCAAGTACTCTTTGATCAGCAACGCAAATAAATACGGTGAGCCTGATGATGAGAAACAAACACATATCTTCTTCTTGTTTTTTTTATTTACAAAAGGGTACAATTGGTGAGGTGGTTTGATGAATTTGCAGGATTTGAGAAGCCAACTGTGGCGTGTTGTGGGCACGGAGGAGAATACAACTACAACAGTAATGTGCAATGTGGAAGAGTAGGGGTGGTGAATGGTACTGAAATATTTGGGGGATCGTGTGAAAATCCTTCAGTGAGAGTGAATTGGGATGGGATTCATTACACAGAAGCGGCTAACAAGTTCATCTTCGACCAAATCTCCACCGGAGCTTTCTCTGATCCTCCCATTCCCTTGAATATGGCGTGTCACTGACATTTCAGCAACATGTTTCGCTACTAGTCAATGTTTAGCTTTCAAACATTTAAATAGTCACAAAAAAATTATGCATTGTTGGACTATATATATATATATATATATAACGTTCATCGCAGTCAAAGGGATCATTATATTCCAGATAGTGATGAGGTGATATAGCATTTGATTGAAGGCTGAATAGATTCGCTTATTTAAATTAACTTCACCAAAATGGGTTCCATTCTTGAATAACTTGAAAGATATATCATCAACATGACACAAGATTGTGGTCATCATAGTATTTTGCTCATTGTTTACTAATGATGCTGCGGATCGGACGAGGTTCAAATTAGCTGATGCTTTCCTTGTTTCTTGTACGGCTCAAAATTTAAGCATCAATAGTAATAGTTATTGAACCTAATATAAAAGAAAAGGCTACGGCGGTCTAATATATGAGGTCTGCAGAAAATGCTTTTGGAAAGATCAAATCAAGGCACTGAAAATCAGACCGGACATTGAATCGGTCGAGACACTGGGTCAAGGGTCAGTGGTTCAGACCGGGATCAATCCGGGTCAGACCGGGAGTCAAACGGGGTTAATTAAAAAAATATATATAATTTAAATGTTCATGCATACCTTTTAAAAAACTACATAAGAGTTTTTTTTCCAACCAATGGTCAAATATAACCTCGTGAACCTAATACCCACAAAAGTATCATTAAATACATAAGGATTTTACTCCCACCAATGCAAAACAGCAAAAATATTCCACAATACTTTTAAAAATCCTTGCAAATCAAAAAATTTCAAAGAAATAATTTTAAAAAAAGACAAAATGAGGTCGTTTGGGATATAAAAAATTTTAAAAAATAAATAAAAAAGGGGCAAACTTGTTCACCACGGGTCACCCCGGGTTGGACCGGTTCAGACTGGGTCGACCGGGTCAGTTAGACCCCGGTTTTTTGACCTCAACCGGACCGGTCCGGTGACCGATTCACCGGTTTCCGGGCTGAACCAACCGGTCCGATCCGGTCCGGTCCGGTTTTTAATACATTGGATCAAACCAATTAGATCTAACAATGTTTGAACCTGGCTTAGCATTATTGGTTTTATGAGTTAGAAAAAAAAACAAAAATGTCATTTTTGCTGCAAATGATGGAATGAAAACAATATTGAAGACAACGTTGCACTACTACAAAAAGGGGTTTTAACGTCCATATTTTAGCACTTTTAAGGTCCAAAAACTGGGGGACGTCTATGTAGGAGGCGTAGTATGTTTTAAGAAAAGACGTCCCAAATAAATGGAATGTCTAAAATGAGACTTTAGACGTCCCAAATTGAGAATTGGGACGTCTAAAGTCCTCACTTTAGACGTCCCAATTCTTAATTTGGGACGTTTAAAGTCCTCTACGGGGGGATTTTAGACATCCCAATTCTTAATTTAGAATGTCTAAAGGTTTTATTTTTTTTAAAATGATTGTTTATATTCTTCATTACCCAGAAAATTAAAATTGCAGAAACGGAATTAAAGATGAATTCATAAACCACAAAATGTCCCTTACAAAATGGTAAGGACATCTAGCACTGCAATCATTTTACTATATATATATGTATAATAACAACAACTCATACAACCTAATATTATATATGTATAACAACAACCAGAAAGTGTCAAAATGTTTGTCACCACACAACTACAAACTAATTGTTGTTCATTTCATCAAAATAAATATACATATGTATTTCCCTCGATTTCCAAGCTCAAAACGTATAAAACAAAAACATTATTAGTATTGCATAACTACTAACAACTAGTTTATGATTATGGCACCAAAAAAAAAAAAAACAATCAAGGCAAAAACACTCCAATAACTAGAATCATGTAAATAAATTGAATGCATTATAATAATTTCACATTGCAAGTTTAACTTAATTCTTCATGTAAATTTATATTTAAAAAAAACAAACCTGATGAAAGCAGGGGAGAGGGCAACCAACGGTGTCTATGTGCTTCCAAGGTAGAGAGAAGACGTTGGAGGTGTTGTGTATGCACAGTGGAGAGGAGAGGTACGCCGGAGGCTCACTACAAAAAAAAAGGTGTTTCGTAGCGGTGAACTTGTAGCGGTTATACTAAACCGCTACAAATTATAGTATTTGTAGCGGTTTTTACCTAAACCGCTACAAATTTGTAGCGGCAAGAATATTTGTAGCGGTTTCTTACAAAAAACCGCTACAAATTTGGCGCGAAATTCCCGCCAAAACTTGTAGCGGTTAGTTTGTAGCGGTTAATGCACAATAACCGCTACAAAATACCAAAGGTCAGAATTTTGTAGCGGTTTTGGGCAAGAACCGCTACAGAATTTCAAGAGACTCCAAATTTGTAGCGGTTCTGGGCAATAACCGCTACAGAATTTCAAACGTTGTGAAGATTTGAAGCGGTTATTGTAGAACCGCTACAAATTTAATTATTTGTAGCGGTTATAGTAGCGGTTATTTAAAATAACCGCTACTAATATGTGGCCTATTTAAACCCCTTGCCTCCTCCATTTCTCATTTTGCTCATTTTGTTTCCTGAGGTTTCTCTGAGTGGTTTATTCGATATTTGAGCGTTCAGACGAGTCTATAGGAGTTTTTGATCAGTATTCCGCAGTATTTACACTTGAGGTACGTATATAACACGTATTTTTATTTTTATTTTTATTATATTTTTGTATAATAATGGACTAATTTTTTTTTTTAATTTGTACAGTTGATATGGCTTCAGGACAGGATAAGGGGAAGGCCCCTGTGCTCCCCAGACCGATTTTACGGGGTGGCAGCAGCCGGGCAGGGGGCAGAGGGAGGGGGCAGCGCGCAGGCAGGGCTACCGAGGCATCTCAGCCCATCCCTCCACAGGAACCGCAGACGATCCCACAGGCGACGACCACAGCTGAGGTGCCTGAGGTGGAGGTGCCAGAGATTAGCGTTGAGGACTTCCTCAACGAGGAGGAGTTCGAGATCCCGATTAGTGGGTTCAGGGAGATGGAGCAGTTCCTCGATGAGGAAGAGGCTCGGGAGCAGAACCACCCACGAGGGTCGTCTTCGCGGTCCACTGGGTTTGAGGTGCAGGTCGAAGGTAAATTATTTAATTTTTTAATTTTTTAACTTTTTAACTTTGAATTATAATTTATCTAACGTGCGGTCAACTGTGCAGATGAGCAGGGGAACGTGACGACGAGGAGGCTGGATGTGGCCGGTCTGAACAGCATGGACCGGTCCCTGCGAGTTGTAGTGCCGTGGAACGAGGGCACTGACCAGCCGATCCACAATGGGGGTCACCTGCTCAACCGCTTCCTGAGCGACCTGGGATGGAATTGGATGCGGTTCCCCCTTCACTTCCCGACGTGGAGGCACATTCCGAATGGGCCGAAGGACCAGGCTTGGGAGGAGGTGGTTCAGGTAATTAAAAATATTTAATTAATATCTTTTGTAATTAATTCTATTTAATTAATTTTTTAAATTATGGTTTTTATAATTATTGATATTTAAATGTCTTTTTTTCAGCTGCGGTTTGCCGTCCGGGCCAACCGGAAGAGGTACGCCCTCGTGAAGATGGGCGACGCGTGGAGGAACAGGAGGAACCGTCTCTTCCACAGTGTGGATGGGGACGGGACGATGCCTCTGGAGCAGCTGCAGGAGAGCGTCCCGGACAGCGTGCCGCCGAACGACTGGGCGCGTTTTGTCCAGTTCAGGAGGAGCCCTGAGGCGCAGGTAATGTATTTATTATATTTTTTATATATAATTTTGTAATTGTTAAATATTAAATTATAATATCATTTTATTTTGTATTTAATTTTAAATTATAATACATTTAATTTTTTTTCCAGGAGCTTGCTCGGAGGAACGCCGGGATCCGGGCGCAGCAGACGATCCACCACACAGCAGGATCGAAGACCTTTGCTGTGACCTACAGCGAGCTGGTAACTTTTCAAGTGCTTTACTTACTTTTAGTTGATTATTTCATAATACTAATTGTTTTGTAATTGTTTCAGGAGACGAGGGCTCAGCAGGAGAACCGTCAGACGGACTATGCGGAGCTGTACGCCATCACACACAGACACCGTGACGGGACTGCGACCTCTCAGCAGGCAGAGGCGGCCATTGTAAGTAATTTTGAATTATATTTTTTATAAAACAAAGTTAATAATGAAAAATGGTAATTATTAATTATTTCATAAAATGGCAGGAGTGGATGCAGCAGTCGCAGGCTGAGCTGCGACAGACCCAGCCTGAGGAGTCACAGGGGTCAGTGGACCCGACGGCTCCTCTGAAGGCGGGTCTGGCTCAGCCTGAGCACCCCGGACGAGTGCGGGGGATGGGGATAGGCGCCAGACCCAGCATGATCTACGGCAGGAGCGCCGCCTCTGAGGCTGGCAGTTCTAGAGGGGTCAGACGTCGGAGGGACGAGTCGATTGACCAGCTGCGGTCAGATTTGGAGCAGACGCAGCAGCAGATGCAGCAGATGCTGGCGCAGCAGCAGCAGCTGCTGCAGATCCACGCAGACACTATGTACGCGCAGCAGACGCAGTGGCGTGAGATCGCGAACACTATGCTCGAGGGAGCATGGAATCGGCTGTTCCCGGACGAGCAGCATCCAGCGGTCCCCCCTGTCCCTCGCTACGTCGTCCCGAGCACTACTCCTCCTCTACAGCTCCTCCTCCTGCTGATGAGGATGGTGCGGTTCAGTCTACGCAGCGGCCCGATCCAGCGGCATCTGAGGGAGCCCCACCTGAGGGAGCACCAGAGGATCAGCCCCCAGCTTCTTAGTTTAGGACATTTTCTTTTCTTTTAAACATTTGTAAATATTTATGAGATTTTATTTCAGAATTTTCTTATTGTGTTTTATATAATTATATTTATATTATTATATCGCATTGAAATAATTTATAAATGATTTAAATCTAAATTTAAAAAAAAAATTATAAGTAAATTTGTAGCGGTTTTAACTTAAAACCGCTACAAAGATATATATTTGTAGCGGTTATGAGTAAATAACCGCTACAAATATATAGATTTGTAGCGGTTTTTAACTCATAACTGCTACAAATTTACTTATATATTTGTAGCGGTTTCCCAAGGAAAACCACTGCAAATATATATCTTTGTAGCGGTTATTTACTCATAACCGCTACAAACACTCAAATGATTTGAATTTTCAAATTTGCCGCCTTTGTGCACATTTGTAGCGGTTATCTTATGTATAACCGCTACAAATTAGAAAATTATTTTTATATTTAATGTCCAACGGCTTTAATATTAGTAGCGGTTTTATATATATAACCGCTACTAATGTTCAAGAAATTAGTAGCGGTTATATATATAAAACCGCTACTAATACTCAACAAGTACATTTTGAATTTGCCACCAATTAACGGCTTGAATATTAGTAGCGGTTTTATATATATAACCGCTACTAATTTCTTGAACATTAGTAGCGGTTATATATATAAAACCGCTACTAATACTCAACAAGTACATTTTGAATTTGCCACCAATTAACGGCTTGAATATTAGTAGCGGTTTTATATATGTAACCGCTACAAAATTATAAACGTTGGAATTTCTGTAGCGGTTGGTGTAGCGGTTTAATAACCGCTACAAAGTTATAAACGTTGGATTTTCAGAATATAAGGTTCTAGGCATTCTTCATTATCTTCTCACTCATCTTCTTCTCTATACTTTCTTCTCTCTCACTTGTAGCTATGGATAAATCTTGGATAAGGTTGCCGCGCAATTCTCCTGATTATTTGTACGGATTAAACAGTTTCTTAGATTTCGCATTCACTCACGCCAGCTGTAACGACAAGATCGTCTGTCCGTGTCGGAAATGCAAGTTCAAGAAGTGGCATCCACGAAATGTTGTGAAGGAACATTTGCTTGTGAAGCCTTTCCCTGAGGACTATACGTTCTGGGCAGTTCATGGTGAGAAGGCCGGCATTAGATATGACGAGGCTCTTCCTCGAAGTTCTCAAGTAGGCGTTCAAGTAGATGAAGATGATCCTGTGAATGATGCTGTGCGTGATGCGTTTGGATTTCAAGGCGACAACTTCAACGAAGAAGTGCGCGGCTCTGAGCCGGCTTTTATGGGGAATGAAGCAGCTCGGGATTTTTTCAGCTTGATGGATGAGGCAGATCGTCCTTTATATCAAGGTTGTCGCAAATATTCTAAATTATCTTTCTTGATCAAATTGTATCATATCAAGTGCTTGTGTGGGATCACGGATAAGGGAATGTCGATGTTGCTCGACTTATTACAATATGCATTCCCCGACGCCGAGATTCCCACAACCTTCTACGAGGCCAAGAAGATCATCAACAGGTTGGGGTTGAATTATCAAAAGATTGATGCGTGCCCAAATGATTGTATGCTGTATTGGGGAGACGATTCCAGCAGGGAGACGTGCAAGAGATGTCACACATCGAGGTACAAGACAATTCGGAAGGGGAAAAAGCAGAAGAAGAAACCTGCAAAGATTCTCAGGTATTTCCCTTTGAAACCTCGTCTACAAAGATTATTTATGTCGTCTAAAACTGCTGAGCACATGAGGTGGCATGCCGTTGATAAAAACGAAGACGGTAAATTAAGACATCCGCGGGATGCAGCTGCTTGGAAAACGTTTGACAACGACTTTCCAGATTTTGCGACTGACCCCAGAAATGTCCGGCTTGCGTTGGCGACCGACGGTTTCAATCCTTTCGGGAATCTTAGCACAAGTTACAGCATTTGGCTGGTAGTCTTAGTTCCCTACAACTTACCCCCCTGGATGTGTATGAAACAAAGCTCTTTCATTATGTCTATGATCATTCCAGGCAAAAAGGCACCGGGCAATGACATCGATGTGTATCTCCAACCGCTTATTGCGGAATTGCTTGACCTGTGGAATGTCGGCTTGGAGACGTACGACGCTCACAGCAAGACTTTGTTCAACATGCGTGCAGCCTTGATGTGGACGATCAGTGACTTTCCTGGGCTTGGCACATTATCTGGTTGGAATGTGCACACTGGGTCGGCGTGTCCGGCTTGCAATTTCGACTCTGACGCACTGCGCCTTCCCCACAGCCGAAAGTGGTGCTTTATGGGGCATCGGAGGTTTCTCGATGGAACGCATAAGTTTAGATTGCAACGGAATCGCTTCAATGGGAATGCAGAGAACAGAGGACCACCTCAGACTTTGTCCGGTACAGATATCTTACAGCAGCTTGAGCATGTTGACGTCGAGTTTGGAAAAAGCGACGATTCAGCACAAACTCGCCAAAAGACGCCCAGGACTTCGGCGCCTCAGCAGTGGAAGAAGATAAGTATCTTCTTCACGCTTCCGTATTGGAGATCTAATTTACTTCGCCATAGTCTTGATGTAATGCACATTGAAAAGAATGTTTGCGACAATGTGCTGTATACGCTGCTTAACGAACCCGGAAAGACAAAAGATCACCTTCAAGCTAGGAAAGATTTACGCGACATGGGAGTTCGTGAAGAAGCTTGGCCAGATAAGCATGACAGATTTACACCGGCGAAGTTTACCCTCACAAAATCGAACAAGGATGTCTTCCTCGCGACGTTGAAGAAAATAAAAGTTCCTGATGGGTATTCAAGCAACATTTCTCGATGTGTCGACTTGCAGGCTCGGAAGGTTGCTGGCCTGAAGAGTCACGACTCACATGTTCTTATGCAGCAGTTACTCCCTCTGGCTATAAAGAATACACTTCCTCCCGATGTTTCCATCGTTTTGGTGGAACTTTGTTCTTTCTTTCGGAAGTTGTGTTCTAAGGTTTTGATCGTTGAGGAGCTCGATCAGCTGCAGTCGAAAATCATTCTTACGCTTTGTCACTTGGAGATGATCTTTCCTCCATCCTTTTTTACTGTGATGGTTCACCTCACGGTCCACCTCGTTCATGAAACAAAGCTCGCTGGACCAGTACAATATCGTTGGATGTATCCGATTGAGAGGTACTCATTTTAAATATGTGCTTTCATTTATTGTCCGTATTTAATGTTTCCTAGTCGTCCTTTTCATCATTTTATATCAATTTTCTCTTATGTACTTCGTAGGTTCCTTGGGAAATTAAAATCTTACGTGAGGAATAAGGCGTGGCCAGAAGGTTCTATAGCTGAAGGCTATATAGGGGATGAGGTGCTTTATTTTTGCTCAAGGTACTTTGATGATCTTGAGACGGCTTTCAACCGCCCCCCTCGTGTTGACGATTGTCCTGAACCTGCGCCGACATCAGGAGAATTTATCCCTCGTGTTGGTAAACCAGTTTGAGCAACTGAGAACTTCAAACTAACGGCAATTGAGAAGTTCCAAGCACATAGACATGTCTTGATTAATTGCACTCAAGTTGAGCCTTTCATACGGTAAGAATTGTACACTCACATGTATGTTAATCGATCTATATCTTTCGTAACATTTCTCACTTTCATTTCACTAACGCCTTTCCATTATTAATTGCAGGGAATTCAGAAGTCATGTCAAGCGTCAGCTCAGGATCCGTACACAGACATCCTCGGAAGTTGATAGGAGGGTCCACAGAGAATTCCCGGGCTGGTTTGCGCGCAGAATACTAAATGACCACAACCCACACTCACCGGATTTCAGAGCTCTCGCAATCGGCCCTCTTGATCATGCAAAACGGTTTACAGCATACAATGTCAATGGTTTTAAGTTTTGCACGGTTTTACGGGATCAAGGATTGCAAACACAGAATTCGGGTGTTTATGGCACATTTGGGACAAGGAGTTATGCGAGCAGCAGTGACGCCAACATGCAGTTCGGAGGCGTCCCTTACTATGGCAAGCTTCTTGATGTGGTCGAGCTTAATTATCAAGGCCGTTTCACCGTGACGCTGTTCAAGTGTTTGTGGGCAAATACCACTACTTCTCGGGGACTGACAACTGACGACCTAGGGATCACATCAGTCAATTTCTCACGCCCGATTCATACTGGTATTTCTCAAGATGATGAGCCGTATATTCTAGCTTCAGAGGCACATCAGGTTTATTATGTCGAGGACGAGCGGCATAGGGATTAGCACATGGTCGTTCATTTAAAGCCAAGAGACCTTTACGACATGGGTGAAGGCGATAACATCGCCTACGAGAGTGAGCCATTTCAGCCAGCTGATTTTGAAAACTACTTCCCTGAAGGCGATGACAATTTACCTCTACTGCGGTGAGTTTTTTTAAGTCCACGTCATTTCAATTAAATTTTTTAAATTTAATAATACATCAATAACAATAATTTTTCTACAAAATTTCTGTAGGGATGGCGACGATGAGTGATCAAATTCAAGTGTAAAAAATTTGTCTTTACAAAAAATGCAAAAAATTTGTGTTAAAATAAAATGTAAAAAAATATTTTAAAAAAAAATTAAAATAATATTTGTAGAATTCAAGTGTAAAAAATTTTTCTTCACAAAAAATGCAAAAAATTTGTGTTAAAATAAAATGTAAAAAAAAATTTTTTTTAAAAAATTAATATAATATTTGTAGCGGTTATTAAACCGCTACAAAAATATAAATAACCGCTACTAAATAAAAACCGCTACATTAACCGCTACAAATAATTAAACCGCTACAAAAATATAAATAACCGCTACTAATTAGTAACCGCTACATTAACCGCTACATTAACCGCTACAAATTATACGTGAATCCCTATAAATACCCTTATCACAACTCATTTCAAACACTCCCCAATTTCTTTTCACCTTACCCTTCTTTCATTTCCTCTCATTTACAACTTCTTTCGTATGAGTAGAGGAGCTGAATAATACGATCAAATATGGTAACAAGATTTTCAATATCTTTTAGAATATTTCTTTTCTTTCTATAAAATTTATTCTAACCATTTTTTTTAGATATATCATAACTCTATCTCATTTTCATCTATTTTTCATATACAATTACATTATATTATAAAATATAATAATTCCTTATTACCTAACTATCCTTAATAATATTATTAATATAAATTTTATACTAATCATATTCAATTACATTTTTTCTTTTTAATTTATTAATAAGTTAAACTATTAAATAATAAACTAATTGAAATAGATAAAATAATAACAAATTAAACTATTTAATATAATATTGAAAAAAAATAAAAAAATCAACGTATATTTTTAAAAAAAATTTTAAATATTTAATAACCGCTACTAAATAACGCGCCTTTTAAAAGATAAATTTAAATTTTTTGGCGCTAAATTTGAATTTCATGAAATTAGTAGCGGTTTTTAAAACCGCTACTAATTTCATGAAATTCAAATTTAGTAGCGGTTAAGAAACCGCTACAAATAAAAAAATGTCATTTTTAACAAATTTTCATTTTTATATATTTGTAGCGGTTATTAACCGCTACAAAAAAAAAATTTCTTTTTAATAAAATTTTTTATATTTGTAGCGGTTGTATAACCGCTACAAATATCTCTTAAAACCGCTACTAATTTCATGAAATTCAAATTTAGTAGCGGTTAAGAAACCGCTACAAATAAAAAAATGTCATTTTTAACAAATTTTCATTTTTATATATTTGTAGCGGTTATTAACCGCTACAAAAAAAAAATTTCTTTTTAATAAAATTTTTTATATTTGTAGCGGTTGTATAACCGCTACAAATATCTCTTGGTGTTGTAGCGGTTACTATGAACCGCTACAAAGGTTGTAACGGTTAGTTTTGATTGAGTAGCGGTTTTATAGAACCGCTACAAAAACGCTTGCAACGTACGATTTAGTAGCGGTTTTCGTAACCGCTACTAACCTAGTTTGTAGCGGTTAGAACCGCTACGAATACCCATTTTTAACCGCTACTAAATCACGTTTTTTTTGTAGTGGCTGAAAGCAACGAAGAAAGTGGGAGGTCTACGCTAGAGGGTGAAGGGGGTAAAAAAGGTGAAGGAGATGTACACTGGAGGGTGAGAGCAAAGAAGGTACTATAAGAATGGAAGGAGGTGGAGGAAAAGGGAATGAAGAAAAGGAAGAAGATTGAGGAAGACGAAGTGTAATGAAGAAAAGGAAATAATGAAAAAGTTTACCCATGGTGTAGAGAAGGCGAAATCACGGGAAAGAGAGAAAAAATGGAAGAGAAGTCATGGGGGATGTGAAAGATGAAAAAGGAGGGATGAGTTTCTGACATGGGAATGAAGAAAAAGGAAGAATAATTTCACGCATATCAGAATTTCTGACATGACTTTAAGAGTCCCAAAACAATTTGGGACTCCTGAAGTCATTTAGGAGTCCCAAATTTTTTTGGGACTCCTAAAATAAGACTTTAGGCGTCCCAAATCCCATTTGGGAGCCTAAAGTGGGATTTGGGACGCCTAAAGTCAATACTTTAGGCATCCCAAATCGTCGTACTTTAGGAGTCCCAAAAATTTTGGGACTCTTAAAGTAAGACTTTAGGCGTCCCAAAACCATTTGGGACGTCTAAAGTAAGTTAAATTTTTTTAATTTACTTTTTTGGCGCCAGTGGAAATCTTTAGGCGTCCCAAATAAAATTTATGACGTCTAAACTCTACTTTAGGCATCCCAAATTCAAATTTGGACATCTAAAGATTTTCCTACATATACATAATTATGAAAATGCCATCGCCTTCCTTTTTACCCACCCAATTTTAAAATTGAGACGTCTATTTGGATGATTATATAATAATTCTATAATAGTGTTAGCAACTTCTTCACAATTATTGCAACAATGCTGATAGTTTTTATATACGCTAAACTTGTAAATTGACGTGACAGTCAATTAATGTTCGACATCAAATATACAATTGATCGATTCAAAGACTTTTAAATGACAATATAATATGTCGTGAACAAACGAAATCGGTGAGATGTCAAGGCGTCCTTCTATAAGAAAGCAACTGGCATTGTTAACTAAATGGGCCGGGCTTTCATTATTTCAGAAACAAATCTCGATCATGACTCATTAGTTTATCTACACACGCACCCATCTGAGCAACAAAATATTAAAATCAAGGGTTGGGTTTAAACTTCCAGAAGCGGAGGAAGTGATTTACCGCACACTTAAAGTTCAAGGGTTTTTTATTTATATTTTAGCCTAAAAATCTAATAAAAATGGTAAAATCTTTTAACTATCAATCATTTAAAAAGATAATTTTGTATTTAAAAATTATTTATTAAAAGAAAGCCGAGATAAAAGAAAGCCAAGCGTAGAAACCAAATAACCTAAGCCAAAGAATTAAAGTACTAAGCAACTACATGTAATGGAAGAATTAAAGTCCTAAGCAAATACATGTAATGAACAGCGTACTTATACAATGAGTCGAAACAATTTAATGAATCGCATTGCATGGCCACCTAAGTAAATCATCAAAGCCAACACATAAGCATCTGGATTAAGCCAAATAAGCAATTTTTTTTTAATACATAGCTAAATAAGCATATTACTTACTATTCTAGTCCTATTTGTAAGTCCAACTTGAAAAAACTTTTTAATCCTTCGACCTTCACTTCTTCCCACCTCACTACTCTTCTGCCTCTACCTTTGCCATCCAACACCATCGCTAGCGGCCTAATCCACCATCACCATTGTCTTCTAGAGCCACGAAGGCTTGGGGGAAGGGAGGCTGACTTCGAAGAGGGAGAGAAGGAAAGGGAATCAGAGATAGAGAGCTCACCACAATCACCACCATCGTCAGATTTCTTTTCACCACCGTCGCCGGAGATAATTCTCCATCATCACTGTAACCCCTTGCCTTAATTAGCGTAATTAAGATTTGATAATGCATAATAAAATGGATTAGAGACCGCCAGATAATTTAAAACTCATTTAAAACTTCCTCCTTGTAGTAAGGATTTCATGAAATTTTCAAAACTTCTTTTCTATCCTGGTCTCAAGTTCAAACATCAAATATAATTACATGTGCAGTTATATCACATTTAAACATATCAGAGTGTGCAACTTAAGTCCCGGCAACCCCCGGGTTCAGTCTATGTATAGATCTATAGGGTTTCAGTTCCCAATTAGGGGATTACACCACCATGTATTCAAAAACCATTTACAACCCAAAAATATCATACAGTAATCCTTATCTAAAATGAATAACCAACATAACCCAAATCAAATGTCCCTACAAGGTCCTAACCGCTCCTAGTCGTTCGTTTATCCTTGGAGCCACTTGCCCTGTCTGAAATGTTAGTAAATGGAAAAAATGACATTCAAGAGAATTCCAGTAGTAACAAACCATTTATACCACACGTAATCACATAGCATGTAAGCAAATCACCACCCAACAGTAACAACACAAATCACACTCCACCCTCATCCCTTTTACCACTGAAAAGGCACACTGTCCTAACCCGAATCGTTGTTAGCGACTTAGGGATTGTTGGTATGGCAGTGCATACAAATAGCCTTACGGCTCACATATAGCCTTTCGGCCCACGAATAGCCTTTCGACCCACATAATCATGAATATCACACCCCATCCTCATCCTCTTTTACCGCCAGGAAGGCACATCATCTTAACCCGAACCGTTGTTAGCGACTCAGGGACTATTGGCATGGTGGTGCATACACATATCCATAAACATAGCAGCATCCGAAACCATCACAAATGAATGATATAATGCACATACAATGAATCACATATGGTATAAAAGAAAGAGTCACTACCTTGTTCTTTCTGGACGTTCTTCAGCACCGAGGGCCAGCAAGGGTGGCAAATGTCAAATCCTATAAACCAAATTAGGGACAACCGATCAATCTCTTTTCCAAGTTCATAATTCCATAGTACTTTAAGTTGGTATTCATGTAAACTCTTTAGGTGGCCATTTTATGCCTAAATATTTGCTTAAAGGTTTGTGAGAAACTACTCCAAAGATGCCTTTTTGAAAGCAAAAGCACTTATTTCTGGCTGACTCACTCGAGTGAAGATGGCCTCACTCGAGTGATGGGGGACTTGAACTCGGGTGAAGGTGGCTCTCACTCTCGAGTGTTTGACAGAGAGCACCACTAACGACTTGAAAGTGCTCACAACACTCGAGCATAAAGGCCTACACTCGAGTGATGACCTCAACTCTACTAGAGGTCCCAAAAGTGAAACACCAGAAGTGTTTACCCGAGAGCACACCCAATTTCAAAGAGAAAGCTCACTCGAGTACTACCTTTGCCACTCGAGTGAGAACATAACACTTGCGAGTGTCAGATCACACTCTTGGAATTTAGCCCTCAAGTGCTTGACCGAGAGCAACCCTTAACATGAACATACACTTGCACTCGAGTAAACTCATGCTTACTCGAGTGATGACCTATGTCACTTGAGTGCGCTTCCCACCAGAAAACCCAAGCAAAATGCAGAAGGAAAAGGGAATTTATGTTGCTGCACTTGAGTGAGACCCTCACTCGAGTGACATTCATCAGAACCCAGAAATGCAGCAACTGACAGAGTTTTCCAGATTTACCAAAACTTACACCAAAGCTCATTCTCACTCAAAATTCCATAAGGAACTTAATGGTAACCTCAAAACACCCAAATTAACATCAAAATGATACACTCTACATTCCCAACTACATTGCAACCAAAATCACCTAATGATTAAACTGTTTCTTTTCAAATCCAAACCAAAACCATTGACAACAAGACACAATTTGGCATCTATTCCACCACATTATACTACTCAGTCCATGCATTTCAAAATTAAGCCAAAATTAGGGAAAAATAAAAAAATCTCAAAACCAAACCAATGACTACAATGAATATGCCAAAAGGTATCAAATACTCACCTCTCCAACTTGCCAAGATCAAATCCTTGGTTTCCCCAACTTTCAAATTTTCACAAGTTCTCAAACTCCACAAATCAAAAATAAAAAAACATAGGAATGAAGCTCTTGACATTAGGAATATGATTAATGAAGTACTCTTAAGCATTAGAAGCCATTTAGCAAGACAAAATCTCACCTTTGCACTTTCTCTTTCCACCTTCAATCCACCGAAAATGGAGGCTAAGCAGAGAGAGAATGAGATGAGAATAATGATGATAGATTTTTTCCCTTTTTCCATGCTTCTTCACCAACTTGAAGGGAGAGAGAGAAGAGAAAATTGAACTTTGAAGTTTGACCTCATCTAATGGTTCACAACTTGCCACATGTCATAATCCCTTTCTTCCTTCCATAAACTCGTATAAACTCATCTACACTAGATTCTGCCCCATTGCTCATTCAAGAGTCAATCCTAGCCATTGATCTTGAGTTACCTATGAGTTTCCTCTTCAGAAACTGACCAACTGGTTGGTAAATTTACCATTTTGCCTCTGATTATCACAATTTGCATTAAACCATCATCAAACACATTCACATCACAATTTACATCATATACCATATAGACATTGGATTAACAATAATTACACCACTTGAGTAGTCATTAGCCCTAAGTTACGATTCAGGATATTACAATCACCTCCCTTTTAAGCCACGAATTTGAGTAGAGGAGGCGGCTATCATTGACATTCTTAAGCTCCAGAACTCTATCTCTACCTTCACTTTCCACCACCATCGTTCTCCATCCACTCCGTCGTTCTTCTTCATCATTGACGACGATGTTCATCTTCTTCTTTATAGCAGACATTGCTTTCATCACCACACCTACGCCCTCCCTTTATTCATCCATTACCACACTTATTCGTCGGTGAGTATTTTCGTATACTTTTATTCTATTTTGTTATTTTTGAGCAAGGTCTTGGTTTTGCTAATGTTCAATTTCCCTATTTTCTTAGGTGATTCATATTTTTGCTCATATATTGACTGACATTGAAAGAAAGAAGAAAAGTAAACATTTGAATTGGTATCTTTCTGTGGCCTCTTCAGCGATTTCTTATTCCCTTTCAATTAGATGATATATGTTACTTGTTGAATCTAATTAAAATAATTTTATTGACAAGAATTTTCAATCATTCTTTTGTTACAGAATACACTTAATAAGAGGTGAGCAAAATACCCGCAACTTGAAGTTTTTTTGCCTGTTTAAGCCTGCCCAAATTGAGCCCGTAACGGGCGGGCTCAAATGGGCAAATGCATGCTTAAACGGTGATGGTGCCCGTGCCCGTATATTTATTTTTCTTTTTATATTTATAAAGGGCCTGTGTTCATTACCTGTTTTCAGAACAATTTTTTTGCTTTTAAAAAAAACAAAAGACTTGTTTGATCATTTATTTTGACCCAACTATTTTAAAAAACAAAAAAACAACAACTTTTTTTTAAAAATAGAAAATAGAAAACAATTCAAATTGTTTTCTGTGTTTATCTTTTTTGTTTTTTTTTTCCTTTTTCTGCCTTTCACATCGACGCTCTCAACCTTCGATCGGCTCGCCCTCGTCCTCACGCTTGCCTTCCGTCGTGGTTTCTCAGTCTTCACTTTTCGAGCTCTTTGTCTCTCGCCTTGGCTCTTTCAGCACCGTCATTCTCAAGTTTGTTTCCCTTTTCTCATTTTTCAGTTGACCTTAGTTACTTGCGATCGGTCCTCCATCTTACTTTTGCAACTTTCAGGATTTTCATGCATGTTTTCTAAGCAGACTTATATTTGTCATGATTATGTGTTCCTGTCATCTTTTCCACATTTTCATTGCAGTATCAATATGATCACTGTTTGTTTAAATGCTCTAATTTTTATGCCTCTCTTTTTTCTCAATGTTGCTATATTTACAACGAGCAAACTCCTACCGAGAAATTGCCTAATAATTATTTCTGCCTTGGTAATTAATTACTTCCGTCGAATAGATTCATGCATGTTAAACAGTAATCATTCCCCCAAAATTTCATTCCACCCCATATGGCTCACTGGGGCTTTTAGCTTGTTGACATCCAATATATGTATGGGTACACAAAAGATTTATCAGTTGAAGTTTTATAGGGAAGAATTTATCTTCCCAAATTTATATTAATCCATTAAAACTCTGAGCCACTTCAGTTCCCCATAAAAAATTCCCAGCAAAGCTTCATCAAGTAGGCTTAATTTTTGACCCTTGATACACAAAGACTCTATGATTTTAGGTTCTCTTCCTAAGAAATTGTCTGATTTTATTACCATTGTTTGAATGCTATCACTTTTTCATCCAAGTCATGTTCTATGTCTAATTTGCAGTGTTTCGATTTTTTTTATATAGATTAGATTTGAGGAGATTCGTCCTTTGGAATCAGAAGTTGGAGACAGAAAGAAATGGATGAAAGAGGGAATGGACTGCAATTTGCTGTTATGGAATGGAAAATTAATTCCTATACTATTGTCTTTTACTGACTCTAGGTTCTCTTTTTTTGAATAAAACCTTGACTAACGTCAAGAGCAATGTTCTGTGTATTCAAGATTGCTTGCATATGGAGCTCAATCTTTCATTATGCATAGATTCAACAATATCTTTTTTATTCTTAGTGTTGCTTATAAAGGTTGGTAAGAAAATTGTTGTCACTGCTATTACTCTTTTTAGTAAAATAACTCTTGATATTGCAGGTTATTGATCTTGAACTTCCTATCACAGTTAAACTCTCTGTAGTTGACGTGGATCTAGGACTTAAGGGTGACACTACGCAAGGTGATGTCATTTTGTTCATATATACTAGTAATTCCTATTTATCTAATTTCTATTGTAGAGGCTATAAACGCTAGCTATAACATTAGCAGATAGATGAACAAATCATTTGCTTAGCAAAATCACATATGATTCTCATTTGATGATCACTTATCATTAACAGAAAGAAAAAGCTATTATTTGTGATGTCCTATATAAAGGTGTATTATTTTTCCTTAAATTTCCTTCTGAGACTAAATAAAATCATAAGTCTACATTGTTAAGTTGCAATATGATATCTAAAGGACCCAAATAAATAAAAGATCCAAATAAATAAAAGCATATTTTTTTGACTTTTATTTTTAAAACTTGTTTTAATAAACAATTATATAAGTTTTTTTTTTAACTTGTTTTAAAAAACAATCATTCAAACAAGTTTTTTTGTTTTTAAAACCGGTTTTCAAAAACAATCCTCTAAACAAGTGTTTTTGTTTTTTGTTTTCAAAAATTGTTTTCAATATAAAACTGTTTTTGAGAATGAAAAAATAGAGAATAGAATAAAAAAAGCCCAAAGTTTCCCACAGTTTAGATTAGCTTTTAAGAATAGCTTTTAGGATTTACAAGATAAATATGTGAGAAAAGTTTTATCTCAGATTACACAAATCTAAATTTAAAACCTAGATTTAAGATCTTCACAAATACTCACTTAATTCTCGCTGCTCAAACCAATTATAGGCTTGGGTCTGGTGGTGGAAGTATTCTTTAATAACCTACTGGGTGACGCTTTGAATCTCCCTGGGCCACTCCAGGTCAAAAAAAAAAAAAATCCTCCCTGGGCCACCCTGTATCCTTTTTTCGTTTTTGGATTTATATATAACATTTTTAAATTTCAAATCCCACAAATTGCAAAATAACCTAATCCTAAACCAACCCATTCCCGTGTTCTCCTTCACTGCGCTCTGCATATCGCCGTTTCCTTTCTTCAAGCTTCAGCGACTGTTTTCTTCTTCTTTTTTTTCTCTCACTTGCACGCCTTCTCTTCCTCCTCTAGTCCTCCTCCTCCTCTCTCTTCCCTCTCACATCGCCATAGCTCGTAGTCACCTCCGCCGCCACAGCCACAACGACCAGTCGACTATCGCCTTCTTCCTCGTCGTCGTCTTCTTCTCCTCACCATCTCATCTCAGATCTGTTTCCTCCATCGTCTAGCATAAGGAATCCCAGATCATGTCGTTGGATTACTCAGATTTTGCTGTCGAGCGTAATGGTTTTTCTCTTCATTTTCTGATTCCTCTTTTTCATTGGTGGTGAAGGCAACCGGTGTGGTGCTCTGGATTTTTTTTTTAATGGCCATCTTATAAACGGGCTCCCGAAACGCGTTTGAAACCCGCCCATGTATGTGGTACCGTTTATCATGGGTTAAACGGGTTATGTAATGGGTCTGGGCTAACCAGTAACCGCGTAAAATAAACGGGCGGACACGGGGCGGCCCCGCCATCCCGTTGCTCAGCCACTTAATAGCGGTACAAAAGTTCCTTCCATGGCTTTGTTCGGCTGAGAGAAAACTACATCTCTAGCTTAGTATATTATCATAAGGTACTATCTTTTTGTCTAGTCGCAGTTGTTTCATTTATCAAAATGATTGTTTTTTTGGATATGACACTTTGATTTGTGTCATCACGCGTTACTGATATTTATTCCTGTCCGTACTGAAAAAAATTCATGTGAACATTATAATCCATATATTATTCATATGAAGATTGAAGAAGTTGAAATATGGGATTCTCTACGTGTTCCATTTTTAGATAAAGCTGAACGTGACCAAATAACACAACAACTGGTAAGTCTAACATAATTATGATATTTGTATACTTAATATTAATATATAGACTAATCTTTTAATTCTTTAGAATTAATATTTTCTGTATAGTTGCTTGCCATGTGTAGACTCTTTGGTGATGATATGTTCACAAAATTATGTTGGAGAATGGCCAGCAATATTCCATCACACCCATTCCTAATGGTTGAGTTTAGATTTTTTTTTTCTTTATTAAATTATCAGCTAAAACATGTATACATCCTAACCATATCGTATTTCTTCAACATGTAGATATGATTTTGGTATATTTGTTATGAATTATATGCAACAATCGGATAATTATATGAGGAAAAAACCTTTATTTGAGGTATGTTCACTTGCAGACTTTTTACTTTTTAAATGCTCTTTTCTTTATACACACGCACATGCATGGATGTGCAGACACTGTTATGCCCCGTTTGGTACTATGGAAGAGTTTTTAAGGAATTAGAGTGGAGGTTGAAGTGGCAATGGAAGTGGAAGTAGAGGTGGAAGTGAATTTTAAAGTGTGTTTTATATGCCTATGGAAGTGGAGTAGTATTTATAATTTTTATGTGTATTTATAATGTAAAAGTACTAATATCCCCCTGTTGTAAAAAAAAAAAAGGTCCCTTCCCTCTCCAGTTCCATCGTCTTCTTCAACCTCCATCTCTAGAAATTGAACTTCCCCCATGAAATCAAAATCAAATCCAAAAATCAACCTCAACCCAGAAATTGAACTCAAATCCATAAACCAAACTCAAAACCAACTTAAATTGTTTAGGACAAATCCAAAACATCAAACCCTAAGCCTAACCCAACCCCACACACTTTCGACTGCCCACAATCATTGGCCAAATAATTCATTGAAATCTAGAACCAACATAATCAAACACATTTTAATTAGAACTTTTAACTATCCATAAATAATCATCTTCATCCTTCCATCTCTAGAAATCTGAAACAAATATGAAAATCGAAATTAAAGAAGAAGATGGAGGATCCATGGAAGTCAAGAACTAGTTGGTTGAAGATCTGGAGGTAAACCAAAACAAAAGTTGAAGGAGTGCATGGACAAGACTTGATAATGGTGTTTACGGTATGGTTATTTTGAAGTTTCCATGCTATCCGTTAATGGTGGTCAGATGCAGCTTGGATGGCGGTGGCTTATATGTGAGAAAGGACGAAGAAGAAGGAGACCACGGGTTTGATGGTGGTGTAGCTTCATTCATGGTGAGGTCAATGGTGGTAGCGGAGGTCGAGGAAGAGAGGAGACGATGGATGAAGAGGGGACGGCGGAAATGAGAGAGAAATAAGGGATTGGGTTGAAAAATGAGGAGGATATAATTGTCAATAGATTAAATTATAATGGGTATGATGGTCATAAAAATTGTGGTTCCATGGAACTGGATCATTTCCATGAGGGTGGGCAAGGAACCGAGTTCCATCATTTTTGATGGAACTAGGTTCCACATGGAACCAGGCTACCCCATACCAAACAAGCCCATTTTACACTTCCAACCTCAATTCCACTTCTCATGCTTCAGTTCCATGGTACCAAACAGGCCAATAGTCATATGACTGATATAGACAAAATCTAATTTGACAGCGACGGAGAAAGATTGAACTTGGTATTAAAAGCTTCTCAAGACACTACTACAAAAAAGTAAAGCTATGGCGCTTATAATTGCATGTACTGTGGCGCTAGAGAAGTGCCACATATCTAGATGCCACTAAAAAAAGCTGTGGCGCTTGGAAGCGCCACAACATTTTAAAATTTTTTTTTTAAAAAAAGACCCTCCTGTGGCGCTTGTTTGAGGAAGTGCCACAGGAGGGGGGCCTCCTGTGGCGCTTGCTTGGGTCTTTTTTTTTTTTTCTTTTTTCTTCTTCTTCTTCTTTTTTTTCCTGTGGCTCTTTTTTATGCTTCCTGATTGTGAAATTTTATATAAAATGAGTGGATTTCGTGTTTATCATCTCCACAAATTGTCAATCTTTCTATTTTATATTTCAACCTATTATATATATATATATATATATAATTTTCATATTTAAAATTCAAGTTCCCCAACAATAATGTTCTTACATTAATACTCTCCAAAGCTAACATAAAAAATATCACAATACAAGAACTTGATATGTGAACACAGTACATCAACAACTAATTAAGTAAATTAAAAGATTACTAAAAAACGCAAGCTTGTCGGCAAAAAAATTTAAACAAAGCAAAAAGGCAAATGAAACAATCTAGGTTTTCATTCTTTCCTATTAAATTAGGAACAAAAAGGCAAACGTTATATTACGGTTTATCTTGACTAAAAAAAAAATTTAAACAAAGCAAGCTAGAATGAAATAGTCTTCTTCTTACAAATCTATTAATTGACCAGCGCAGGGAGTGGGAGACCACGTTGGTGATGCTAGCTTGAGTGACGAGTGAGCGTGTGGGTGTGTTTTTTAGTGTGAAGATGATAGGAAATGGAGGGAGGGGGTCGACGGATCCACTAAGAAGATGAGAAAGGGAAAGTAGTTTAATGGAGGAGAGAGTAGTTAAATAATTAAAGTGGAGTAGTAGTCAAATAGAGAAGGAATGGGGGGCGGACACAAAACCACTACGCGGGAAATGAAATAATTGTGGTCAAAAAGAGAAGTTGAATTTTTTTTTTTTAAAAAGTGGGCAATTGTGGCGCCTAAATAATTAGGCGCCACAATTGCCTCTCTTCAGCTGTGGCGCCTAAGCATTAGGCGCCACAGCTGATCAACACATTAGCATGTGTGGCGCCTATTTAAATAGGCGCCACACATGCCCACATTTAAAAAAAAAAAAAAAAATTTCAATGCTGCAGCTGTGGCGCTTGGTGGGTTAGGCGCCACAGCTGCTTTTATGGCCCCAAGTGTGGCGCCTGCATAGGCAGGCGCCACACTAGGCCTCCTCAATTGTGGCACTTAATCTATTAGGCACCACAGCTGGTACCGAAAATTAAAAAAAAAATTATAGAGGTAAAAAAAAAAAAAGAGAAGCTGTGGCACTTGTTTAAAGAAGTGCCACAAAATGTGCGCCACCTTTTATCCTTTTTGTAGTAGTGAGAGTGACTTGAATCAAGAAAAAGAAACATTATATAATAAAGCAGTAAGAAGGCACTAAACTCAAGTCAAAAGTGAAGCAGATTTTGATTTATGTGGAATTAAAAGAAAGCTGATTGATACATGCAAAAAAAATATTTCAAGATGTTGGAGAAGGGGCATATATGGATGTGTTTGCAGGCATTAAAGGTTTTACATTTACTATGTTACTTTATGCATATATGGATTCCAATAATAGAGTCGAGAAATAACATTGGTTTGAAAACAGGTATGTTTTAACTTAAACTATTTACAGCCTTTTTTGTAGTCATTTCTATAAAAATTTAATTTATATATTTGTTTTAGCATCCATAAAGTAAGTAATTGCGCTCTTTCATCACTTATTTTGTTTTCAGGATATCTGAAAAACGGATATCAAAATGTATTTAATATATTGAATTTATTTAGATTTTATTCTTCTCACTAACTGCATTTGAAATAAATAATTTTTATTGTGAGCCCATTTCTTATTGTTAAAATGTAATAAATGTTATATGTTGCTGACAAATGGTTTGGTGAAATAGATGTTCAAATACATACGTAAAAAATATGGAAACGGATAATGAAAAATGATGTATCAACAATAGGGATATGAGGAATGGAAGGGGTAGGAAAAATAACTTGCAACTCATGTACATAACAAGCTTTTGTAAGAAGCAGGTGATCAATTTGACTATATTATTTGGGTTACAATGTCACAATCTCATAATAGTATTTATAAGATGCAAAAGGCCATTGCAACATTAATCAATTTAGACATATATAATCAGTGTGATGTCAAAAGAATATCTGAAAAATTATTGCAGATATGAAAACACAAATAGATGTGTCCTTATCTTAGATAATGTTTGGGATCCTATCTTTTTAGAAGAGGTTGATTATCTTGTTTCAAATAATGAGATTAAATTGTTTTTGATGGCTCATTCTTGGGGAAGTGTGTCAAAGTATGAATTGTAAGGAGAACACAATGGTAAAACCTCTATATGAAAAAAATGGTTGGCATATGTTTAAAAAGACTTTTGGAATACATCAAATACAATCGAGTGGGTTGAAACCTATAACAAGGGCTGTGGCAAAACAATATGGAGGTTCGCTCATTGCTATTGTTACAGTAGTGAAAAGCATGAAGGTAAAAAGTACATGAGAGAATGAAATCATTTGTTGGAATTCTTTAATTTCAAAATTTGGACAACTCTCAACATCATATGCATGAGAGGGTATTTTCAGTATTGAAATCTAGCTATGTTCATTTAAATAATAAATTGCAAAGGTTTTTTTTTTTCGTACGATGCATCAAGTGCCAAGGAATGTGCCTATGATAGTTATGTTGATGCTTTGATCAGAAAATTATTCTACGAGGGATGGACATGAGACAAAGAGCTTGAAAATTTAATAAAATTGTGCATTCTCCATCACCCATTTCTTTCTGACAACAAGCTGTTATTTAATTTATGCTTCGTTGTATTGCATCACTAAGATCTGACTCAGATCAGTTGCCCATCCTCCATAAAAATATTTCCTTATCAAAGGCTTAACATCACTATCAGTGATAACTTCCTTGTCTCTTATGTTATAGTATAACAACAATCTTTGCAATTTATTATTGGGTTAAGGTGCAAATTTACCAATGAAGTTTTGTCCGAGGAGCGTCTGGCACAAATATCTTTTAGAAGGGGCAAAAACACCAATGAACAATTAAAAAGAGGCATCCATCACAAAAACCGTTAAATCCATACTAACGCCGTTAGGGGTTTTCTTCTCTTATAATTTAACGCCGTTAGTATGGATTAACGGTTTTTGTGGTGGATGCCCCTTTTTAATTGTTCATTGGTATTTTTGCCCCTTCTAAAAGATATTTGTACCAGACGCTCCTCGGACAAAACTTCATTGGTAAATTTGCACCTTAACCCTTTATTATTTAAGCATGCCTAGCTTTCCATTATGTGCTCCTATTCTCTCATGTGTCTTTTTCTGCTCATACTCCTTGCTATTGCAGCAATAGCTAGAGGTAAACCCTCACATTGTTTTGCCATGGCCCTTGCTATAGGCTCTACCCCACTTGATTGTATTTGATGGATTCCAAGAGTGTTTTCAAACCTATCCCAAGCATATACTTCATCTTGAGGTTTTTCTTTATTGCGTACTTATACAATTCATATCTTTATACCTTCCAAGAATGGGTTGTTAAAATCAATTTAATCCCATCATTTGAAACAGGAAATCCAACATCTTCTAAAATGATTAGATCTCAAACATCACCTAAAATTATAACATATCAATTTATGTGCTTGAATGCCAATAATAATTTTTCAGATATTCTTTTGACATCGCACTCATATGGAATGTATAAATTAATTGCTCTTGCGATGACCTTTTGTACCTGGTAAATGCTGTTACTGCTTTGTCACACACTAATCCAAATAATATGGTTAAAGTGATGGTTAAAGTCATCACTGCCTTGCTCCAAAAACTTGTTATTCAAATGAGTTGTTAAATCTGTTTTTCCTACCCCAGGCATTCCCCATATCCCAATTGCTGACGCATCACTTTTTATTATTCATTCCCATATTTTTTGAACCTCTTTTCCCACTAGATTAGATATCGGCAATATGTAGCCTTTAACACAATCTAGCCATAAGAAACACAAGGTTCCAACAACAACAACAACAAAGCCTTTATCCCACTACATGGGGTCGGTTACATTAAGAATTATTTATTTCAAATGCAGTAATCGAAAACAATAAAATATAAATAAATTTAATGTATTGCACGGATTTTAATATCATTTTTTAGATATCCTAAAAAAGAATATGGTGTGATTGATGGTAAGAACATATGAATTAAATTTTTGTATAAATCACTACCAAAAAGGTTATAAGTAGTTCAAATTAAAGTATATACCTGTTTTTTCAAATATTGTTTGACGTCCATCAACTCACTCTCTTTTAATTCCTCCTAAATCCAAATCATCTTCATTTTTATTTTCTTTTGGATTAAAATCTTCTTCACTCTCCCCTTGTGCATCGTTCCTTGTTGCTTTATCATCCAGAAGTGAACTTGACACTTGAGGACTTGTTCAGTGGAGAACAATTGTGGATTACTTGATGCGCAGCATGCGAGGGAACCTCTGGATAAGTAGGGAGAACTTGTTTCATTTGGATAGTTTATATTCATTTTTTTTCACTTTTTTTTAAAAAAATTATTTTAATGGGTAGAAAATTTAAAATAAAGATAATATTTTAACTAACATTTTTTTCAAAAAATATGAATTTTTTTATTTAAAAATCGCCAATTAAAAAAATTAAATCTTACACCAAGTGAAATTTAGGTGTGTTAATGTTCTAAATTCATCCTTACACTTAGGGTTTGTTTGGTATGAGAGGATATATGGGAGGGGAGGAAAGGTGAGAGGAGAAAAAACATTTTGAGCTGAATTTAAATAGAATGAGAAAAGTGGAGTTAAAAATTTTTAATTAATTTTTTTTATTCTTTTATTTTACACCTTCTCTTGATTAATGTTTTGTAGCCCCACTTCTTCAATTATTTTAAAATCTAAATCCAACTCACAAAAGTTTTCCCTCCCCTCCCCTTAAGGGGCTATTTGTATGAGGGGAGGGGAGGGGAGGGAAAGTGGGTGGAGGAAAAAAAATTTTGAGTTAGATTTAAAAAAAAATTGAAAAAGTGGGGTTCAAATTTTTTAATTATTTTTTCTTACTCTTTTATCTTGCATCTTATTTTTATCAAAATTTAATGACCCTAGTTCTGCAATTTCTTTAAATTCAACTTTTAAATATTTCCCCTTCCCTCCCCTCTCCTCCAAATCCCTCATACGGAACAGACCCTTAATTTTCTCTTTTTAACTAAGCTTGCTATAGTCTCAAAACATCTCATATTGTCATGGTTAGCGTGGGAGTGAGTTGATGTTCAAGGGTTTCAAGTAAAAGGAATTTCAAATAACAAAAGCATGGGCTAGGGTAAGTAATGATTATTGTTGTTGACGATTATGGCTTAAAATCCTAGGTAAAGTGCAGCCCTGATTTTAGAAATTAATATTGTGATTTGTTGTTTAATGGTTGAAATGGTATTTGGATGATGCTTATGACTTTATATCATGCATTAGCATAAAGATAAATTAACAGGTGAATTTTTTTCCCTATAAAAGTCTTTACCTCCTCGTATTTTGGCCACGGATGAAGTTTGATTAATCCAAGAATAAGAACTTTAATGTTCCTTATTTTCTTTTATTTTGGAAGGAAAAGTTGTATGCCTAACATATTAAAGGAAAAGTTCTAACTTTCTTATGTTTTGTTTGTGCGCATGACATGCAAATGATGGCTCAAGCAATGTTGATAGTATAACCAAGCACGTTCAGAACAAATTGTAATTATCAACGGACGTTAAAAGATCAAGTTAAAGTGAAAATAAAGGTAACAAATATATAAAGGTAACAAATACCCATAAAAATGAGGACCAATGTTATTAAATCCAGACCGATTATCGAATTGGTCGGGATATTGGGTCAAGGGTCAATGAGTTAGACCGGGACTAAACTGGTAAGAAAGTGAAAATTTTAGGCTTATTAATTTGAAATTATAAAGAAATTTAAAAAAATTGTTTTTTTTTTAAAAAAGTGAACCGGTTTGCTTCCTGGACCCAATCAGTTGGCCAGTTTCTGGTCCAAACCGGTCGGGTTTCATAACCATGCTGATATCAATCGGTAGGGATGCTGCAAGTAGTATTAGATATGATAATGGAAGCATCCTTATTGCCTAAAATGTTATAAAAATGGCATGAAAACATTAGCCGAAGACCCTTATGGTGCTCTTCCCCAATTGATCTACTAGAAGAACCTTTACCACCTCATGTGGTATCAGAGGGTGGGGATGTTATAGGTGGTATCGAATTTGGTATCAGATCCACCCTTATTTTGTAGAATATTATCGAAAAATGGCCTGAAAATATCATGGATGAGTTACATAAAAGCTATTGTAAGATCAATTAGCTTAGACATATCTAGTGGGTACGAAGTCAAGAGAACATCCGGGAAATTCGGGAAATTATTGGAGGCATCCAAACACATAAATGGATGTATTCTAATTCGATCTGGATGATGTTTGGGATTTCATCTTTCTAGAAGAGGATGATTTTTTGTCTCAAATGATGGGATTAGATTGACTTTAAAAACCTATTCTCGGAAGTATGTCAGGGCATGAATTGCATGAAAAAGACATCTTAAACATCTACATGAAGAATATGGTTGATGTTTGTTTTACAAACACTCTTAAAATTCATCAAATATAATTGACTGTGGTGGAACCTATAGCAAGGGCCGTGGCAAATCAATTGGAATGCCTCTTTTTGTTGTTACAATAGCAAAGAGTACAAGGGAAATCACATGAGAGAATGGAAGCACCATATTTTAAATAGTTGGGTTATTGCCCATTACCACTCGTACTAGTATTACCCTGCTCTTTCTTACAGGAGAACCTTCTTACCTCAGGGGTTTTAGAGGTGAGTTTGTTAAATAGTGGAAACAAGGAAAGCGAGCCAGATGATATGAAAGAGAGGGTGTATCCTATATTAAAATATAGCTATACTTGCTTATATAATAAATTACAAAGATTGTTTTTGTACTATGCATTAAGAGCGAAGGAAGTTGTCAATGATAGTGATGTTAGGCCTTTGGGAGATTTTTCAATGGAGGATGGACAGTTGAGTGAAAGAGATTAGAGATGCAATATACAAATGTTACATCATGTTGTATGAATTAAAAAAATAACAGCTTATTGTCAAAAAGAAATTAGCGATGGAGAATGCACACTTTGCTAAGGGGCATGGCTATTAAGATTGCAAAGGACACTGGCAGAATTATGGTAAGCTCATGAAGGAATTTTATAGAATTATCAGAGAATGGAGAATAGAGAGAATCTCTTTAGAAAGTTTTCCTTAGTTAAAGGAATGTGCAAAAAATTATGGATAACATCCCCTAAATGGTCAATTGGAAGAACCTCTAATGCTTCAAGTAATATTAGATATGATATTAGAGGATAGGGATGCTACAAGTAGTGTTAGATATGATAATGAAAGCTTCCTCATTACCTAAAATGTTATAAAAATGGCATGAAAACATTAGGCCAAGGCCCCTTATGGTGCTCTTCACCAATTGGTCCACTAGAAGAACTTTTACCACCTTATGCGGTATCAGAGGGTGAAGATGTTACAGGTGGTATCAAATTTGGTATCAGAACCACCCTTATTGTGTAGAATATTTTCCAAAAATGGCCTGAAAATATCAGGGATGAGTTACATAAAAGCTATTGTAAGATCAATTATATGTGTTAGTGTTTACTTTTTGTATTATAATTTATTAGGTAATAAAATTTTTTAATTTCCGATATCGATTGAAGGAAGACAAGGGAAACGTTCAATTGGTATCTTTTAATGTTTTTGGTGATTTCTTATTCCCTTTTCAATGGGATGATATTCTTAAATCTAAAACAATTTTCATGCCCATAATATTTAATAATTCTTTTGTGGTATAATTGTAGAATACAATACTCAAGAGAAATGATAATTCCTTTCCCTCCACAGCTTGGTTCTAAAGCATATTGTAGGAGATAGCTACATCTTTGGCGACTTATTCTAGGTATGATCATTTGCAAACAAGCGTTGTTGGTATGATCATTTGCAAACAAGCGTTGTTGGTAAGTGCTCTACACACACGCACACATGCACATGCACATATATGTATAAACACTGAAGGAAATGGACAAAATTCAGTTTGACAGTGATAGAGAGAATGGATTTGGCTTTAAAGCTACTCAAGAGTGACTTCAACGAAGAAAAAGAAACACTGTATGTTAAAACGACAAGCCACTACGCTCAAGTTGAAAGGGAAGAAATTTATATTTATATAGAATTAAAAGAGAGCGGGAAGCATCAATTAAAAAAATAAAAGTATCATATTTATGACCTTATTTTATTTCTTCATAATAAGTATCATATTGATTATTTTGAGATATTAAATATTATATTTAAAAAAATAAAAATATATATATTTTTAGCTAGAAAAAATTAATCAAAAAAATTGATACTTCTGGCAACAACAATAAATGCCGTCACTTAAAGTTTGTCTTTCAATGGCAAAAATAAGAGTCGCCGCTAAAAGAGTCACTTTCAATAACGACTCTTTTTGTTGCCATTAAAAGTCAAGTTTTGACGGTGACTTTTTAGAGTCGCTACCAAAAGCCTTTTTTTTTTTGTGGTGCAATAAGTCACCACGCAAAAGTTGATACATGTGACACAATATTTGAAGGTCTTGGAAGAGTGGCATCTACAAAATTGGATGATTTTGTTGGTTTGAAAAAAGGTATGCACTTCAACTGAAATTACTTATCTCCCTTTTTCGAAGTGATTTCTACAAAAGTTTAATTTTTATGTTCTTTCTATCATTCATTGAAGTATTTCATCACTTGGTATTCGTTTTCGGAATATTTTTAAAAACGGATATAAAAATGCATGCAATATATCACTTGATATTCGTTTTCAGGATATTTTTAAAAATGGATATAAACAAATGCTTGCAATATATTGAATTTATTCATATTTCATTATTCTATTTTACTGCATTTGAAATAAATAATTCCTACCCAGACCCGTCACGTGTCACAACCTCACCCCGCCACGTGTTGCAACCTCTTTATTCCTGGAAATGCAACTCAACTTGCCCCTCCTTTAGTTTAAACCCACGACTTTATCCATACGCACATGATGCCTTACCGAATAAGCTCGACTGCTTTGGCGTTCTATTACTACAAAATTATATATATATATATATAATCTTATTATACATAATCAATTATTTATAAATATATATATTTGTTTCTTTTATATAAATGTAATAGTAATATAAAATAATTTTATATATTCTTATAATTTTTAATATAAATTAACTTCAAATTAAAAAATTTTACATCTTAAATAAATTTCATTTGACTATATATATTTTTTCTAATTTCTAAAATTAATTTTTTATTAACATTAATTAATAACTAATAAATAATTATTAACTAATATTTTTTACTAATATTAATTAATAACTAATAAATTTTATTTTTTATAAATAAATTTTTATATGACCATTTTGCCCCTACAGGGACCAAAACATATGATTGGAAATTAAAAATATTTTAGAAATTAGAAAATAATAATTAAAAAATAAATTTAATTAAACTTAACATATTAATTAATAAATAATAAATTTTTTAAAAATAATTTTTAAAAATTTAATTTAATTAACAAATAATACTTAATTAAAAATAATAATTTTTAAATTTTCCGAAAGAAATGAATTCCGTTGGAAATTCCGTGAAAAAAGACAGAATTTGCCACAAAATATTTTCCGTAGCAAATTTTGCCATAGAAAAAATTCCTTCGGAAACTTTTCCAATGGATTTCCGCCAGAATATGTCAGAAAAGTTTTCCATAGCAAATTCTATCAGAAATTTCATATGTTTTTGTAGTTTAACTTTATATCATGCATTAGCATCAAGAGAAATTAACAAGTGAATTTTTTTCCCTATAAAAGTCTTTACCTCCTCATATTTTGGCCAAGGATGAAGTTTGATTTATCCAAGAATAAGAACTTTAATGTTCTTTATTTTCTTTTATTTTGGAAGGAAAAGTTGTATGCCTAACATATTAAAGGAAAATTTCTAACTTTTTCATGTTTTGTTTGTGCGCATGACATGCAAATGATGACTCAAGCAATGTTGATAGTATAGCCAAGCACGTGTAGAACAAATTGTAATTATCAATGGACATTAAAAGATCAAGTTAAAGTGAAAATGAAGGTAACAAATACATAAAGGTAACAAATACCCATAACAATGAGGACCAAGGTTATTAAACCCATACCAGTCACTGAACTGGTCAGAGTACTGAGTCAAGGGTTAGTGGATTAGACCGAAGCTAACTCAGGACTAAACCGGTGAGAAGTGAAGATTTCAAGCTTATTAATTTGAAATTACAAAGAAATTTTAAGAAATTGATTTTTTTTTAAAAAAAAAAAGTGAACCTGTTTGCATCCTGGACCTGACCGGGTTACTAACTAGTTGGCCGGTTTCTGGTCCAAACCGGTTGGGTTTAATAACCATGTTGAAATCAGCAGGTAGGGATGCTACAAGTAATATTACATATGATAATGGAAGCATCCTCATTGCATAAAATGTTATAAAAATCGCATGAAAACATTAGCCGAAGCCCCTTATGGTGCTCTTCCCTAGTTGGTCCACTAGAAGAACCTTTACCACCTCATGCGGTATCAAAGGGTGGGATGTTATAGTTGGTATCGAATTTGGTATCAGAGCCACCCTTATTGTGTAGAATATTATCAAAAAATGGCTTGAAAATATCATGGATGAATTACATAAAAGCTATTGTAAGATCAATTAGCTTAGACATATCTTATGGGTGTGAAGTTAAGAGAACATCTAGGAAATTCGGGAAATTATTGGAGGCATCCAAACACATAAATGGATGTATTCTGATTCGATCTAGATGATATTTAGGATCTTATCTTTCTAGAAGAGGATAATTTTTTGTCTCAAATGATGGGATTAAATTAACTTTGAAAACTTCTTCTAGGAAGTATGTCAGAGCATGAATTGCATGAAAAAGACATAAATGTAAAACATCTACATGAAGAAGATGGTTGATGTTTGTTTTACGAACACTCTTAAAATTCATCAAATATAATTGGGTGGGGTGCAACCTGTAGCAAGGGCCATGGCAAATCAATGGGAATGCCTCTTTTTGTTGTTACAATAGCAAAAAGTCTAAGGGAAATCAAATGAGAGAATGGAAGCACCATATTTTCAATAGCTGGGTTACTGCCCATTACCACTTGTGCTAGTATTACCGTGCTCTTTCTTGCAAGGGAGAACCTTCTTACCTCAGGGGTTTTAGAGTTGAGTTTGTTAAATAGTGGAAACATGGAAAGAGATCTAGATAATATGGAAGAAAGGGTATATCCTATATTAAAATCTAGATATACTTGCTTATATAATAAATTACAAAGATTGTTTTTGTACTATGCATTAAGAGTGAAGGAAGTTGTCAATGATAGTGATGTTGGGCCTTTGGGAAATTTTTCAATGGGGATGCATAGCTGAGTGAAAGAGATTAGAAATGCAATATACAAATGTTACACCATGCTGTATATATCAGCAAGCGCCACAGGAGGCCCCCCTCCTGTGGCGCTTGCTTGAGCAAGGGCCACAAAAGGGTCCTTTTTTTTTCTTTTTCTTCTTTTTTTTCCTGTGGCCCTTTTTTATGCTTTCTGATTGTGAAGTTTTATATAAAATGAGTGGCTTTCGTGTTTATCATCTCCACAAATTATCAATCTTTCTATTTTATATTTCAACCTATTATATATATATATATATATAATTTTCACATTTAAAATTCAAGTTCCCCAACAATAATGTTCTTACATTAATACTCTCCAAAACTAACATAAAAAATATCACAATACAAGAACTTGATATGTGAACACAGTACATCAACAACTAATTAAGTAAATTAAAAGATTACTAAAAAACGCAAGCTTGTCGGCAAAAAAATTTAAGCAAAGCAAAAAGGCAAAAGAAACAAGGTAGGTTTTCATTCTTTTCTATTAAATTAGGAACAAAAAGGCAAACGTTATATTACGGTTTATCTTGACTAAAAAAAAATTTAAACAAAGCAAGCTAGAATGAAATAGTCTTCTTCTTACAAATCTATTAATTGACAAGCGCAGAGAGTGGGAGACCATGTTGGTGATGCTAGCTTGAGTGGCGAGTGAGCGTGTGGGTGTGTTTTTTAGTGTGAAGATGATAGAAAATGGAGGGAGGGGGCCGACGGATCCACTAAGAAGATGAGAAAGGGAAAGTAGTTTAATGGAGGAGAGAGTAGTTAAATAATTAAAGTGGAGTAGTAGTCAAAAAGAGAAGGAATGGGGGGCGGACACAGGACCACTACGCGGGAAACACTACTACAAAAAACCAAATCTGTGGCGCTTATAATTGCATTAGCTGTGGCGCTTGCGAAATGCCACCTATCTTAACGCTACTAAAAAAAGCTGTGGCGCTTGGAAGCGCCACAGATTTTAAAATTTTTTTTTTTTTAAAAAATAGCTTTCTGTGGCGCCTAACCTGGTAGGCGCCACAGGAAGCATACCTCCTGTGGCGCCTGGCTGGCCAGGCGCCACAGGTGGGGGGGCCAGCTGTGGCGCCTGGCAGGCCAGGCGCCACAGGAGGTAAGCCTCCTGTGGCACCTGGCCAGCCAGGCGCCACAGTAGGCCACTACCTCCTGTGGCGCCTGGCTGGCCAGGCGCCACAGTAGGTGTTTTTTTTTTTTTTTTTGTTCTGGTTTTTTTTTTGCATATTTTTTCTCATATTTTTTTGGGTTTTTCGTATTGGTTTTTTTTTAGCATATTTTTTTCTCATGCATATATAATTATAGTCTACAAGGTTTAATAAGAATAATAATAGATAACTTTAAAATGATACCAACAAATGATTGATTAGCTAAAGTAGTAATGAAAATTGTTATACAATATACTGTAAACCTAGCTGAATGAAATATAATACAACAAATTCAACTTGAACAAACATGCAAGACACAACAAAGAATTCGCTTTGCCTCGTATGTCTTGGTAGGAAGTACATTTTCTTCTGGAAGCATATCTTGCAACAGTTCAAGCAATGCGGTAAAACCCGAATCACTCAATCCGTAGCGAGCTTTAAAATTGTACAACTTCAACACTGCTAGCAATCTTGTGTATTTAGTACTTCCGACATATAATGGTTTCTCTGCATCACCTTTCAACTTCTCATATTCGTTAGGGCAGTTATGAAGCACCCCTTCAACCATATTTACCATTTCTTCAAGAGCATCATCTTCATCAAACATGCTTTGATCAAATTCATCCGAGGCACCACCCGTGGTATGCACGCGATCACTATATGGCTCGTTGGTCTCACCATGCCTTGTCCATCGTATATATGTTTGATCAATACCATAACACACTAAATGATCTAGCAAATCAAGTTGACTAATCCGCTTTCCAAAACAACAGGATAAGCAAGGACATAAGATTTTGCCAGGATCTTTTGTGTGCTCAGTTGCAAATGTAATAAAATCCTTCACCCCATCTATATATTCCCTTGAACATCGATTAGATGACATCCATTTACGATCCATCTATGGGCTTCAATCTATTTTTTTTAAAAATTACGTGGTTAGTTGTATGACTATTGCATTTACTAATTACTTTTATATTCTCTTACCAATTTTAATTTAAAATAACATACACCACATGAATCTTCATAATTGAAGCTTTCTAAGTCTTAAACTGAATATTTAAATTGCTAAATAATTCATTAATTATTCTCAGGCATTATAATAAAATTTTACAACTCATAACAAAAGAAACCATATTTGCCACAATAATATATCATACTTAAATTAGAAAACATTACAAGTCAATAAATAAAATACAAGTGTTAAGAATATATAAATAATTATTTTGCTTATGCAATTAATCAATAACAATCATTAGAACACCTACAAATTATAACTATTAAATTGAACTAAAATCACATTTGTAAGCTCAAAATTTAAAAAACATACCGTAAATAGAAGCTTCAATAGACTGATGAACTGAAACTACAAACACAAATTAAACATAAATAAATCAATAAAATATTTCAGGTTCTAAGTTATTTTTTTAAATAATAATATGTGTAATAAACATCAAAATATAATAAAATCAAAAAATATGATTCAGAAAAAAAAATAAAGAAAAAAAATAAAATTAAAAAGAAAGCATAATCCTTATTGTATGTTTTTCCCTTTACGGTTTTAGTTAATATATTTAAAGTTAAACAATATAGACAAATTATATTTTATTTTATTAAATATTAACATTGATATATTAAAGTCATTTTATTCATATTTTAAAATCTTTAAATAAGTTAATGACTCAATTAACGAATTATTCAATTTATTCTGTTGATTTCAATTTTTCCTATTTTCATTTGGGTTTATATAGGATTTTCTCTATTATAGTTTAATAAGATAATACAAAAAATTATTTTCTTACCTCTACAAAATAGCACTAATAAAACAAATATATATTTAATACGTGAAATAATATTAAATAAATGATTTTGATTTTTGGAAAACAAATAATTTGAAGAAGTTTTAAAAGAAATAGCAATATTATTAAAAGTTAATTTGATTATCTAATTTCAAGTCACTTGTATATTAATTACTGTTGTTTAAATTTATGGTTATATATAACATATAAATTCAATTCTTTCATTGTTCTTGTAACTTGTTGCATTAATTTCTTAGAACTAGTGAGAGCTAAAACACAGTACACACGCCTACAATGGGGATCGGATAAGTCTCTAGTAATGGGAATATATATGTACATACACGCCTAGCTACAATACACACACGCCTAGCTACAAACAACAAACACATTTGTATATTATATATAATATATATATATAGGTGTTGTACATGTAAAGAGCAAAGAAACAAAACTAGATGGTCCCACAAAAAAAAAACTCCTGCCGACAGAGAGAGAGAGAGAGCACACGCATAATACATATATATGGGCATTGTCATCGTGCTCAATAATTTTAGTTACATTTCATGCCAAAAAAAAATAATTTTAGTTACATTATTCTATATTTTTTTCCTCTGTTGATCGGATGAAATTACATACTATGTACATATCTATTTCTAAATTGGTTTATGTATTAGTATAATAACACCATCCATGAAGAAGATGACTATATATGATATATAAATATACAAGCATGCGTACAGGGAAAAAAAACCATATCAAGCATGCCAAAAAAAAAAAAACAGCAGAACAACCTGAAAAAAAAATTAATAAAAACAAAACGCAACTTTAACTTACAGGTTGATCAGGGCAGTGGAGTGGGGGACCACGTAATTGCCGTTGGTGACGCAATCTTCAGTGAGGGAAGGAAGAAATTTGAGCTACCAAATGAAGTGGGGACCAAAAACTTGTAGACAGTACAAAGAAAAGGGAATAATAGGGACAGGAGTGGGGTTGGCAGTTGGGATAAACAAAGACGTGTGCTCGTGTGAGTGTCGTTTTAAGAAGTGAAGATAAGAAAATGGAAGGAAGGGGAGAGCACGCTGATACTGGAAGTGAAAATGAGAGAGGGAATGATTAAAGATATGAGAAAAAGGTAAAGAAAGGGAGGGGGTGTCGGCACGCGGGAAATGAAAGAGATTGGGGGGAGGGAGGCGGGAAACATTAAGGATAAGGGGGTGGGGTGGGGCGGGGTGGGTTCTAATTGGTTGGGAAGGGATAGAAAATCAAATTTTTTTTTTTTAAAAAATGGTCAGGGGTGGCGCCTAACCAGGTAGGCGCCACCCCTGATAAAAAAATTTTTTTTTTTTTAAAAAAATAAAGGGTCAGGGGTGGCGCCTGACCAGGAAGGCGCCACCCCTGATAAAAAATTTTTTTTTTTTTTAAAAAAAGGGTCAGGGGTGGCGCCTGACCAGGCAGGCGCCACCCCTGATAAAAATTTTTTTTTTTTAAAAAAAAGGGTCAGGGGTGGAGCCTGACCACGCAGGCGCCACCCTTAACAAATTTTTTTTTTTTTTTTATTTTAAAAAGGGTCAGGGGTGGCGCCTGTCTGGTCAGGCGCCACACCTGACCCAGACACTAGTGTGGCGCCTGGCGCTGGTCTTAGCAAGTTAAGTGTGGCGCCTGGCTGGCCAGGCGCTACACTTAATCATACCAGCTGTGGTGCCTACCCTTTTAGGCGCCACAGCTGGTTAAAAAAAAAATATAACAAAAATAATAAATGAGCAGCTGTGGCACTTCATTAAGGAAGTGCCACAAAATGTGCGCCACCTTTCAACCTTTTTGTAGTAGTGAAATGAAATAATTAAGAGCTATACTATCAATTTGAATTTTTTTTTTTTTTTTAAAAAAAGTGAGCAATTGTGGCGCCTAATGCATTAGGCGCCACAATTGCTCTTCTCAGCTGTGGCAATTTGAAATTTTTTTTTTTTAAAAAGTGAGCAATTGTGGCGCCTAATGCATTAGGCGCCACAATTGCTCTTCTCAGCTGTGGCGCCTAATGCATTAGGCGCCACAGCTGATAAACATATTAACATGTGTGGCGCCTATTTATTTAGGCGCCACACATGCCCACTTTTTTTTAAAAAAAAAAAAAAATCAGTGCTGCAGCTGTGGCGCTTGGTGGGTTAGGTGCCACAGCTGCTTTAGTGACCCCAAGTGTGGCTCCTGCGTAGGCAGTCGCCACACTAGGCCTCCTCAATTGTAGCACTTAATCTATTAGGCGCCATAGCTGGTACCCAAAATTAAAAAAAAAATTATAGACGTAAAAAAAAAACAGAGAGAAGCTGTGGCACTTGTTTAAAGAAGTGCCACAAAATGTGCGCCACCTTTTACCCTTTTTGTAGTAGTGTCATGATAAGTATCATATTTAATATTTTGAGAGATTAAATATTATATTTAAAAATATTTAAAAAATTATATTTTTGGCTGAGAAGAAAATTAATCGGAAAAACTAATACTTCTGGCAGCGACAATAAATGCCACCGCTGAAAATGAGACTTTTAAAAGCAAAAATAAGAGTCGCCACCGAAAGTGTGACTTTCAGCGACGACAATAAATGTCGCCACTCAAAGTTTGACTTTCAGTGGCAAAAATAAGAATTGCCGCTGAAAGAGTCACTTTCAACGGCGACTCTTTTTGTTACCATTGAAAGTCAAGTTTCGGTGGTGACCTTTCGCTTTTAGTGGCGACTCTTTTTGTTACAATTAAAAGTCAAGTTTCGGCGGTGACCTTTTAGAGTTGCCGCCAACACCCCCCCCCCCCCCCGGTTTTTTTTTAGTGCAAGAAGGCACCACACTAAAGTTGATACATTAGACACAATATTTGAAGGTGTTGGAAGAGTGGCATCTACAAAATTGGATGATTTTGTTGGTTTGAAAAAAAGGTATGCACTTCAACTGAAATTACTTATCTCCCTTTTTCGTAGTGATTTCTACAAAAGTTTAATTTTTATGTTCTTTCTATCATTCATTGAAGTATTTCATCACTTGGTATTCGTTTTCGGGATATTTTTAAAAACGGATATAAAAATGTATGCAATATACTTGATATTCGTTTGCAGGATATTTTTAAAAATGGATATAAACAAATGCTTGCAATATATTGAATTTATTCATATTTCATTATTCTCTTTTACTGCATTTGAAATAAATAATTCCTACTTTGACTGCATGTTTCTTAATTCTTATTGCTATAATGTGTTAAAGGTTCTATATTTCCAACAACTGATTTAGTGCGGAAAAAGTTTCAGGGATTTACCCAACAAATTTGGGAATGAATATGAAAAATAATGTGTCAGCCATTGGGATATGGGGAATGATAGATGTAGGAAAAACAACTATAGTAACTCAAATCATGCGCATAACAAGTTTTTAGAAGAAGCTAATGATCACTTTGACCATATTATTTGAGTTACCATGTCCCAAAGTTATGCTTGCATTTATGACCAAGTTTTAAGGACTGAGTCGCGATGAGTCAAACTACAAGGATTGATAGTTACAAACTCAATAAAACCATAAGGATTGAATAATTAATTTTACTTATGTTTATTTAAATAATGTTGTTTTCTATTTAAAACCTATCAGGTGTAGGCCTCTAAGCCTAATTAAAGCCTATTTGGTCTAATTTCCCGAACCTATTTAAATGCCTGCATTTTAAACAAACCTTGAAAAAAAAGCTTTAGCGGATCGATGAGAATTGGTGAGGCAAGAGTGTATTGAATCAGCACTAACGTGACTTTGTTATATTTTCTTCTTGGAAAATTATCTGATTGCTCATCTACAAATCCCGAAGATTGTGGTATATATTTGGCCCTTCTTTCATAAATTTTTTATCTGCATCGGTAGAGAGACACTAGTTTAGTAGAGATACTTTTGAAATATGATTGATGCTCTCTCACCTGTTCAGTTGGTTTTCTTTATTTTTTTCCTTTTCCTTTAACAAGAAATTGTTGAGAATAGAGAAAAGTACAGGAAGTTACAAAACGAGGATAGATTTCCTTTCCAATTAGTTATGTAATATTATTTAGTTTAAAATTTTATATTTATATAATTTTTAATTTATTTACATTTTTATCCATTAAATATATTCACTTAAGTTGTATTTTTAAATTTTTTTAATAATAAATTACCTATTTTTATTTTTTATAATTATAATTTTTCTCTTAAAATTATTACAATATATACATATAGTGTGTGTGTATAATTTTTTTTTTTTGGATTACAAAGACAAGATAGAAAACTCTTGAGGCCGCGACGAGCCGAAATAGCAGTCCTACATGTTGAAAGAGAAAAACCAAAAAGGATCAAATGTTAGCTGAGGTCAACTAACATTTGAAGCGAACAAAAATCTGGTGGATGATCCAGAAGTGACAGATCATTGTTCGAATCCAAACCCGCTTTTACCAAAGCATCGGCTCATTTGAGACCTTCCCGATGACAGTGATAGATTTCTAGGTCCCAATCCCTATAGATTAGCTGTCTTACTTCTTCTATCTCATTCTGAAGTGGATGATATTGACCGCCTGACTGATATAGCAGCTGGATTGCTTAGGTTGAGTCAATATGCAGCTTGATCTTTCTGAGATTCATGTTTTTACAGGTCTGGAGGCCTATTTTAATTGCTTGAATCTCGGAAGCTATCGAGCCAAAAGTGAAACCAATGTTCTGTTGGAAATCGCAAAGCCAAGAACCTGAGCTATCCCAGATCACTCCTCCAACTGCAGAGATTATGTGTTCGTCTACTGCAGCATCCACATCAACCCGAACAAAATCCACCGGAGGAGCATTCCATCTTATCGCGTCTCTATCTGGGACTCTGAATAATTTGAGCCGCCCCTCTTCTGTGCCTTCATGAAGAAAATGCAGACCTCTGTGAATAATTTGCTGCGGAAGTTCGCTAGTTCCTTCAAAAGCTCTTCTGCATCTGTTTTTCCAAATTAGCCAACACATTGAGCTAAAGACCCTAAGCCAGGGCCACTGGGACATCTTACTAATGGCCGGTGAGTGCTTTATATTCCAATTGATCCACACTTGTAAATTGCCAGAAAAAAATGCAGAGTAATAAATGGGGTTAATACAAGAAAGCCATACAGATCTGGCAAACTCACAATATAATCTCTCAAAGTATGAATTGATGTTTCCTCACAATGACACTCGAAAGGGCACTCAGTGTTTATCCTCACATCCCTCTTAGCACGAATAGAATTTGTAGGAATTCTTTCTTGGAACAATTGCCACATAAAGAATTTAACTTTCTCAAGAATAGGCCATCTCCAGATACGTTGCCAGAATGGATCAGGGGGTTCCTCAAACGACGAGTAGATCATGGAATAAGCAGATTTGACGCTGAAATTTCCATCAGAGGATTTCCTCCACCAGAATGTGTCATCACGTGATTGGGAAGGAGGGGGACTTTCTTGATCCTTTCAATCACCCACCATGGCAGAAACATACCCCATCTTTGAAGATCCCATTCCCCGTCTGTACCGACGAAATGATTAACCACTTCCTCAATTAGACGTAGTAATATTTTGAAACATATAAGTCTGTCATAAATCAACCCTTAATTTCAGCGATCAATTATGGCCTAATTATTGAGTGCATGTTGTACCTCTGAATATCTTATTATGTGCATACTTAACAGTATTATCGGCAAATTCCTTGAGGCAGTTATGATTAGATTGATCAACGGGCTTATTATGCAAAAATTATTCGTGCCCGAATTGTTTATTGAGTGTGGGATACTTCCTCTTCTTGAATTTTGTGGGGGGGGGGGTGTTGGATCTTAATCAAGTTTTGATTCCGGTCCACATAGTATATGAGCAGCTGATCCAGGTTTGTCCATAGATCCCACCAAGCATTTGTTGTCTGCCCGCTACAAAGTTTTCTACCCACTGCTGTTCTGAATGATTCCCAAATAGATGTAATTGCGTTCCAGATAGCCGATTGATTCCGTCTCTTCTCCACTCTTGGGAACTGACCATCTCCGCAATCGTATTTCGATCTGAGGATTTTTACCCATAGAGCATCTGGTCTAGTGATGAGGTTCCAGCAAAGCTTCATGATATGTTCTTTTTATTTATGTAAGGTTGCTGGTGGCCACAATAATATGTTTTGGTCAATATAAAACCAACACTTCTAAGAAGATCAAGTTGGTTAGGCCCAATGCCTTGAAGTAATTTCTTGGGACATGGCCTTTTGTGTATTTAATAATAATGTTAATATTGAAAGTTAATTGAAGATATTACTTCTATGAAGAAGAGGTGTGTGTTTTATGTCTTGATAACCTCTCCAAAATTAAATTAAGGATTGCAATAAAAGGTGTAATCCTGGATCGTCTCTCAATGAGCCTTTTATTAATTACCTAAAAAATAAGTGTGATGATTAGCATAAAACGAGTTAAAAATGATTTTTAGCTTTTTATCTAACAACTAAATTACAACTAAACTAAAATGCTTTTAAAACTAATATTTTTGGATTTTTTTGGAATAAAAGTGGAATTCAATTAAAATTGGTTTTGCAAAGTATGATTAAGCCTCCTAAAACAATGAAATTCATCAATCCTTACTCCAAAAGATAATTAGAGTGTGCTAGTTTGACAAATTTACTCAAAAGACCCTTTAAGCTGACTTGAATTTGGTAAATTAATTCCTCCACACCGGGTAGAAATTAATCTCTCTGATTAAAACTCAATTTAAACACTAGCAATTGAAATTAACAATGTGCAAGACATAAGTAACCAAAAACCCTTATATTACAATCACAATTAAATATTCATAGCAACTCAAAGTATAAGCTTAACCAAATCAATATACAAAAAATTACTATTAATGAAATTCAAAGTGTCAAATGCACATAATTAATTCCAAATACACATCCAATCTCAACAAAAAATGCATGAAATCCCAATACAAAATTTTAATTCAATATATTAATTAAACTCTAAATCTAAAATTCAATTAATACAAAACATTAAATATAGACGTTAGATAATAGAATACTCCCCTTGAAGCTCCAAGAATTAACTCAACCCAAAGGAGAAAAAGGAAATTAGCCACTGCAATGCCTCATCACAGCATCTCCCAACAATGTCAAGATTTCAGCCATGGAGAACACTGATTAGAGCAACCAAATAGCACTAAATCGAAGGAGGTCGGTGACTGAAATTGAATCCAGAAAAATCAGATTGGAGAGAGCCACGGTCTGGAAAAATTCAGAAACAGAGTAAGCCACGGAACAGGGCTAAATCGTTGGAAACACCGCCGGAAGTGAGAGACGGTGAAGGAACGTCGATGGTTGTATGGTGAGAGGAAGGACGGTGGTGGACAGGGTGAGCTTCCGAATCACTCTGCTCCCTCTCCGCTCTCAGCTCTGGGTCTTGTCAATGTCCTGAAGATCTTACTTGGTCTCCTGATCTGGGATTATGGAGCTCGCCGGCGGCTGTGGTGGCTGATGATGCCGCCGGCGAGAAAAGAAGAAGAAGGCGAAGGTGGTAGATGAAGGTTCGAAGGTCTGGAGATTGTGTGTGCTGCGGCTGCTCTCTGGTTCTGAAATCTCCCTCTTGTATATTTTCGAGCTGCTCCACTCAAATCTGACCTAAGATGCTCTGTCAAAAACGCTGTGTTCTGAAGTGGACTAAACTGACATTTTCAGAATTAGTCGGACCAAACTGACATTTTACATATTTGAGCCCCAAACTGCTATTTTCAGTTTTAATCCCATTTTTCGAGTACCTACAATTAAAAATAATTAACCCAACAACAAATCCTCTCAAGACCCTATGATTAATAGTAATTACAATTATTTTGAAAACTGTGTCCTTTTTAATCCTAATTTAATATACTTACTCTTAATATCTATTTATCACATGTAAGGCATTTTAAACTCAATTAATATGAAAAAAATCCACAAATAAAGTGTAAAAATATATAATAAAATTAGGAATTTGTCATTCCATAAATCATGGATTAATATTAATACTTATCATTTTATCGACAACTTCTTTCACACGAAGATTGTCAAAAGACTCATCTTTATTTTGTCTCGCCATTGTTCAAAGTTCATTACAGGCAAGTCTAATACCCTCCTCATTTTGAGCCGACATCCCGTCATCAATGCCCGCATACCCCTTTCACCCTCCCTTGTAGGATACAAATTCTTCTTCACCATTTCCTTAATGGTTTGGCTTAATTTTTATGAAAATACACAACACTCTAATCAATTTTAAATAGTTGAAATTACAAATAACTATTACCTTAAATAACTCCTAGCGACATGAGAGGACAAATTCTCTCTAATGCTGCGATTTGATCATGGCCTGAAGTCCATTAGGAACTGTGTTGTCTCATTGGCCTCTTTTGGATTCTGCAAGTATGCCTTTGTCCATACCTGATGGAATGTATGTACCCAGTCATCTTGAAGACAAATTTCAACCAACTTTGGTCTATATCATATGCTGACTGCAAAGCACACAATTCAAGTTAACATTTACCAAGACGTTGTCCCAAATAACGTCTTTGTAGTCTTTCTTTTCCCTACCCCATTGATGCATCGTGTTGTTTGTAAATGTAAGAGATAAAATGGAAAAAGTCTTAAATATATATGAACTCAATTATTTCAGTAAGAAAGGTTTAATTGAGTTAGGTTCTAAAGCTTATTATGGTCAAAGTATATTTTCAGGTTTAAACAACGTTCACATATCATCAATAATATGATCACATCAGCAACAAGATTTGATTTCGTGACCATATGAGCTATATATGTGTCAAAACTTTATATCATGCGGGTGGGTCCCTTCCCCCATCCCTGTCCAGTACTTGCAGTTCCCACGTTTCAGATCCAATGCACACTTGTATAGAGAGCAAGGCAAATTTACAAGAATTGTGGTTTCATTATTTTGTTTCATGAGGATGATATCAGTATAGCAGTTTTGCAGGAGGCATATGGGCCAGCTTGGTACCCAAAGAAGAGTATAATGATGAAGCTTTGTAGGTATTTGAGTTCGGTCAGAAAGATATCAATGGCTTGCTTTTTGCCAATTCGACCGCAGAGCAGGTCAATCTACCATACCTGATAAGATCAACGCTTTTGCACAAAATTTCATGGTATGCACGTTTTTCACCGCTGATTCATCAATGCTCACCCTTCATTCTTTTATATATATTAAGCAATTATGTGCTAATATGATATACTAATATTGATATTGGACATGGGAATGAAATTTGGCGAGAGGAAAGAGCATATACAAGTTGGGGGCAAGGAATATATGGATATTCAACACAGGCCCACTTGGATGCTATCCTTATTTGTTGATCAACTTCCAGAATCAAGTGTGAAATATGAGAAGCCACTAGAAGCGTGCTGCGGCTATGGAGGGTCGCCGCACAACTACAATAATGATCCCAGCAAGAACTGCGGACTGACAGTGGTGGTGAATAGAACAGAAGTGGTGGTGGGATCATGTAAGAATCCGCGAGTGAGGGTGAATTGGGATGGGTATCACTTCATGGAGGTGGCCAACAAGTCCGTGTTTTATCGGATCTACACTGGAGTTTTCTCTGATCCTCGCCTTCCATTGAACTCCGCTTGCCGTCGCCGTTCCACCTCTGGATAACTCTCTCCTTCAAACATTGTTCTTTTCATCTTAATTATGTTGCATTGTTAATTTATTATTATGCTTTGTTGTGTATCCTCATCTTTCTATTCATGTAGGGTTATGGTGCAAATTTATTTCCGAAGTTTTTGTTGAGAAGTAATGTTACCCTAAAAGTTTTTTTTTCTGTTCAATATTACCTTAGAAGTGTTAAAATGGAGTAATATTGTCTTTTTCTATTAAAAAATTAATTGTCAATGTCACTTTTTCATCGGCCAACGTTTAGTTTTTTAAAGGTATTGGTCAATATTGGTACGTTTTAAAACCTCCAGGATGACATTGAACCAGAAAAAACTTCCAAGATAATATTGATCCTGATCAAAAACTTCTAAAGAAAATTTGGACCTTCACCCTTATGTATTTTCTGCTCTATCTACAAAATAATCGACGTGGTCAATATCAACACATTTAATAACGTCTAAAACAGCCAACGCTTCTATCATGTTTATATATAGCCAGCATCTTAGACAGACTCGTATGTATTTACTATATAAAATAATACATGCGTGCATGAGGCACTCTTAGACAAAGAAGAGAAAATTAAAGAGTGGTTGAAAATAAATTGTATTTATAACTTTATATTTTATGTTATTAATTCTCTGACTTAATTATAGACAGTTGAACGAAATTCTATTTGAACTGTGTAGATTTCACCACATCATTGACATAAGCATCAAAACTGATTCTGTTGTTAACGTTATCTACCTCATATGTATAATTTAATGTCCAATGACTAGTGGTATGATAAGGAAGGAATAAACAGTCATTTATAAAAGGCCTTTACAACTAACTGTGGTGGCTGTCTTTCAAATTAACAGCCTTAAAAACAACAAATTCCCAATAATAGTACAGGCTCTAATTGAGATATGGCTATATAAATTTACTAGATCTTCCTCCTTCTGCTGTACAATACAACTTTGCGTTTGGGTACAGACAGAACCCCAAATTTTAGTATAATTGATCAATGGAGTCTCTTAGCGCCAACAAGTTTCCCATCACAAAAACTTGTCGTTTGCTTGTTTTATGCTTAGCAACTATGTTATTGAACCCTGTGTTTGGTGCACCAGTTTGTAAATTTCCGGCAATCTTTAACTTCGGTGACTCTAACTCTGATACCGGCGGCATAGCCGCCGCCTTTTTAGCACCACAAGCACCGTATGGGCAGACCTATTTTCACAGACCTTCGGGAAGGGTCTCCGATGGCCGTCTCATGATCGATTTCATTGGTATATATTATTATGCTTAGTTAATTAATAACAAATCTCGGTCTACACAAATGAATTTAATAACAACGTAAATATATATATATATATATATTGCTATAGAGACGAAGTGTTTTTTAACCTCGATTTGTATGTTTGTTATTTTATAATTTCAGCACAAAATTTCGAACTTCCATATCTTAGTGCCTATTTGGACTCCCTGGGCACCAACTTCTCGCATGGAGCAAACTTTGCAACAGCCGGATCAACAATCAGGCCCCCACCCTGTGGCCTTGCTGGATACAGCCCTTTCTTCCTTGACTTACAGTTCAATCAATTTGCCGAATTCAAAAACAAAACACAATTTATTAAAAATCAAGGTAAATAATAATCTTTAATTAACATGAGTTTCCATAGTCTGGAACATATTATAACTATAGCGCTTGACGTATACCAAATAGCCATGAACAAGTACTCTTTAATTTCTTTTGTTTCAGGAGGAATATTTGGAAGCTTGATGCCCAATGAAAAATATTTTGCAAGCGCTTTGTACACATTTGATATAGGTCAGAACGATCTCGGATCTGCCATTTACGCCAACAGGACACTGCAAGAAATCGATGCTTCTATACCAGATATAGTCAACAGCTTTGTAACTAATGTTAAGGTAGTTTGATTAATTATTGTCTAGCTATTTGGATAATTCATTGATATGATGCTTGGCTTGCCACTAATATAAATTCTGTTGTTCTGAATTCATGAACTTTGGAATCAAAGAAAATATACAATTTGGGAGGCAGACATTTGTGGATACATAACACAGGACCCATTGGGTGCCTCCCTTATATACTGGTCGAGTCTTTATCAGGCCAACGAGATGAGTTTGGCTGTTCAAAACCTCACAATGAATTAGCTCAAAACTTCAACCGCAAGCTAAAAGAAGCCCTAGTCCAACTTCGGAAAGATCTTCCTCTTGCTGCAATCACACATGTAGATATATACTCTGCCAAGTACTCTTTGATCAGCAACGCAAATAAATACGGTGAGCCTGATGATGAGAAACAAACACATATCTTCTTCTTGTTTTTTTTATTTACAAAAGGGTACAATTGGTGAGGTGGTTTGATGAATTTGCAGGATTTGAGAAGCCAACTGTGGCGTGTTGTGGGCACGGAGGAGAATACAACTACAACAGTAATGTGCAATGTGGAAGAGTAGGGGTGGTGAATGGTACTGAAATATTTGGGGGATCGTGTGAAAATCCTTCAGTGAGAGTGAATTGGGATGGGATTCATTACACAGAAGCGGCTAACAAGTTCATCTTCGACCAAATCTCCACCGGAGCTTTCTCTGATCCTCCCATTCCCTTGAATATGGCGTGTCACTGACATTTCAGCAACATGTTTCGCTACTAGTCAATGTTTAGCTTTCAAGCATTTAAATAGTCACAAAAAAATTATTTGTTGGACTACATATATATATATATAACGTTCATCGCAGTCAAAGGGATCATTATATTCCAGATAGTGATGAGGTGATATAGCATTTGATTGAAGGCTGAATAGATTCGCTTATTTAAATTAACTTCACCAAAATGGGTTCCATTCTTGAATAACTTGAAAGATATATCATCAACATGACACAAGATTGTGGTCATCATAGTATTTTGCTCATTGTTTACTAATGATGCTGCGGATCGGACGAGGTTCAAATTAGCTGATGCTTTCCTTGTTTCTTGTACGGCTCAAAATTTAAGCATCAATACTAATAGTTATTGAACCTAATATAAAAGAAAAGGCTACGGTGGTTTAATATATGATGTCTGCAGAAAATGCTTTTGGAAAGATCAAACCAATTAGATCTAACAATGTTTGAACCTGGCTTAGCATTATTGGTTTTATGAGTTAGAAAAAAAAAACAAAAATGTCCTTTTTGCTGCAAATGATGGAATGAAAACAATATTGAAGACAACGTCAGCAACTTCTTCACAATGTTTGCAACAATGCTGATAGTTTTTATATACGTTAAACTTGTAAATTGACGTGACATTCAATTATTGTTCGACATCTAATATACAATTGATCGATTCAAAGATTTTTAAATGACAATATAATATGTCGTGAACAAACGAAATCGGTGAGATGTCAAGGCGTCCTTCTATAAGAAAGCAACTGGCATTGTTAACTAAATTGGCCGGGCTTTCATTATTTCAGAAACAAATCTCGATCATGACTCATTAGTTTATCTACACACGCACCCATCTGATCAACAAAATATTAAAATCAAGGGTTGGGTTTAAACTTCCAGAAGCGGAGGAAGTGATTCACCGCACACTTAAAGTTCAAGGGTTTTTTATTTATATTTTAGCCTAAAATCTAATAAAAATGGTATAATCTTTTAACTATCAATCATTTAAAAAGATAATTTTGTATTTAAAAATTATTTATTAAAAGAAAGCCGAGATAAAAGAGTATAATCCGAGATAAAAGAAAGCCAAGCGTAGAAACCAAATAACCTAAGCCAAAGAATTAAAGTACTAAGCAACTACATGTAATGGAAGAATTAAAGTCCTAAGCAAATACATGTAATGAACAACGTACTTATACAATGAGTCGAAACAATTTAATGAATCACATTGCATGGCCACCTAAGTAAATCATCAAAGCCACCACATAAGCATCTGGATTAAGCCAAATAAGCAATTTTTTTTAATACATAGCTAAATAAGCATATTACTTACCATTCTAGTCCTATTTGCAAGTCCAACTTGAAAAAACTTTTTAATCCTTCGACCTTCACTTCTTCCCACCTCACTACTCTTTTGCCTCCACCTTTGCCATCCAATACCATCGCTAGCGGCCTAATCTTCCATCACCATTGTCTTCTAGAGCCACGAAGGCTTGGGGGAAGGGAGGCTAACTTCGAAGAGGGAGAGAAGGAAAGGGAATCAGAGATAGAGAGCTCACCACCATCGTTAGATTTCTTTTCACCACCGTCACCGAAGATCATTCTCCATCATCACTGTAACCCCCTGCCTTAATTAATGTAATTAGGATTCGATAATGCATAATAAAATGGATTAGAGACCGCCGGATAATTTAAAACTCCCTCATTGTAGTAAGGATTTCACGAAATTTTTAAAACTTCTTTTCTATCCTGGTCTCAAGTTCAAACATCAAATATAATTATCTGTGCAGTTATATCACATTTAAACCTATCAGAGTGTACAACTTAATTCCCGGCAACCCCCGGGTTCGGTCTATGTATAGATCTATAGGGTTTCAGTTCCCAATTAGGGGATTACACCACCATGTATTCAAAAACCATTTACAACCCAAAAATATCATACAGTGATCCTTATCCAAAATGAATAACTAACATAACCCAAATCAAATGTCCCTATAGGGTCCTAACCACTCCTGGTCATTCACTTATCCTTGGAGCCACTTGCCCTGTCTGAAATGTTAGTCAATGGAAATAATGAGATTCAAGAGAATCCCAGTAGCAACAAATTATTTATACCACACGTAATTACATAGCATGTAAGCAAATTACCACCCAACAACAACAACACAAATCACACTCCACCCTCATCCCTTTTTACCGCCGAGAAGGCACACTGTCCTAACCCGAATCGTTGTTAGCGACTCAGGGACTGTTGGTATGACAGTGCATACAAATAGCCTTATAGCTCACATATAGCTTTTCGGCCCACAAATAGCCTTTCGACCCACATAATCACAAATATCACACTCCATCCTCATCCCCTTTTACCGCCGGGAAGGCACATCATCTTAACCCGAACCGTTGTTAGATATTCAGGGACTATTGGCATGGCGGTGCATACATATATCCACAAACATAGCAGCATCCAAAACCATCACAAATGAATGATATAACGCACATACAATGACTCACATATGGTATAAAAGAAAGAGTCACTACCTTGTTTTTTCCAGACGTTCTTCGGCACCAAGGGCTCGCGAGGGCGGCAAATGTCAAATCCTATAAACTAAATTAGGGACAACTGATCAATCTCTTTTCCAAGTTCATAATTCCATTGTACTTTAAGTTGGTATTCATGTAAACTCTTTAGGTGGCCATTTTATGTCTAAACATCTGCTTAAAGGTTTGTGAGAAACTACCCCAAAGATGCCTCTTTGGAAGCAAAAGCAAGGATTTCTGGCTGACTTACTCGAGTGATGGGGGACTTGAACTAGGGTGAAGGTGGCTCTCACTCGCGAGTGTTTGACAGAGAGCACCACTAACGACTTGAAAGTGCTCACAACACTCGAGCGTAACGGCCTACACTCGAGTGATGACCTCAACTCCACTCAAGTTCCCGAAAGTGAAACACCAAAAGTGTTTACCCGAGAGCACACCCAACTTCGAAGAGAAAGCTCACTCGAGTACTACCTTTGTAACTAGAGTGAGAACATAACACTTGCGAGTGTCAGATCACACTCTTGGAATTTAGCCCGCGAGTGCTTGACCGAGAGCAACCCTTAACATGAACACACACTTGCACTCGAGTAAACTCATGCTCACTCGAGTGATGACCTATGTCACTGGAGTGCGCTTCCCACCAGAAAACCCAAGCAAAATGCAGAAGAAAAAGGGAATTTATGTTGTTGCACTCGAGTGAGACCCTCACTCACTCGAGTGAATTCATCAGAACCCAGAAACGCAGCAACTGATAGAGTTTTTTAGATTTACCAAAACTTACACCAAAGCTCATTCTCACTCAAAATTCCATAAGGAACTTATTGCTAACCTCAAAACACCCAAATTAACATCAAAATGATACACTCTACATTCCCAACTACATTGCAACCAAAATCACCTAATGATCAAACTGTTTCTTTTCAAATCCAAACCAAAACCATTGACAACAAGACACAATTTGTCATCTATTCCACCACATTATACTACTCAGTCCACGCATTTCAAAATTAAGCCAAAATTAGGGCAAAATAAAAAAATCTCAAAACCAAACCAATGACTATAATGAATATGCCAAAAGGTATCAAATACTCACCTCTCCAACTTGCCAAGATCAAATCCTTGGTTTCCCCAACTTTCAAATTTCCACAAGTTCTCAAACTCCACAAATAAAAAATCTAAAAACATAGGAATGAAGATCTTGACACTAGGAACATGATTAATGAAGTACTCTTAAGCATTAGAAGCCATTTAGCAAGACAAAATCTCACCTTTGCACTTTCTCTTTCCACCTTCAATCCACCAAAAATGGAGGCTAAGCAGAGAGAGAATGAGATGAGAATAATGATGACAGATTTTTTCCCTTTTTTCCATGCTTCTTCACCGACTTGAAGGGAGAGAGGGAAGAGAAAATTGAACTTTGAAGTTTGACCTCATCCAATGGTTCACAACTTGCCACATGTCATAATCCCTTTCTTCCTTCCATAAACTCGTATAAACTCATCTACACTAGATTCCGCCCCATTGGTCATTCAAGAGTCAATCCTAGCCATTGATCTTGAGTTACCTATAAGTTTTCTTTTCGGTAACTGACCAACTGGTTGGTAAATTTACCATTTTGCCCCTGATTATCACAATTTGCATTAAACCATCATCAAACACATTCACATCACATTTTACATCATATACCATATAGACATTGGATTAACAATAATTACACCACTTGAGTAGTCATTAGCCCTAAGTTACGATTCAGGATATTACAATCACCTCCCTTTAAGCCACGAATTTGAGTAAAGGAGGTGGCTACCATTGACATTCTTAAGCTCTAGAACTCAATCTCTACCTTCATTTTCCACCACCATCGTTCTCCATCCACTCCGTCATTCTTCTTCATCATTGACGACGATGTTCATCTTCTTCTTATAGCAGACATTGCTTTCATCACCGCACCTACGCCCTCCCTTTATTCATCCATTACCACACTTATTCGTCGGTGAGTATTTTCGTATACTTTTATTCTATTTTGTTATTTTTGAGCAAGGTCTTGGTTTTGCTAATGTTCAATTTCCCTATTTTCTTAGGTGATTCATATTTTTTCTCATATATTGACTGACACTGAAAGAAAGAAGAAAAGTAAACATTTGAATTGGTATCTTTCTGTGGCCTCTTCAGTGATTTCTTATTCCCTTTCAATTAGATGATATATGTTACTTCTTGAATCTAATTAAAAGAATTTTATTGACAAGAATTTTCAATCATTCTTTTGTTACAGAATACACTTAATAAGAGGTGAGCAAAATACCCGCAACTTGGAGTTTTTTTTGCCTGTTTAAGCCTACCCAAATTGAGCCCGTAATGGGCGGGCTCAAATGGGCAAGTGCATGCTTAAACGGTGATGGTGCCCATGCCCGGCCGTATATTTCTTTTTTTCTTTTTATACTTATAAAGAGCCTGTTTCATTACCTGTTTTCAGAACAATTTTTTTGCTTTTAAAAAAAACAAAATACCTGTTTGATCATTTATTTTGACCCAACCATTTTAAAAAACAAAAAAACAACAACTTGTTTTTAAAAATAGAAAATAGAAAATAGAAAACAATTTCAAATTGTTTTCTGTGTTTATCTTTTTTGTTTTTTTTTTGGTTTTCCTTTTTCAGCCTTTCACGTCGACGCTCTCAACCTCCGATCGGCTCGCCCTCGTCCTCACGCTTGCCTTCCGTCATGGTTTCTCAGTCTTCACTTTTTGAGCTCTCTGTCTCTCGCTTTGGCTCTTTTAGCACCGTCATTCTCAAGTTTGTTTCCCTTTCCTCATTTTTCAGTTGACCTTAGTTACTTGTGATCGGTCCTCCATCTTACTTCTACAACTTTCAGGATTTTCATGCGCGTCTTCTAAGCAGACTTATATCTATCGTGATTACGTGTTCCTCTCATCTTTTCCCTCATTTTCATTGCAGTAACAATATGATCATTGTTTGTTTAAATGCTCTAATTTTTACGCCTCTCATTTTTCTCGATGTAGCTATATTTACAACGAGCAAACTCCTGCCAAGAAATTGCCTAATAATTATTTCTGCCCCGGTAATTAATTACTTTTGTCGAATAGATTCATGCATGTTAAACAGTAATCATTCCCCCAAAATTTCATTCCACCCCATATGGCTCACTGGGGCTTTTAGCTTGTTGACATCCAATATATATATGGGTACACAAAAGATTTATCAGTTGAAGTTTTATAGGGAAGAATTTATCTTCCCAAATTTATATTAATCCATTAAAACTCTGAGCCACTTCAGTTCCCCATAAAAAATTCCCAGCAAAGCTTCATCAAGTAGGCTTAATTTTTTACCCTTGATATACAAAGACTCTCTGATTTTAGGATCTCTTCCTAAGAAATTGTCTGATTTTATTACCATTGTTTGAATGCTATCACTTTTTCATCCAAGTCATGTTCTATGTCTAATTTGCAGTGTTTCGATTTTTTTTATATAGATTAGATTTGAGGAGATTCGTCCTTTGGAATCAGAAGTTGGAGACAGAAAGAAATGGATGAAAGAGGGAATGGACTGCAATTTGCTGTTATGGAATGGAAAATTAATTCCTATACTATTGTCTTTTACTGATTCTAGGTTCTCTTTTTTTGAATAAAACCTTGACTAACGTCAAGAGCAATGTTCTGTGTATTCAAGATTGCTTGCATATGGAGCTCAATCTTTCCTTATGCATAGATTCAACAATATCTTTTTTATTCTTAGTGTTGCTTATAAAGGTTGGTAAGAAAATTGTTGTCACTGCTATTACTCTTTTTAGTAAAATAACTCTTGATATTGCAGGTTATTGATCTTGAACTTCCTATCACAGTTAAACTCTCTGTAGTTGACGTGGATCTAGGACTTAAGGGTGACACTACCCAAGGTGATGTCATTTTGTTCATATATACTAGTAATTCCTATTTATCTAATTTCTATTGTAGAGGCTATAAACGCTAGCTATAACATTAGCAGATAGATGAACAAATCATTTGCTTAGCAAAATCACATATGATTCTCATTTGATGATCACTTATCATTAACAGAAAGAAAAAGCTATTATTTGTGATGTCCTATACAATGGTGTATTATTTTTCCTTAAATTTCCTTCTGAAACTAAATAAAATCATAAGTCTACATTGTTAAGTTGCAATATGATATCTAAATGACCCAAATAAATAAAAGATCCAAATAAATAAAAGCATATTTTTTTGTCTTTTATTTTTAAAACTTGTTTTAATAAACAATTATATAAGTAAGTTTTTTTTTTTAAACTTGTTTTAAAAAAAAAATCATTCAAACAAGGTTTTTTTTAAAAAAAAAACTGGTTTTCAAAAACAATCCTCTAAACAAGTGTTTTTGTTTTATGTTTTCAAAAATTGTTTTCAATATAAAACTGTTTTTGAGAATGAAAAAATAGAGAATAGAATAAAAAAAGCCCAAAGTTTCCCAAAGTTTAGATTAGCTTTTAAGAATAGCTTTTAGGATTTACGAGATAAATATGTGAGAAAAGTTTTATCTCAGATTACACAAATCTAAATTTAAAACCTAGATTTAAGATCTTCACAAATACTCACTTAATTCTCGCTGCTCAAACCAATTATAGGCTTGGGTCTGGTGGTGGAAGTATTCTTTAATAACCTACTGGGTGACGCTTTGAATCTCCCTGGGCCACTCCAGGTCAAAAAAAAAAAACCTCCCTGGGCCACCCTGTATCCTTTTTTCGTTTGTGGAGTTATATATAACATTTTTAAATTTCAAATCCCACAAATTCTGTTTCCTCCATCGTCTAGCATAAGGAATCCCAGATCATGTCGTTGGATTACTCAGATTTTGCTGTCGAGCGTAATGGTTTTTCTCTTCATTTTCTGATTCCTCTTTTTCATTGGTGGTGAAGGCAACCGGTGTGGTGCTCTGGATTTTTTTTTTAATGGCCATCTTATAAACGGGCTCCCGAAACACGTTTGAAACCCGCCCATGTATGTGGTACCGTTTATCATGGGTTAAACGGGTTATGTAATGGGTCTGGGCTAACCAGTAACTGCGTAAAATAAACAGGCGGGACACGGGGCGGCCCCGCCATCCCGTTGCTCAGCCACTTAATAGCGGTACAAAAGTTCCTTCCATGGCTTTGTTCGGCTGAGAGAAAACTACATCTCTAGCTTAGTATATTATCATAAGGTACTATCTTTTTGTCTAGTCGCAGTTGTTTCATTTATCAAAATGATTGTTTTTTTGGATATGACACTTTGATTTGTGTCATCACGCGTTACTGATATTTATTCCTGTCCGTACTGAAAAAAATTCATGTGAACATTATAATCCATATATTATTCATATGAAGATTGAAGAAGTTGAAATATGGGATTCTCTACGTGTTCCATTTATAGATAAAGCTGAACGTGACCAAATAACACAACAACTGGTAAGTCTAACATAATTATGATATTTGTATACTTAATATTAATATATATACTAATCTTTTAATTCTTTAGAATTAATATTTTCTGTATAGTTGCTTGCCATGTGTAGACTCTTTGGTGATGATATGTTCACAAAATTATGTTGGAGAATGGCCAGCAATATTCCATCACACCCATTCCTAATGGTTGAGTTTAGATTTTTTTTCTTTATTAAATTATCAGCTAAAACATGTATACATCCTAACCATATCGTATTTCTTCAACATGTAGATATGATTTTGGTATATTTGTTATGAATTATATGCAACAATCGGATAATTATATGAGGAAAAAACCTTTATTTGAGGTATGTTCACTTGCAGACTTTTTACTTTTTAAATGCTCTTTTCTTTATACACATGCACATGCATGGATGTGCAGACACTGTTATGCCCCGTTTGGTACTATGGAAGAGTTTTTAAGGAATTAGAGTGGAGGTTGAAGTGGCAATGGAAGTGGAAGTAGAGGTGGAAGTGAATTTTAAAGTGTGTTTTATATGCCTATGGAAGTGGAGTAGTATTTATAATTTTTATGTGTATTTATAATGTAAAAGTACTAATATACCCCTGCTGTGGGAAAAAAAAAGGTCCCTTCCCTCTCCAGTCTCATCGTCTTCTTCAACCTCCATCTCTAGAAATTGAACATCCCCCATGAAATCAAAATCAAATCCAAAAATCAACCTCAACCCAGAAATTGAACTCAAATCCATAAACCAAACTCAAAACCAACTTAAATTGTTTAGGACAAATCCAAAACATCAAACCCTAAGCCTAACCCAACCCCACACACTTTCGACTGCCCACAATCATTGGCCAAATAATTCATTGAAATCTAGAACCAACATAATCAAACACATTTTAATTAGAACTTTTAACTATCCATAAATAATCATCTTCATCCTCCCATCTCTAGAAATCTGAAACAAATATGAAAATCGAAATTAAAGAAGAAGATGGAGGATCCATGGAAGTCAAGAACTAGTTGGTTGAAGATCTGGAGGTAACCCAAAACAAAAGTTGAAGGAGAGCATGGACAAGACTTGATAATGGTGTTTACGGTATGGTTATTTTGAAGTTTTCATGCTATCCGTTAATGGTGGTCAAATGCAGCTTGGATGGCGGTGGCTTATATGTGAGAAAGGACGAAGAAGAAGGAGACCACGGGTTTGATGGCGGTGTAGCTTCATTCATGGTGAGGTCAATGGTGGTAGCGGAGGTCGAGGAAGAGAGGAGACGATGGATGAAGAAGGGGACGGCGGAAATGAGAGAGAAATAAGGGATTGGGTTGAAAAATGAGGAGGATATAATTGTCAATAGATTAAATTATAATGGATATGATGGTCATAAAAATTGTGGTTCCATGGAACTGGATCATTTCCATGAGGGTGGGCAAGGAACCGAGTTCCATCATTTTTTTTGGAACTGGGTTCCACACGGAACCAGCCTCCCCCATACCAAACAAGCCCATTTTACACTTCCAACCCCAATTCCACTTCTCATGCTTCAGTTCCATGGTACCAAACAGGCCAATAGTCATATGACTGATATAGACAAAATCTAATTTGACAGCGACGGAGAAAGATTGAACTTGGTATTAAAAGCTTCTCAAGAGTGACTTGAATCAAGAAAAAGAAACATTATATAATAAAGCAGTAAGAAGGCACTAAACTCAAGTCAAAAGTGAAGCAGATTTTGATTTATGTGGAATTAAAAGAAAGCTGATTGATACATGCAAAACAATATTTCAAGATGTTGGAGAAGGGGCATATATGGATGTGTTTGCAGGCATTAAAGGTTTTACATTTACTATGTTACTTTATGCATAAATGGATTCCAATAATAGAGTCGAGAAATAACATTGGTTTGAAAACAGGTATGTTTTAACTTAAACTATTTACAGCCTTTTTTGTAGTCATTTCTATAAAAATTTAATTTATATATTTGTTTTAGCATCCATAAAGTAAGTAATTGCGCTCTTTCATCACTTATTTTGTTTTCAGGATATCTGAAAAACGGATATCAAAATGTATTTAATATATTGAATTTATTTAGATTTTATTCTTCTCACTAACTGCATTTGAAATAAATAATTTTTATTGTGAGCCCATTTCTTATTGTTAAAATGTAATAAATGTTATATGTTGCTGACAAATGGTTTGGTGAAATAGATGTTCAAATACATGCGTAAAAAATATGGAAACGGATAATGAAAAATGATGTATCAACAATAGGGATATGAGGAATGGAAGGGGTTGGAAAAATAACTTGCAACTCATGTACATAACAAGCTTTTGTAAGAAGCAGGTGATCAGTTTGACTATATTATTTGGGTTACCATGTCACAATCTCATAATAGTATTTATAAGATGCAAAAGGCCATTGCAACATTAATCAATTTAGACATATATAATCAGTGTGATGTCAAAAGAATATCTGAAAAATTATTGCAGATATGAAAACACAAATAGATGTGTCCTTATCTTAGATAATGTTTGGGATCCTATCTTTTTAGAAGAGGTTGATTATCTTGTTTCAAATAATGAGATTAAATTGTTTTTGATGGCTCATTCTTGGGGAAGTGTGTCAAAGTATGAATTGTAAGGAGAACACAATGGTAAAACCTCTATATGAAAAAAATGGTTGGCATATGTTTAAAAAGACTTTTGGAATACATCAAATACAATCGAGTGGGTTGAAACCTATAACAAAGGCTGTGGCAAAACAATTTGGAGGTTCGCTCATTGCTATTGTTACACTAGTGAAAAGCATGAAGGTAAAAAGTACATGAGAGAATGAAATCATTTGTTGGAATTCTTTAATTTCAAAATTTGGACAACTCTCAACATCATATGCATGAGAGGGTATTTTCAGTATTGAAATCTAGCTATGTTCATTTAAATAATAAATTGCAAAGGTTTTTTTTTTTCGTACGATGCATCAAGTGCCAAGGAATGTGCCTATGATAGTTATGTTGATGCTTTGATCAGAAAATTATTCTACGAGGGATGGACATGAGACAAAGAGCTTGAAAATTTAATAAAATTGTGCATTCTCCATCACCCATTTCTTTCTGACAACAAGCTGTTATTTAATTTATGCTTCGTTGTATTGCATCACTAAGATCTGACTCATTTGCCCATCCTCCATAAAAATATTTCCTTATCAAAGGCTTAACATCACTATCAGTGATAACTTCCTTGTCTCTTATGTTATAGTATAACAACAATCTTTGCAATTTATTATTGGGTTAAGGTGCAAATTTACCAATGAAGTTTTGTCCGAGGAGCGTCTGGCACAAATATCTTTTAGAAGGGGCAAAAACACCAATGAACAATTAAAAAGAGGCATCCATCACAAAAACCGTTAAATCCATACTAACGCCGTTAGGGGTTCTCTTCTCTTATAATTTAAAGCCGTTAGTATGGATTAACGGTTTTTGTGGTGGATGCCCCTTTTTAATTGTTCATTGGTATTTTTGCCCCTTCTAAAAGATATTTGTGCCAGACGCTCCTCGGACAAAACTTCATTGGTAAATTTGCACCTTAACCCTTTATTATTTAAGCATGCCTAGCTTTCCATTATGTGCTCCTATTCTCTCATGTGTCTTTTTCTGCTCATACTCCTTGCTATTGCAGCAATCGCGAGAGGTAAACCCTCACATTGTTTTGCCATGGCCCTTGCTATAGGCTCTACCCCACTTGATTGTATTTGATGGATTCCAAGAGTGTTTTCAAACCTATCCCAAGCATATACTTCATCTTGAGGTTTTTATTTATTGCGTACTTATACAATTCATATCTTTATACCTTCCAAGAATGGGTTGTTAAAATCAATTTAATCCCATCATTTGAAACAGGAAATCCAACATCTTCTAAAATGATTAGATCTCAAACATCACCTAAAATTATAACATATCAATTTATGTGCTTGAATGCCAATAATAATTTTTCAGATATTCTTTTGAAATCGCACTCATATGGAATGTATAAATTAATTGCTCTTGCGATGACCTTTTGTACCTGTTAAATGCTGTTACTGCTTTGTCACACACTAATCCAAATAATATGGTTAAAGTGATGGTTAAAGTCATCACTGCCTTGCTCCAAAAACTTGTTATTCAAATGAGTTGTTAAATCTGTTTTTCCTACCCTAGGCATTCCCCATATCCCAATTGCTGACGCATCACTTTTTATTATTCATTCCCATATTTTTTGAACCTCTTTTCCCACTAGATTAGATATCGGCAATATGTAGCCTTTAACACAATCTAGCCATAAGAAACACAAGGTTACAACAACAACAACAAAGCCTTTATCCCACTACATGGGGTCGGTTACATTAAGAATTATTTATTTCAAATGCAGTAATCGAAAACAATAAAATACAAATAAATTTAATGTATTGCACGGATTTTAATATCATTTTTTAGATATCCTAAAAAAGAATATGGTGTGATTGATGGTAAGAACATATGAATTAAATTTTTGTATAAATCACTACCAAAAAGGTTATAAGTAGTTCAAATTAAAGTATATACCTGTTTTTTCAAATATTGTTTGACGTCGATCAACTCACTTTCTTTTAATTCCTCCTAAATCCAAATCATCTTCATTTTTATTTTCTTTTGGATTAAAATCTTCTTCACTCTCCCCTTGTGCATCGTTCCTTGTTGCTTTATCATCCATTGTTTCTTTTTTTTCTTTGAAGTCACTCTCGAAGAGCTTGAAAACCAAATTCAATCGTTCTGTCACTGTCAAGCTGAATTTGGTCTATACAATTATTGTTCCTACATTCATGTGCATGTGCGCGCGTGTGTGGTTAGAGCATTTAGCAATAACTAGTTTGCAAATGACCATACCTGCAATAAAAGATTTTGTCTCATAATTTTTGGATTCCTGCATGTAGTTGATAACACAAATGCCACAACCAAATCTGAGTAATGAAGAAATATGATATGGTCAAGATGCATACTTGTTTTAATAAACCTTATAGTTTAAATAATTTAAAAAAAAAAATCATAAACTCACCCATTAGACTGTAGTAGGATATTGGAGAGCAAATGGTTTGGGAAAGGAGGTAGTAGCAAAAGAAGGGCTAATAATCAGTTGAAGATCAATATTGATGGTTCTTTTCATCCCAAAACTGGTTTGGCTGGTATTGGAGTGGTGTCTAGAGATCAAATGGGGATTGTGAGAACTGGTTTTGCTGGGAAGGTCGTGGCTTTATCTGCGTTCATGTCAGAGGCGTTATCTCTGAAGAAGGCTGTTAGAATGGCAGATCAGTATAAGGAATGCAGAAATTGAAACTGATTGTGAAATGCTGCATAATTGTGTGAAGAATGGCTCGTCCTTGTATTGTGAATGGAAGAGCCAAAGTGTGGTGGATGATGTAATCTCAAGTCTGGCTGGTACGGAACGGTTGAGACTATCATTGATCCCAAGATCAATGAATGAAACTGCTAATTGGTTAGCAGTAAATAACTCTAAAGGGGGTGTGTTTTGAAAATTGGGTTCAAATGCTAAGATTTTGAGGAAGGATTTAGTTCAACTGGACATGGATTATGTCAGTGGGGTGAAGAGAGAAGGTATTGGCTGAATTTCTTGATTGTGTTTTGGTAGTTTAGTTGTTCTTGTTGTGTTTTCCCCCCTTGTGGTTTTTATGGTGTTTTTGCAGGTGGTTTTTTGTTTTTTTTAAGAATGTATTCTTTGTATTAGGAGAAAATAGTTTGCCTTTGTTGGTTTTGGCTATCTGGTAGTTAATTTCTTTGTTTTTTTAATAATTTTTCTCTTCTATATTAATTTCTCTCATCTTTTGAATGCATCAATAAATTCTCAGGCATAAATTTCATCAAGGAATCATCTAGCCTTCCAAAAACTATAAAGAGAATGAGAATCTTGCCATGCATCAGACACCCATTTGATTATGTGACTCATTTGGGGTTTTCAGAAGACCCTAAATTAAAATAGAGAAACATAAAACAAACACAGAAAACTTTAATGTTGAAATACGTACCTCAACTTGGTTAAACCTGGAGACCGTCAATTGCAGTCAATTCCAGCTGAAGGCACTACTTGACTCTTATCTTCTGACAAAATTATGTTGATTATCCTAGTTGTTTTCCTATTCATTGCATGTTGGTCAAACTATCACATTAAAAAAATTACTCAATTTAGAAATGTTTGTTGGACTCTACAATACCTTTGGAGAGACGTTTGTATATTATTCTGATATCTTGTAACTTATGTTTTATCAGTTTAAATATATAGTTATATTTTATCGAAAAAGAAGAAGAAATATGTACCTCAAGACTCCAAATTTATCCGCTTGACGTATTCTCCATCTGAAGCTTATGTCCTTCTACGATCTCTCTATGAGGTGGGCTTCGTAGTTTCTTACAACCGTAGGCGTCAAAATATTTGAGAGAAGGACATAGCGCGTTTCCTCTGAACAAGAAAATTAATTATGGTTAATTGCACGGATATCACTTTGGGAAGAGTGATAGTAGAAGGGTTAACATTGTCTCCAACTATTTCTTCCATCAACTGATACAATTCGACGATTTTGGAGATGGGCTAATAGTTCCAGCGTAATCAGAATTTACTGCATCTGGAAATATGGAGATCTCTGAGGCTAAGAAATGGGCTAGAGAAGGGTGGAGCAGATTATGTTGAATTCAAAGATTGTTTTACAAAGATTGTTTATATAATAAATTACAAAGATTGTTTTGTACTATGCATTAAGAGCTAAGGAAGTTGTCAATGATAGTGATGTTGGGCCTTTGATAAGAAGATTTTTCTATGGAGGATGCATAGATGGAGTGAAAGATATTAGAGATGCAATATACAAATGTTACACCATGTTGTATAAATTAATAAATATCAGCTTATTGTCGAAAAGAAATTGGCGATGAAAAATGCACACTTCGTTAAGGGGCATGGCTATTAGTATTGCAAAGGAGACTGGAGAAATTATGGTGAATTCATGTAGGAATTTTATAAAATTATCGAAGAATGGAGGATAGAGAGAATCTCTTCAGAAAGTTTTCCTTAGTGAAAGGAATGTGCAAAAAATTTTAGATAATACATCCCCTAAACGGTCAGTTGGAAGAACCTTTATCGCTCATTGTGATATCAGATCTGGTATCAGAGGATAGGGATGCTGTAAGTAGTATTAGATGTGATAATGGAAGCATCCTCATTACATAAAATATTATAAAAATGGCGTGAAAACATTAGGCCAAGGCCCTTTATGGTGCTCTTTATCAGTTGGTCCACTAAAAGAACCTTTACCACCTCATGCGGTATTAGAGGGTGGCGATGTTACAGGTGGTATCGAATTTGGCATCAGAGCCACCCTTATTGTGTAGAATATTATCCAAAAATGACCTAAAGATATCAAGGATGAGTTACAAAAAAGCTATTGTAAGATCAATTAGCTTAGACATATCCAATGAGTGCGAAGTCAAAAGAACATCCGGGAAATTAGGGAAATTATTGGAGGTATCCAAAGACATAAATGGGTGTATTCTGATTCGATCTGAATGATGTTTGAGATCTCATCTTTCTAGAAGAGGATGATTTTTTGTCTCAAATAATGGGATTAAGTTGATTCTAGAAAGTATGTCAAGGCATGAATTACATGAAGAAGACAAAAATGTAAAACATCTACATGAAGAAGATGGTTTATGTTTGTTTTAAAAACACTCTTTAAATTCATCAAATATAATTGAGTCGGGTGAAATATATAGCAAGGACCGTGGCAAGTCAATGGGAATGCCTCTTGCTATTGTTACAATAGCAAAGAGTATAAGGGGAATCATATGAGAGAATAGAAGCACCATATTTTCAATAGTTGAGTTACTGCCCATTACCACTCGTACTAGTATTACCTTGCTCTTTCTTACACGGGATAAAAAATACTTACCTCAAGGGTTTTGGATGTGAGTTTGCTAAATTGTGGAAACACGAAAGCAAGCTAGATGATATGGAAGAGAGGGTATATTCTATATTAAAATCTAGCTATACTTGCTAATATAATAAATTATAAAGATTTTTTTTATCTATGCATTAAGAGCGAAAGAAGTTGTCAATGATAGTGATGTTGGGCCTTTGATAAGGAGATTTTTCAATAGAAGATGCATAGCTAGAGTGAAAGATATTAGAGATGCAATATACAATCGTTACACCATGTTGTATATATTAAAAAATAACTGCTTATTGTCGAAAAGAAATTGGCAATGGAGAATGCACACTTCACTAAGGGGCATGGCTATTAGTATTGCTAAGGAGACTGGCGAAATTATGGCGAATTCAAGTAGGAATTTTGTAGAATTATCGGAGAATGGAGAGAAACTCTTCAGAAAGTGTTCCTTAGTGAAAGGAATGTGCAAAAAATTCTTGATAACACATCCCTTAAATGGTCAATTGGAATAACCTTTGCCGCTTCAAGTGATATCAGATTTGATATCAGAGGGTAGGGATTCTGCAAGTAGTTGATATATATACTAAAGTTGTTAATGATGATTCTTTATAAGTTATTATTTTCTATACCTAAGTAGCCAATGATGCCTGACATGTATCACTTCAAAATATTACTTATATGTTTGTTGGTATTTAGAGAGCTCAAGTTATCAATATGCATATTGAAATTGTTATTTCCATTAAAAGTTGACATAAATGCTAAGAAATGTTGCCAACATAGATGAAAGGTAGAAATGCTTGGAGCAAAGCCAGAAATGGCTGAAATACAGCTGGAAATAGAACCAAAAAATATTTTCACGTTATATGAAATCATTCATGTCCACGTTCTCTTTTGCTTTCTTTAGGGTACACTCTCTTGTCCTGTTTTGTAACATATATGGCATGCCCTTGAACTTTCCTTACCTAGTTATACTGGAAAACTGATAACCTTTGTGTTGAAATGGGTATTTCAAATTCATACGTACCACAATCAAAAGCTCCTTTTTTGTTTTGGTACAATCAAAAGCTCTTAGTCATGCATATATTCCTGTGTTGAAAGCATCTGTTTTTACTTTAACGAGCCAGTGTTGCACGGGTAGCTTTTGCTGACAATCGTTTATTTAAGAAATACTTTATCGAAAACCCAATAAAAGGTGGACCATCCAAAATGATCATAATGGAAGATTTTTGTCCCATCCAAATGGCAGCAAGATCTTTAGAACAATAAAAATTTATTTTCAAACATCCTTTTGAAAAAACATATGAAGAGGCATAGCCAAAAGAAAATATATACTCAGTATAATTGCTAATATTGCCTCTTTTATTTTTTGGTAATATAATATTACCTATTTTGGCTTCAACTAAAAATTAGCACAGAAAGCATGAAAAATAGTAGTTATTTTATCTAAAGACATGCAGGTTGCATAATGACTGAAGTTGACAGCTGACATTGTTACAATAAACTTGCAACTTTCATATGGATATAGAATAGCTTAAAAGATTAATATTTTTATATAAAGTCGCCTCCTATTAGAATTTAGGCATTTTAAGTTGAAAAAGCGATTTTCCTAAATATGGAAGTAATATTCTAAGACTGTTAAATAAAATGATGTCCGCTTCATTTTTGAAGTGACTTCATTTTTACTTAAAACGATATTTATTTCTGTTTCAGATGATATATGACCTTAAATGATGTAATAAAAGTAAAAACTACATTCTACGAAATTGGCATATTATCAATAAATCAATAAAATTAACCAAAAAAAAAAACAAAGAAGTCATCGTTCTACTTTCTTTTCCCACATCTAAATAAGAAAAAACTTGCAGTATATATTCTCTCCCACATTTAAACAAGAAAAAAAATTTCTCCACCTATTTGTCTTCTATTTTTCTTTCCTCCTTAATTTTATCTCAATCCAAATAGAAGATAAACAGCATGATTAATGAATATTGGTTCAGCATCATGAAAAAACTTTCAGCTCATTTAAAATAGTCAATGACTTAGTAATAAAAGTTGATATCTAAGGTTTCCAGAAACAACTATTCACACCTACTAATGTCCAAATGTTTAATGATATTTTTTCACCAAAGCAAATAGTCACAATAAAGAAACTCGAAAATATACCGTGCATATTACACATTCCCACATTCCTACTTAGTAGACAACTTGAGTACTAGTATTGTTTGCTCTCATTCGATGACAAATAAATTATGCATGATTTTCCAATCAGAAATATAATCCATTGACCAATGCTACTACCTTCAGTTCCATGAAGAGGCCCTGCATAGCTACAAAAAGTGTAGCATATAATATAAAAAGGGATATATGCACAAAAGAACAAAAAGGGTGGGCAATATAATGTTCCATTTTAAGTAAACGAATGTGCATATCAACACCTGTGCATTGGCAAGCGATCTACAAAGGAGCTTCCCTTTTAAGTTAAAAAAACAAACAACCATAGCTAGCCACTCACCTATGTAGTCAATATAATGTTTCGAACACAGAGACAAAATAATCTCAAAGTTCAAATGGACATAAAAATAATATTGCGACTCTTTTTTGAGTTTGAGAAAACACAAGACATTAATAAAAATTTTGCAAATTATCAAAGTGTTTTTCCTCAAGTAACAAAATTTAAAATAGTTTTCACCAAAATAAAGCACCAAGAAAAAAAAATGAGAGATTGGTGTTGATAATTGTAATGCTATTGTGACTTGTAATTCTCAAAAAGAGATTCATATTTTCCCCAATTCTGAGTTTGTTAACACCATGAAAAAATGACAGATTGGTGTTGAGGTCCCCAGGAGAGTTAACCTAAAGCGTGTATTTACTGTTTACTATATCCTCAAAGAGAAGAGGTCTTTGTATTGATAATTGTTTGGCATAGTCGAAAATAGCTTCATCATATGGAAGGAAGGGAAAAAATATCACAAAACTAATATAGGAAGCAGCGAGGATTCCAGCTTTCAAAGGATGGAAAAGTCAGGTAATTGACCTCTGATAATGCTACTCCGGGATGAAATGGGGAGCTGCATAAAAAGGTGACGATCTTACCGGATTAGTGCTTGGCACAGTCAACAATACAATGAATATATTATAAGAGTCTCAAAATTATATATGAAATAGGAAATTATAGGTAGCAGGGAATAAAACAAACAATTTGGATACAAAACCTATCAATATAATTAGGGAATAGTACAGTAGCATCAATAGCCTGGGTTATAGAGCAGAACTTTTACACTAAAAGGACAAGGCACAATGATCAACATTGCACAAAAACGTGAAGCATGGGAGAAGAAGCAGCTGACCATGATAAAGAAGCAGAAGTGGATGTGGCGAATCAACTTTTTCTTTTCTTTTTTTTTTTTCTGTATCTTCTTGTTGGAGGTAATCTTATTTAAAACATTATCGAACACTAAATATAGATTAGTGGGAATTCGAATTTTAATTGACCACGTTGTAAGGGACTAATTCCTTACGTTGGACCTAATCCCTTAGTGAATTTGGACTTGGAAAAAAAACATAAATGAAAAATTTTAAAGAAAGCTAAGCAGGAGAGGGGTAAATATTAGATTGGCCCAGTGAACGCACTGGGCCGAAGTATAACTGGACCTAAAAGAGTCCCAGTACGGCCATAAATGTATAAGACGTACAATTGTCCATCCCCTAATTCATGTTTTTACCGGGTCATGTTAAAGAAAACGACAGACTAACAACAGGGAAAAGCTACCGTTCAGAAAAGGTTGAAATCCAGAAGTGAACTTGACACTTGAGGACTTGTTCAGTGGAGAACAATTGTGGATTACTTGATGCGCAGCATGCGAGGGAACCTCTGGATAAGTAGGGAGAACTTGTTTCATTTGGATAGTTTATATTCATTTTTTTTCACTTTTTTTTTAAAAAATTATTTTAATGGGTAGAAAATTTAAAATAAAGATAATATTTTAACTAACATTTTTTTCAAAAAATATGAATGTTTTTTATTTAAAAATCGCCAATTAAAAAAATTAAATCTTACACCAAGTGAAATTTAGGTGTGTTAATGTTCTAAATTCATCCTTACACTTAGGGTTTGTTTGGTATGAGAGGATATATGGGAGGGGAGGAAAAGTGAGAGGAGAAAAAAAAATTTTGAGCTGGATTTAAATAGAATGAAAAAGGTGGAGTTAAAAATTTTTAATTAATTTTTTTATTCTTTTATTTTACACCTTCTCTTGATTAATGTTTTGTAGCCCCACTTCTTCAATTATTTTAAAATCTAAATCCAACTCACAAAAGTTTTCCCTCCCCTCCCCTCTAAGGGGCTATTTGGTATGAGGGGAGGGGAGGGGAGGGGAGGGAAAGTGGGTGGAGGAAAAAAAATTTTGAGTTAAATTTAAAAAAAATTGAAAAAGTGGAGTTCAAATTTTTTTAATTATTTTTTCTTATTCTTTTATCTTGCATCTTCTTTTTATCAAAATTTAATGACCCTATTTCTGCAATTTCTTTAAATTCAACTTTTAAATATTTCCCCTTCCCTCACCTCAAAATCCCTCATACGAAAGAGACCATTAGTTTTCCTTTTTCAACTAAGCTTGCTATAGTCTCAAAACATCTCTTATTGTCATGGTTAGCATGGGAGTGAGTTGATGTTCAAGGGTTTCAAGTAAAAGGAATTTCAAATAACAAAAGCATGGGCTAGGGTAAGTGATGATTATTGTTGTTGCCGATTTTATATGGCTTAAAATCCTAGGTAAAATGCAGCCCTGATTTTAGAAATTAATATTGCGATTTGTTGTTTAATGGTTGAAATGGTATTGGGATGATGCTTATGACTTTATATCATGCATTAGCATCAAGATAAATTAACAGGTGAATTTTTTTCCCTATAAAAGTCTTTACCTCCTCGTATTTTGGCCACGGATGAAGTTTGATTAATCCAAGAATAAGAACTTTAATGTTCCTTATTTTCTTTTATTTTGGAAGGAAAAGTTGTATGCCTAACATATTAAAGGAAAAGTTCTAACTTTTTTATGTTTTGTTTATGCACATGACATGCAAATGATAACTCAAGCAATGTTGATAGTATAACCAAGCACATGCAGAACAAATTGTAATTATCAACGGACGTTAAAAGATCAAGTTAAAGTGAAAATAAAGATAACAAATACCCGTAACAATGAGGACCAAGGTTATTGAATCCAGACCGATCATCGAACCGATCGGGGTATTGGGTCAAGGGTCAGTGGGTCAGACTAGAGCTAAACCGGGACTAAACTGGTAAGAAGGTGAAGATTTCAAGCTTATTAATTTGAAATTATAAAGAAATTTAAAAAAAAATTGATTTTTTTAAAAGTGAACCGGTTTGCTTCCTAGACCCGACCGGTTAGCCAGTTTCTGGTCCAAACTGGCCGGGTTTAATAACCATGCTGATATCAATGGGTAGGGATGATGCAAGTAGTATTACATATGATAATGAAAGCATCCTCATTGTCTAAAATGTTATAAAAATGGCATGAAAACATTAGCCGAAGACCCTTATGGTGCTCTTCCCCAATTGGTCAACTAGAAGAACCTTTACAACCTGATATGGTATCAAAGGGTAGGGATGTTATAGGTGGTATCGAATTTGGTATCAGAGCCACCCTTAGTTTGTAGAATATTATCAAAAAATGGCCTGAAAATATCATGGATGAGTTACATAAAAGCTATTGTAAGATCAATTAGATAATGTTTGGGATTTCATCTTTCTAGAAGAGGATGATATTTTGTCTCAAATGATGGGATTAGATTGACTTTGAAAACCTATTATAGGAAGTGTGTCAGAACTTGAATTGTATGAAGAAGACATAAATGTTAAACATCTACATGAAGAATATGGTTGATGTTTGTTTTACAAACACTCTTAAAATTCATCAAATATAATTGAGTGTGGTGGAACCTATAGCAAGGGCTGTAGCAAATCAATGGGAATGCCTCTTTTTGTTGTTACAATAGCAAAGAGTACAAGGGAAATCACATGAGAGAATGGAAGCACCATATTTTAAATAGTTGGTTTACTGCCCATTACCACTCGTACTAGTATTACCCTGCTCTTTCTTGCAGGGGAACCTTCTTACCTCAGGGGTTTTAGAGGTGAGTTTGTTAAATAGTGGAAACACGGAAAGCGAGCCAGATGATATGGAAGAGAGGGTATATCCTATATTAAAATATAGCTATACTTGCTTATATAATAAATCACAAAGATTGTTTTTGTACTATGCATTAAGAGCAAATAAAGTTGTCAATGATAGTGATGTTGGGCCTTTAGGAGATTTTTCAATGGAGGATGCACAGTTGAGTGAAAGAGATTAGAGATGCAATATACAAATGTTACATCATATTGCTAAGGGGTATGGCTATTAAGATTGCAAAGGAGACTGGCGGAATTATGGTAAGCTCATGAAGGAATTTTATAAAATTATTAGAGAATGGAGAATAGAAAGGAGCTCTTCAGAAAGCTTTCCTTAGTTAAAGGAATGTGCAAAAAGTTCTGGATAACACATCCTTTAAATGGTCAATTGGAAGAACCTTTAAAACTTCAAATGATATCAAACACATATCTTCTTCTTGTTTTTTTTATTTACAAAAGGGTACAATTGGTGAGGTGGTTTGATGAATTTGCAGGATTTGAGAAGCCAACTGTGGCGTGTTGTGGGTACGGAGGAGAGTACAACTACAACAGTAATGTGCAATGTGGAAGAGTAGGGGTGGTGAATGGTACTGAAATATTTGGGGGATCGTGTGAAAATCCTTCAGTGAGAGTCAATTGGGATGGGATTCATTACACAGAAGCGGCTAACAAGTTCATCTTCGACCAAATCTCCACCGGAGCTTTCTCTGATCCTCCCATTCCCTTGAATATGGCGTGTCACTGACATTTCAGCAACATGTTTCGCTACTAGTCAATGTTTAGCTTTCAAGCATTTAAATAGTCACAAAAAAATTATGCATTGTTGGACTATATATATATATATATATATAACGTTCATCGCAGTCAAAGGGATCATTATATTCCAGATAGTGATGAGGTGATATAGCATTTGATTGAAGGCTGAATAGATTCGCTTATTTAAATTAACTTCACCAAAATGGGTTCCATTCTTGAATAACTTGAAAGATATATCATCAACATGACACAAGATTGTGGTCATCATGGTATTTTTGCTCATTGTTTACTAATGATGCTGCGGATCGGACGAGGTTCAAATTAACTGATGCTTTCCTTGTTTCTTGTACGGCTCAAAATTTAAGCATCAATACTAATAGTTATTGAACCTAATATAAAAGAAAAGGCTACGGTGGTCTAATATATGAGGTCTGCAGAAAATGCTTTTGGAAAGATCAAACCAATTAGATCTAACAATGTTTGAACCTGGCTTAGCATTATTGGTTTTATGAGTTAGAAAAAAAAACAAAAATGTCATTTTTGCTGCAAATGATGGAATGAAAACAATATTGAAGACAACGTTACACTACTACAAAAAGGGGTTTTAACGTCCCTATTTTGGCATTTTTTGTTAGAGCACGCATTTCACCCAAGAGGGGGGTGAATTGGGTGATACTAAAATTTCGTTGCAAATATAAAAACTTGACGGTGAATATATAGCAATAAAGAGTAAGGAGAAATATTACCGAAGTGTACACCGAGAGTTATACTGGTTCGGTCACAACCACTTTGACCTACGTCCAGTCCTCAGAGCTTCTTTGAGAGTTTCACTATAACTTCCAAGATTCAGTGGGTTCTTGGCACCTCAATACAAGCAAGTTCCTTCGCCTGGACACTCACTCCCCGTTACAGGTTGTAATTCAATCCCAACTCAAGGTTCCACAACCTTAAGTTACCTCAATAACAAATATTGAGTTTGAATGAAATATCTATCTCATAGAGTGAATAAGAATCACTGAAGCATAGAATTACAAGTATAATGTAAAACAGAGTAATGAGCTTGATAATGCGTTTGTGTGTGTTCTTGTGCTATTTCGCTGTTTGGATGTTCCCATATATATATATATATATAGGTGTGTTGGTAATGACCGTTAGAACATTTTCTTCTTGTTCGTTAGAGTGTACACAGCCACTGTTGACTTTTCTAGTATTTGAAAAATATCCGTTTGCGGTAGGTGGCGGTAAGTGACATTTGAACGTTGCTTTTGACTTTCCTTATTTAGTAAGATCTCTTCATTGTTTATCTATGGATATGCTAAGAATACTAATACAATGAAAGGTTAATCATATAGGAAATAAATCAATGAATGTGGGAATGAATTCTCAAAATCTGAACTTGCATACTCGAGTAGTTACTCGAGTATTTATTAAAGTCTATTCGAGTACATACTCGAGTATCATCGGGAAGACTTTGATAAACTGCAAGTCAATAAGCAAACATAACATTACTCGAATAGTGCATGAAGTAAACAAAATTCAAACCTTTGGAAATACCTGTTTACTTGGGTACTTACTCGAGTGTGGCTCCCTTTTCTTCATAGGTTACTCGAGTAGCAACTTGAGTAAACCTTCAAAAGAACTTTAGATTACTCGATACTTCACTCCAGTAATGTTGGCAGGATCTCAATGCCGAGAGCACTTCAAGTTTGATTACCTTGTTACTCGAGTGACATAAATTTTTATGCATAGCTTACTCGGGTAATGACTTGAAGTTTTTCTTCTAAGTAATTCTGCATACTCGAGTTGTAACTGGAAGTGAAGGGTGAGAAAATCATTTCATGTTATTCGAGTAATACCTTCAGGTTTTGCTTACCACAGTGAGTTACTCGAGTAGCTCCTCGAGTAACGTTGGCAGGGTTGAAAATGCCGAGAGCAACACATTTCTTGAAATAGAGTAACTCGAGTACTTATTCGAGTATCATTGGCAGCGTTAAAAATGCCGAGAGTAACTGGAAGTATTTAACATGGTTACTCGAGTAGCAACTCGAGTAACGTTGGCAGGCCCAGAGCAACTGCCAGTGAGTTACCTGGTTACTCGAGTAATATTGGCAGGTCGAGAGCAACTGCCAGTGAGTTACCTGGTTACTCGAGTAACTACTCGAGTAACATTGACAGGCTGAGAGCAACTTGGAGTCATTTACCTTATTACTCGAGTACTTACTCGAGTATCGTTAGCAGGTTACTTGAAGGTTGACCTTGTTACTTCAAGTTTCTGTCTCATTACTCGAGTAGCTCTTTAGAAAATTTGCCACAATGAAGTTTCTCAGCTTTTTCTCTTGGCCTTTCTTCATTACTTCAATGCTTACTTCAAGTGATGATTTTCCCTGTTTTTACTTTGTTCAAACTTATTTGTTTATCAAATCTTTTTCATGCCATTCTTTGTTATCATCAAAACATGAGATCTAACATTCTCCCCCTTTTTGATGATGACAAAACTTGGTGATTTTGAACAAGAATTTTGAAACTAAGTTCTCAAATAAACACTTCTTGAACTCTCAATGATAAATTTTGAAAAACTTTGTTAAGTATAAATTCAAAATGTTTTTGAAGTCATAACATACACCTTGCATACATAACAAACTCATTAGTCCCACAATGTATTATAATTTAAAAGTTAAAATGGACTTGAAATAAATTCATGACTTAAATAAACTTGCATTAAACTTAAAATTACATTACAAGATGAAAAGTTATAGATTGAAAAGCTCCCTAAATCCCATATACATCCAAAATACCCAAAATGACTCAGAAACTTCCACAAAATCACTCTCAAGTTCTTCTCCCCCATTTTGTCTTCATCATTCAAGAGGAGGATTGGAAGGCTTGACCATAGAGATAGGCTTCACTGGAAGAACCAAAGAACCATCTGAACTAGAAGAATCAAAAGAACTAGAAGATTCTAGTTCAGGAAGATTCAGTGGAGGGATATGGATGTCTCCTCTTGGAGGAATAGGAGAAGGCTGGTAGACAATCATAGTGGTAGTCTCAACCTCTAGAGTATGATGATAAGAGGATGAAGGAGATATTTCCTCTGTATGGATAGGAGATGGAATAGGTTTAGGAGAGAGTTCAGGCTGAGGTTTGGGTGGTGAATCATCTATGATGATATGGATGGTCTCATTGGTTTCGGGGTTATCCACTGAGCATAGGATATCTTCGGGTCTTGGCTCAGGTGGACTAGAAACTGGAGGGATAGGTGGCTCAACCTTAGTATGATGAAGATCAGAAGGAATGTTCTCTGGAGGTGGTGGAATATGCTCTGGGGATGGTATATGCTATGGAGATGAAGAAGTCTCATGTGCAGAAGATGATGGACCGGCAGAAGGTCCGGGACTCAAAGAATCCAATCGTGCCAGAATCAATTTCAAGGTCTCACCCTGGGCACGTTGCTCAGCTAGCAACTCTTCATGCCTCTTATCCATCTTCTCTACCAACTCAGCCATCTTTCCATTCATGTGAGTTATCAACTCAACATTTGTGTTGGTAGTGTCCACATGGAATCCTCTCAGCATATTTTCCATGAAGTGTTGAAGTGTGGCATTGAGGAAAGAAGGTGATGATGTAGTGGCAGCTGGAGCTGATGACTGAGTGTCATCCATTTTGCTAGTCTCAGTCTCAGTCTTCTTCTTCTTCTTTGACCCAGACTCCAGAGGACCCTTGAGAGGAATGTCAATATTGAGCTTGCCAATTTGATTTCTCCCAACCAGAGTAATCCTCTCAATATGTTCTTTGCTCTCCAGATACCATATCTTATTCTCCTTCAGAATGAGTGAAACAATCTGACGATATGGCATAGGTGTGGTAGCTTTTCCGTTTACTCTGTACCTCTTCATTTCAGAAAAGATATACTCCCCCAAATCTTTCTGTTCCTTCAGGAGTAAGGAAGCAAACCATCTAAAGTCCCTATCAGAGAAGTGGGTGTAATTGTTGGCTTTATTCACAAGGGATCTAGAGTATATATACCATAGAACCCTGTGATGATCACACATATCACTAGGTTTGAAATTTGAACAGAGAATATTTGGTTTGAATCAAGTTTGGAGTAAATGTCATCTGGGGGGTTCTCTATTCCTAACCACAAATTTATCCTATAAGGTGAGATGAGTATCTTTTGGCCTCTAATAGTGGTAGTCATTTCTTCCTCAGCTGAAGTTCTATTTAGTTCATCTAGAATCTCAAGGTTGCAGTAAAAATGGGTGACTACTTTTGTGCAAAAAGGAAGTCTAATAGAAAGCGAAGGCATAAATGGTTCTAAAAAGGGACTAAGATCATGCTTCAATACCTCCTGAAGTACTTTGAGGTCCACATAGTATGTCTTGCATACTTTTCTCCTGGAGAATTGAGTGAGGTACTTCGGGGACTCCTCTAGTTTGTTGACATTAAACCCCTTTGGAGGTTTGGTGATCTCCTCTTCTAGCAGTTCTGATTTCTTTGAAGTCTGCCCCTTCTCAAGTTGATCTAGAATGCCAGCAATTGCCTTAGCCACATTCACATCATATTTGGGCTTTTTAGGGGGTTTTGGTGTGAAAGAGGGAGTTGAGGAATCAGAAGGTGGAGGAGAGGGAGACTTGGCACTTTTGCCTCTCCCAGTAGAGGTGTTCTTCTTGGATTGAGCCCTTGTAACTGCTGGTTCTTTGATAACAACACCTTTCGGTTTCGGTTGAGGTTGTGGTTTGGGTTGCACTTTGGCTTTGGATCTAGGAGTGAGTTTTCTTCTCTTTCTGGGAGGAGAAGAAAGAGGATCCGTGAGTTGAGGAGATCCAGAAGAGTCTGTAGGAGTGAGGTTTTTGATTCTAACCATTTTGAATCAAAGAAGGTTGAAAACTCAGAAAAACAGAGTGAAAAACTCGAGATAGTGTAGGAAAGATATTGTGAAAAGTTTTACAGAGAGGACTGAGTGATTTACTCGAAGAGATTTTGTGGAAATGGCCGAGTTTGCGACAGATAAAGACCTAGAACCTGACGTTACTCGAGGCCTTACTCGAGTAAATTGCATGTTTACTCGAGTCCCTACTCGAGTGATCATACAGAAAATTTCTAAAATAATTCATTTAAATTGTGTACCTAGCATGAATAATATTGTAATTATCCATGTATATTCCCTCGATCATTTTGTAACCAATTTAGAGCAGATTTGAGTCGTTTTTCATCAAATTGGTGATCTGGACTTGCAGTTACTCGAGTCCTTACTCGAGTAAGCTTCAAGTTTACTCGAGGCTCGCCTCGGGTAACCTTTCATTTTTAGTTTGGACTGTTCAGTTCTCACCAATGAACCGTTTGATTCAAATTCCAAGAAACTTGATACGTTACTTCCAGTTTTGGAAGTCCATTACTCGAGTAGTTACTTGAGTAAAGTGCTCTTTTATTTCAAGTTGTTCCTCGGGTAATGCTTCACTGTCAGTCATTACTTGAAGTTGGTACTCCAGTAAAGGTGTCCTCTGATAACCTCTGTTTTTATTTCTCAAAACAGAGTTTCAATCTTCCTGCAAAACAAGTTTCTACATACTCCGATGCTTAAATTAGTAATCATCAAAACATTATCAAATGACTTCATCTAATATTATGAGAAACTGAAATAACTTACAGTTCATTGGGATTTATCATTCCCAATTCTCTTCTAATGTATAGAAATTGATCTTTTGTAAGGGGTTTAGTGAAGATATCAGCTAGTTGAAGATGAGTAGGAATGAATATTACTTTCACATCTTTCTTTTGGACATGATCTCTGATGAAGTGATGTCTAACATCGATATGCTTGGTTCTAGAATGTTGAACTGGATTCTTTGCCAAGCTTATCGTACTGGTATTGTCACAATATATTGGTATTTCTTTGAGATAAATACCAAGATCTTGTAGTTGTTGTTTTAACCATATCACTTGTGCACAACAACTTGAGACTGCAACATATTCGGCTTCCGTTGACGAAAGAGACACTGTATTTTGTTTCTTGCTGAACCATGATACAAGAGATCCTCCAAGAAATTGTCCTTATCCGCTGGTACTCTTTATGCCTGTCTTGTATCCTCCATGATCAGAATTTGAATATGTAACTAGATATTCACTTCTTCCTTTGGGATACCACAGACCCAATTCTGGTGTGTCAGCAAGGTATCTAAAGATTCGTTTGATAGTTTCAGCATGTGATTCCTTTGGTGCTTATTGATATCTTGCACATATACCAATACTAAATTGGATGTCCGGTCTGTTTTCCGTGAGATAGAGTAATGATCCAATCATTCCTCTATATTTTGTGATGTTGTAGTCTTTCCCTTTGACATTAGCATCAAGCAACGTAGTTGAGCTCATAGGTGTGTCCGTTCCATTTGCTTCATTCATTCCATACTTCTTCAATAACTCTTTTAAATACTTTGTTTAAGAGATGAAGATTCCATTCTTTCTTTGTTTGATTTTCAAACTGAGAAAGAAATTTAGTTCTCCCATCATTGACATCTCATACTCTCCTTGCATTATCTTAGAAAATTCCTTACACAGAGATTCATTAGTAGTACCGAAAACAATATCATCAACATATATTTGAACAATTAAAATATCATCACGTTTTCGTTTTATGAAAAGTGTTGTATCAAATTTTTCCCGTACAAAACCTTGATCAATAAGAAATTTACTGAGCCTTTCATACCATGCTCTAGGAGCTTGTTTTAAACCATATAAAGCCTTTTTGAGTTTGAAAAAATGGTCATGTTTAGTTACATCTCCAAAACCTGGAGGTTGCTCTACGTATACTTCTTCCATAATGTAGCCATTTAGAAATGCACTCTTTACATCCATTTGATAGAGTTTGAATCCTTTGATGCACGCAAAAGCTAAAAGTACGCGTATAGCTTCCAATCTAGCCACTGGAGCATACATTTCCTCATAATCAATCCCTTCTTCCTGATTATAGCCTTTGGCCACCAATCTTGCCTTATTTCTGACAATAATTGCGGATTCATCGAGTTTGTTCTTGAATACCCATTTAGTACCAATGATCAGATGATCCTTGGGTCGGGGTACCAAGTCCCAAACTTGATTTCTTTCAAATTGATTTAATTCTTCTTGCATTGCTATAACCCAATCATTGTCTGATAGGGCTTCATCAATGTTAGAAGGTTCAATCTCAGAAATAAATGCAGAAAAACTTACTTCATTGAAAATTCTATTTCTAGTTTTGATCCCTTCATTCACATCTCCTATGACTTGATCTAAGGGATGACTTTTATTGTATTTCCATGCTCTAGGTTGACCTAGGGATTGCTCTTCTTCCTTAGTTTCATCAACCTCTGGAATAAGAGATTTAGAAATAGATTGACCATTTTCTTGATTTAAACCAACTTCCTGTTCTTCATCAATGGTTTTGTCAGAGGATTCAAATTCATCAAATACAATATGAATTGATTCTTCAATAATACATGTTCTTTTATTGAAAACTCTATATGCTTTACTTCGGTTAGAATACCCTAGGAAAATCCCTTCATTAGTTTTAGAATCAAATTTTCCTAAGTTATCTTAACCATTATTATGAATGAAACACTTACAACCGAAGATGTGTAAATGAGCAATGTTTGGCTTCATTCATTTGTATAGCTCATATGGTGTCTTTCCAAGTTTTGTTCTAATATAGGCTCTATTTGAAATATAGCATGCTGTACTCATAGCATCAGCCCAGAACACTTGAGACGCGTTCTTTCCATTTAACATTGCTCTAGCCATTTCAGTGAGCACTCTATTCTTACGTTCCACGACTTCATTTTGTTGAGGTGTCCTGAGCAGAGAAATTATGATCAATACCATTAGTATCACAATATTCTTCAAAGGCTTGATTTTCAAATTCTCCACCATGATCGGTCCTAATACCTGCAATGGACATACCTTTCTCATTTTGCACTTTCTTGGCAAAAACAATAAATTCTTCAAAGGTTTCATCCTTTGACGATAGAAAAATAACCCATATAAATCTGGAAAAATCATCAACAATGACCAATGAATATAAGTTGCCACCAAGACTCTTTATTCTTATTGGGCCAACTAAATCCATATGCAATAATTGTAGTGGTCTATTTGTTGAAATCTCATTTTTCAATTTGAAAGATGATTTAGTTTGTTTACCCTTTTGACATGCGTCACAAATCAAGTCATTTTTTAAATTTACTTTGGGTAATCCAAGAACTAAATCCTTTTTGAGTAGTTTGCCTAATTGATGCATATTGACAAGAGCCAATCTCTTATGACATAGCCAACTTTCATCAGCATTACTCAGAAAATAATTTTCAGATTCATTTCTACTAATATCTAGAGTATAGCTGTTACCTTCCCTTTTTGCTCTGAGTTTAGCCTTGATATTCTTCTTATCAAGTAGTAAGTCTTTCTTGTTAACAATCAGACATTCCTCTGAATCAAATATTATCCAGTTGTCTTTATCTGCACTTTGACTTACACTCAGCAAATTGTGACACAAGCCTTCAACATAATATACATCTTTGACTTGTATTCCTTTGTCATTTTTGATTTCACCAATTCATGCTATCTTTCTAGATTGATTTCCTTCAAATTTTACCTTTCCACCTTCCTTAGGTTGTAATGTGGTAAAACTTTCGAAATCTCCGGTCATATGTCTAGAGCATCCACTGTCTATGTACCATTTGTTGTTTTTGGATGCTTTAAGACATATCTGCAATCAAATGACTAAGTCTTAGGTACCCACATCTTTTTGGTCCTTTTGGGTTAGTATAAATAATTTTCTGAACGTATGAGCCTTTAGGTACAAATTGGTAGGTTCCTATGTTTCCTTTCTTCTTATGAATGCATGAAGAGGTATAATGACATTTTCTATTACAGTAATTACAAAATGCAAAACGATTTGATGTATGCACAGAATGCTGGAAATAATTTAAATATGACTTACCTCCTGCTTTCTTTCTACCTTTCCTTTTATTTGATTTTGGATCATATCCAATTCCAGATCGGTCATTTACAAATCGTTGAGCTTTTAAAATAACATTTAGCATCTCACTTCCTTGTGTAAATTTTTCAAGAGTTTTTGTAAGATCAATGTTATTCTTTTTCAAAGAAGAGCAATTTTCACAATTCTTTTCTGAACTTTCTTTAAGTTCAATTTCAAGTGCTTTGTTTTTCTTTTTTAAAACAATTAATTCTTTAACTACTTTGATGAATTCAGAATGTAAAGCATTATATTCAGAGAGTAATTCATCATAGGTAGGATCAGAATCATTTACCTCTTCTTCTATTTCTTCTTGAGCAACAAGACATATATTGGCTACTTCTTCCTCATCACTTTCTTCGTCAGATGAGCTATCACCCCATATAGCAGATACGAAGGCCTTCGTTTTGTTGAAGAATTTGCCTTTTCCCTTTTCTTTGCTCTTTTGGTTCAACTCTAGATATTCTGATTTGATATGTCCTGGTTTTCCACATTCGTAGCAAATGATATGATCTTTGCTGCTAGGTCCTCCTTTCTGAAAGTGTTTGAATCCTTGACTTTTCTTGTAAAACTTTCTAAATCATTTTATGATTAAGCCCATTTCATCATCGTCAAATTCCTCATCCTCATCTTGATTATCTTCTTTTGCTTTTAGTGCTAGACATTTCTTTTTCTTGTCACCAATGTCATCTAGTTCCCGTTTGAACTTTAGTTTGCTTTCATATTCAGAAAGACTTCCAAATAGAGAAGCAACTGATCTCATTGATTCTCCTTTTGCTTCTTCTATCGCAGTGACTTTGGCCTCCCACTCTTTAGAAAGAACATTCAAAATCTTTCGTACTTGGGTATTCTGATCATAAACTTTCCCAAGTGCTGCAAGTTGATTAACAAGATGAGTATATCTAAGTTTAAATTCAGATATTAATTCACCTGATTTCATTAGAAGTAGATCGAATTCAGTGACCAAGGTGTTGATCCGATTCTCCTTTATTCCCGAAGTTCCTTCATGAGCTATTTCCAGAGCTTCCCATATTTCCTTTGCTATTGGAAGTGTGCAAATTCTGAAATATTCACTTTCACTCAAGGCACTTTGTAACATCAGAATTGCCTTGCTGTTGAGAGTGCTAAGTTTCTTGTCATTCTCATCATATTCCGTTGGCGTCTTTGGAATTTTCTGAGAATCTACAATCTTTGTAGGTTGATAGTTTCCACTCTCAATTACATCCCATAGCCCATATTCAATAGCCATCACGAATACTCTGAACTTTGCTTTCCAGAAGGAAAAGTGTTCACCACTGAAACCTGGAGGTCTCGTGATGGATGCTCCGTCGGGAAGAATTCCTTCACCCATGCTTGCCATTGGATCCTTCTTAGGTTGTTATACCTTAACAAGAAGACCTACGCTCTGATATTAAATGTTAGAGCAAGCGTTTCACCCAAGAGAGGGGTGAATTGGGTGATACTAAAATTTCATTGCAAATATAAAAACTTGACGGTGAATATAAAGCAATAAAGAGTAAGGAGAAATATCATCGAAGTGTATACCGAGAGTTATACTGGTTCTGTCACAACCACTTTGACCTACCTCCAGTCCTCAGAGCTTCTCTGAGAGTTTCACTATAACTTCCAAGATTCAGTGGGTTCTTGGCACCTCAGTACAAGCAAGTTCCTTCGCCTGGACACTCACTCCCCCTTACAGGTTGTAATCCAATCCCAACTTAAAGTTCCACAACCTTAAGTTATCTCAATAACAAATATTGAGTTTGAATAAAATATCTCTCTCACAGAGTGAATAAGAATCACTGAAGCATAGAATTACAAGTATAATGTAAAACAGAGTAATGAGCTTGATAATGCGTTTGTGTGTGTTCTTGTGCTATTTCTCTGTTAAGATGTTCCCATATATATATATATATATGTGTGTGTGTGTGTGTGTGTGTGTGATGGTAATGACCGTTGGAACATTTTCTTCTTGTCCGTTAAAGTGTATGCAGCCACTGTTGACTTTTCCAGTATTTGAAAAATATCCGTTTGCGGTAGGTGGCGGTAGGTGACATTTGAACGTTGCTTTTGACTTTCCTTATTTGGTAACATCTCTTCATTGTTTATCTATGGATATGCTAAGAATACTAATACAATGAAAGGTTAATCATATAGGAAACAAATCAATGAATGTTGGAATGAATTCTCAAAATTTGAACTTGCATACTCGAGTAGTTACTCGAATATTCATTAAAGTCTACTCGAGTACATACTCGAGTATCATCAGGAAGACTTTGATAAACTGCAAGTCAATAAGCAAACATAACATTACTCGGATAGTGCATGAAGTAAACAAAATTCAAACCTTTGGAATTACCTCTTTACTCGGGTACTTACTCGAGTGTGGCTCCCTTTTCTTCATAGGTTACTCGAGTAGCAACTCGAGTAAACCTTCAAATGAACTTTAGATTACTCGATGCTTTACTCCAGTAATGTTGGCAGGATCTCAATGCCGAGAGCACTTCAAGTTTGATTACCTTGTTACTCGAGTCCTCACTCGAGTAAACATAAATTTTTATGCATAGCTTACTCAGGTAATGACTTGAAGTTTTTCTTCTAAGTAATTCTGCATACTCGAGTTGTAACTGGAAGTGAAGGGTGAGAAAATCATTTCATGTTATTCGAGTAATACCTTCAGGTTTTGCTTACCACAGTGAGTTACTCGAGTAGCTCTTCGAGTACCGTTGGCAGGGTTGAAAATGCCAAGAGCAACACATTTCTTGAAATAGAGTAACTCGAGTACTTATTCGAGTATCATTGGCAGCGTTAAAAATGCCGAGAGTAATTGGAAGTATTTGACATGGTTACTCGAGTAACGTTGGCAGGCCCAGAGCAACTGCCAGTGAGTTACCTGGTTACTCGAGTAACATTGGCAGGTCGAGAGCAACTGCCAGTGAGTTACCTGGTTACTCGAGTAACATTGACAGGCTGAGAGCAACTTGGAGTCATTTACCTTATTACTCGAGTATCGTTAGCAAGTTACTTGAAGGTTGACCTTGTTACTTCAAGTTTCTGTCTCATTACTCGAGTAGCTCTTTAGAAAATTTGCCAACAATGAAGTTTCTCAGCTTTTTCTCTTGGCATTTCTTCATTACTTCAATGCTTACTTCAAGTGATGATTTTCCCTGTTTTTACTTTGTTCAAACTTATTTGTTTATCAAATATTTTTCATACCATTCTTTATTATCATCAAAACATGAGATCTAACACTTTTAAGGTCCAAAAACTGGGGGACGTCTATGTAGGGGACGTAATATGTTTTAAGAAAAGACGTTCCAAAAAAATGGGACGTCTAAAATGAGACTTTAGACGTCCCAAATTAAGAATTGGGACGTCTAAAGTCAGGACTTTAGACGTCTAAAGTCCTGACTTTAGACGTCCCAATTCTTAATTTAGGACGTCTAAAGGTTTTATTTTTTTTAAAATGATTATTTATATTCTTCATTACCCAATAAATTAAAATTGCAGAAACGGAATTGAAGATGAATTCATAAACCACAAAATGTCCCTTACAAAATGGTAAGGACATCTAGCACTGCAATCTTTTTACTATATATATATATATGTATAATAACAACAACTCATACAACTTAATGTTATATATGTATAACAACAACCAGAAAGTGTCAAAATGTTTGTCACCACACAACTACAAACTAATTGTTGCTCATTTCATCAAAATAAATATACATATGTATTTCCCTCGATTTCCAAGCTCCAAACGTATAAAACAAAAACATTATTAGTATTGCATAACTACTAACAACTAGTTTATGATTCTGGCAAAAAAAAATCAAGGCAAAAACACTCCAATAACTATAATCATGTAAATAAATTGAAAGCATTATAATAATTTCACATTGCAAGTTTAACTTAATTCTTCATATAAATTTATATTTAAAAAAACAAACCTGATGAAAGTAGGGGAGAGGGCAACCAACGGTGTCTATGTGCTTCCAAGGTGGAGAGAAGACGTTGGAGGAGTTGTGTATGCACAGTGGAGAGGAGAGGTACGCCGGAGGCTGAAAGCAATGAAGAAAGTGGGAGGTCTACATCGGAGGGTGGAGGGGGCAAAAAAGGTGGAGGAGGTGTACGTTGGAGGGTGAGAGCAAAGAAGGTACTATAAGAATGGAAGGAAGTGGAGGAAAAGGGAATGAAGAAAAGGAAGAAGATTGAGGGAGACGAAGTGTAATGAAGAAAAGGAAATAATGAAAAAACTTACCTATTGTGTAGAGAAGACGAAGTCACGGGAATGAAAGAAAAAATGGAAGAGAAGTCATAGGGGATGTGAAAGATAAAAAAGCAGGGATGGGTTTCTGACATGGGAATGAAAAAAAGGGAAAAAAAATCTCACGCATGTCAGAATTTCTGACATGACTTTAGGAGTCCCAAAAAAATTTAGGACTCCTAAAATCACTTTAAGAGTCCCAAATTTTTTTGGGACTCCTAAAGTAAGACTTTAGACGTCCCAAATCCCATTTGGGACACCTAAAGTCAATACTTTACGTGTCCCAAATCGTCATACTTTAGGAGTCCCAAAAATTTTGGGGCTCCTAAAGTATGACTTTAGGCATCCCAAAACCATTTAGGACACCTAAAGTAAGTTAAATTTTTTTAATTTACTTTTTTGGCGCCAGTAGAAATCTTTAGGCGTCCCAAATAAAATTTGGGACGTCTAAACTCTACTTTAGGCGTCCCAAATTCAAATTTAGGACGTCTAAAGGTTTTCCTACGTACACATAATTATGAAAATGCCACCGCCTTTCTTTTTAACCACCCAATTTTAAAATCGGGATGTCCATTAGGATGGTTATATCATAATTCTATAGTAGTGTTAGCAACTTCTTCACAATGATTGCAACAATGCTGATAGTTTTTATATACGCTAAACTTGTAAATTGACGTGACATTCAATTAATGTTCGACATCTAATATACAATTGATCGATTTAAAGATTTTTAAATGACAATATAATATGTCGTGAACAAACGAAATCGGTGAGATGTCAAGGCGTCCTTCTATAAGAAAGCAACTAGCATTGTTAACTAAATTGGCCGGGCTTTCATTATTTCAGAAACAAATCTTGATCATGACTCATTAGTTTATCTACACACGCACCAATCTGATCAAAAAAATATTAAAATCAAGGGTTGGGTTTAAACTTCCAGAAGCGGAGGAAGTGATTCACCGCACACTTAAAGTTCAAGGGTTTTTTATTTATATTTTAGCCTAAAATCTAATAAAAATGGTATAATCTTTTAACTATCAATCATTTAAAAAGATAATTTTGTATTAAAAAATTATTTATTAAAAGAAAGCCAAGATGAAAGAGTATAATCCGAGATAAAAGAAAGCCAAGCGTAGAAACCAAATAACCTAAGCCAAAGAATTAAAGTACTAAGCACCTACATGTAATGGAAGAATTAAAGTCCTAAGCAAATACATGTAATGAACAACGTACTTATACAATGAGTCGAAACAATTTAATGAATCACATTGCATGGCAACCTAAGTAAATCATCAAAGCCACCACATAAGCATATGGATTAAGCCAAATAAGCAATTTTTTTTAATACATAGCTAAATAAGCATATTACTTACCATTCTAGTCCTATTTGTAAGTCCAACTTGAAAAAACTTTTTAATCCTTCGACCTTCACTTCTTCCCAACTCACTACTCTTTTGCCTCCACCTTTGCCATCCAACACTATCGCTAGCGGACTAATCCACCATCACCATTGTCTTCTAGAGCCACGAAGGCTTGGGGGAAGGGAGGCTGACTTCGAAGAGGGAGAGAAGGAAAGGGAATCGGAGATAGAGAGCTCACCACCATCATCAGATTTCTTTTCACCACCGTCGCCGGAGATCATTCTCCATCATCACTGTAACCCCCTGACTTAATTAGCATAATTAAGATTCAATAATGGATAATAAAATGGATTAAAGACCGCCGGATAATTTAAAACTCCCTCCTTGTAGTAAGGATTTCACTAAATTTTCAAAACTTCTTTTCTATCCTGGTCTCAAGTTCAAACATCAAATATAATTACCTGGGCAGTCATATCACATTTAAACATATCAGAGTGTGCAACTTAAATCCCGGCAACCCCCAGGTTTGGTCTATGTATAGATCTATAGGGTTTCAGTTCCCAATTAGAGGATTACACTACCATGTATTCAAAAACCATTTACAACCCAAAAATATCATACAGTAATCCTTATCCAAAATGAATAACCAACATAACTCAAATCAAATGTCCCTACAGGGTCCTAACTGCTCCTGGTTGTTCGCTTATCCTTGGAGCCACTTGCCCTGTTTGAAATGTTAGTCAATGGAAAGAATGAAATTCAAGAGAATCCCAGTAGTACAAACCATTTATAACACACGTAATCACATAGCATGTAAGCAAATCATCACCCAACAGCAACAACACAAATCACACTTTACCCTCATCCCCTTTTACAGTCGAAAAGGCATACTGTCCTAACCCGAATCATTGTTAACGACTCAGGGACTGTTGGTATGGCAGTGCATGCAAATAACCTTTCGGCCCACTAATAGCCTTTCTACCCATATAATCATGAATATCACACCCCATCCTCATCCCATTTTACCGCCAGGAAGGCACATCGTCTTAACCCGAACCGTTGTTAGCATACACATATACACAAACATAGCAACATCTGAAACCATCACCAATGAATGATATAACGCACATATAATGAATCACATATGGTATAAAAGAAAGAGTCACTACCTTGTTCTTTTCGGACGTTCTTCGGCATCGAGGGCGACAAATTTCAAATCCTATAAACCAAATTAGGGACAATCGATCAATCTCTTTTCCAAGTTCATAATTCCATAGTACTTTAAGTTGGTATTCATGTAAACTCTTTAGGTGGCCATTTTATGCCTAAACATTTGCTTAAAGGTTTGTGAGAAACTACCCCAAAGATGCCTCTTTGGAAGCAAAAGCACTAATTTCTGGCTGACTCACTCGAGTGAAGATGGCCTCACTCGAGTGATGGGGGACTTAAACTCGAGTGAAGGTGGCTCTTACTCGCGAGTGTTTGACAGAGAGCACCACTAACGACATGAAAGTGCTCACAACACTCGAGCGTAACGGCCTACACTCGAGTGATGACCTCAACTCCACTCGAGTTCCTGAAAGTGAAACACCAAAAGTGTTTACCCGAGAGCACACCCAACTTCGAAGGGAAAGCTCACTCGAGTACTACCTTTGCCACTCGAGTGAGAACATAACACTTGCGAGTGTCAGATCACACTCTTGGAATTTAGCCCGCGAGTGCTTGATCGAGAGCAACCCTTAACATAAACATACACTTGCACTCGAGTAAACTCATGCTCACTCGAGTACGCTTCCCACAAGAAAACCCAAGCAAAATGCAGAAGGAAAAGGGAATTTATGTTGCTGCACTTGAGTGAGACCCTCACTTACTAGAGTGACATTCATCAGAACCCAGAAAAGCAGCAACCGACAGAGTTTTCCAGATTTACCAAAACTTACACCAAAGCTCATTTTCACTCAAAATTCCATAAGGAACTTATTGGTAACCTCAAAACACCCAAATTAACATCAAAATGATACACTCTACATTCCCAACTACATTGCAACCAAAATCACCTAATGCTCAAACTATTTCTTTTCAAATCCAAACCAAAACCATTGACAAGAAGACACAATTTGGCATCTATTCCACCACATTATACTACTCAGTCCATGCATTTCAAAATTAAGCCAAAATCAGGGCAAAATCAAAAAATCTCAAAACCAAACCAATGACTACAATGAATATGCCAAAAGGTATCAAATACTCAACTCTCCAACTTGCCAAGATCAAATCCTTGGTTTCCCCAACTTTCAAATTTCCACAAGTTCTCATCTCAAACTCCACAAATCAAAAATCTAAAAACATAGGAATGAAGCTCTTGACACTAGGAACATGATTAATGAAGTACTCTTAAGCATTAGAAGCCATTTAGCAAGACAAAATCTCACCTTTACACTTTCTCTTTCCACCTTCAATCCACAGAAAATAGAGGCTAAGCAGAGAGAGAATGAGATGAGAATAATGATGACAGATTTTTTCCCTTTTTTCCATGCTTTTTCATCGACTTGAAGGGAGAGAGGGAAGAGAAAATTGAACTTTGAAGTTTGACCTTATCCAATGGTTCACAACTTGCCACATGTCATAATCCCTTTCTTCCTTCCATAAACTCGTATAAACTCATCTACACTAGATTCCACTCCATTGGTCATTCAAGAGTCAATCCTAGCCATTGATCTTGAGTTACCTATGAGTTTCCTCTTCTGTAACTGACCAACTGGTTGGTAAATTTACCATTTTGCCCCTGATTATCACAATTTGCATTAAACCATCATCAAACACATTCACATCACAATTTACATCATATACCATATAGACATTGGATTAACAATAATTACACAACTTGAGTAGTCATTAGCCCTAAGTTACGATTCAAGATATTACAATCACCTCCCTTTTAAGCCGCGAATTTGAGTAGAGAAGGCGGCTACCATTAACATTCTTAAGCTCCATAACTCTATCTCTACCTTCACTTTCCACTACCATCGTTCTCCATCCACTCCGTCATTCTTCTTCATCATTGATGACGATGTTCATCTTCTTCTTTATAGCAGACATTGCTTTCATCACCGCACTTACGCCCTCCCTTTATTCATCCATTACCACACTTATTCGTCGGTGAGTATTTTTGCATACTTTTATTCTATTTTGTTATTTTTGAGCAAGGTCTTGGTTTTGCTAATGTTCAATTTCCCTATTTTCTTAGGTGATTCTTATTTTTGCTCATATATTGACTGACACTGAAAGAAAGAAGAAAAGTAAACATTTGAATTAGTATCTTTCTGTGGCCTCTTCAGTGATTTCATTTTTAATCATTCTTTTGTTACATAATACACTTAATAAGAGGTGAGCAAAATACCCGCAACTTGGAGGTTTTTTGCCTGTTTAAGCCTGCCCAAATTGAGCCCATAACGGGCGGGCTCAAATGGGCAAGTGCATGCTTAAACGGTAATGGTGCATGTGCCCGTGCCTGCCCGTATATTTTTTTTATTTTTATATTTATAAAGGGCCTATTTCATTACTTGTTTCCAGAACAATTTTTTTGCTTTTAAAAAAAACAAAAGACCTGTTTGATCATTTATTTTGACCCAACTATTTTAAAAAACAAAAAAACAACAACTTGTTTTTAAAAATAGTAAATAAAAAACAATTTCAAATTGTTTTCTGTGTTTATCTTTTTTGTTTTTTTTTGTTTTCCTTTTTCAGCGTTTCACATCAACGCTCTCAACCTCCGATCGGCTCGCCCTCATCCTCACGCTTGCCTTCCGTCGTGGTTTCTCAGTCTTCACTTTTCGAGCTCTCTGTCTCTCACCTTGGCTCTTTCAGCACCGTCATTCTCAAGTTTGTTTCCCTTTTCTCATTTTTTAGTTGACCTTAGTTACTTGCGATCGGTCCTCCATCTTACTTATGCAATTTTCAGGATTTTCATGCGCGTCTTCTAAGCAGACTTATATCTGTCATGATTACGTGTTCCTCTCATCTTTTCCCTCATTTTCATTGCAGTATCAATATGATCACTGTTTGTTTAAATGCTCTAATTTTTATGCCTCTCCTTTTTCTCGATGTAGCTATATTTACAACGAGCAAACTCCTACCGATAAATTGACTAATAATTATTTCTGCCCTGGTAATTAATTACTTCTGTCAAATAGATTCATGCATGTTAAACAGTAATCATTCCCCCAAAATTTCATTCCACCCCATATGGCTCACTGGGGCTTTTAGCTTGTTGACATCCAATATATGTATGGGTACACAAAAGATTTATCAGTTGAAGTTTTATAGGGAAGAATTTATCTTCACAAATTTATATTAATCCATTAAAACTCTGAGCCACTTCAATTCCCCATAAAACATTCCTAGCAAAGCTTCATCAAGTAGGCTTAATTTTTGACCCTTGATACACAAAGACTCTCCGATTTTAGGATCTCTTCCTAAGAAATTGTCTGATTTTATTACCATTGCCTATGATGGAGAATTATCACATAGGTCCTTTACCAAGAATGCTATCACTTTTTCATCCAAGTCATGTTCTATGTCTAATTTGCAGTGTTTCGATTTTTTTTATATAGATTAGATTTGAGGAGATTCGTCTTTTGGAATCAGAAGTTGGAGACAAAAAGAAATGGATGAAAGAGGGAATGGACTGCAATTTGCTGTTATGGAATGGAAAATTAATTCCTATACTATTGTATTTTACTGACTCTAGGTTCTCTTTTTTTGAATAAAACCTTGACTAATGTCAAGAGCAATGTTATGTGTATTCAAGATTGCTTGCATATCGAGCTCAATCTTTCCTTATGCATAGATTCAACAATATCTTTTTTATTCTTAGTGTTGCTTATAAAGGTCGGTAAGAAAATTGTTGTCACTGCTATTACCCTTTTTAGTAAAATAACTCTTGATATTGCAGGTTATTGATCTTGAACTTCCTATCATAGTTAAACTCTCTGTATACTACTACAAAACAGGGATTTTGTAGCACCTTTTTTATAGCACTTGTTCTACTAAGTGCTACGAGTGTAATGGAGCAAACATATTGTAGCACTTAGTAATTTGAGTGCTACAGTAGACTAATATCTATTGTAGCCCTTATATAAAAGAGTGTTACATAATCCTTTTATAAATAACAATTTGTATACTGTAACGCTTCAATAAATAAGGGCCATAATAGGTTTAATTACTTTTTTTAAGAAAATTGATTATTTTTTAAACCAAGTCATGTATTCTTAAGAGAAATCTTGTGAAATCTTGTGCAAATACGCCAGTATATTTTTAATATTTTATAAATATTTAAAATAAAATTATATGTTGTAGCACTTATTTAAGAAAGAGCTACAATATCTTTTTTTTTTAAAATTTAAAATTAGTTCAATTACTTTTTTTCAGAAAAAAATTATTTTTTAAACGAAGTCATGTAATTTTAATAAAAATCTTGTGTAAATACTCCATTATATTTTAAATATTTAAAATAACATTATCTGGTGTAGCACTTATTTAAGAAAGACCTACAATATCTTTTTTATATTTAAAATTAGTTCAATTACTTTATTTGAGAAAATCAATTATTTTTTAAACGAAGTCATGTATTATTAATAGAAATCATGTGTAAATACTCCAGTATATTTTAAATATTTTTTAAATATTTAAAATAAAATTATCTGGTGTAACACTTATTTAAGAAATATCTACAATATCTGTTTTTATGTTTAAAATTAGTTCAATTAATTTTTTTGAGAAAATCAATTATATTTTTAATATTTTTCAAATATTTAAAATAAAATTATATGTTGTAGCACTTATTTAAGAAAGAGCTACAATATCTTTTTTTTTTTTTAAATTTAAAATCAGTTCATTATCTTTTTTTTAAAATTTAAAATTAGCTCAATTAATTTTTTTAAGAAAATCAATTATTTTTTAAATAAAGTCATATATTTTTAAGAGAAATCTTGTGCAAATATGTCAGTATATTTTTAATATTTTTTTAGATATTTAAAATAAAATAATCTGTTGTAGCACTTATTTAAGAAAGATGTACAATATCTTTTTTTTATATTTAAAATTATTTCAATTACTTTTTTTAAGAAAATCAATTATTTCTTAAACGAAGTCATGTATTTTTAATAGAAATCTTGTGTAAATACTCCATTATATTTTAAATATTTAAAATAAAATTATCTGGTGTAGCACTTATTTAAGAAAGACCTATAATATTTTTTTTTATATTTAAAATTAGTTCAATTACTTTTTTTGAGAAAATCAATTATTTTTTAAACGAAGTCATGTATTTTTAATAGAAATTTTGTTTAAATACTCCAGTATATTTTAAATATTTAAAATAAAATTATCTGGTGTAACACTTATTTAAGAAATACCTACAATATCTTTTTTTATATTTAAAATTAGTTCAATTACTTTTTAAACGAAGTCATGTAGTTTTAAGAGAAATCTTGTGCAAATATGCCAGTATATTTTTAATATGTTTCAAATATTTAAAATAAAATTATATGTTGTAGCACTTATTTAAGAAAGAGCTACAATGTCTTTTTTTTTTAAATTTAAAATTAGTTCAATTACTTTTTTTTAGAAAAGAAATTATTTTTTTAAAAAATCATATATTTTAAAGAGAAATCTTGTGTAAACCCTAATGTTACCCCCACTAACCCCACCATTAGCCCCACTTGCTCAAACGGCTGAAACATTCCCTCTTCTTGGTACAAACTCTGTTCTTTTTTCTTGACACTAGCAACACAAAATCCCTTTTTCACATTTATTTTCTACTTCGTGCACCTCAACATCATTCGTGGTCTCGAAGCTCTATGCCGCCATCACAATTTGTGCATTTGTCGAAGTTTTGCATCTGATGAGGTTAGCTATTTTTCACATCCTATCCTTTTGTTTAAGATAGATGACATACAATCTCTTTCTTTTAAATATCATTAGATCTTTATGAAGGAAGATGCATTTTAGTTGCTTCAAAATTTTGCCCAATCCCAACAAAATATTTCTGAGATATTTGCCTTCGAATTTCGTAATAAAGACACAATGGATGATTTTTTTTTCTCCTCCCATTCAGCAATTTTTTCCCATCTTTCAGATTCTTTCATGAATGTCTTTATATAATATAATTTAATTAAAGCTTCCAAGAAACTTTCAAAACCGTTCCATAACCTAAATCAGTTGAGTAACAGTTTTCTTCAAATGCCAATAATTGGCACAGATGCTTGAAGTGTCCAAGAATGAATGGTTTTCCTCCTGCTACACAGAATAATAATGTTTGATGCTGCTTGGGGATTATCATTTGGGAAATTTTTGGAACTCAGTTTCTTGAACCATGCTGCAGCAAGCCGGGTGGCAGGCTGCGGCCACTCTTTACATAGAGATTGTCTTCGTTTTTATGGGTGATCATTTTTCTTCCTCGTATATAAATAAATAAGCAAGCCTCTAGTTAAATAAACCGTTTGGTTATCGTTAGTTTGACTCAGTTATGCAATAGATCCACTTCTTGAAAAGCCTCACAGTTTTTTGTGTCTTTATGAAAATGAGTTTCATTGTGCCCATTCATGAAACTAGAATTGGTTTAGATTTTATTTGTATTTGCGGGATTCATTAGTTCACTATGTTCATATTTCTCTTTCAGGTTGGGACAATGTTTTCTTGTTTTTGTTCCAGACAATGTATTCTATTTGTTTCTTTGTATATTGTTTTTTAAATTAATTGAGTTATAATAGTTAATACTTATTTTTATGATATGTTTTGTCAATTATTATGCAGTATTATGCTGACACATGTTGTCCAAAATATACCGACAACCAAGTGGATGCAGTCATTGAAGAGTGGTGTAAGCATGTGTTCGAAGTTACTAATTAAGTACATTGTTTATTACCCTAGTGTAATCATGGTTTTCAGATGTTTATTTTGGAACTACTTGAATAGGAGTAGATTGACTTCATTAACATGTATTGATATACATATGGTATTCATATTGAAAGTTACTTATATTGCACTTTTGGTATTGATTGTTTGAGACAAGTTTATTAGATATGGTGAATGAAGAAATATGTATATAAAAAAACTATCTATTTAATATTTTAAATAATAAAAAAAATAATATCTTTTGTAGTGCTTTTTTGGGAAAGTGTTACAAAAGGTGAATAATTTTTTTAAAAAATTATGGGGAAATGATTATCTATTGTAACACTACTCCAACAAAGTGCTACAAAAAATTAATATTTTCTTTTTTAAAAAATTATCTATTGTAGCACTATTTTGAAAAAGTGCTACAAAAGAGTATATCTATTGTAACACTTTTTAAGCACTACAAAAATCTATTGTAGCTCAGGTTTTTGTAGCGCTTAGAAAGGGCTACAAAAATATAAAAATAAGTGCTACTGAAGGGTGACACTACCCAAGGTGATGTCATTTTGTTCATATATACTAATTCCTATTTATCTAATTTCTATTGTAGAGGCTGTAAAAGCTAGCTATAACATTAGCAGATAGATGAACAAATCATTTGCTTAGCAAAATCACATATGATTCTCATTTGATTATCACTTATCATTAACAGAAAGAAAAAGCTATTATTTGTGATGTCCAATATAATGGTGTATTATTTTTCCTTAAATTTCCTTCTGAGACTAAATAAAATCATAAGTCTACATTGTTAAGTTGCAATATGATATCTAAAGGACCCAAATAAATAAAAGATCCAAATGAATGAAAGCATATTTTTTTGTCTTTTATTTTTAAAACTTGTTTTAATAAACAATTATATAAGTTTTTTTTAAACTTGTTTTAAAAAAAATCATTCAAACAAGTTTTTTTGTTTTTAAAACCGGTTTTCAAAATCAATCCTCTAAACAAGTGTTTTTGTTTTTTGTTTTCAAAAATTGTTTTTGAGAATGAAAAAATAGAGAATAGAATAATAAAAGCCCAAAGTTTCCCAAAGTTTGGATTAACTTTTGAGAATAGCTTTTACAATTTACGAGATAAATATGTGAAAATGATTTTATCTCAAATTACGTAAACCTAAATTTTAAACCTAGGTTTGAGATCTTCCTATACACTCACTTAATTCTCCCTGCTCAAACCAATTATAGGCTTGGGTCTGGTGGTGGAAGTATTATTTAATAATCTCCTGGTTGACGCTTTGAATCTCCCTGAGCCACTCCAAGTGAAAAAAAAAAAAAAAACTCGCTGGGCCACCCTGTATCCTTTTTTCGTTTTCGAAGTTTTATATAACATTTTTTGAAAAAAAAAAAAACAGTTTTATATAACATTTTTAAATTTCAAATCCCACAAATTGCAAAATAACCTAATCCTAACCCAACCCATTCCCGTGTTCTCCTTCACTACGCTCTGCACATCGCCGTTTCCTTTCTTCAAGCTTCAGCGACTGTTTTCTTCTTCGTTTTTTTCTCTCACTTGCACGCCTTCTCTTCGTCCTCTAGTCCTCCTTCTCCTCTCTCTTCCCTCTCACATCGCCATAGCCCGTAGTCACCTCCGCCGCCACAGCCACAACGACCAGTCGACTATCGCCTTCTTCCTCGTCGTCGTCTTCTTCTCCTCACCATCTCATCTCAGATCTGTTTCCTCCATCGTCTAGCATAAGGAATCCCAGATCATGCCGTTGGATTACTCAGATTTTACTGTCGAGCGTAATGGTTTTTCTCTTCATTTTCTGATTCCTCTTTTTCATTGGTGGTGAAGGCAACCGGTGTGGTGCTCTGGATTTTTTTTTTTTTATGGCCATCTTATAAACGGGCTCCCGAAACGCGTTTGAAACCCGCCCATGTATGTGGTACCGTTTATCATGGGTTAAACGGGTTATGTAATGGGTCTGGGCTAACCCCTACCCGTGTAAAATAAACGGGCGGACACGGGGCGGCCCCGCCATCCCGTTGCTCAGCCACTTAATAGCGGTACAAAAGTTCCTTCCATGGCTTTGTTCAGCGGCATAATATGAGAGAAAGCTACATCTCTAGCTTAGTATATTATCATAAGGTACTATCTTTTTGTCTAGTCGCAGTTGTTGTTTCATTTATCAAAATGATTGTTTTTTTGGCTATATATGACACTTTGATTTGTGTCATCACGCGTTACTGATATTTATTCCTCTCCGTACTGAAAAAAATTCATGTGAACATTATAATCCATATATTATTCATATGAAGATTGAAGAAGTTGAAATATGGGATTCTCTACGTGTTCCATTTATAGATAAAGCTGAACGTGACCAAATAACACAACAACTGGTAAGTCTAACATAATTATGATATTTGTATAATTAATATTAATATATAGACTAATCTTTTAATTCTTTAGAATTAATATTTTCTGTGTAGTTGCTTGCCATGTGTAGACTCTTTGGTGATGATATGTTCACAAAATTATGTTGGAGAATGGCCAGCAATATTCCATCACACCCATTCCTAATGGTTGAGTTTACATTTTTTTTTCTTTATTAAATTATCAGCTAAAACATGTATACATCGTAACCATATCGTATTTCTTCAACATGTAGATATGATTGTGGTATATTTGTTATGAATCATATGCAACAATCGGATAATTATATGAGGAAAAAACCTTTATTTGAGGTATGTTCACTTGCAGACTTTTTACTTTTTAAATGCTCTTTTCTTTATACACACACGCACATGCATGGATGTGCAGACACTATTATGCCCCGTTTGGTACTATGGAAGAGTTTTTATGGAATTAGAGTGGAGGTAGAAGTGGCAATGGAAGTGGAAGTAGCGGTGGAAGTGAATTTTAGAGTGTGTTTTATATGCCCATGGAGGTGGAGTAGTATTTATAATTTTTATGTGTATTTATAATGTAAAAGTACTAATATACCCCTGCTGTGGGAAAAAAAAGGTCCCTTCCCTCTCCAGTCTCATCGTCTTCTTCAACCTCCATCTCTAGAAATTGAACTTCCCCCATGAAATCAAAATCAAATCCAAAAATCAACCTCAACCCAAAAATTGAACTCAAATCCATAAACCAAACTCAAAACCAACTTAAATTGTTTAGGACAAATCCAAAACATCAAACCCTAAGCCTAACCCAACCCCACACACTTTCGACTGCCCACAATCATTGGCCAAATAATTCATTGAAATCTAGAACCAACATAATCAAACACATTTTAATTAGAACTTTTAACTATCCATAAATAATCATCTTCATCCTCCCATCTCTAGAAATCTGAAACAAATATGAAAATCGAAATTAAAGAAGAAGATGGAGGATCCATGGAAGTCAAGAACTAGTTGGTTGAAGATCTGGAGGTAAACCAAAACAAAAGTTGAAGGAGAGCATGGACAAGACTTGATAATGGTGTTTACGGTATGGTTATTTTGAAGTTTCCATGCTATCCATTAATGGTGGTCAGATGCAGCTTGGATGGCAGTGGCTTATATGTGAGAAAGGACAAAGAAGAAGGATACCGTGGGTTTGATGGCGGTGTAGCTTCGTTCATGGTGAGGTCAATGGTGGTAGCGGAGGTCGAGGAAGAGAGGAGATGATGGATGAAGAAGGGGACGACGGCAATGAGAGAGAAATAAGGGATTGGGTTGAAAAATGAGGATATAATTGTCAATATATTAAATTATAATGGGTATAATGGTCATAAAAATTGTGGTTCCATGGAACTGGATCATTTCCATGAGGGTGGGTAAGGAACCGAGTTCCATGATTTTTGATGGAACTGGGTTCCACATTGAACCAGGCTCCCCCATACCAAACAAGCCCATTTTAGACTTCCAACCCCAATTCCACTTCTCATGCTTCAGTTCCATGGTACCAAACGGGCCCATAGTCATATGACTAATATAGACAAAATCTAATTTGACAGCGATGAAGAAAGATTGAACTTGGTATTAAAAGCTTCTCAAGAGTGACTTGAATCTAGAAAAAGAAACATTATATAATAAAGCAATAAGACGGCACTAAACTCAAGTCAAAAGTGAAGCAGATTTTGATTTATGTGGAATTAAAAGAAAGCTGATTGATACATGCAAAACAATATTTCAAGATGTTGGAGAAGGGGCATATATGGATGTGTTTGCAGGCTTTAAAGGTTTTACATTTACTATGTTACTTTATGCATATATGGATTCCAATAATAGAGTAGAGAAATAACGTTGGTTTGAAAACAGGTATGTTTTAACTTAAACTATTTACAGCCTTTTTTGTAGTCATTTCTACAAAAATTTAATTTATATATTGTTTTAGCATCCATAAAGTAAGTAATTGCGCTCTTTCATCACTTATTTTGTTTTCAGGATATCGGAAAAACGGATATCAAAATGTATTTAATATATTGAATTTATTTAGATTTTATTCTTCTCACTGATTGCATTTGAAATAAATAATTTTTATTGTGAGCCCATTTCTTATTGTTAAAATGTAATAAATGTTATATGTTGCTGACAAATGGTTTGGTGAAATAGATGTTCAAATACATACGTAAAAAATATGGAAACGGATAATGAAAAATGATGTGTCAACAATAGGGATACGAGGAATGGAAGGGGTAGGAAAAACAACTTGCAACTCATGTACATAACAAGCTTTTGTAAGAAGCAGGTGATCAGTTTGACTATATTATTTGGGTTACCATGTCACAATCTCATAATAGTATTTATAAGATGCAAAAGGCCATTGCAACATTAATCAATTTAGACATATATGATGAGTGTGATGTCAAAAGAATATCTGAAAAATTATTGCAGATATGAAAACACAAATAGATGTGTCCTTATCTTAGATAATGTTTGGGATCCTATCTTTTTAGAAGAGGTTGATTATCTTGTTTCAAATAATGAGATTAAATTGTTTTTGATGACTCATTCTTGAGAAGTGTGTCAAAGTATGATTGTAAGGAGAACACAGTGGTAAAACCTCTATATGAAAAAAATGGTTGGCATATGTTTAAAAAGACTTTTGGAATACATCAAATACAATCGAGTGAATTGAAACTTATAGTAAAGGCTGTGGCAAAACAATATGGAGGTTCATTCCTTGCTATGGTTACAGTAGTGAAAAACATGAAGGTAAAAAGCACGAGAGAATGAAATCATTTGTTGGAATTCTTTAATTTCAAAATTTGGACAACTCTCAACATCATATGCATGAGAGGGTATTTTCAGTATCGAAATCTAGCAATGTTCATTTAAATAATAAATTGCAAAGTTTTTTTTTCGTACTATGCATCAAGTGCCAAGGAATGTGCCTATGATAGTTATGTTGATGCTTTGATCAGAAAATTATTCTACGAGGGATGGACATGAGACAAAGAGCTTGGAAATTTAATAAAATTGTGCATTCTCCATCACTCATTTCTTTCTGACAAGAAGTTGTTATTTAGTTTGTGCTTTGTTGTATTGCATCACTAAGATCTTTGACTCAGTTGCCCATCCTCCATAAAAATATTTCCTCATCAAAGGCTTAACATCAGTGATAACTTCCTTGTCTCTTATGTTATAGTATAACAACAATCTTTGCAACTTATTATTTAAGCAAGCATAACTTTCCATTATGTGCTCCTATTCTTTCATGTGTCTTTTTCTGCTCATACTCCTTGCTATTGCAGCAATAGCGAGAGGTAAAGCCTCACATTGTTTTGCCATGACCCTTGCTATAGGCTCTATCCCACTTGATTGTATTTGATGGATTCCAAGAGTGTTTTCAAACCTATCCCAAGCATATACATCATCTTGAGGTTTTTTATTTATTGCGTACTTTATACAATTCATACCTTGATATACCTTCCAAGAATGGGTTGTTAAAATCAATTTAATCCCATCATTTGAAACAGGAAATCCAACCTCTTCTAAAATGATTAGATCTCAAACATCACCTAAAATTATAACATATCTATTTATGTGCTTGAATGCCAATAATAGTTTTCCGGATATTCTTTTGACATCACACTCATATGGAATGTCTAAATTAATTGCTCTTGCGATGACCTTTTGTACCTGGTAAATGCTGTTACTGCTTTGTCACACACACATCCAAATAATATGGTTAAAGTGATGGTTAAAGTCATCACTACCTTGCTCCAAAAACTTGTTATTCAAATGAGTTGTTAAATCTGTTTTTCCTACCCCAGGCATTCCTCATATCCCAATTGCTGACGCATCACTTTTTATTATTCATTCCCATATTTTTTGAACCTCTTTTCCCACTAGATTAGATATCGGCAATATGTAGCCTTTAACACAATCAATCTAGCCATAAGAAACACAAGGTTACATTAAGAATTATTTATTTCAAATTCAGTAATAAAAAACAATAAAATATAAATAAATTTAAGGTATTGCAAGGATTTTAATATCATTTTTTAGATATCCTAAAAAAGAATATGGTGTGATTGATGGTAAGAACATATAAATCAAATTTTTGTATAAATCACATACAAAAAGGTTGTAAGTAGTTCAAATTACAGTATATACCTTTTTTTTCAAATATTGTTTGACGTCGATCAACTCACTTTCTTTTAATTCCTCCTAAATCCAAATCTTCTTCATTTTTATTTCTTTTATGTGAAGGAATTAAATGAATGTCTGAATCTAAAACAATGCAGCATTTGTTGTGGTTGGATAGCCTTTATCCCTTCCCACATTGCTTTGGGGGAAACGTAACAATCCAGCATTCTCTCATCCAGTTTGTTAGAATCTCTTGATCCTGCTTTATGTATACTAAAGCAATGAGCCCGCTAGTTAGTTTCGAAAGTTACAACACATATCATATATGATAAACCAGAATTAATATTTTCCAGAAAACACATAGGTGGTCCAAAAATTGATTTTTTTTTTTTAAAAAACTCATCCTTTTCAGTGCTTAGAGTGTAAGGTGTTTTTGCCTTTCCAAATAAATGTGCTTCACCGGATTTAGATTTAAGTTCTCCTCTTCACAGGAGTGGGACTATTTACCACTTTAACCAATAGCTTGTTAGTATGAAAATTTTCAACTAATAATTCCAAAATATTTTTTTAAAAAAAATTGACATATAAAAGATTATTCTTATTTTAAAGTGGATACACATTAAAATGAATTTTTATCAAAAATTAAAGTAAAAAAAATTAATTTAAAGAGAAGAGTGGCGATGAGCTCTTGATACTCATCACTCTACTTAGTACTGAAACTTGTTACTATTTAAAGGATATTTTTTGAGAAATTGATTATTAAAATATTGTTCTTCTTTTAGATTCTACACATATTAAAATGATTTTTTCCCAAACAAATGAAAGTATAAAAATTAATCTAATCCATCTAAATAAGATCTGGGTGATGAGCTATGGATGCTCATCACTCCAATTAATACTTAAACTAGTTACTATTTAATTTGGGTGATTAAAATGTTATTCTTATTTTTGATTTGACATATATCTAAATGATTGTTTTCCAAACAAATGAAATTAAAAAAACTAATCTAAACCATCCAAATAAGATATAAACAAAATACGAAGTTGTGATGAGCTCTTGATGTTTGTCACCGCACTTAGCACTGAAACTAGTTATTATTTAACATGAGTGAAATTGTGGGATATGGTATGGTATATAGATTCCTTCCACCACAAGACAATAGTCCTTGACTATGAACAGAATACCAAAATATGCTTAAGTAATTCTCTCACACACATACTGTTTAAATTGAAAAATATTATTTGTTACCTTGTGAATCACCAAGGATACAATGCTTCTCTATGTTGGAAATAGCATTGTGAAGCTGAGGAAAATAAATGCAATGTCGAATACCCTGACCCTTAATTTGATGAATATGAGATTTGATCATATTAGCACTTGCTGCAAATACAAAGCCACAATATTTGCACTTTACTTTCTTCTTCCCTTTCAACATCGTCACGTGTTCCCACTCATCATCGCCTTTGACCTTCTTCCTGCTGCTCCTGCTTTCTCCATATATTATTATCTGCATGAAATTACATTTTCACAGCAAAAAGTGAAGAGAAACTAGAGTTCCAATTAATCAAAGTCTGAAACCAATAAAGCAAAGAGTGAAAGTTACTTTCTCAAATTTTGATCACGAGAAGAAGGAAGAAGATGAGGTAAAAATAGCAGTGTTGACGCAGAATGGGGAAGATGAAAGGGAGAAAAGAGAGAGAAAGAGAAGGGGAAGAGAGGCAGGGAGATTAGAAATGAGGGAAAATAACAAGATGGAGGATGAAACCAGTCGAATAGATGGAGAAGAGATAAGAGGAAAGTCAATGCTCAATTTTGTTCCTCACAAGGTATAAAATGAAATACGTTGTTTGTGATTATTTATAACTTCAACTCTAATCTTAGAAATTAAAAAATATTCTAGAAATCCCCAAATTAATCAAATGCAATGGCAATTAATGATACAAAATAACAATTAATTAAAATCAAATTCAAATACTCCCTATATTAAATATCTGAAATATTCAAAAATCATAATAAATCATAAAGTTAATGGTGATATAAAATCATTTGATTTGGCACACCTTCTTTATGCATTCTCGTCAGGCGTGATCTACCATTATAATAATTCATCGATTGCGGGTATTTCTCTTCCTTGGAAAGCGTAAGGTTTTTTTTTTTTTTTTTTTTGAAAAATATTTTGAGATATATCATAACCTGGTAATAAATAAATATTAATATACATATATATATATATATAAACGAATGAGATTGCAAATTAAGTAATCAATTAAGGGATTAATATTATTGGCACGATGGGAGCCAAGGATAAGTAATTAAATTTTGTATAATCAAATATTCAAATTCATTAGTAACATTATTGGCTCCATCTAGCAATTTTGGAATGCATGTTTATAACTCAACCCCACCACCGGCATATGGAAAAGAATGAAACAGGATGGCTATACGAGTTGCATCATTGCTCAAAATTTGTTCCTTTCTTATTTTTTTTTTTAAAGAATGATTAAGCTTAAACAATAAGAATTTATTCTGAGTTTTTTTTTTCCAACAATTTTTGAAGATTTAATAAGAACTACATTCATATGCTTCTCATATGGATACAGGAAGAAAAATATTTATTCATATAATTGTGAATTGTGAACATGATATTCTTTTTCCATAAAAGACAAATGATATTATAATAAAAGGATAGTGTTTATATAGAAGGCAAACAAGGATTATGATAATTAAAAAGCACGTACAAAAGTGTAGGTTGTGACTATAATATCTACTACAGAGCAATGGGATTTCAGAGGGAGCCCTTTGTTGGCCCTAGAGCCTAGAGGCAGAAGTGGATATTAATACTATAAATGTAAGTAGAAATATTATCCATGCAAAAACTTCCTGTGTTGGGAAAAGATGCACTTCAATTTTTTTGACTTACAATGGAATATTATTGCATTGTTCACTGGGTAACACAGAAACATTCTAAATATACTAATAATATGGACATGATTACAGAAATTTCCCATAGGGTTTCGTATATAATAATTACTAACCTTGTAGCCGCACAGGATTCTAGGGTATCTAAACTCATCCTAATAAAACAGAAATATCTTTCCGTCTTCGTTCCACCACTACAATCCCCGCGTACGGTTCTCTTCTTTGTTCTCAGCATCTCTTTTGTCTCCTCCTATCTAAATTGTTGGTAGGGGAGGGTGAGATTTGAGAGAATCTCAGTAGGAAAAATATTTGCTCCACTTGGCCTCCTCCACTTTGATCTCACGTTCGATAGAAATCGTTATGCTCTTCTGTTAGTATTCTCTTTCATTGTCTTTGCTTGTATGGGCATTTTAATTAGTTGATCATGATGCTCACTCCTTTAATTTATTTGTCGACACATTGATGCTTACTCCTTTTCCTTCTTTGTTGAAACCCCTATTGAAAGTTCAATTTTTTGTCCTACATCCTCATAAATAAGAGTTTTCTACTTGATCAATATTTTCTCTGGTGGTTGTGAAAAATATTTTCAATTTTGTCTTTCTGTTAGGATCTCCCTCTTTGTCATTTCCATTTTGCTCTCGCATTTGGTAAAAATCTTTGCCCTCTTCTATTAATGTTCTCTTTTGTTGTCGACATTCTTTCTTATGGTCATGGAAAATATTTGCAACTTTGCATTGCAGGTTGAACCTTATAATTTATGTGGTGGTGTTAGTTGAGGCATATGCCCTAATCACTTGGTTGTAATTAATTCAGGCTTACCAAGACCACTACATAGATCACAAGGTTCATCACCGGCAATGAAAATCTGCACAAGATATGCATACATAGCACAGAGGCAGGATGAGTGCCAAACAAACTATATATTCTTGTATTGAGAAGTGTCTGAAATGTGTTATATGTGATGGTATTGGTAGGCTAGGATTATTTAATTTGCCGCTTGCTTTCATATTCAATATAGCTTGTGAATATAAGTACTTAATACATTGAGTTTGAAGCAAGTAGTCCTAACCCTGGCCAATCAACACCACCACATATATCACAAGGTTCAACTGCAATAGAAATGAACACAAGTCATACATACATAGCATAAAGGCTAGATGAGTGCGAAACAGACCATATATTCATAAGCCAAAAACTTTATTTTCATTACAATTTATTTGTATTTAATTTGCTTATTACCAATTTATTCCAGTAATAACCACTAACATTGCTTATATTCCAGTAATATGAAAAGTACCGAAAAGACATGTGAAGAGAGCCAAGGTATAAATATAGTACACTATGGACAAAAATATGAATTTGTCATTGTGAGAATCATACAATCTCATTAAATATGAACATATCTTAATGCTTCTCATAATATAACATGACATCAATATCATATAACATGTTATCTCATATTTTGTTACACCATTAGAAACATCCAGTTGATATGTTCATATTTAATGAAATTGTATCATCATCATCATCTATTTAAAATGGATTTGTATTTAATTTGCTTATTAGAAATTTATTCTTTTTCACTACAGAAAGGAGTATGAAGAGCACTAAGTTAAGTGGTTTTTTGTAGCTATCACTTATGTTTTTATATATATGTGAAGAGCATTAAATAATATGATATAATATGTAACCCGTGTAATTGAAAACAGGGGATGAATATAGTTAGAGGTTGTAGAGACATGCAAGCCATTCCTATAGAACTTGGAAAAATAAAAAAGCCTTTCTTTCATAGGTATAAATATGACATTCATTTTTGTGTTTTTTGCCTTCTTGTATGTTCACTTGAGTGTGAAAGTTTATGATACATAAAAGTTTAGATTTTTTTCTACTTGCTCAATATTTTATATAGTTGTTGTAGTTATTGTATGCGATTTTTGCCTATGGAATTTGTCATGGTTGGAACTTGTTGAGTGTTGGATGAGAGTTTCGATTGTAATTTTAACCCCAACGTGTAAGAGCTATTGATGCGTGGTTCATATCATAGACTATCCTTATAGTCAAATACTGCGCCCTTTGGATTGGGTGCTAAATTTACTAATCTTAGGAATTTGGTCTCTTTTGAGAATTCAAGTAGAATATGGCTCTGGCCTATCTCAATTTTAGTTGACAAAGGTGGAGTATCTTATTAATGAAACTAAGTCTAACATGGCTAATATACAAACTTGAGAATTCTATTTTCTATTGTTGAATTTGGTCGTGTGATGAGGTCTTGTTTGAGATGTAAATGCAACACTAAAAAATCATTTAACTCCTTTAGAGGTGGGAAAAAAGCAAAAATAGTAAACCTTGAAAAAAAAAATGCTAAAATTAAGATTAAATAATTATCTAATAATATATGATTATATTCATGGTTATTAGTTATATTTATTTTTATATCAGTTGTATTTGTATTTTTAGGGTAGTATGTAGAATTTATATAGCATAATATAGCTTTTAGATATAATAATATCCAACAGACCAACAGGGCTTCTAGGAAACAAAATAAAACGTACATTTTAAAAAAAAATTACCCACATTTTAGAATGAGTATGTAATTATCGGTCCAAAGAGTGGGCATTTTTTTATTATAAAATGAAACTTTTTAAGATCGATCGTTTAAATAACTGGTCTGATAAGGTAACTTTTAAGAACAGTTGTAGGTCCAGTCTTAATAAGGATAGACTTTTTAAACTGATCGATATAAGACTGGACCTAAACCCAGTCTAAAATATCATTTTCAACCAGTCTAAAAGGCCTTTTTTCTAGTAGTGATTTAGAGTGAACCAAAAAACCATGATGATATGTTGATGTTTTTCAATAGGTATGTGTACGCGTGTATGTATAAATATTTACGTGTGTGATTGAAAAATCAAAAGTAATCATACTCTATATGTTTTATTAGCATATTGGTTGCCTATCGAGCCTCTGCCTTTTTGAGTTATTCTAAAGTTGTTGATCCTGTCAATAGCTATGTGTGGAAGAAGATATGGATACTTATATGAATTTATTCAAATTTTGTTATCAAACAATTTTTATTCAAAAATTGAGTTAACCGTTTCTTTATATTGTTGTAGTGCCCATTTCAATCCAATAATAATGATTGTGGGTATTACATTATTAAATTCATGAAGGAAGTAATTATTCATGATCAAGCTTTTGTTCCTTTAAATGTAAGTCATTTTAGTTTTGAATTTATATTGTGTTTTGACTTTAATTGAGTCTCTGATAATTAGTTTTTAATGATTTTAATTCGTTGTGTTCATCATTATATATGTAGTATTATGAAAATGCACGTATTGACAAGTTTACCAACCATCAAGTAAATAAGGTCATTGAAAAATAGTGTGAATGTGTTCAAACAATGCTCTAGCTACTATATAAGTAGGTTGTTTCTTGCTTCTATGGTCCTATATTTTGGCTTTAGTTAAACACTTGACAATAGTATGGTATTAATTAGTAGTTGTGTTGTTTATTTTAGAGTTAGAATTATATATATTTCAATCACAACTGTTGTAATTATATTTAGGAGGGATACAAATTTGTTAATTAGTTATTTGTTTGTATCATTTTGGAGTTAATTGATTGTTTTTTCCCTAAATTTTGCTGTGGATAGAGAAATTTGTTTGTAAAGTTTTTGGCCTGTAAATAGAGTTTTGAAGGAAAAATACAAAAAAAAAATTATTTTTTAAAAAATAATTATTTTCTATAGCACTTTCTTGCATAAGTGCTACAACAAGTGATAAATTATTTTAAAAAAATAAACACTTGCTATAGCACTCTCCCTAGAAAGTGCTACAGAAAGTATTTTATTTTATTTTAAAAAAATAAAATACTTGTTGTAGCACTTTTAAATGCGCTACAACTTGTATTCCTAGCTATGGCTTCTATAGCGTTTTTAAAGCACTACAAACATGAAAATAAAAGGCACTACAACTGTAATTTTCTAATGTTGACAGAATAATAATATCACCTGCTTGTTTTAAGTTTCCCAAGAACTTGTAAGGCGCTACAACAAGTATTCCTAGCTATGGCTTCTATAGCGTTTTTAAAGCACTACAAACATGAAAATAAAAGGCACTACAACTGTAATTTTCTAATGTTGACAGAATAATAATATCACCTGCTTGTTTTAAGTTTCCCAAGAACTTGTAAGGAATTTTGACAGAATAGTATATCCAATTTTTGGTAGGGCAAAGGGCTGGAGGAAGATGGAATTGGCGGACTTTTAACATATATATCTCTACTTGCCAAAACTGCAAGGAGGGGCACTGATGAATCTAAATGCACTATGGGTTAAAATGTTGAAAGGCATATATTACCCTATATATATATATATACACACCAACTTTCTTACATGATAGAGAAAGGGGAGAGCTTCTTGGGGATGGTCTAGCATACTTGAAGGCTGTGATTTTTTTAAAATCTTATTTGATATGGAGGATTTGACTAGTATGGCTAATGCTAAAAAATGTGAATTCTGAATTAAGAGTTGCATAACTGAGATAAGAGATTGAATAATGGTATTTAGAAGATTTGGTGTAACACCTCAAATTTTATTCCCCAATATTGAGCCCAAAAAATGGAGGAATTATAGAGGATAATAATATTTGGTCCAATAATTAAAGGAAATTAGCCAAAGAAAAAGGAGAAAAGGAATTAAATTAAAAATATAATGGCAAAATCGTAATTTTTCCAATTTAGCACAAAATAAATTATCTTCCAATTAATTGAAGTTAAATTCAATTAATTAAGAAAAATAATGGGGAAATATATATGGGAAAATCCCTAAAAAAGAACTTAAAATAGGGAAAAGACAAAAAGGTGATCTCGATTTGCATATTCGCACAGAGGTGTTAGTGCTTGATTTGTCATTTTTGAAATCAAAAGAAAATTACACTACTATCCTTGAAATCATCTCCTCCTCCAACAATGGTGAGGGTGGACTCCTCCAGCAACGATGACTATTTCTCCAATGACGGCGGGCTTTAGATCTTCGATGTCAACCACCATATCTGGCTCTCGTTCACATTCACATTCACATTTGTTCATCGTTTATTCCTCACTAGAAATACTAATCTCTGTTTCGGATAAAGAAAACAGGGGAGAACAGGGACCTCGGACATGCACTTCCAGGTACATGAGGGAGGGCTTGCGTTCGTCATCCTCGTCTTCTTCTTCTTCCTCGCCATCGCCGCCAACAACTCTGACGCCATCACCCCCCAACAACTCGTCATCTTCTTCTTCATCGTTATCACTGACATATGTTTTATCATCGACATGAGTCCCAAATCGAGATTAGATTTTATCAATACAGTGTTACATTTTCTCAATGTTATATAAAACTTTCACAGGTTCAATCACTCAAGTCCCACATCTATCACTCGAGTGATATGCATGAACAGTGTGTCACTTTCCAGTTACCCTCAAGTGATGAACTGTTCATGCTTCATCACTCGAGTGATAAATGTGGGACTTGAGTGATTGAACCTGTGAAAGTCTTATATGACATTGAGAAAATGTAACACTGTCTTGATAAAGCCTAATATCGATTTGGGACTCGAGTGACGGGAGATTTTTAAAGATCACTATCAGGTATTCATTTAATCCCTAGAGTGACATGTTCATAACTCTAGCGATTGGGTGATTTTCAAGTATCACCATTGTTGGAGAGGGAGATGATTTTGTCGAAGGATGGAGAAGATGATTTCAAGGGCAGTGGTGTAATTTTCTTTTGATTTCAAAAATGACAAATCAGGCACTAACACCTCTGTGGGAATATGCAAATTGAGATAACCATTTTGTCTTTTCCCTTTAAATTTCTTATTCATGGATTTTCCCAATATATATTTGGAATATTATGGTCAAATAAATATTGGAAATTGAAAGGTGAACAATGCTTCCAGTGAAATAGCTTACGAGGCAGTGAGTTTGTCATGTGGTTTTGGATGATCAAATAATAACAAAAAATTATGAAATTTTACAAGAAGAAGGTAGACATCCTAAGCTTTAATTTGATAGGTAATGGGTAATTTTTGGAGTTGTATGTAAAAAGTTATGAATTTTTGAAATTAGCCCAGAAAAACTGGAAAGTTTCTGGAACAACATCTAAAGATTTAAATTATGGGAATTTTGTACTTCCAATTGGTAAAGGGCTATATTTTTCCTTGAAACTAGACTCAATAAGGGTTCTATAGCCATAGGAATCACTCCAATACGATGTCTACAAATTTATTTATGATTTTTCAAAGTTTGGGCAAAAAATCTGCCAAAATTTCCAATTAATCCAAAAATTAAATAATTAAAAAGGGATAATGCAACAATGACATAAAGATTATTTCCTCCTTTCTTCCTACCATTTCTGACGCTCAGTAGCAAGCATAGAGAGAGAAAGAGTTGTGTGAACTTTAGAGAGAAAAGGAGGAAAATCTCCCAAGATATGTCAATTGCTTTGGTAAATTCGTACCTAACGTGTATAATCCTTCTCCTAAGCTTCTTTTCTATGTTATTTAAGGTATTTGAAGCTCAAATTTTAGTGTTAAAGAGGCTAGGGTTTCGGCCACACTAGAGAAGAGCAAGAAGGAGCTTAAGATAACTTCTGAAACTTTGAATATTGATTGTTCTGACTGCTGTAAGTAATTTAATTGATGGAATTCTGCTGGATTTGTTCTATTTGTAAATTTAGGAAAAGTTGTGTCCTAAATGTTATGTAGCCGAAATTGAGGCTAAATGGTGGTTTTAACATAATTAAATAGTTAATAAAGTGGTTAGGAGTAGAAAAGGAGCAAGTCTGCAGAGTCAGATTTTGAAAACCTCAATTTTTTCTAGAGAATTGTAAATTTCGGCCAGGACTAATTGGAGGGGTTAGAGTTGGATTTTTGATGTTCTAATGATTCCATTGAGTTAAAGAGGGAAAATTAGGTGGGGTTATAGTTGATCACTTTTTCAGAAAAGCCTGAAAAAGTATAAGCACAAAAAGCCCTTGAAACCCTAAAATAAGGGCTGCCAAGGGCATTCTGGTCTTTTGGCAGTGAATTTGGTAATTCTGAGGCCATAAATAGATTCCTTAGGCAAAATAGCCCAAGTCAAAATTTCAGGAAAAGTACGGTCGGGCCGGGCCGGGTCCCCAGGGGCATTTTGGTAAATTTTCACAATAGACTCAAACCACTAAAAACACTATGAAAGTGCCTAGAGTAGTACATGAATGAGTTTTAACCTAATTCTTGTACATTTGACATTTTAGGACCAAGTTGAGAGCCTAGTTGTTGGCATGCATTACGAGGCACGAGTTTCAAGGCGAAAAGGGTTAAGGTAGTAACTATAATCTCTCTCACACTATGTGATTGTTGATATGTTGTATGTTACTATATTTTGTGATATAAACACGGTGCCTAAGGTATATTACCTAGCTGTGGTTAGGTACTCAGCTGAGGTACGCCTAGGTACATTATCTAGCTGTGGTTAAGAGCCCAGCTGAGATACACGTAGGGGATCCAAATAGCGATTTGGCCCTGAGCTTTGTGTACACACACGTTATGTTATGAATTTTCATTTTACACTATATGGTGCATTGCATATTTAATTCTCGCATTTTATATGATTGATTTTGTGTTGTTACTGGGATTTCTTAAAATCTCACCCCTTTTTATAAATAAAATTGTCTTAGCGGGAACCAGTGGCTCTAAAGGAAAGGTTGTAGGCATGGGAAACTGATGGGCACATCTCTCGAGGCAAAGACTATGGTTATATATGTAGTCATATTTTGGGCATTTTGTATACTCCGAAGGGAAAACCGGTAATGTAATCAAGTACCTTGTATCTATATATTAGTATATTTACGCTATTCATATGTTGCTCACCGAACTACGCGCAAGCACTATGAAAATATGAAAAATAAGATAAGGGTATGACATTTGGCCAACATGATCGACCAAGAGACAAGGGAGAAAGATTTTAACAAATATGAGAGGTAAGATGTAAGAGAATGAAAAAGTAACTAAAAGCTTTTAACCACACTTCTTTAATCTTTTTTAAATCTCCTCAGGGCTTGTTTGGTATGAGGGGAGGGAAAGTGAGTGGTGAAAAAAAAAATTTTGAGTTGGACTTTTTTTTTTTAAAAAAAAATAGAGAAGTGGGGTTAAAAGTTTTTAATTAATTTTTCTTACTCTTTTATCTTACAACTTCTTTTTATTAAGATTTTATAGCTTCATTTCTCCAATTTGTTTAAATACAACTCATAAAAGTATCCCCTCCTGAAGTCCCTCACACTACAAAAAAACATGATTTAATAACAGTTAAAAATGGTTATTAGTAGCAGTTTTAACCGCTACAAGAAATATTAGTAGCAGTTTAAAAAATCACTACTAAATCGTATGTTGCAAGCGGATTTGTAGCGGTTATATAAAACCGCTACTCAAACAAAATAACCGCTACTTTATTTGTAGCGGTTCAATCCCACCGCTACAATATCGCCATAAGCTGTAATCTTTTTCTGGGAGAAAAAGAAAAATTTCAAGGCGAGAAAAGAAATATGAAAATTTTTTGTTCCTTTGTAGCAGTTTATGAACCACTATTAACATGAACTTCCTATAATTAGTAGCGGTTATAGAACCGCTACTAATTTCATCAAAATTCAAAATTCGCGCAAAAAAATTAATTTCAGTTTGAAAAAGGCGCGTTAATTAGTAGCGGTTTAATAACAGCTACAAAAATTAAGAAATTTTTTTGATATTAATACAATCATTTGTTTCAATTTTTTTGATATTAAATTAAATAGTTTATTTTTTTTAGTAGTTTAGCTAATTTAATTAGCTTATTATTCAATAGTTTAGCTCATTTATAAATTAAAAGGAATAATTTAATTTAGCTGGATAAGTATAAAAATTGTATTGATAGTATTATTAAGAATACGTAAGTAATAAGGAACTATTATGTTGTTTACTATAATATAATTGTGTATGAAAAATAGATGAAAATGAGATAAAGCTCTGAAATATCTGGAAAAAAAATAGTGAGAATAAATTTTATGCGAAGGGAAGAAGTATTGAAAAAAAAAATTAAAAAACTTGTTACCATATTTGATCGTATTGTTAAGCTCGTCAACTCATACAAAAAAATTTGTAAATGAGAGAAAATGAAAGAAGGGTAAGGTGAAAAGAAGAGGAGTGTTTGAAATGAGATATGGTGGGGGTATTTATAGAGATCCGCGTTGCATTTGTATCGGTTAATGTATCCATTTTGTAGCAGTTTTTAATTAGTAGCGGTTATTTTTATTTTTGTAGTGGTTCAAAAATCGCTACCAATATTATTTTATTTTTTTAAAAATATTTTTTTTCAGTTTTTTTTAAAGACAAAAATATAATTTGAATTTGATCACTCATCCTCACCATCCCTACAGAAATTATATAGAAAAATTATTGTTAGTAATGTATTATTAAATTTAAAAAATTTAATTTAAATGATGTGGACTTAAAAAAATGCACCACAATAGAAGTAAATTGTCATCGCCTTCAGAGAAGTAGTTTTCAAAATTGGAGGGTTGAAATGGCTCACTCTCGTATGCGATGTTATCGCGTTCACCCATGTCGTAAAGGTCTCGTGGCTTTAAATGAATGACCATGTGCCAATCCCTATGCCTCTCGTCCTCGACATAATAAACCTGATGTGCCTCTGAAGCAAGAATGTACGACTCATTATCTTGAGAAATACCAGTATGAATTGGCCATAAGAAAGTGACTAATGTGATCCCTAAGTCGTCAGTTGTCAGTCCCCGAGAAGTAGTGGTATTTGCCCACAAACACTTGAACAGTGTCACGGTAAAACGGCCTTGATAATTAAGTTCGACTACATCAAGAAGCTTTACATAGTAAGGGACGCCTCCTAACTGCATGTTGGCGTCACTACTGCTTGCATAACTCCTTGTCCCAAATATGCCATAAACACCCGAATTTTTAGTTTGCAATCTTTGATCCCGTAAAACCGTGCAAAACTTAAAATCATTGATATTGTACGTTGTAAACCTTTTTGCATGATCAAGAGGGCCGATTGCGAGAGCTCTGAAATCTGGTGAGTGTGGGTTGTAGTCATTTAGTATTCTGCGCGCAAACCAGGTCGAGAATTCTCTATGGACCTTTTTGTCAATTTCCGAGGATGTTTGTGTACGGATCCTGAGTTGACACTTAACATGACTTATGAATTCCCTGCAATTAATAATGGAAAGGCGATAGTGAAATGAAAGAGAAAAATGTTATGAAAGATATAGAATAACATGTGAGTGTACAATTTTTACTATATGAAAGGTTCAACTTGAGTGCAATTAATCAAGACATGTCTATGTGCTTGCAACTTCTTAGTTGCCATTAGTTTGAAGTTCTTAGTAAATCCAACTGGTTTACCAACATGAGGGATAAATTCTCCTGATGTTGGGACAGGTTCAGGACAATCGTCAACATGAGGTGGGCGGTTGAAAGCCGTCTCAAGGTCATCAAAGTACCTTGAACAAAAATACAGCACCTCATCCCCTATATAGCCTTCAGCTATAAAACCTTCTGGCCACGCCTTATTCCTTACATAAGATTTTTAATTTCCCAAGGAACCTACGAAGTAAAGAAGAGAAAATTGATACTAAATACTGAAAAGGACAACTAGCAAACATAAGAACTAACAATGAAGCATATATTTAAAATAAGTACCTCTCAATCGGATACATCCATCGATATTGTACTAGGCCAGCGAGCTTTGTTTCATGAACGAGGTGGACTTTAAGGTGAGCCATTACAGTAAAAAACGATGGAGGAAAAATCATCTCTAAGTGACAAAGGGTAACAATGATTTTGGACTGCAGCTGATAAAGCTCCTCAACAATCAAAACATTAGAACACAACTTCTGAAAGAAAGAACAAAGTTCCACCAAAACGATGGAAACATTAGGAGGAAGTGCATTCTTTATAACCAGAGAGAGTAACTGTTGCATAAGAACATGTGAGTCATGACTCTTCAGGCCAGCAACCTTTCGAGCCTGCAAGTCAACACATAGAGAAATGTTGCTTGAATACCCATTAGGAAATTTTAATTTATTCAACGTCGCGATGAAGACTTCTTTGTTCGGTTTTGTGAGGGTAAACTTTGCCGACTGAAATTTGTCATGTTCATTTGGCCAAGCGTCTTCACGAACTCCCATGGCACATAAATCTTTGCTCACTTGAAGGTGATCTTTTGTCTTGCCGGATTCGTTAAGCAGTGTATATAGCACATTATCGCAAACATTCTTTTCAATGTGCATGACATCAAGACTACGGCGAAGTAAATTTGATCTCCAATATGGAAAAGTGAATAAAATACTTATCTTCTTCCACTACTGAGGCACTGAAGTCCTGTGCGTCTTTTGGCGAGTTTGTGCTAAATCGTCACTTTTTCCAAACTCGAAGTCAACATGTTCAAGCTGCTGTAAGATATCTGTACCGGACAAAGTCTGAGGTGGTCCTCTTTTTTCTAGTTTCCCATTAAAGCGATTCCATTGCAATATGAACTTATGCCTTCCATCAAGAAACCTCCGATGCCCCATAAAGCACCACTTTCAGCTGTGGGGAAGGCGCACTACATTAGTGTCAAAATTGCAAGCTAGATACGTAATCCCAGTATGCACATTCCAACCAGATAATGTGCCAAGGCCAAGAAAGTCACTAATCGTCCACATCAAGGCTACACGCAAGTTGAACAAAGTCTTCCCATAAGCGTCGTACGTCTCCATGCCGACATTCCACAAATCAAGAAATTCCACAATAAGTGGTTGGAGATACACATCGATGTCATTGCCCGGTACCTTTTACCTGGAATGATTATAGACATAATGAAGGAGCTTTGTTTCATACACATCCAGGGGTAAGTTGTAGGGAACTAAGACTACCGGCCAAATACTGTAATTTGTGCTAATATTCCCAAAAGGATTGAAGTCATCGGTCGCCAACGCAAGCCGAACATTTCTGGGGTCAGTTGCGAAATTTGGAAAGTCGTTGTCAAAAATTTTCCAAGCATCTGCATCTTGGGGATGTCTTAATTTACCGTCTTTATTCTTATTAACGGCATGCCACCTCATGTACTCCACAGTTTTAGATGACATAAATAATCTTTGTATGCAAGGTTTCAAAGGGAAGTTCTTGAGAATCTTTGTAGGTTTCTTCTTTTGCTTTTTCCCCTTCTAAATTGTCTTGTACCTCGATGTATGGCATCTCTTACAAGTCTCCCTGCTGGAATCGTCTCCCCAATACAACATATAATCGTTGGGGCATGCATCAATCTTTTGATAGTTCAACCCCAACCTGTTGATAATCTTCTTGGCCTCGTAGAATGTTGTGGGAATCTCAACATCGGGGAATGCATCTTGTAATAATTCGAGCAACGTCGACATTCCCTTATTTGTGATTCCACACAAGCACTTGATATGATACAATTTGATCAAGAAAGATAATTTAGAATATTTTTGACAACCTTGATATAAAGGACAATCTGCTTCATCCATCAAGCTAAAAAAATTCCGAACCGCTTTATTCCTCATGAACACCGGCTCATAACCATGCACCTCTTCGTTGAAGTTGTCGCCTTGAAATCCAAATGCATCACGCATAGCATCATTCACATGATCATCTTTATCTAGTTGAACGCCTACTTGAGAACTTCGAGGAAGAGCATCATCATATCTAATGCCGGCCTTCTCACCATGAACTGCCCAGAATATATAGACCTCCGGGAAAGGCTTCAGAAGCAAATATTCCTTAACAACATTTCATGCATGCCACTTCTTGAACTTGCATCTCCGACATGGACAGACGATCTTGCCGTTGCAGCTAGCGTGAGCGAATGCGAAATCCAAGAACTTGTTTAATCCGTATAAATATTCCAGAGAATTGCGTGGCAACCTGATCCATGACTTATCTATAACTGCTAGTGAGAGAGAAGAAAGTATACTAAAGAAGATGAGTGAATAGAGAATGACGAGTGCTCGGAACCTTATATTCTGAATTTCCAACATTTAATATTTTATAGCGGTTCATAACCGCTACAGTAATCGCTATGGTGCTAAAAATTTGTAGCGGTTATATGTATAAAACCGCTACTAATTTTCCAGCCGTTGGAAATCAAATTGAAGAATTAGTTTAAAACTTACAGCGGTTATAAGAAAAACCGCTACTAATATACATTTGTAATGGTTATACATAAGTAACCGCTACAAATTTGCACAAAGTGGGGGGAAATTCAAAATTGAAAAGTTGAGTATTTGTAGTGGTTATTTATATAACCGCTACAAATAGTCAACAATTCAATTTTGAATTTTGCTGGTTACTTGTCTTTATATTTGTAGCGGTTTTTGCATTAACCGCTATAAATATGGAACTATATTTCAAAAACTAAAATGTGTGTGTGTGTGTGTGTGTGTGTGTGTGTGTGTGTGTGTGTGTGTGTGTGTGTGTGTGTGTGTGTGTGTGTGTGGTGGTTATATTATAAAACCGCTACAAATATAATAAAATTACATTTGTAGCTTTATTATATTTGTAGCGGTTCTTGTATTAACCGCTACTAATAGATATATTTGTAGAGGTTTTTCATATTAACCGCTTCAAATATAATAAAATAATTTAATTTTGTTTAGTTTTAGAATTATAAATAATACTATTGCAATTAATTCACAAATTCAACAAAGCAGTCTAAGAATATAAATATAACTATGGTAAACACAATAAGAATCTAAGTTCTGAAATAAAAAATTATATATATTTATTTACAAATGCTTCAACAAGAAAAAATAAATATGTCTTAAACTAAGTAGCTGGGGGCTGATCATCTTGTGCTCCCTCAGGTGTTGCTAGATCGAGGTGCTGGGGCAGAGTTAACCGCACCATCATCATCAGCAGAAGGAGGAAGAGGTGGAGGAGTAGTCTGGACAATGAACCGAGGGACAGGGGGAACCTGTGGATACTGCTCGTCCGGGAACAAGCGACTCCATGACCGCTCGAGCATGTTGTTCGTGATATCACGCCACTGCGTCTGCTGAGCGTAGATAAAATCATCCTGTTGCTGTATCTGCTGCTGATGTAGTTGCTGCATCTACTACTGTTGCTGGGCCACTGCAGCCTGTGTCAGCTCCAAATCTGACCGCAGCTACTCAACAGAATCGTCCCTCAGACGTCTGACCCCTCTAAAGCTGCCAGCCTCAGAGGTGGTGTTTCTGCCATAGACCATGCTAGGTCTGGCTCCTATCCCTATCCCCCGCACCCATCTAGGGTGCTCAGCTTGACCTAGACCCACCTTTAAAGGATCCGTCGGGTCCCCTAACCCCTGTGACTCCTCGGCCTGGGTCTCTCACAGCTCAGCGTACGACTGCTGCCTCTGCTCCTGCCATTTTATGAAACAATTACTTATTAGAATTTTTAATTATTAAGTTGGTTTTATAAAAATTATAATAATGAAATTACTTACAATGGCCACCTCTGCCTGCTGAGAGGTCAGAGTCCCGTCACGGTGTCTATGTGTGATAGTGTACAACTCCCCATAGTCCGTCTAATGGTTCTCCTACTGTGCCTTCCTCTCCTAAAATAATTAAAAAATTCAATTAGTATTATGAAATAACCAGCCAAAAGTCAATAATATTATGAAAAGTTACTATCTCGCTGTAAGTGACAGCAAAGGTCTTCGATCCTGGTGTGTGGTGGATCGTCTGCTGCCCACGGCACTTAGTGTTCCTCTCAGAAAGCGCCTAGAAAAAAAACCAATATTAAATGTATTAAAACAATATAAAATATTTAAAATTAATAAAGTTCAGATTAAAATTAATTAAATTTAAATTATAATTTAATAATTAAAAATTACAAAATTATATATAAATAATCTAATAAATACATTATCTGTCCCTCAGCGCTCCTCCTGAATTGGACGAAACTCGCTCAGTCGTTCGGCGGGATGCCGTCCGGGACGCTCTCGATCAGCTGCTCCAGATGCATCGTCCCATCCTTATCCACACTGTGGAAGAGACGGTTCCTCCTGCTCCTTCAGCTGTCACCCATCTTCATCAAGGTGTACCTCTTCCGATTGGCCCAGACGGCAAGCCGCAACTGCAAAAAAAATGTTTAAATATCAATAATTACAAAAATCCTATGAAAAATTATTAATTAAATAGAATTAATTACAAAAAATATTAATTAAATATTATTAATTACTTGCACCACCTCCTCCCAAGCCAGGTCCTTCGGCCCCTTCGGAACTTGCCTCCAACCCAGTAGACTGTAGAGACGACCCTTGTGGACACATTCCCCTGCTTATCTGCACAATTTACTGCACGTTAGATAAATTGTAATTCAAATTTAACATTTTGAATTTAAATAAAAAATTTATTTACCTTGGACCTGCACCTCAAACCCAGTAGACCCTGAAGACAACCCTCGTGGGTTGTTCTGCTCTCGCGCCTCCTCCTCATCGAGGAATTGCTCCATCTCTCTGATCCTAATCGGGATGTCGAAGTCATCGTTTGCGTCATAGTCCTCGACGTTGATATCTCCCTCCCCCAAATCAGGAACCTCTGGTGCAGTTGTCTCCTATGGGATTGTCTGTGGTGCCTGTGGTAGGGCCAACTCCTGTGGGGGGATAGGCTGAAATGCCATGGTAGCCCTCCCTCCGCGCTGCCCCTCCCTTTGCCCCCTGCTCTACTGCTGCCACCTCGCAAAATCGGTCTGGGGACCTCAGGCTCCTTCCCCTATCCTGTCTTGAAGCCATATCAACTACAAAAATTCAAAAAAAAAACATTTTAGTCACATTATTATGCAAAAATATAATAAAAATAAAAATACAAATAAAATACGTATTGTCTCTGTACCTCAAGTACAAATAATGAGAAATACTGTAGCAAAAACTGTTCCACAAACTTCTGAACACTCAAATCTAAAAGAAAACACTTAGAGAAACTTCAGGAAACAAAATGGCCAAATGAAAAAGTGAAGGGGGCGGCGGCTTTATATAGTGGCGGCTTTTGTAGCTATTCTTGAAATAACCGCTACACCAACCACTACAAATAAGCTAGGGCAGCTAAACTTTATAGCGGTTATATAATAACCGCTACAAATTATAAAAACGTTTGAAGTTCTGTAGCAGTTATGGTACAAAACCGCTACAAATTTTGATACTTTTGAAATTCTGTAGCGGTTATAACTTTATAACCGCTACAAAAAGGCGACCTTTTCGAATTTTGTAGTAGTTTAATTGGTTAAACCGCTACAAATAACAACTATACTATTGGTGTGTTTTGGTCGCGCCAAATGGCAGGAACTTTGTAGCTGTTATTATTTAGTAACCGTTACAATTTTACTGCTACAAGTTTTGGCGGGAAATGCGCATCATATTTGTAGCAGTTTTTTATACTTAACCGCTATAAAAAAAATGTTGTCAATCTATCGTGCCCCTTGGTGCGTAGCTTACCACTACAAATTTATAGCAGTTTAGGTTTTAACCACTACAAATGTTAATATTTGTAGTGGTTAATTGTAACCGCTACAATGTCACTGCTACAAAATGCCATTTTTTTTTATAGTGTCATAACAAACACACCCTAAAGCTAAATTCAATTTTTATTTATTAATGTCAAACGGCATTTTGTGTTACATCATTTATATGGTTGAGAGTGTTTGTGCATCCATCTGCTGTGGGTGTGTTCATGTGTGTGTATGCATGGAGAGAGCATTTAAAATAAATATCTTTACAAGTGAACATACCTAAAATAAAAGATTTTGCCCACTCATAATCATCAGATTATTGAATATAATTAAAAACAAATAAATATACCACGATATATCTACATATCGAAGAAATATGACATTGTCAATATGCATATATACTTGTTTTCATAAAGCTTATAATTTTAAATAAAAATACCATAAACTCAATCATTTGGCTGTAACAGTACATTATTTGCCATTATCGAATGACATAGCATCATTGAAGAGTTTCTCCATAACAGGTAACTACACAAAAAAGATTAAATATAACAAATTTAAAGATCAGTTTATATATTAATTATATAATTATCATAACTATATGTAACATACACTTACTAGCTTATGTGTTGTTTGGCCACTTTCCATTTTATTTATAAATTGATGACATAGAGAATCTCAAATTTTAACAACTTGATACTTCATATGAATAATATATATATAATAATATCCACTTGAATTTTTTTAACATGAATAGGAGTAAATATATGTAATGTGTGATCAAACATATCAAATCAACATATAGGTGAAAAGAGTAATCATTACGATAAATGAAATATGAACTACAAAAGATAATATCTTCTCACTCTATACCAAGTCAGACATGAACAAAGTCGTCAAGGAAGGAACTTGCATCACCACTATTAAGTGCTTGAGTCTATAACCAAAATTCCCTTAAATATTATTGTCAATAAACTGCATTAAATTCAAGAACATATATCATCCAATTGAAAAGAGAATAAGAAAACACCGAAAACATTGCTGGAAGCTAAGATACCATTTCAAAGTTTACTTTTTTTCCTTATTTCAGTGTTGGGTCAAGATATCAGCAAAAAATATGTATATAATCTAAGAGGAACAGGAAAAATGAACATTAACATAACGTAGACCTTGCTCAATAAAAACCAAGTAGAATAAAAATACTCACCCATGAATTTTAATGAATCTGCGGTCTAAGAGTGGTGAATTGAGATTGACAAAAAAATGAGCGTGATGAAAAAAAAGTATACATCTATTCCTTAACAACATATAAGAGGACTGATTTAATTAAGCTCAAAATTTTTTTTAACAACATATAAGAGGACTGATTTAATTAAGCTCAATTTTTTTAAAAAAAAAAAAGAAGTACACACACAAACACTGATCGCATAGTTGTAACTTGTAAACATATGAATACTCACAAACATCTTGTTTCAACCGGAAGTCACGTTCATTCACAATATCGAAAATATAAAAAGGGCCAATCGATTTCAATTCCTCTCTTCATCTATATATAGCTTCTCTGTCCATTTGTACTTGCTTAAGCAGTAAAAAAAAATCCAAAAACCACGGATCAAATTTCACCTATATATGTTTGACCACAAGGTGTTTAAAATCATATCATATTTAGAATCTTCTAAACTAATACTCCCTCCGATCCTAAATATAGGACAAAGTTTGTAGTGTAAATTACATTACAAATTTTATCCTATATTTAGAACCGGAGGTAGTAACATTTTTAAACACTATTCCCTTAGTATAAGAGCCAGTTTATTTTTTATGGAAAAATTAAGAAAACTAAATAAATTATATTAAAGTATTTATTTTTATTTTTTTTCTCCAAACCAATTTATCTTACTTATAAACTGATATATAATTTAATGATATATAACATATGTGATAATTAAGTAATTTATTTAGCTTCCTTAATCTCTCTAAAAAAAAGTTAGTTAGCTCTTATTATATTAAGTACCGAGGTAATTTTTTTTTTTATCGATTTTTGAACTACAATGTTAAAATAAACTGTACGTGATTCAGCACAATTCTTGACCAAAGAAAGAAGTGATATGTGTTCGTAGGAATGCCCTAGCTAGGAGCTGCTGTAAAGAGAAAACAGACATAATATTATTGTTGTTATTTATTTTCCCCTTTTTTTATTGTCAATACTTATATTATTTATCTTTATGGGTCTCATTTGCCTTGATTCTTAGACCTAGGCCTTAGATGTTGGTGTCTAAGTACTATGCATGGGGTATCTCTTATTTTTTTCAGGGCAAAAAAGTCTTAATTAGTTTGTGAATTTTTTAAATTATTTGTATGTTTGAGAGTACATTAATTGGATATATTCCTCCTCTATAACGAGAACTTATTGACAAAATAAAGAAATAAAAATAAGTTTATTTAGTTTCATCATTTTTTTGGTTGGAATATAAGATATTTGGGGAGTTGATCTTGGTCATAAAATATAAAACACATTTTTCATATTTGTCAATATGTTTCTAATTTATATCTATCGATGTTCTCTCAACAATAATAAAAAAAGAAGGGGAATAAAGGAATTAACGAAGATGACTATAATATTTTAGAAAATACATGTTATATTAACTAATTTAATTAATTTATTTAATCTAATCAAATCAAGTTGAAATGTCTTGTATTTGTTGGCGTAGTTCCTATAAATACACTGTGTAATCCGAGTCACGTCTAAAGACACTGTTTTTAAGAGCTATTCCGCAACCACCGGCTAAGAGGAAGCGGCACTCCTCAAGATAAAATGGACCCTTCCTGTAAGAATAGGGTGAGCAGAACAATGAAATATAATAGAAGTCAGCAAGCAAAAATCAGAGGAGGAGAGAATTGCTCAAAGGCTCAAGAGTTGGATGCTTCACACTCTTGCAAATACATCATTTTATAGGCCTCAAGTATATGACCGTTTGGGCCCCTAATAAAAGACCATAAAATGCCATTTAAAGCCATAAAACAAATTTTGAACGTTGAGAGTCATAAAGTGTAATTAAATGGAACGTTTGGAATATCATCAAATGCTTTTAAAGACATGGACGTTGGGAATATCACAAGTTAAAATGCATTCAAAACTGTTTCTAATTTAAATTACTCCAACGTCCCATTCTCAACAATAAGATAAAATAATGGCATGTTCTAGTAAAATCTTTTATTCCAGAGTAAGATTTAGATTTTTTTTTTTTAAAAAAAAACCTTAAATAAAAAGGTGCTCAATTTGCTTTTAAGTAACTCGCTTGTAGGGAAATTGTCAGACTTCCGTGTGGACCATTGTTATGCGAGTTCATTCTTCCTCTTGACTCATTTACTTATCCAAGTTCATACACTTAGACTCTCACACTCCCAAGCAATGTGAGACTTGTTCCATTTGACACACCCACATTATTTATATAATAATTGCTACAGTATCAAGGACAAGGGAAGTATCATCACAAGGCAAAACTTTCGCACATATTTACCTTGAGTTAATTCGAACACTCATTGATTTATATCGTGCTTCCCCAAATTAAATAATAGAAAATGAAGCAAGAAAAATTTAAAAAGAAAGTTGTAATGATTATTTCATTTTTAGAGAAAGCAAAGTTCAGATTCTAATACATTCCACTTGTAAATTTATGAAAAGGTTTTAGTTGTGATTTTAAAATTATGCACTCAGCATTTAAATGTTGACACTTAAGTTTTTAATTTAAAATATGTCAATTAAACAATATTTAAAATAAAACCTAATTACAACATGTAAAACCCAGTTGCCCTTGAATGAACAACCCTTCCTGTATGAATTCTTTATCCTCTCATTATATTGCCTCAACGCCAACAAGAAAAAAGACAAATCTCCCGGTATTTCGGAAATCGGCTCATTGGCAGCAGCTGACCAAAGCTAGGAAGAAGAATGACAGCAGGAAGAATGACAGCAGAAACAATGCTAACAACGGAATGAGTCGTCAAGGCGTTCCTGATGGTTCAAATCTAATTTCGTTAGTTGTGTTGATTTTTCTTTTTTTTTTTTTGATCGGACGTTAGTTGTGTTGATTTTCAAGATGTTTAGTGTGACCTTGTAATTGGATTTTTGGTGGATGTTGTTGACCCAGCGTTTATTGTCCCATCAAAAGAGGTGCCCATATTTAATATTTGATGGTGCCATAAACATGATTGCCTCTTATAGAAATAAACATAGGCTTATAAAAAAAGAAAAGAAAAGTCAAACATTCAAGATTCAATGTATGTTATTAATAGGTGACAAAGCCATCTCACGTAGTATGTATGAAACAAAGAAAAAGCCACCAGCTCAAAAGCACTATTTTGTCATGATTATCTATTCAAGCTTTAGGGTACGAAGGATTTACGCTTTTTTAATAAGTGCGTTTGCTGAGATTTAAATTTGTATTCTTATTCTTATTAAAGTGAAGTTAGTTATCACTTCAACCAAAAGTTTGTTGGTAATAAATATTTCTTTCATGTTAAAATAGAACATTCAAAACTGAAGAAGACCTAATGGAACCTAACATATACTCCCTTCGGTCTTTTTTTACAAATAATTTTCTTTTTATTAGGGCCGATTCTTAATATAAGTAATTTTTTTTGTCTCAAAATTTAAACTATTTTTTTTCCTTTTCTACCTCTATTCAATACATATTTTTATATTAATTATACCCCACTCACTACTAATTCTCTTTCATCTAATTATTTATTACTCATCTCTCTTGTATTTTATACTCATTCTCTGTCCTATGCACTTTTTATAGCTATAGATATATTTGGAAGAAATATGATATTTTTAACACATTATATTGTTTTAAACTAATCTTAACTGTCAATTTGTTGTGTAATTAAGAAAAAAATTGCTTATAAAAATGACTAGAGGAAGTAAATATTAAAGGTCAAACATCAATATATAATATAATACTCTTCCCTTACTCAGAGAGGGGGAACAACTGTTCTTAAGCCAAGGATGGTATTGGGCTGCTTGCCATCAGGTCCTTCCACAGTTCTGCGACACTTCATGATTGGAATTTTACACTCAAACAAGCGTTTGAATCCCAACAACCCATTGAGCGGGCAATTCAAATTCAAATTCAAATTCAAACTCAAACATCCCACCAAATTGTGTGATGATATATTTATATTCTCGAATCACACTCACCCTCCACATATTTTCCCTCTCTCGATGCTCCCTTCTTTTCTCTTCCCCGAAACCCTCTCCTTCTGATCTCAGCAGTCAGCATGTCTTCTTCTGCATCTGTTTTCTTATTTGCCCCCTATGATATTCCTCCATTTGAACTCATCTCTCTCTCCAGCGAATCATCTACACTTCACAGTGACCGGGCCGGGATACTGCCATGGAAGCTTCAGTGTCTTCATCTTGGTCGGTACTTTCCTCAACTAGAACCAAAACGCCGAGCAGAGTGTGTTCTCCCGAATCAGAGTGTGTTTCGTCTCGCAAGATCGATGCCGTCCATTCCTTTGGCAATACAAAGCTATCCCAAACTAATTCTGCTTTACAAGTTTCCCGACGCGCTTCAGGTGGTTTGCAAACAACTTACTCTGCAAAAGTTTTAATTAATGCGATCTCTGATAGATGGGTTGTCCGAAATCACGTCCAGACTAGGCGATTGTTCTCCTAGAGCTAGGGACATAGCTGAAAACAGACAAGGATCAGTATTTTCTACTTCTTCTTGCTCTTTTACCATCACTGTGCATACAAAACTTTTGGTGGGGGATTGACGAAGCAAGTGAGGTCGCTGTAGCAGAATCATCCGATATGAGATATGAGTGATACATTTCATTGGTGTATGAACAAGCTATTGAAGAAGACGGCATGCCCAAATAAAGAAAACACAGTTCAGAGCTTAAAGTTGAAGATTGATATACAAATGGTGGTCAAATTTTTTTTTGCTCAGAACCTCTCCCCCTCAAGAACCCTTTCTACGCTGGCATGCAATGATAGTGTCTCGCTTCTTTGTGATATGATTCACAATTCCACATTATTTATATAACTCCTAAATTAGTGAACCATCATGCTTGAATTTTAAATCTAAATATCCCATCAGATTAATTAAATTAAATTAGTCATGCTGTAACAAATTTATATATATTTTTTCAAAATTACCTTTTATCAAATTAAAAAAAATTCGTGAATAACTGCTTGGCTTTTTAGCGGGAGGATTCTGGACCGACAAAATTCATAACCTTTTGACCTTGAAGCTTTATTATTTGCATTTTGGACTGTATTAAACAATCTGGACATCTTTTTTATTTGGACATGTTTTTCCTTATATTGATCTTCTCCTTATATTTAGACATGTTTTTATTTGGAAAACTTTTCTGTAGTTTCCCCCCAGCATCTTCATCATGCGGGTGGTCTTTCCTTTACTATTTTTTTTAACATCATCATTATGTTGTTCTTCTTTTTCTTTTTTTAAATAATTTATTTTTAAATATATAAATAATTATTCCCTAATTATAATTATATCTTAAAAATAAAAATCAAGATGTTAAATTACGTGTGGAAATCAGAAGATGAATCCGGATAAATAGATGTTTTAATTAAGTAAAAAAAAATCGGTTGGTCGCTTCTTTGTGATATGATTCACAATTCCACATTATTTATATAACTCCTAAATTAGTGAACCATCATGCTTGAATTTTAAATCCAAATATCCCATCAGATTAATTAAATTAAATTAGTCATGCTGTAACAAATTTATATATTTTTTCAAAATTACCTTTTATCGAATTTAAAAAAAATTTCGTGAATAACTGCTTGGCTTTTTAGCGTGAGGATTCTATACCAACAAAATTCATAACCTTTTGACCTTGAAGCTTTTTTATTTGCATTTTGGACTGTATTAAACAATCTGGACATCTTTTTTATTTGGACATGTTTTTCCTTATATTGGTCTTCTCCTTTTTCACCCCTGCCTCATTAGTCAGTGATGGTAGAGTCTGATTAACAAATGAAAATGCTTCCAAAATGCACGGTCGGTGAAAGTAATATATTTTTTGGTCTGTTTAACAAATGAAAGTAATATATTTTAATAGGATTAAAAATTGAATATCAAACTCCATCCTCCACGTGACTGTTTACATAAAGCTTCATCTCTTATTATGGAAGCTTAATTTTTTTGGTGATTATTAAGAGAAGAAATGACAGCATATTTTCATATAATTCCTTATTAAATTTAAAAAAAAAAGAGAAAAAAAATTGTGCAATAAAATCCCCAAGATTAAGGAATCATATGACGTTGAGATTTCTAATTATCTCTAATTTATAGTTGAAATCTTAGTATCTCTAACTTATAGCTACCTCCTATTATGTAGATGATTAATCCTATTTTGTATCCTATAATATTGGTGATGATTCTTTGTTTTGAGACCGATTCTTTTGTGGATAGATGAGACTGATGTGATTTGCGGCTTTAGAGAACAATGAGACTCTTGATCCTTTTATTTTTTTTGCGATTTCAAATCTCCTTCAAAACCCCTCTAAATTGCGAAAAAAGCCCTCCAAGATTATATTAAGATTAGATTTCTCTAAATTATGTAAAAGAGGCTGGCAAAAATCAGTTCCAGAGGTGAAAGAAGGTAATTTTCGGATTTTTGATCAAAATGACAATTTAGAATTTCAGTGCACTGTTCTGTAATTTCCTCTGACATGTTTTACACTGTAAGTAGCGGCTAATATTATATAAAAATACCCTTATTTCTGTCAACATTCCCATCGGCCACATGCTTTTTCAGTCTCAAATGAGATTAAGATTAGTGGGTTACTTACTCTCTTTCTTTGTACAATATTGGATTCATTTTATCCTTTCTGTTCACTCTCTTGAAAACTATACAATACAACATATTATAAATTAAAACAAAGAGCATTGCTATGCATTGATCTTTAAAAAAAAGTACACAAGTATGCATATGCAGACATATCAAAATATATATTAATCATGGTTTTAGGTTATCTCATAATCCTTTTTCTCCTTTTCTTCTTAGAATCTCATCTCCACCCTCATGTTTATAAAAATATATGGTCTGGATTTTATATTTTCTAAAACTATTATTTTAAACATAAATAAGTAAACTTAGACTGTTAAAATATGATATACACAATAAATAAACTATCATAGATGGTCTACAAACAGATTTTTTTAAATGTAAATATAATGTGTTACGGTGTTGTTCCTCTTTTTGATTGAACTTTTTATATGACTTATTATAGTTTGTTTGTTCATATTAAGTTTGGCTATTGTTTATATTAATTTTTTCCTTTTCATGTAATATAAGCTTAAATTTCAAGAATGCAATGTTCTGTTTTGTATCTGTTGTCATCTTATGTGTAGTTTCATGGTTTAAATGCACTATTGTAATAAGCAATATTATTCAAGATGATGTAACTGTACTTATTTAAAAACAAAATATATTAATCTAAATGATTAAGTGCAAAATGGAGAGAGAATTTATCAGTATGCAAAAGCTCTCCGTGCAACGCACGGGTAACTCCTGCTCGTTGACACAATGTTTGGATGAAGAAAAGGTTAGAGGGAGATGGTTGGAAAAATAACCCCTTGTTTGATTTAGATAAAAAAAAATTGGGAGGAGCAAAGTGAGGCGGGGAAAAATAGTATAGGTCCTATGTGTTTTAGCCCACCCATCACCGAACCCAACCCAACCCAACCGTAAACCCTTCTGGACAAAAATTTTCCTGCTATCCCCAACAAAATTTATTGCCCACCAATTTTTATGGATATAGCTTTAAAAAGAAAAAATTCGTGGGCCTGTGTGTTTTTGTATCATTTTTTATTTTGCATATTAATAAAATTTTCATATAAATATAATTATTTATATACAAATAAAATACAAATAAAACTAAAAAGAACTTGAATTTCTTTCAAAAATTTATTTTTATTTTAATAATTTAAAATATAAGTATATTATTGTCATTGTTATACGTTAATTTTTTTTTATATTGTTTTTTTAAAATTTAGCTTGTGACGGAATATATTTTTCTTAACATTTTAATTTTAAAATAAAATATAAAAATAATTTCATTTGAATTTGACCTTAGTCTTTAATTTGATGGTGTTAATTTTTTATTTAAATTTTATCTTCATGGAAATACTTAAAAATGAGTTAAAAATAAATAAGGGATTGTTGTCATTAAAGATGTCATATATTATCTCTCCAAATTAAAGTGGATACTATTATAGTAGTTCAAAGGTGGAAATACATCAAGCATTTGACAAGATGTATGACCTGGCCTAGTTAGGCCCAATAAGGCCGGCCCTGTTTAATAAAGAGGTTAGGCTTTATGCGGATTTAAAAGCTTACTTATTTAAATAGATTACATCTTTTTTAGATTAAAGTATATTTTTTATCTTTTAAATTTTAAGGTTTTATTTTGCTTCTTTAATTTTATAAATCGCATTTTTAATCCTTAAAACTTAAAAGAATGCTAACTAATCAAAATTAAGTGGTTTAAGTGATGATTATGCCTGGGCCAAAATACAATGGTGATTGTGCAATGTTTACGAAGTAATCATTTGTGAGATGGGATAAAGAAATCTAAAGTTTAGTTAAGAGATCTAAAGTTATGCGTTATAATTATTAAATAAGGATATTTATCTATATTTGAATTTGAATTTAGAATTTAAGATTTATATTTGAATTTTGAATTATTATTTTATTATTTATAAGACTTTATAAATAGAGCTTAGGGTTTTCTGTTATATACAGCTTTAATTAATTTGTTAATAAAATGATTCTTTTCCCCTCTTTGTATTCTTTCTCCTCCCTCCATTCATCTTATTTCTCTCCGACCTCTTTTTGCTATCCTCCCTCCTCTAGACTCTCTCCCCTCCACTTCCCCAACCAATTCACATCAATTTTGGCATCAGAGCAAGGTTCTCTCCATTACTTTCACTGCCCAATTTCCCAAAATATAAAATCTTCCTTCCACTAGATGACTTCCTAGTTTTATTAGATTTCAAATATATTTTAATATATTTGAGAAGTCATCAATACTAAATTAAAAATATTTTCTTGAAATTTTAAGAAATATCAATTCATATGCATCATTTGTGGGATCTCAACTTAGAATATAAGTTTTCAAGTTTAGGAAAGAAACAATAATAAGAAAATCATAATTGAAAGTTTTCTTTAAAAAAGTTTTAGTTTATTATTATTATTAGAATATTGTTTCCATTTTCTATTGATTGATATGACACTACTTTTGGGATAAAATGAAAGGGGGAAAATCTAAGCCACAAGTTACAATTGAAATAGAAGGAAGAGGAGGCAGCCGCATATCATCAATGATCACCATCTTGAATCACAAGAAAAGAGAAATAAAGAAGTTCAAGTTTTATTCCTTTTTCTTCTACATAAGAGGACGAAAGGAATGTGGAGAAGAGAAGATATCATAGTAGCCCTTGGACAGAGGAGCAACTAGAATTTAAAGATGAGGCCTTGAATCAATGCTCTATCCTTTTTTCCTTCTTATTTTTCTTGAGATTTTGGATTATGAACTTGTTGTTGTCTTCTTGAGATTTTGTTAGTTATGTTTAATTAGTTTGCTTTGCAACCTAGAGGAACTATTAATTTGTAGGTGAATTATATTTTGTTTTCCTTTATTAGTTATGTTTTAATATTAATTTTGGTTATTTAATCTTGTCTATTTCTTTTCTACTTAGTATTTGATCACCATTAGGTATGAATTTAGAGAATTTGGATTAGCCTTGGGAGAGGGATCTTAATTGGACAATAGGATTGAGTAATGTGAGATTAGAATGTATTCTAATTTACTAATAGTATAAGAATATAATTGTATTACAGTGAAATTGAATTATTATTGCCCCTTGGTTAATTGTGTTAAGAATAACAATTTTAACTTGAGAATGGGTGTAAGTGATCGAGAGATACTTATATCTATTAATATTCTAGATTAACAAAATTGATATTAAGACTAATTAATTAAGTGATAACAAGGTTTTTAAAGCTAATAAGGAATGAGTGACTCTAGGTTGCTCGTTTGATAATTGTGGTAGTTTGCTTTAATTTGATTTTAATTTTCTTTTCACTCATTTGAATTCAATTTGGTTTGCTCAAATTAAACAAAAGTATAAAGTCAATGCTCAACCGGGTTTAAGTACCTAATCTTTGTGAGAACAATATTTTTCTTATCAATTTATTATTTGATACAACCCGTGCACTTGCGGGCTATTAGGTTATAATTTTTCCCTATCAAGTTTTTGGCGTTGTTGCTGGGGATTTGTGTCTCAACACTGTTTTGTTGGATTTGATTGAGTATTAGTAGCTTAAGTTTGGGTTTGTAAATATCTTGTTTAATTTGCTTGTTTTCTTTTCTTAAAAAAAAATTGGAAAAAAATATGACTTTCACTTGACCATCAACTAGTTTTAATATTGAGAAAGAAATGAATTACATGTCTTCAATACGAGATGAAATGAGTATTTTTATAAATTCTTTGAATGAATATAGAAAATATAAAAGGAGTATAAATTATGATTGTATTTCATATGTTGATTCTTCTCACTATGTTTGTATGTCATGTGCTTGTGGAGGAAGTTATTTATATAAGCATTGTCCTTATAGTACAACTAAGCATTATGTGGGAGATGATTTTACTAGGAATCAAATTTGTTTTTTTACCATTTATGTTGTCCTAGTGGAAGTTTTGGGCAACAACAATTTTGGAATCCACATGTCAACTATTGTTTTAATGAAATTACCCCTTTTTTCTACTTTTATCCACATATTGAAAAAAACACCCTTAAGTATAAGGAAAATTCTAATTTAGAAAGATTAATTGAGGAGTGTGTAGAATTATTAGAGAGATTTACTCATCAACAACAACAATTTGCCACTAGAGTTGAGTCAAGTGTCCAAAATATTGGAATATATCTGAGTCAAACCGCTTCATCCCTTGAGATTTTGAGGCAAAATAATTCCCTAAGCATGATGACCACTTCAATCCTTTTATTAGCCAATCAATTAAAGCTATCTACAACAAAGAACCCTAAGCTCTATTTGTAGAACTCTTTCAAAATTCAAATCTAAATCCTAAATTCAAAATTCAGATTCATGAAATTTGGAAAAATATCCTGACTTAATAATCTTAATGGATAATCCTATATCTCCTAACTAAATCCTAGATTTTCTTATCCTATATCACACCACAAGATTAAATTTTAAATTTTAAATTTAAAAAGAGATATATACTTAAATACTCGCTCCGGTCCTAAATATAAGACTTCATCAACTTTTTCAGAGAGATTAAGAAAGTTAAATAAATCACTTAATCATAGCATTTGTGGTGTATCATTAAATTATATATCAATTTATAAGTCAAATAAAATAGTTTTAAAAGAAGATAAATATAAATACTTTAAAATAACTTATTTACCTTTCTTAATTGAAAATAGTGTCATTGGAGTCCAACTTCATAATCTGTCGCAAGAAAAACCTCCAACTCAAATACTTTTGACTTCTGATCCATGTGTCATCCTACTTAAATTTATTAATTTGTTGTTTAAAGAAGGGATAATTAGCCGTCATATCCTTATAATTTCAACCAATTTTTAATTAGGTCCCAATAATTTTTTCCCCTTTTTGTTAGGTATTTAAAATAATGTGGTCAATTATGAGCTGCTAAAGTTGAACCCTACCTGCCGCAATACCATTGTGAAGTTTCAGCGTCACTTAGTGTCTGTTTGGATTAGCTGTGGAGAATGAGCTTTTTTTGCAAATGGATTTTTGGAAAAGTCAGATTGTAGATATGATTTGTGTTTAGATTGACGGTGACAAAAGTGACTTTTTTTTCTAATCTTAAACCTATTTGAATTAGTGTTTAAAAAGCCGTTTAGATGGAAAATGACTGAAAATGATATAAATCTTATTAATACTATATATATATTCGTTTTATATATTGTGATAATTGAAGTAAAAAAATTTTGATAAAATAAAAGAGGTGAAATTATTATTTAAAAAAAAAAAAAGAAAACTGGATGGAAAGCTTTTGTGTGTTTTCTTTTGATGTTTATTGTATAAAAAGAAGCATCTCTCTTTGTGCTAATACATATGTCATTTTGTGGATGGGAAGCTTTTTAATTTTTTTTTTCATGATTGGTGAAGCGGGATGGCAGCAGCCAGAAGCTCTCTCATCCAGCTTCTAAAAAATGAAGCTTCTTCAGCAAAAGCCCATCACGTTGAAACGCTTTAGCAAATACTACCTTCCCACCCAACTACACTATTAGATTCTAAATGGGCCTTTTTTTTTTGTAACCGTGTTCCCAAACAGACCCTTACTGTTCTCGCACTGAGCTCATTTGTGGACACGAAGCTGGGTAATTGTAAAATAAGTGCCGCGTGCCATCATCTGTGGCTTCTATCGGCATCATCAGGGTTGCGTTTTTTTGTTTTTCCCCTTTCTAAAATCCCTGCATCTTTTTCTCTATATACTGTGATTGGGTTCATAACAAATGAAAATATTATTAAGCATTGGAATTTTTTTTATTGTTAGCCATAAAGGAGGGAGTATTTGAGAAATGCATTAGTTGGATATGAAGAAGATAAAGATGCGTGAGTGGTTTCCATCTGATTTTCAGTTTTTCTTTTTCCACGTGGCATTTTTAATTTCAGTCAAACTCCATATTTGCAAAGTCATCAAAATTTTCGCCACACAATTTAATGGAACTATTAACACCGTTAGTTTTTTGTAATTGTATGCACCAACGGATCTAACTGCACAAATTTAAAGGACCCAGCGAAAAGAAAAAAAAAAGTTTAGGAACCTGATTCAAAATTAAGAAAAACTATAAGGGCTACTAGATTAACTTTTCCAATAAAAATTTATCAGGTAATTATTAATGTCAAGAGTTTCAGAGCTTAGACCCAGGAAACCGACAGCAATATCAATGCTTATAGACTCACACGCAGCCAGCTTGTCTGCCCAGGTCACAATACAAGATATTTTATGCTTTACCGTGGAACTCGTGTCATTTTTATATCCATCCATATCCTTTAAGACTTTATCTATATAAGGCTGTAATACCCTACCCATTGGGTAATTGCGAGTTACAAAATACCAAGAATATTATTCACTTAATTTATTTTGTCATTTACATGCTTAAAAATAAAACTTTTAGGGGGTGTTTGTTTTCACGGCAGCTTAAAAAATAAGCCCGAATCACGCAAGCCGAGAAAAAACTCCTCTCACATACTTACCTCGTATACCGTGAATCACGAATTATAAGCACGTTTTGGGCAAAAATAAGCCATTCCAAACACGCACTTAATGCGGAACTTTTGTTCCAATTTTCCCAATTTTCATTTATTTTATCGTAATTCTGAATAATTCATATAAAATATTAGGAATTTGGATTTATTTACTTTCATAGTTTCACATTTTAATAAAAAATTTTATAAAACGATACATTGAGGTGTGGAGGATGCTTAGGGTTCTCTCGTGCTAAAACTTCACTTTTCCTTCAAGAAGTCCTCAATGAATCTCTCTCTCTCACTCTCACTCTCACTCACACAATTTTCATGAATATTTCAACAAACCATTCAAACTCTAACATATTATGCATTCATCAGCAAAGTTTACAACAACTAAAACTAAGCAAAATAAAGGCAGAAACAAGAGTCTCCCAAGCACTTTTATTTAAAGTCAAAGGCGTGACATCTTATTCAGAGAGAGAAACTCTGCCTTCTCTCTAGAAACCTATCACCGTCACTATGCACCACATCATGTTTGATAGCAACCTAAAAACAGAGCCTCCTCCTTATCCAGGTGAAGATCGAAACACAAAAAAAGTGAAGCTGGGAGAAACTGGTGAAAATATGGATCAAGACCCCCTGGCAATAGAGTCGCCGGAAACCCATGTTTCCCCCACTACTCTGACAGAAGTTGTCCCTGACTCACAAGAGAATACAGAGCTTGACGCTAACAGTATGCACATCGATGCGGACCCCACTGTGAAATCAGTCCCAACCTTCAAAGACATGTTGCTTAATGCTAACAAGCAAGACATGAACGAGGACGAAGAGGAAGAAGAACTCAACCTGCAACAAGGAGATGTGATTTTTTAGCTAAATGGCCCCATTCCCTTTGTCAATTTTGCAGAGCATATACTAGAGGTCCTTAACAAGAGAATGGGCTTTGCTGTAGTGTTTAAACTTCTGGGACGCCCAATAGGATATTGCCCTCTCAGAACTAAGCTCTACAACACATGGAAACCAAACGGGCCTATTCACCTTACTGATTTGGAAGAAGACTGCTTCCTAGTTAAATTCAAGGAAGAGTTAGATTAGCAGAACGGGCTCATTAATGGTCCCTAGACTATTTTTGGTCATTATCTCACTGTCCAGCCCTGGACTCCTTTTACACCTCAGAATCACGTGATCAACCAAGTGTTTTGCTGGGTCAGATTACCTAAACTACCAGCTAGATATTACCACAAAGCCATAATCAGGTCGATTGGTAGTGTTTTTGGTGAGGTTATAAAGATAGATTACAACATTGAATCCGGTGACAGAGGCAAATTTGCTAGGCTTGCAGTCATTCTTGATCTAACCAAGCCGCTGACCTCAAAGATCCAAGTGGATGGGAATATGATTTATGTGGAGTATGAGGGTCTTCCAACCATTTGCTTCAACTGTGGGCAATATGACAATTTGGAGAATGCTTACCCGGAAAAATGGAAGCACAACAAGTAATTCAGCCGGAGAAAGAGCAAGCACCGTCAAACTATAGACAATTGCTGGTGACCGACAATAGAGAGTGGTGTCAATTCGGCCAATGGATGCAGGTACAACGGAAACGGTGTCCGTATGTCAGAAGTGTCAGAAAGGATGAAGGTAATGGGGGCACCAATTTAGTCTCGACATCCTGATATAATGTTTTAAGAAATCATGAAATTGATACAGAGGAAGGACAAGCCGTATACGATAATGTCAAACCCCATGTTAGTGGAGAGACCGCAGTGGCGAGGAGTAAGAGTAGCGAACGAAAAAGCACAAGAAAGGGGGACCAGCCCAGTGGGTAAAATAACAAATTGCCTACAAAAAAATAACCCAGATAATATCTTCCATTCCCAGCCTTACAGGGAGTTGCAACAAGAAACAATTTTGGATGAAAATTACAATGCTGCTATTGTAATTGAAGATGAGAGGAGCCCACTATGGAAACACAATCAGTCTAGTCAAGTCAAGCACCTGGGCCAACCCTCTATTCATCAGGCCCAAACCCTTGCCATGGACCAAGCTACTTTCCACAAAAAACCGCCTGACCCAATCATGCGTAGAAAGGGGATTAAAATATTCTCTGGCCCAAATATTGCAAACATTGGGGCCAGCCCACATGTAAATGCCTCCACATCCACTATAACCATGAAGACAATAAAAGAAATTGCTAGAGGGGTCCAGCAAGACTTAAGCTATAACGCCCCAAATTTTGATTAAGAACCAATGATAATTATTGAGAATATTTTGTGAATTAAAGTTTGAATTATTATGGATTATGTGACAATTTAAGTTAATATGCTATAATTAGTGAAAAAATGGAAAGAATGGAAATTATTGGTTTATTAGTTAGTGATTAATGGAGAAATTAATTACTAATTAAGGAGAAATGAGGAGTATAACTTAATGACTAATGGACTAGTTAGTATAACTATATGGTTGCTTATTTGGTGAGAAATGAGGAAGTTTGGACATGTGATAAGATAATATGATGATAGTTGTTGAAGAAAAGTCAAATACCACATGTTAAATGATTTTCCTTTCATTCCTTCTCTTTTCCTACACTTCAGCTACGTGAGTATGGGCTAGGAAGGCCCATCATTTCTCCTTCTTCTTCACTCTTCATCCTTCTCATTCTCTCTCATTTCTCCCTCCCTCCATTTTGGATGTTTCTTGCTGTAGAAATAAGAGGAAGAGTAAAGGTAAGTTCTTGCCATTTTGACCCTCCATGTGACCTCTAATGCAAAAACTCTCTTCTTCAATCTTGTTCCTTGTGTTGAGAGCTTCAATTCTATGGTTTTAGATTTTCCATTGGTGATAATTTGAGCTCTCAAGGAAATATAGAGTTTGGTGAACCAAGGAACTCCTTTGGGAAGTTAAAGAGGTGAGTAAGTTGAGCATTTTGATATAAGTTTTGTGGTTATTTGGTTAAGTTGGAATTTTTGGGAATTTAACCCTATTTTCGAAAATTAGGGTCTTGTGGTGTTTGAGTTGTTGTTGTCATGGATATAGTGTTTTGATATGTATCTTGGATAGATAGAAGTTGATCAGAAACTTGGATTGAAAAGTTGCAAGTTTGGTCAGTGAAAAACTCTGTGCTGGCAGTGGTATTGCATGGACGTTTTAAAATAGAAAATGGTGTTGGAAAATTATGAAACTTTCCAGTATTAAATTTTACATGCCAAGCTTCAAAATGGACATACAATTTATATAATTTCGACTTTTGAGCTAGGAGTTATGACTGTCCAAAGTTTGATGTTAAATCTGGGAATAATTCTGGAGCAGTGTGACAATTTCTTAAATTCTGGATTTTTGTAGTAATTTCTGGTAATGGTCCATATTTTTCTAGTAAAGGGGACTTAAATAGTTTTCAATGGGCTTTGGGATTACCTCATTTCGATTTTTCTAGAATTAGTTATAATTTTTTGAAGTTAAGACACAAAAGTCTAATTTTTCCAATTTTTAGCCTAAACTTTCGGCCAACATTGTTCTGAGGGGTAGGAGCTGGTTTTACATGAAATAGATAGTTCCATTGGATTCATTGGGCAAAATTATGTGGGGTTACAGTTGGGCACTTTTTTGGTAGAGGCCGAAAAAGCATAATTATGAAAACGCCACCGAAATCCCTAAATAGGGGGATGTCAAGGGTATTTTCGTAATTTAACAATGATTCTGGTGATTTCAAGCCCGGAAATGGATTCCTTGGGTGAAAATACGTTAAAATAGCTTTGGTCAAAATTTTGGAAAAACATGCCATCGGGCCGGGTACGGCAGGGTCGGGCTAGGGTCTCAGGGGCATTTTGGTAAATTTTCATCATAGGCTAATATAACCACAAGAAACACTATGGAAGAGTCTAAAATGATAGTTGGATAGGTTATGACCTATTTCTTGTACATTTTATACTTTAGAACCAAGTCAGAAGCCGGAAGCGGCACGTTTTACGAGGCACACTAAAAAGGGTGGTCTTTGAGATAGTACTTCCCAATCCTCTTAGGCGATTTTTAGATGCTTTAATAGCTACTTAAGGGACTTTAATGATAACCAAAACTAAATGTTTTGAAGTCATTTGAGTATTGGAATAAGTGATAACGCGTCGTCCTTAATTATGACTATATGATTCGATATTTGCCCTGATCATAGAAGGCCTATGCCTGATCAAGGACGGAAAGAACAAGGTAGTGACACTTTATCCTATATCATGTTTAATGCATTACTTGTATGTATTTATCATTGTATGAGAGAGGGGACGAGGCAGTAAGCCTGGCCTTGAATATTGTTGAAGGGACATGGCGTGAGCCCGGCCTTGAATATTGTTGAAGGGACATGGCGTGAGCCCAGCCTTGAATATTGATTGAGGGGACGTGGCGGTTAGCCCGACCTTGAATATTGTTATGCTGCATTGTAATATATGCTTACTTGCTTTGTTTAATTATACATCATATTCGTAAACTGTTGTTACTGGGATTCTTTTGAATCTCACTCTTTCCAAATAACATGTTTATCCAGGGCAAGTGGATCTTGAGACAAGCAAGTGAACAAGGACGACTAGGATTGCCGGTGGTAGTTTTAGTTTCTTTTTGGTTTTTAGTTATCATTTGGACAACTGTATGTATATATTGGATTGACTATAGGTTTGTAGTTATTGTGTAATCCCCGGTATGGGAAATTGAGATGGGCGATGATGCCCTATAAAACTCTTGGATTAATGACATTATCCCAGGTGAATGTCAGGAATTTTGTTAATACTCTGATATTGTATATGTGACAAACCGAACAGTCCAATTGTTTTTATTTAAAAATGAATGGAGAGCATGTTGTACAAGTGTTACAAAAAGTTTTTAATTATCTCAGATCTCTTATTCAACTATAAAACTTATTTAAACACTAATCACGGCCTTGATGACGGCAGGGGTTACATAAGCGCTACAAAAGTTGCCATGAATGTAGAGGGAGTTGATCTCATCCCTAAAAATTTTTCTTGATTATATTTATGTCCATAATAACTTGGAATTGTCAAGGGGCTTTGGATAAAAAGTTCCCTTCAATTTTCAAATCTTTAGTAGCTAATTATAAACCTGTTATATTTGTTTTGGTAGAGACTAGAATTTTTGGAATCAAAGTTGATAAGGTAATTCGAAGGCTGGGATTTTTGCACTCTCATCGTATTGAGGCTTGTGGTTTCTCAGGAGGCATTTGAATTCTTTGGTCCAATAGGGTGGAAATTACTATACTTGTGATTAATATCCAATTTGTGCACATGGAAGTTATTCACAAAGAGGGAAATAAGAAATTCATGTTTACTGCAGTTTATGGGAGCCCTCAATCCACCTTTCAAAAATGTCTATGGAAGGACCTTTCTCGAATTCCGTACTCATCATTTCATCCCTGGTTACTCTCAGGGGACTTTAATGCAAATTTATACAAAGAAGATAGATCAGCAACTCCAGGACGCATCAATCATGGCTATAGATTGTTTCAATCCTTCATCAATGATTTTGGGCTTATTGACATGGGATTTAATGGGCCTAGATACACCTAGAGGAGAGGTACAACTATGGCTAGGCTAGATCGTGCCATCTACAGCCCATTATGGGTGAATGTGTTCCCAGATAGCCATATTCAACATTTGCCCAAGCTTTTATCAGACCATAGGCCAATTCTTATTCATCTGGGCTTGAAAAGGCCCACACCAAATGTAAAGCCCTTCAAATTTTTGGCCTCTTGGCTCAGCCATTCCAGTTTCCTGTAATTGATGATGATTCATGGCACTCGAACTCTGATTTAAAATAGAACATCATCTCCTTCACCTCCTCTACTCAACGATGGAATCTAGAGGTGTTTGGCAATATTGGAAAGGAAAAAAGACGATTGTTGGCAAGAATCGGAGGGGTACAACGATGCATAGAAGAAAATCTTTTTTCTGAGTACTTCATTAATCTGGACCAATTGTTGAGGTAAGAGTATGAAGAAAGATGTTTTCAAGAGGTGTTATGGCTACAAAAATCAAATTCCGATTGGATCATACTAAAGCTTTAATCCGTCGAAGTCAAAACCGGGTACTACAACTGAGAGATAAACAGGGGCACTGGATCGACCAAGAGCAACACTTAAAAAGGATGGCGTAGGAATACTTCAACAATTTGTACTTACTCCGAGATACCACATTCACACCGCTAATTACTGAAGGTGCGTTTCCTTCTCTAAGCCTAGCTGACCTGGTAAAATTGGAAAACAAAGTTGAGTTGGAAGAAATTAAAACATCTCTTTTTGAAATGAAACCTCTCAAAGCACCTGGAATAGATGGCTTACACACTTTGTTTTATCAAAGTCAGTGGCATATGGTAGCTCCGAATTTTCTATCCTTTATGCTTGAATTTTGGGATAAGCAACAATTGGACCCTTTCTTCAACAGAACTGTTATTGCCTTAATACCTAAAGTGCATAAGCCAAGTTATGTGAGTGAATTTTGTCCCATTAGTCTCTGCAGTATGGTATATAAAACTCTCACTAAAATTCTAACAAACAGAATTAAACCTCTTCTCCCTCATCTAATTGGTCCTTACCAAACAAGCTTTATTGAAGGTAGAAACATTATTGACAATATTATAATTTCTCAAGAAGTGATCCACTCAATGAGAAATAAGCAAGGAAAAGGAGGATGGATGGCCTAAAAGTTGACTTAGAAAAGGCATTCGATCATCTCAGATGGGACTTTATTGCTGATACACTAAAAAATGCTGGTTTCCCAGAATGTTTCAACAAGCTTATTATGTCCTGCATTACCACCTCCTCAATGCAAGTTCTGTGGAATGGCACTCCCTCTGAGGTTTTTCACCCTGAGCGTGGCCTACGACAAGGTGATCCATTATCACCTTACATCTTCATTCTATGCATGGAGCGTCTCTCACAGTTGATAAAAGATGAGGTCTCTAAGGCAAACTGGAAGCCCATTAAAATGGGTAGAAGAAGAACCCCTCTCTCACATTTGTTTTTTACGGACGACCTAATCCTCTTCGGACACGCTTCACAGATGTAGGCAAAAGCTATCCATAACACTCACCTCCAATTTCGCACATCCTTAGGAGATAAGATTAGCCAGAACAAAACAAAGATTTATTTTTCTAAGAATGTCCACCACTCACTTAGAAAGACCATATGTGAGGATATGGGATATCAACAAACTTCAACCATTGAGAAATACTTTGGCGTACCTCTTATTACAGGAAGGGTATCGCTAAATACTTATAAGCATATTCTAAGCATCCTGGAAGAGCAGATCCCTCTCACTAGCAGGGCGAATAACCCTTGCAAGATCAGTCCTCTCTACTATACCTTTTTATACAATACAGAGCACTCTTTTACCAACAACTTGCTGTGATGTGATTGAAAAGATCATCAGAAAATTCATATGGGGATATCCTTAGGGTGGTGGAGGAGTTAGTCTTGTTAAGTGGAATGAGCTTTGTCAGCCACTGAAAAATGGAGGATGTGGGTTACTTCGTCTAGAATCACAAAACCAAGCTTTCCTTTCCAAGGTAATCTACAAGATTTACACACAGCCAGAAGCCCTGTGGGTGCAAGTACTACATGGTAAGTATGGGTTCAATGACAGACCTGAAGAATCAACAAGAACCAGATGCTCGCATTTTTGGAAAAATATTGTAAAGACATGGAGGAAGCTTCCTGCCATATTAAATGGATCCCAGGTGATGGACGAAAAATTAGATTCTGGACAGACTATTGGGTTGGTGACCATGGACCCTTAAAGAACATTGCTTTCTCACCCATCTCCAATACTGAGCTCAACAGGCCTATCCGGGATTTCCTTGATGCAAATGGTGACTAGAAAAGATCTTTGTTTGATCAACTCATCCCAGGTGATGCTCTTGCAGCTCTAATGAACACAGAAATTAGCCGGGAACCAAAGGAACCTTCACGTATCTGAAGTTTAACTCCGGATGGGGATTTCACCACGAAGTCGGCTTACCAAGCGATTGAATCAGTAAATTGGAACATTGCAGATGCCAAATGGGAAAAAATTTGGAACCTGCCTGTTGCACAGAGAGTCCGCTCATTCACCTGGTTATTGTTGAAAGGCAAGCTACTCACAAATGAGGAACGACAGCGAAGAAGAATGACTGATGTTGCTCGTTGCTCCCTTTGTCAAGGGGGTTCAGAAGACATTAATCATGTATTTAAGTTTTGTCCTATAGCCTCTGCGGTTTGGAAAAAGGTCCTCCCAAGAGATATATGCACTGAATTTTTCCACACTGATATCAAATCATGGTTAGCAGCTATGTTGGTGGCCCCCATACTCGACACATCATGGAGAATTGGTTTCTTTATCACATGTTGGAAGCTTTGGGAGACGAGGAATCTACGCATTTTTCAACAAGGTGATTTCACTGCTGATGGAGTACTGGCACAAATTAGACCCATAATAAAACATATTATAGGAATTTTTACTTTTTACACCTCTCATTGTAAATCATAGAAGTGCAGATTTTGATCGTTTGATTTAGAGGCCTTGTAAATCCGTAGAGGATAGAGCACTGTAGAGATGATTTCAAAGTAATACAATACTCCTTTCCACTAAAAAAAAAAGGTGTGACATGTTATTAAGGCAAGTATAGAACTAGGGTTGGTAACTAATTGCAACAGCTACAATTAGCAAATTAACAAGTACATATGAGAGAATTAACAAGATATAAGCAGGAATTAGGATGTAAATTATTAACCTAATTACAATTTTTACACAAATTCACACACACATATTTCTTTACACCATATGATTAAGTAGATTTGATGACTTGGTGGAAATCAATTTTTTGGTGTGTTAGCCAAAGGGGTCATGGCTTCAAATTGGACCTCCGGCACCTGTTGGATATTAAATTGATTAAAGGGGCAGAGTGAAATTTTCCCACGCAATTTCTCCTTTACTATCTCTAAATGCTCCAGTTTGAAAACTTTATAATTTAGATTGTAGCATTTCATGAATATTTCAACAAACCATTCCAATTCTCAACAATGGAACATATTATTTGCTTATTCTTTATGTTTAGGAAAGTTTACAACAACCGAGCTAAGCAAAAAAGGCAGAACACTTGAAATAATTAAGAGGCTACTTGACATATTATTCAGGTAATTATAGAACTAGATTGATAACTGATTGGGATTAGCTGGAGATTCTCGGATCTTCTCACACTTGCAGAAAACTTCTCAGACATATCAAAATTTTCAAGAGTGATTCCATTTGGAAGCTTCCAATCAAAATGATACAGCAAATTGGCAAGTGGAAGCTCAATGCTGGACACAGCGAAGTTAATTCCAGGGCATAGTCTCCTTCCACCGCCAAATGGTATAAGATTCATGTTTGCTCCTTGGAAATCAATTGGGTTATCCAAAAACCTCTCTGGCTTGAATGTATCGGCTTCATCCCAGTGTTTGGGATCTCTCCCTATTGCCCAAGCATTGACCAGGATTCTGGTTTTTTCAGGTATCTCATATCCATTGATCACGCATCTCCCAGTGCTCTCCCTTGGAAGTAGTATTGCCCCAGGTGGGTGAAGCCTTAAGGTCTCTTTCACAACTGAGCTTAAGTACTTCAATTCATGAATCTCACTTTCATCCACACATTCTCTTCCCTTGTAGATCCTTCTCACCTCAGCTTGAGCCTTCTTCATCACAGATGGGTTTTTAATCAGTTCAGCCATTGCCCACTCTAGAGTAGTAGATGTTGTCCCCGATCCACCAATGAACATATCCTGAAAATGGGCTATCAGATCACACACACAGAGACAGTAGTAGATGTTTTCCCCGATCCACCAATGAACAAATCCTGAAAATGGGCTATCAGATATCTCTCTCTCTCTCACACACAAATTAATGTGTTAGATTCTACTCTTTTTATTCATAATATATGACATATTTTTCTAATTTGTTTAGATTAAAGAAGTTAGCTAAGTTAGTTAATATGACATATATTTTTTAAAATATCCTGATTATCTTCCTTAATTCACTTATTCCCTTTTCTCCTTGATTATTTTTGAGAGAATATATATAGGGTTAAATTAGAAAAAGAGAAACAAATATAAAAACTGTGTCTTATATTTAGGATAAAGATTATATTATGGACAGGAGGAGTACATATTATATTAACCAATTTAACTAATTTTTTTAATATAATCAAATTAAGTGAATATGTGTTATATTAAAGAGCCAAGGTACTCACTTTGATGTACAATATGTTAAATACTCACCAGAAGGACGGCTTTGACGTGGTCGTGAGTTAAGGTAAATTCTACATCCCTTCCCTGCTGAATCTTGAGAAGAACATCAAGTAGATTCTCTTCATTATTATCATCATTGCTGCTTCTGGCTTTTCTTTCTTTGTGGTTCCTGATGATGTTTTCCAATATTTGATCACTCAATTTGTGGAGCCTTCCAAGTTTAGCTTTCATTCCTGTGATCACTTGAAGCGCTTGGATGGAAGGAAAGAGATCGGCAATTGAAAAACCTCCCAACATCTTCACTATATCGTCCAGTATGGATAAGAAAGCTTCTTGATCTCCACTACCAGACTTGCCACCAAAGGCTGCTCTTGCAACCATTGAACTTATGGTAGAGAAAATTTTTTCACTCACATTTATGACTGACCCTGTACTTGACATGACATCTTTAACAAGTGCACATACCATCTCTTCCCTTATGAACCTCAAGGATCGGACGCGTTTGGCAGTTAAAAGCTCTAAAGTACATATTTTTCGGAGCTTCCTCCAATGGTTTCCGATATGTCGTGAGAATCCAATGTCTATGTTATTGTAAGTGATGATCTTGGCGGCAAGAATGTCAGGTCTACCGGAGAAGATAAGGTCATGTGTTGTAAAGATCTCTTTTGCGATTTCTGAGGAAGAGACAATAACATTGGAAGTCTCTCCTAGCTGAAGGTGCATTAAGGGTCCATACTTGTTTGCCAAGTTTCTAAAGGAGTGATGGGGTAGTGACCCTACGATTTGATGCATGTTCCCTATAAGAGGTAACTTCCATGGCCCTGGTGGTAGGGGAAGGGTATTTTTGGAATTTGATCGCTTGTGAAATTTGAGTAGAAGGAAGCAAAAGATGATGAAGAGGAAGATCTGGAGAATCTCCATGATTAGACAAGTGCGATGTCCGTATATGAGTGCTGTATACAATCTGATGCATTGTTAATACTTTGTCTAATCATGGCTTTTCTGTTTTGGACTTTATTACTTTAAAAGATTAAGATAAATGACTAAAGCAGTTTATACATATCAAATTTGTCACAGATTAATACTATTTTTCAAAAATATGTCTAATTTCTTATCATGTCAAATTTTCCAAAGTAAATATGTTAACTTCAGCCGAAAATCAACTTCAAATTCACACACACACACACACGCACATATTATCAGTTAGGAGATATTTGAGTGTCAAGCATGCCGTCAAAAGTTCGATTCCATTCCTAGTAATCATATGTAAGAAAATGATCTTAATTACTCGAGGCAAAATCTACTTATATATCTCTACGCCGTTACAATGTCCGCTAAGAGAATACTTTTGGAAGAAAAAAATAAATTTTAATTATAATTACTCGAATGACATTAGTTTGTTGTGAGCACAACCAGAATAGCGTATAGATATCTCCAATAAGCTAATCAGAACAGTATAATGGTAATTAATCAATCGAATTAATCAACATACCCTCACATTGAACGTAATGTGAAACAAAGGATAAACGAGATTTTTTTTTTGGTGATATAAAAACTGAAGCAGCAAATAAGTCATACCAATGATTCAAGCTTCAAGATATCAGGTTGAGATGCTTGGATTCAGTGTCTGAATTCGCCTAGCTGGAACTCGATGGAAAGAAAATTAAACAGAGACAAATAGAGCATGAAGCCGCTGGAGATCCAGAGAAGGAACAAGTTGACTGCTTTATTAAGGTGATCTCCCACTACTTGCAATTTGCAATTTTTAATTTTTTGAAAAGGACGGGACAAAATTTGACCCAAAAAGAAAAGGACAAGACAAAGTCACAAAACTAAAGAAGTTTTTGGACCACCCTAAATTTTCAATTCACGTAACATCCCAAATTTTATATTCACAAAAAATATATTATAATTATTTGAGAAATTCAATAAAATGGTGAATATTCATGAAATTTAGAAATTTTGAATTTTAAAAACCGGTTAAAAACGACATTTTAGACCGGTTCTGGATGAGATCTTGATACAGTCGGCCTAAAAAGACTATTACTTTTTAGATCGATTAAGAAACTGGTCTTAAAAAAAGGTTTTAAGACCAGTTATTTATACAACCGATCTAAAAATAATTATTTTCAGACCTGTTATCGAAGAAAGCAGTCTAAAAAGTGTAACTTTTTATATCGATTTTTTTAAAAAACCGGTTTAAAAAGTGCAACTTTTTAGACCGGTTGTCTAACAAAATAGTCTAAAAGTAATACTTTTTAGACCATTTTATTTGCTTGATTAGTAATATAGAACACTTGTTTTGCTTGATATGCCATAATAAAATGTTCATTTCCAAAACTTCTATTAATCAGTCAACCAATGTAAATCCCAACTGATCAATCATCACACCATTGTTGACATCAACCCACTTGCATTTAAAAATGGGAAATTTAATTTTAACATAATCAACCACCTAAATCTCTTCAATAACCCATAATAAAGTATTGCTGCCAATCTTAGGTTCTTATCTTTCGAACTACAAAAGTGCATAGATTCAGCCACTAACATAACCCCACTGTTCTGGACGGTGCTCCTATCATCAAGGGACTTCGTGTAAAACGTATAACCATTGATCACAAATGAAGTCCAAGTTATGACATCAATCTCAGGACCACATGCTAACCATTTAATTATATCAGAAATACATTCTTCTCTGTCAACCTTTTGTTTGAACCAATGTGCAAAAGTTTTGTTATGCTCCCTAATTAACCTTTGTTCGGTCATTTGACTATTTTCTTTCCGGACAATTTCTTTATGAGCATTAATGTAATCTTGAATTTCATCAACATTATTCAAGATGTACAAGTGAACTTGTTGCAATTCATCAGGATCAACACTCTTTACTGTAGCCTCGCGTCTACCCCCTTCTTCATCATGACGTTCAGAAAGCCCAATATATCTTACATTTGACAGGTAATCTTGACAAAACTCCATGGTTTCTTCAAAAACAAATTTCTGAACAATAAATGCTTCAGACCGATTTGCATTCTTCACATACCCTTTTAGGATTTTCATAGTTCTTTCAGTTGGGTACATCCATCATAAATAGATAGGGCCATACAATTTTATCTCCCTCACTAGATGAACAATTAGATGTACCATGATGTCAAAAAAAGAAAGAAGAAAAAGCTTCTTAAGCTGGCACAAGATCAGATATCCTTCATTTTCCAGTTCATCCAATTTTTCTGTCTCAATGACTTTACTACAAATAGCATTAAATAAGAAATAAAGTCTAGTCAAAATATGTTGAAGATCATATTCGGCAATGCCTCGAATAGCTACTGGGAGTAGTTGTTGCATTAAGACATGACAATCATGGGACTTTAGCCCTACTAACTTCAAGTCTTTCATCGACACAAGCTTCCTAAAATTTGAAGAATACCCTGAAGGAACTTTGATGCCATGTAAACACTCACAAAAGCTTCTTTTCTCATCCTTAGACAAAGTATGAGCAGCTGAGGACAAAAAGTTCTCTTACCATTTGGCTTTGGATGCAAGTCTTCTCATATCCCCATTTCTTGCAAATCTAATCTTGCCTTCATGCCATCCTTAGAACTACCTTGTATGTTAAGCAATGTCCCAACAATACTATCACATATGTTTTTCTTCACATGCATGAAATCAATATAGTGTCTCACATCAAGATTGAGTCAATATGAAAGATTGAAGAAGACAGACTTCTTTTTCCATTTATTTTTTTCATTACTATTCTTTGTAGTCTTACCAAAGATAACATTGATATTTTTCACCTTTTCATTAACTTGAGCCTCAGTCAATGCCTTCGGAGCATCTTCAAACTCTTGTCCGCCAAAAAAGGCTTTCTTTAATCTACAATATGGGTGACCATGTCTAAGAAATCTCCTATGGCCAAGATAAACTGTCTTTCTTCCTTGTTGAAGTTGATAGTAGTATGTTCCTTCTTCACAAATCGAACATACTTTATGGCCTTAAACACTATATCCTGACAAGTTTCCATATATAGGGAAGCCATTTATAGTACAAAAGATCATGGCTCGCATTTTAAAAACCTCCTTCTTGTTCGAGTAAAAAACATCAACACCTTCATCCCATAACTCTTTTAAGTCTTCGATCAATAGTTTTAGGTAAATATCTATATCATTTCCGGGTTGTTTTGGTCCTGAAATCAATATAGACAACATGATGTACTTTCATTTCATGCATAATAGAGGAGATAAGTTGTAAATTACCAATAGAGCAAGCATGAACTATGTATACTGCTCAGGCTACTAAAAGGATTCATGCCATCCATGCTAAGACCAAGTCTAAGATTCCTAGGTTCTTCACCAAATGTAGGAAATAATTGATCGATTTTCTTCCATTAAGAAAATCAGCCGGATGTCGAAGCTTTCCATCATATATTCTCTCATCTACATGCCATCTCAAATTTTTTGCATCGTTTTCATTAGTAAACAAGAGCTTGAACCTTGGTATGATTGGAAGATGCCACAATGCTTTTACAGGGGCGTTATTTGATTTATACCTTGGGGTTTCACATATCGGACACTATTATGCTCTTTTCTATACAATATACAATCATTAGGGCATGCATGGATCTTTTTATACTTCATCCCTAGTGGACACAGTATTTTCTTAGCATCATAGTATTGAGAAGGCAACACATTATCATCTGGAAGCATGTCTTTAAAAGACTCAAGCGTTTCTGAAAAACTCTTGTCGCTTCATCCATACCGTGCTTTCAAGCTTACCAATTTCAATACTGCTTTCAATAATTGGTATCTTTTACACCCCAGGTATAGTGGCGTCTTAGCATCACTGCACATATTACCATATGCATGTGATTGCTCAAAAGCCTTTTCTCCTACATCATGAATAATATCCTTTATCCGATCATCTGTATCTGTGTAATTATCATCAAAGGCCACTCCCCCTGTTGAGATGAACTTGGCATTTCTAATTCTTCACCATGCCATACCCATACTATATAGCTCTTACAAAATCCTTCACAAATTAAATGTGTATATATATCTGCAGCACTTAGTCACTTCCCATTCAAACATACTACACAAGGGCAATAAAACTTCCTACTATCATTATCGGCATTTCTTCTAGTGAAATCTAAAAAACCCCTCACCCCATTATTATATTCAACACTTGTTCGTTTAGCGTTTATTCAACTATGATCCATATATATCTCAACACTTATAGCACCCTATATCCAACAGCAAAAGGATAGATAAAAAACAACAACCATAGAGTTTTAGAGATTTCAACGAAATTAACATGCACTATTTGAAACTAGTATTGTTTCAACAAACCAATAACACTAACAATCAAACAATCACGCTAAATTAAAACAAAACTTAGAATGGTATTACTCCAAGCCAAATATCACAGGGATGTACAAGTTAGAGCATCTTACCTAGATGTGCAGATTTTTTTTCCAGATTACGTTATCAGAAAACAGTTGGATTTCCAACAAACTATAACAATAGCTTGTGGGAATTAAGTGCTCAAAACAAGAGCCATTTTCATAGAACATTATTAATTATTGAACAACAACTAAATAACAGAACACTAACCTGATTGAAGACCAAGGAGTAAGCTTTTACCCAAATTCACGGTGGCGTCGACTGAGGTTAAAATGAAGTCCTCAAATTCATGACACTGACAAAGGGTAGTCACGGCATAGGAGAATGGTCACTGCGGAGAATAGAGCTGGCGGCGGAGGAGAGTGATAATGATCAAAGAACAGCAACGACGAACACAGCAATGTCAGCGTTAATGATGGAGGAGAGTTGAGCAAATGATGAACGGGGCGCAATGGACGAGTTTAGAACAAGTAGGGACAAAGCTCACAGAGAAATGGCGACAACAGAAGAAAGGGTTCATAGAGTGCGGGAGTTCTTTGAACGTGTCTGAACTACCTCACATGATTATTTTACCATTTTCTCTATAATAGATGCCACTCCAGCTCTTCCATGTATATGTTAATTACAAATCTCTTACCTTTTTTATACGCATGACTACACATCCATCTCAATATTTTTATCTTATCTATCACTACTTTTTGCTCATGTTGTTCCCTTAAAGCCCGACATTATAACTGCCATATATAATATTGTTGGTCTTATAGCCGTGCGATAAAAACATTGTTTGTACTTTTTTAGGTACTTTCCAATTACAAATAATTGTTGTAGCTTTACTTCATTTACCCCACCCGTCTTTAATTTTATGTTTAACATCTCTATCAATTTTTCCATCTTTTTATATAATCGGTCCCAAATATCAAAACTTTGCCATTTGTGGCATGACTTGATATCCTAATTTGACCTTCAAATTACTTCTAACTTATCTCTTGTCAAAATTGAAAATGTATATATTTTTTCTTGCTCTGAGGCGAAAATCCTTTCAATTCCAGTGTCATTCTCATGCCTTAAGCTTTGCTTGGCAGGAGGGAAATGGATGGGAGGAGAAATTTTTATAAGTTGGATTTGAAAAACTTGAATAAATGGGGTTATAAAATTTTAATATAAAAAATATTTAAAATAAAAGAGCAAATAAAGGAAAAAAATTAAAATCCTTTAACCCAACTTTTCTATTTTTTTAAAAAATTAAATTCATAAATTTTTTTCCTCCCCTCCTCTAGAGTTAAGCTGTCCAAACCAAAAGAACTACATAAAATTTTGGATAGCTGCCCTTTCTCTAGACCTTGAATAAATCTAAAATAGATGAGCATATGATATTACATGTGAACTTGTTGTCTTATTTCTTGATCCCTCGTCTTTCCTGTACTTGACAGAGAGACTTTGGCCGTATCTGGTCAGGTGGCATCTGGAGTTACATATGTATTCGGTAGTTACATATAATTGCCACTTAAAAAAAATAATATTCTGACGTGAAGAGCGCGACTAATTAGTGTAGGATGTAGGTTAGCTGGTATTGAATTTAAAATGTTTTTGAACCATGTACATATATATATGGCATTGATCACACTGTTTCCCATAACTTAATTCAATGTGTAAACTTTCCTATTGTAACAACACCTTATTGGATACGCTTATAAACCGTGGATATTGCATTGTCACGTTGAATGTAGTCTGTGATTTAAGTTAATTTGGAGTTACATGATTCACAAGACGATACTATTTATTAACAACTTTATTTTAGAAATTAACAGGTTTAGTTTAGCACAAATCACCATTAGTTATCCGCGACAAAACTTTTGTGATAAATTTAAGTTGCACTCCTTAATAAACCAATGTGGTTATAAATCACAAGACATGTTTAGATGTAACAGGGTGGATTTATCCTAAGTCAGAATATTAATTTTTTTTTTTTGTAAGTGGCAATCATACGTAATGTAACTACTTTTGGCAACAAAAAAAATTATATGTAACTACCACTGGACAAAAAAAAAAAAAAGTTATATGTAACTACCGAGTGCATATGAAACTCCCGATGCCACCTCCCCCATACAGCCAAAGTCTAGTTGTCAATTAAGTACAGGAAAGACCGGGGGCGGGGGTGAAGAAAGAAGACAAAAATTTCACATGTAATAATCCCAAATTGTATATTGTATAAATTTGTTATGATAACGCTTGCCTTCGAGATTCAAATCCCATTTGTTGTTTTTTTTTTTTTTTGACTAACTTGATCTCTCGTTTCTGTTTAGTGGGCTAGTGGCACATATAAAACTGGGAGGCCTTAATCTTGCACGTGAAAGCCTTAATAATAAAATATTTTTGTGTAGACTTTCAAAGAAATAATATAAGAAACTAGCTAGTATTATTATTCCTAGGGTTTCCAATGGGTTAGTGGCAACCTAACAGCTATGCATCGAAGTATTGGTTTTTGTTTTTTAAAAAAAACAATTTGATTGATTGTAATTGAGTCCTATTCATTCAAATTGGAATTGAGTATTGCCTGCTAAAATGAAAGTTGATTTTTTTATCTCTGAAATTTAAACTAATAATTTTATTTAAAAATCAGTAAGTCCCTTTTATAGAATACAAAATTGTGTATTATTGGATCTTTGATCACCTCCAGCCAGATTTTATATTCTCAAAATGCTTTTTTTAAAAAAAAAATTGGAAAGAATTCCTCATAAAAAAGAGCTTCTTCTTTTTTTCTTGCTCAAGATAGATGTGTGGTCATACAAGAAAAGATAAGATTCATAACGATAATATATATGAACGGGTAGGTGGCATCTGTATGATAGAAGATGATAGAAAATCATTTGAGGTGATTTGAACATGTTTAAAGAAGGCCATTGAATGCACTAGTGAGAAGGGTTGATCAAGCATTATGAGTTCTCTGAAAAGAAGTAACGGAAGACCCGCGCGAACTGCTTCAGTCCTCTAAAATTTCAAAATTGTTTAGGTGTAATGGAGATAGTGTTGCCATATAATGGTCCCTATTCTTTTTTAATCTCAAAATTTTTCAAGCTTTTCAATACCATTGGGGGTGGGTTCAAGTAATCCCATGTGGTTCGGTATCATGCAATCCCAAGTAATTAACTCCAGTCACTCACGCCAAACGCGTCAATATATAATTCACCTTTTCCCAACGCAATCCCAATTCCACCTACCAAAAATGCCGTAAGCAAAGGAATTCAGCAATTTGAGAATTTAAAATCTAGCGGGAGTAATCAAAGACCAACAACAACAACCCTTATCTGGTAATGGATGTCGCAATGTTATTGTACTTTATCCACAACTAAATTTTCAAATAAATCGTTAAACAAAATAACTCTTAGTAACTGATTCAATGTTTTTTTCTGTCTTCTTCTACCATTTTTCAAAAGACTCTATGTTGTTTGATCTACCATCCTCATATTGGCACATCCATGGGAATTCTTTGAACGTGTCCGAACTATCTCACATAAATATTTTACCATTTTCTCTATAACAGATGCCACTCCAGCTCTTCTATGTATATGTTAATTACAAATCTCTTACCTTTTTTATACGCATGACTACACATCCATCTCAATATCTTCGTCTTGGCTACCACTACTTTTTGCTCATATTGTTCCCTTAAAGCCCGACATCATAACAGGCATATATAATATTGTTGGTCTCATAGCCGTGCGATAAAAACATTGTTTGTACCTTTTTAGGTACTTTCCAATTACAAATAATTCTTTTAGCTTTACTTCATTTACCCCACCCGTCTTTAATTTTATGTTTAACATCTCTATCAATTTTTCCATCTTTTTATATAATCGGTCCTAAATATCTTTGCCATTTGTGGCATGACTTGATATCCTAATTTGACCTTCAAATTAATTCTAACTTATCTCTTATCAAAATTACAATGTATATGTTTTTTCTTGCTCTTTTTGAGGCGAAAATCCTTTCAGTTCCAGTGTCATTCTCATACCTTAAGCTTTGCTTGGCAAGAGGGAAATGGATTGGAGGAGAGATTTTTATAAGTTGGATTTGAAAAATTTGGAGAAATAGGGTTATAAAATTTTAATAAAGAAAATATTTAAAATAAAAGAACAAAGAAAAAAATTTAAAATCCTTTAACCCAACTTTTCTATTTTTTTTAAAATTAAATTCATAAAGTTTTTTCCTCCCCTCCTCTAGAGTTAAGCTGTCCAAACCAAAAGAACTACATAAAATTTTGGATAGCTGCCCTTTCTCTAGACCTTGAATAAATCTAAAATAGATGAGCATATGATATTACATGTGAACTTGTTATCTTATTTCTTGATCCCTCGTCTTTCCTGTACTTGACAGAGAGACTTTGGCCGTATCTGGTCAGGTGGCATCTGGAGTTACATATGTATTCGGTAGTTACATATAATTGCCAGTTAAAAAAAAATAATATTCTGGCGTTAAGAGCGCGACTAATTAGAGTAGGATGTAGGTTAGTTGGTATTGAATTTAAAATGTTTTTGAACCATGTACATATATATATGGCATTGATCACACTGTTTCCCATAACTTAATTCAATGTGTCAACTTTCCTATTGCAACAACACCTTATTGGATACGCTTATAAACCGCGGATATTGCATTGTCACGTTGAATGTAGTCTGTGATTTAAATTAATTTGGAGTTACATGATTCACAGGACGATACTATATATTAACAACTTTATTTTAAAAATTAACAGGTTTTGTTTAGCACAAATCACCATTAGTTATCCGCGACAAAACTTTTGTGATAAATTTAAGTTGCACTCCTTAATAAACCAATGTGGTTATAAATCACAAGACATGTTTAGATGTAACAGGGTGGATTTATCCTAAGTCAGAATATTAATTATTTTTTTGTAAGTGGCAATCATACGTAATGTAACTACTTTTGGCCACAAAAAATTATATGTAACTACCACTGGCCAAAAAAAAAAAAAAAAGAAATTTATATGTAACTACCGAGTGCATATAAAACTCCCGATGCCACCTCCCCTATACGGCCAAAGTCTAGTTGTCAATTAAGTACAGGAAAGACGAGGGGTGAAGAAAGAAGTAAAAAATTTCACATGTAATATATCCCAAATGGTATATTGTATAAATTTGTTATGATGACGCTTGCCTTGGAGATTCAAATCCCATTTGTTTTTTTTTTTTGACCAACTTGATCTCTCGTTTCTGTTTAGTGGAAGTGGCACATATAAAACTGGGAGGGCTTAATCTTGCAAGTGAAAGCCTTAATGAGAAAATATTTTTGTGTAGACTTTCAAAGAAATAATATAAGAAACTAGCTAGTATTATTATTCCTAGGGTTTCCAATGGGTTAGTGGCAACCTAACAGCTAGAGCCGGGAATACGGGTCGGCCCTTCACGGGCTTGGGCCTAAAAGGGCCGGTCCATTTATGCCCATTTGCTAAAAAGTACAATAATTTTTAGGCCCTCGGCCTTACAGAGCTTGCCCTTCACGGGTTTGGGTCTAAACAGACTTAAACTCATTTTAATTCAAAAAAATTTCTTTTTCAAGTTTTACAATTTATTTATTATTTTGCTTTAAATTGAGATGCATTATTTTTAAAACTCATAAATTTTTAGTTAAAATAATCATCTAATGTCCAAATTAGCCTATTTTTTAAAGTTTAAATTAATAAATCATTCTAGAAAATAAAATAAATCAAACCAATTAATAAGTATTTGTCTGTTATTAATACTCTATTAGGTACTTAGATGTCTCTTATATTGATAATTTGATATAATGATATTATATTTATTAATTTATTTTAAAAAAAATATTAAACAGGCCTAAAAAGCCCGACCCTCAGGGCTGCAGGGCCGGCTCTTTTAGGCCCGCTTTTCTTTTTAGCCTCTAAATCATAAGCCCGGCCCTTGAAGGGCTAGGGCCTAAACAGGCCTGCCCGACGAGCTCGGCCCGAATTCCCGGCTCTACTAACAGCTATGCATTGATGTATTGGTTTTTATTTTTTAAAAAAACAATTTGATTGTTTGTTATTGAGTCCCATTCTTTCAAATTGGAATTTAGTATTGCCTACTCAAATGAAAGGTGATTTTTTTATCTCTGAAGTTTAAACTCATAATTTTATTTGAAAATCAGTAAGTCCCTTTTATAGAATACAAAATTGTGTATTATTGGGTCTTTGATCACCTCCAGCCAGATTTTATATTCTCAAAATGCTTTTTTAAAAAAAAAATTGGGAAAGAATTCTTCATCAAAAAAAGCTTTTTTTTTTTGCTCGAGATGGATGTGTGGTCATACAAGAAAAGATAAGATTCATAACAATCATATACATAACGGGTAGGTGGCATCTGTATGATAGAAGATAATAGAAAAGCATTTGAGATGGTTTGGACATGTTTAAAGAAGGCCATTGAATACTCCAATGAGGAGGGTTGATCAAACATTATGAGTTCTCTGAAAAGAAGTAAAGGAAGACCCACGTGAACTGCTTCAGTCCTCTAAAATTTCAAAATTGTTTAGGTGTAATGGAGATAGTGTTGCCATATAATGGTCCCTATTCTTTTTTAATCCCAAAATTTTTCAAGCTTTTCAATACCATTGGGGGTGGGTGTTACAGTAGGTGGAGAAAATGGAATTGATTATTATTGAATACCTGATCTGTATATATACAAAGTAATACAAAGAAAGGAATAGTTAAATTACAAATAATGAATAACAGAATTACAACTAATCATATTAATCAAGCTAACAGAAACTGTTATAAGTTAAGTCTAACTAATCTATAGTTGTCACCCCCCGCAAGCTGGAGCATGGATATTGATAATGCCAAGCTTGGAAATGAGCTCATGAAAACGAGTAGGATGTAGGGGCTTAGTAAACACATCAGCAACTTGATCTTGTGTACGAACAGGCATGAGCTGAATCACTTTGTTCTGCACTTTCTCACAAACTAGATGGCAATCCAACTCTATATGTTTGGTCCTCTCATGGAAAGTGGGGTTGGTAGCTATTTGAATTGCTGATTGATTGTCACAGTAAACAAAGGCAGGATCAATATGAGAAATGTCAAAATCAAGGGGCAAATATAGTAACCATTGAACCTCACAAGTAGTGGAACCAAGAGCCCTATATTCGGCCTCAGAAGAAGAACGAGAAACAGTAGTTTGTTTCTTGGCTTTCCAAGAAATAAGGGAAGAACCAAGAAAAACAACATAACCAGTAACAGAACGACGAGTGTCAACACACCCGGCCCAATCAGAATCGCTATAAGCATGAAGCTGTAAATTAGAATCAGCAGAAAAATAAAGGCCAGCACCAGGATTGGACTTAAGGTACCGTAAGACCCTGCAGGCGGCCTGAAGATGAGCATCCAAAGGGGCAGCAAGAAATTGACTTAATAACTGAGTGACAAAACTGATATCTGGACGAGTTGTAGTCAAGTATTGAAGGCAACCAATGAGGCGCTGAAACTCCTGGGGATTGGGCAATGGAGTGCCCTTCAACTTGGAGAGCTTGAGATGTGGATCCATAGGAGTAGAAGCAGGCTTACAAGCCAAAAAACCTGCATCGTCAAGCAACTCAAGAGCAAATTTACGCTGTGACAGAAAAATTCTAGATTTAGAACGAGCTAACTCAAGCCCAAGAAAATAACGTAACTCCCCAAGGTCTTTAATAGTAAAAGCCTCATCCAATTTCTTCTTAATGGCAGTGATTTCAGTCAGATCATTACCAGTTAAGACTACATCGTCAACATAAACCAATATAGCAGTAAAAGAAGTAGAGGAAGCCTTGAGAAATAAAGAATGATCAGATGTTGATTGGGTGTAACCATAGGAAAGTAAAGCAGAAGACAGCTTAGAATACCATTGCCTACTAGCTTGTTTGAGACCATATAATGATTTCTGAAGCTTACAAACCATGTTAGACTGAGGAGGAGTAAAACCCTTAGGTAGCTCCATGTAAACATCTTCATGTAAATCACCATGAAGAAAAGCATTGTTTACATCAAGCTGATGCAAATGCCAATTCTTGGTGGCTGCAATAGAAAGGAGTAAACGTAAAGTAGTCATTTTAGCCACAGGAGAAAAAGTGTCAAGATAATCGATACCATCTACTTGAGTATATCCTTTAGCAACCAAACGTGCCTTATGGCGCTCTATCTCACCATTGGCCTTATACTTAGTTTTAAACATCCACTTGCAACCAATAGGTCGTTTGCCCGGTGGTAAAGTAGTAAGTGTCCAAGTCCTATTCTGCTCAAGAACCTTAATTTCAAAAGCCATGGCATCCCTCCAAACAGAAAACTGAACAGCCTTATTATAAGTAGTGGGATCAGAAGTAGAGGAAACAGATAAAATAAAACTTTTGTAAGTAGGAGACAGAGCTGAATAAGAAAGAACAGAAGAGAGAGAATACCTAGGAATGCCATATGATGATGAGTGATCAGCAAAGGAAGAGAGGGCACAATGATAATCATACAGATAAGAAGGTGGTTTATGGGTTCTAGTAGAACGGCGAGGTAATGAAGAAGAGGAGGTTGAAGAAGAAGGAATGGCGGATGACTGGGAAGTAACAGACGCGTATTGCTCATTGAGGCCACGAAGGAAGCGAATGACCTGATCTTCATCCCCGTGAGTGAGAGCGATGGCCGTGGATCCACACACACACGCCTTGAGTGGGTGAATGTTAGCCAACTCGTCCCAAAGAATCTTTAAATGAGTGTAGAACTCACTCACACTCAAACTCCCTTGCTTCAAAGAGTAAATTTCCTCTTGAAGCTCAGCGATTCGAAATAAATCGGACTAAGAATAACGAGAATGCAGATCGGACCATATAGCAGCAGCAGAATCAAACCACAATATACTCTTAGCGATGGTAGGAGAAAGGGATTTAAGCAACCAACCTTGCACTAAATTGTTGCAACGCTCCCACGCCGGAAAGGAAGGATTAGAAGTCGCCGGCTGAGGGAGAGAACCGTCGACGAAGCAGAGTTTGTTCTTGGATAACAAGGCCATACGCATCGCTCGAGCCCAACCGTGGTAATTCGATCCATCGAGAGGAGGCGCAACCAAGATTAGCGCGGGTTCTCGCTAGGATGAATATAATACCGGCTAGATTGATCGATGGAGAGATCAGAAGCCATGAGGATCGGTGGGAGAAAAAGTGAAGAGGAAAAGGGAAAAGTGATGAAGAAGACGACGAGAGGAAGGTAAAGTGAGAGAGAGAAAAAAAATCACGTGGCTCTGATACCATGTTACAGTAGGTGGAGAAAATGGAATTGATTATTATTGAATACCTGATCTGTATATATACAAAGTAATACAAAGAAAGGAATAGCTAAATTACAAATAATGAATAACAGAATTACAACTAATCATATTAATCAAGCTAACAGAAACTGTTATAAGTTAAGTCTAACTAATCTATAATTGTCAGTGGGTTCAAGTAATCCCATGTGGTTTGGTATCATGCAATCCCAAGTAACTCCAGTCACTCACGCCAAACGCGTCAATATATAATTCACCTTTTCCCAACGCAATCCCAATTCCACCTACCAAAAATGCTGTAAGCAAAGGAATTCAGCAATTTGAGAATATAAAATCTAGCGGGAGTAATCAAAGACCAACACAACAACCCTTATCTGGTATGCTGTATGGATGTCACAATGTTATTGTACTTTATCCACAACTAAATTTTCAAATAAATCGTTAAACAAAATAACTCTTAGTAACTTCATTCAATGTTTTTTTCTGTCTTCTTCTACTATTTTTTAAAAGACTCTATATTGTTTGATCTACCATCCTCATATTTGCACATCCATGGGAATTCTTTGAACGTGTCCGAACTACTTCACATAATTATTTTACCATTTTTTCTATAATAGATGCCACTCCAGCTCTTTCACGTGTATGTTAATTACAAATCCCTTACATTTTTTATATGCATGATTACACATCCATCTCAATATCTTCATCTTGGTTACCACTACTTTTTGCTCATGTTGTTCCCTTAAAGCCCGACATTATAACTGGCAAATATAATATTGTTGGTCTTATAGCCATGCGATAAAAACATTGTGAAGGAATAATTAGACTAGAAGGAGAGAAGAAACGCGTACCGAGTCGAGTCGGATCTGGGTATTGACAGCCCACGCAAATATTAGACTATGAGAGCCTAATAGGGATTTGCACAGCAGTGCACCAAAACAAGCAAGATGGTAGGAGAGAAGGGATTGCTAGAAAATTCAATAGCAGGGGTGATTTGCAATTGAGGAGGCATACCCCATTTATAGTGGTTTGAGTGACCACTAATTAGGAAACATGTGCACCCTTTCTTGCCCTCCAAGACGATAATTAAATTAATTGATTTTCAATTAATTTCCTAATTATGGTAACTTTTTCCTCAATTAACAATCCCATAATTAATACCGACTTGTTTACCAAGCCATAATTAATGCTAATTGATTTCTTATTTGATAAGGCTACTTGTATTCTTTATCAAATAGTCTAGCCCATCAAGGGTGGACTCGGACCCAAAGTCCAACATCTCCCACTCACACTTGATGGGCCACCCATCATGCGACTACTTCTTCTTGTTTCATAATTGGTGTCTGCTGTGATCGCGTGGGCACAACATCTTCAGAACCTTTGGTGTCTGTGATACTATAAATCATTGATATTGGATTAGCATCCAATGACACCATTCGTGAACCTGTAAATTGTTGCCTTACATGCCATAGGCCTGCCCATACACTCAACTCATGGCATATCACGGGCGAAAACGCTCACATTTTAAACCGGGTTTTCATAAAAACCAGTCTTAAAAGAGTGAAAAAAATAATTTTTAAATTTTTAACATTTAAGACCGGTTTGTATTTAAACCGGTGTTAAATGTTTTATATTTAAGACATGTTATTATTAATAACCGGTCTTAAAATTTTAAAATTTTTAATTTTTTTAAATATTTTGATATTTTGATATTGGTTTTTGTTATAACAGGTCTAAATAATTTTTTTAAGACTAGTTTTTTAGAGAACCGATTTTAGAAGTTATATATATTTACAAAACTGTCACCAGTCAAATTTTTTAGACTTTATCCACTATAACCAGTCTAAATGTAACGGTCTAAAAAGGGAATTTTGTACTAGTGCTTCCTGTATGAATTCTCTATCCTCTCATCATATTGCCCCAACACCAACAAGAAAAAAGACCAATTTTCCGGTATTTCAAAAATCGGCTCATTGGCAGCAACTGACCAAAGCTAGAAAGAAGAATGACAGCAAAAATAATGCTAACAACAGAATGAGTCGTCAAGGCATTCTTGATGGTTCACATCTAATTTCGTTAGTTGTGTTGATTTTCAAGATGTTTAGTGCGCCCTTGTAATTGGGTTTTTGGTGGATGTTGTTGCCTCAGCATTTACTGTCCCTATCAAAAGAGGTGTCCATATTTAATATTTGATGGTGCCGTAAACATGATTGCCTCTTATAGAAATAAACATAGGCTTATAAAAATAAAAAAAAGAAAAGTCAAACATTCAAGATTCAATGTATTTTATTAATAGGTGACAAAGTCATCTCACCTAATATGTATGCAACAAAGAAAAAGCCACCAACTCAAAAGCACTGTTTTGTCTTGATTATCCATTCAAGCTTTAGGGCACAAAGGATTTATGCTTTTTTAATCAAATGCACTTACCGAGATTCGAATTTATACTCTTATTCTTATGAATGTGAAGTCACTTATCATCTCAACCATAAGTTTGTTGGTAAAGAATATTTCTTTCATGTTAAAATAGAACATTCAAAACCGAAGAAGACCTACTGGAACCTAAACATATACTCCCTTTGGTCTTTGTATAAGTAATTTTCTTTTTATTGGGGCCGATCTTTAATATAAGCAACTTTTTTTCTTGTGTCTCAAAATTTAAACTAATTTTTTTCCTTTTCTACCTCTATTAAATACATATCTTTATATTAATTATACCTCATTCACCACTAATTCTCTTTCATCTAATTATTTATTACTCATTCTCTCTTATATTTTATACTGACTCTCTCTTCTATTTTTTACTCATTCTCTCTCCTATGCTCTTTTTATAAATGTAGATATATTTATAAGAAACATGGTATTTTTGACACATTACGTTGTTTTAAACTAATTTTAACCGTCAATTTATTTTGTATAATTAAGAAAAAATTTGTTTATAAAAATGACTTGAGGGAGTAAATATTAAAGCTCAAACATTGACACAATGTTTGGATGGAGAAAAAGTTAGAGGGAGATGGTGGGAAAAATAACCCCTTGTTTGATTTAGATAAAAAAATTGGCAGGAGCAAAGTGAGAGGGTAAACAAAATAGTATGGGTCCTATGTGTTTTACCCCACCCATCACCGAACCCAACCCAACCCAACTGTAAACCCTTCTGGACAAAAACTTTCTTGCTGTCCCCAAAAAAATTTATTGCCCACCAATTGTTATGGATATAGCTTAAAAAAAAAAAAAAAACTCGTGGGCCTGTGTGTTTTTGTATCATTTTTTGTTTTGCATATTAATAAAATTTTGATATAAATATAAGTATTTATATTAGAAATAAAATACAAATAAAATTAAAAAGAACTTGAGTTTCTTTCAAAAATTTATTTTGATTTTAATAATTTAAAATATAAGTATATTATTGTCATTGTTATATGTTTATTTTTATTTTGAATTGTTTTATTTAAAATTTAGCTTGTGACGGAATATATTTTTCTCAACATTTTAATTTTAAAATAAAATATAAAAATAATTTCATTTGAATTTGACTTTAGTCTTTAATTTGATGGTGTTAATTTTTTTATTTAAATTTTATTTTCATTGAAATACTTAAAAATGGGTTAAAAATAAATAAAGGATTGTTGTCATTAAAGATGTCATATATCATCTCTCTGAATTAAAGTGGATACTATTATAGTTCCAAGGTGGAAATAGGTCAAGCATTTGACAAAACGTATGATCTGGCCTAGTTAGGCCCAATAAGGCCTAGCCTGTTTAATAAAGAGGTTAGGATTTATGCAGATTTAAAAGCTTGCTTATTTAAAAAGGTTACATCTTTTTTATATTAAAGTATATTTTTTATCTTTTAAATTTTAAGGTTTTATTTTGCTTCTTTAAGTTTATAAATTACATTTTTAATCCTTAAAACTTAACACCGTTAGTGTTATTAATAGAAAATGCTAACTAATCAAAATTAAGTGGTTTAAGTGATGATTATGCCCGAGCCAAAATACAATGGTGATTGTTCAATGTTTACGAAGTAATCTTTTGTGAGATGGGATAAAGACTATAGGGTTATCCGTTATAATTATTAAATAAAGATATTTATCTAGATTTGAATTTGAATTTAGGATTTATATTTGAATTTTGAATTTTTATTTTATTATTTCTAAGGCTCTATAAATAGGGCTTAGGGTTTTCTATTATAGACAGCTTTGATTGATTTATTAATAAAATGATTCTTTTCCCCTCTTTGTATTCTTTCTCCTCCCTCTATTCATCTTATTTCTCTCTTCTTCTTGCTATCCTCCCTCCTCTAGACTCTCTCTCCTCCACTTCCCCAATCGTTTCACATCAATTCTGGCATCAGAGCAAGTTTCTCTCCATTACTTTTACTGCCCAATTTCCCAAAATATAAAACCTTCCTTCCACTAGATGACTTCCCATTTTTATTAGATTTCATATATATTTTGATATATTTGAGAAGTCATCAATGCTAAATTAAAGAGATTTTCTTGAAATTTTAAGAAATATCAATTCAGATGCATCATTTGTGGGATCTCAACTTAGAATACAAGTTTTCAAGTTTAGGAAAGAAACAATAATAAGAAAATCATAATTGAAAGTTTTCTTAAAAAAAAGTTTTAGTTTATTATTATTATTATTATTATTATATTGTTCCTGTTTTCTATTGATTGATAGGACATTGCTTCTGTTATGAAATGAAAGGGGCAAAATCTAAGCCACAAGTTACAATCACTACTATAGAATTAGGATATAATCACCCCCAAAGACGTCCCAAATTTAAAATTGGGTGATTAAAAAGGGAGGCGGTGGCATTTTCGTAATTATATGTATGTAGGGAAACCTTTAGGCGTCCCAAATTTGAATTTGGGACGTCTAAATTTCTTCTAGGTGTGAAATATAAATTTTGTAAATTTTTTTTAGTGCCAGGAGTTGGGTTTAGACATCCCAAAATAATTTTGGGACGCCTAAACCCAGACTTTAGGCGTCCCAAATGCCATTTGGGACTCCTAAAGGCGTCCCTGTGCGCATGTCAGACACTTGTCTGACATGCGTCTTCTCAAATTCACTCAAATTCCCTCCTTTTTTGACCATGGTTTACTCTTCTTCCTCCCCCTCCTTGCTTGTCCGTCGGCCTAGCTCTTTCTTTCTTCAACTCCTCCCTTCTTCAACTACTCTTTCTTTCTTCAACTCCTCCCTCCTCCACCTGAAATCCATTGAAGGACGCACGCACCAGGCCACCCTTCTGCAACTTCACCTCCTCCACAGTATAGTTTTTTGCTCTCCTCCACCTCCTTCCTTCCATTGTCGTCCACACCTCCACACCACCATGGTTCTTTGCTTTCTCCACCCTCCGGTGTACCTCCCCACAGTGCATACACCTCTGATCTCCAATGTCTTCTCTACCTCTCCAGCATACATAGCAGTCAGCGCCCCCTTGATCAGGTTAGTTTATTTTCTTTTGTTTTTGTAACAGAATGGTATATTTTCTTTTTGAAATATAAATTTACTTGAATAAATTAAAGTAAAACTTGCAATGTGAAAAGCCTAGGCAATAGGAAATATCACGTTAATTGTGCTTATATATTGCTTATATTGAGATGGTTGAGATTAGCCTGGTGTGTTTGGTGTGCTTATATTGCTTAAATTGTATTCGGGAACTCCACTGCAATGGTTTATTTTCTTTTTGAAATATAAATTTACTTGAATGAGTAGGGGTTATTTTAATTTTAATCAAATCACCCTTTTTTGTGGATTTTATAACAAAACTGCAAAATATGTATATGTTCTATCTTCATGTCTTCGTTTGTCATCTTTGGGAAAAAAATTATTCTGTTTTATATAGAAATTTATTATATGGACTCATGTTTTGCATAGAACTTAAAATAAGCTACTATTCATTGTTTTAATTATTTTTTTTCATACACAGCCATTCCATGTAATTTAAAGGCAATGTATATATATTATTATAAATAAATGGAGCTTTTGAATGATTTTGATAAAATTAACAACAATTAAACAGATTGGTAAGATTATTAATGTAGTTTCCTTAATATAATAATATACTAAGTAGTATGATTATTATTCGTGTAGTGGAGAGATATGGTTGCTTGAAATTTTAGGATGTCTTACTTTTAAGGGGAAATGCTGTCCAAATTTTTGTTGAAACATGTGAAAAAAGGCAATCCCATCATTTGTCGTTGACAATTGTACTAAATGTGTGAATGTTATTGGGAATGCCTTAGGTGGTAACAAAATGGATCATAGTTGGATGAATGCTTTGAAAACTAGTGAGGAATATGAGAAAGGGGTGGAAGAATTTATTGAATTCGCTAAAAAGAATGCTCCTGCAAAAAATGTGAAGTATTTTTGCCCTTGTGTCAATTGTTTGAATGAGAGTCGACGGGATGTTGATGTCATAAAGGATCACCTACTTTGTGATGGAATAAATCTGCGATACACAAGGTGGATATGGCATGGTGAGGAAGTAACGGATTGTCCGTCGCACAAGAATGAAGATATGGATATCATAAATGAAGATAGAATGGAGGAAATGATTCATGATATTGAGGTAGAATTCTTTGCGCAGTCACAGGAGTATGACAGCTACGAAGTAATGCAGAGACACCATTATACTATGGGAGTAAGTACACGCGGCTGACGGGAACATTACATTTGGTTAACTTAAAGGCAACTTGTGGGTGGACCGATAGTAGTTTCACATTGCTGCTTGAACTACTGTGTGATATGTTTCCAGAGGATAATGTACTTCCAAATCGTATGTATGAGGCCAGGAAAATCTTGTCTACGATGGGTATGGAGTATAAAAAGATGCGTGCTTGCCCTAATGACTGCGTACTGTACAGAAATGAGTATGGAGGTCTTAGTGAGTGTCCTAAGTGTAAAACTGCACGATACAAAGTGAAAAAAGATGGTGGTTGTGGCGATGTGACAAGAAAAATGCAACCTTTAAAGGTTATGTGGTATCTTCCAATAATACCACATTTTAAACGTTTGTTTGCGACTGCAACAAAAGCGAAGAAGTTGAGATGGCACTCTGATGAGAGAATATCTGATGGGAAATATCTTTGGCACCCAGCTGACTCTCCACAATGGCAAAAAATAGATGAAATGTTCCCTCAATTTGGCAGCGAGCCGAGAAACCTTCGGTTTGGGCTTTGTACAGACGGCATCAATCTGTATGGAACTCTTACTAGCACACATAGTGCATGGCCGGTTCTCCTTGTAATATACAACTTGCCTCCCTGGCTATGTATGAAACGTAAGTATATGATGCTATCTATGATGATTTCTATACCAAAACAGCCAGGGAACGATATTGATGTCTATTTGGCACCTTTGATTGAGGACTTGAAGAAGTTTTGGGAGGAAGGCGTAGATGTGTTTGATGCTTATAAGAAGGAATCTTTCAAGCTACGTGCAATGATTTTCACAACGATAAACGACTTCCCTGTGTACGGAAACTTGTCAAGGTATAGCGTGAAGGGTCATAAAGCATGCCCAATATGTGAAGCAGACACACACTTCCAACAACTAAAGCATGGAAGAAAAACTGTCTACCTTGGCCACAGAAGGTTTCTGTTAGAACCGGCTGACACCCAAGAGGGGGGTGAATTGGGTGTAAGGTAAAAACTTAAGAACTTTGAAAATCTTTTCGCATCTTAGAGGAAGCAATAAATATGAAAGTAATGAATCATAAATCACAGTTAGATATTTAAATGATATATGCTGGAAGTATAAGGGCTTAGGGAAGAGAATATGCAAACTGTGATTTATCCTGGTTCGGCCCAATCCACGATGACCTACGTCCAGTCCCCAGGCTCCTCCTGAGATTTTCAATCCACTATCTTCCTCAAGTTTAACTGGGTACTTGAGAACCACTACAATCTCACAAGTTTGATCCGGGCACTTGTGAAGCCTTTACAATTCTCGCACTGAGATTACTCCCCCTTACACACCGTAAGATTACAACCAAGTTGCTCCCCCTTACACACCGTAAGGATACAACTTTGATGATGAAAGATTACAATCAATCTTCTCTCTTAGAAGTGAATAAGATGAACACTGAAGTACAATACAAATAATATCTCTCTCAAAGGTAAATCATATAGAAGCTAGAGAAACAGAGAGTATGTGCGATGAGTATTGATGTCAGGATGTTGGCATTTGGACGATGTATACTCTAAGTCACTTCTTTTCTGTTTTGGATGATCTTCTATTTATAGCTGATGAGGATTGATGACCTTTTGAGCATTTCAACATGTTCGTTAGAGTGACGTAGCTTTGTTTGACCGTTCTTCAATTTTGAAAACTAGCCGTTGGAACATTGTCCGCTCCGCTCCGCTCCGTAAACTCAACTTTTATCTCTTCTCATCATCTCTTCATTGTTTTACTGGAAAAATGCATTAAATACTAATACAATGAAGTGTTAGAGTGATTAGAAGCAATAAGAATGAGTTATATGATCATTCCATTGATTTCCAGAATCTTCGGGTCGTTGCTCTGTTTTCCTGGGAAGCATTACTCGAGTACTTACTCGAGTAAACATCAAGTTTCTTCACAGGTTACTCGAGTGGCCTTCCATTTTCTGCATAGCTTACTCGGGTAGTAACTTGAAGTTCTCTTCTAAATAATTCTGCGTACCCGGGTAGTAACTTGAAGTTTGACTTGAGGTTCTGGTAATAACTTGAAGTTCTGCACTGCTTACTCGGGTAGTTTGCTAGCACAGTGCTTTACTCCAGTAGTGACTTAAAGTTTTCGTCTAAATAACTCTTCAAGTTTTGCTAGCACAGTGCTTTACTCGAGTATTCATTAAAGTTTACTCGAGTACATACTCGAGTATCATCGGGAAAACTTTGATGAACTTCAGCTTTTTGCTTACCACAGTGAATTACTCGAGTAGCTCCTCGAGTAACATTGGCAGGATTGAAAATGCCGAGAGCAACTGCAAGTGATCTACATGGTTACTCGAGTACTTACTCGAGTAACGTTGGCAGGCCGAGAGCAATTGGAAGTTTTCTATCTGATTACTCGAGTACCTACTCGAGTAAAGTCTTTTGTTATCAACCAGTTACTCGAGTGGTGCCTTCAAGTGAATTCTTGATTTTGACTCGAAACATGGCAAATTATATATCATCAGAAAGCTCTCATTATCTACATTCCAATGCAACAAGAATCAACTCCAAACTCGTTGTGTACAGAAAGTTATGATCCAAAGAGTATCTACTGTTCTTAGACAATCCTGAAATTACGAGCAGCAACTTCCAGAAGTCATACTCTTAGGATATAGCTTCAAATGTGACAAATTATATATCCATGGAAATCTCTTTGAGTCTTCTTTCATATGGCACCGGTTTCGTCTCAATACGATATGTATTTTGAGAGTTATGTCCAAAATACCAAAACTGTCCTGGAATATGACGCTGATTCATGTGTCAACTTTCGAGGCTTATATCTCTCTCATCGGACCTCCTTTGAATGTGATCTTGGTGTCAAAAGTTCGTGTTTTAAGTCTAGTTTCCAATGCCACCGGTTTCAGTTTGATCCGACATGTGGTTGGAGAGATATCATCAAAATACTGAACCTCTGTTCTGCAGCGCAAAAACAGAGTGTCATTTACTTCAAGTGCCACCTTGAGTAATTCATCAAATAACCCGGCAGATTACTCGAGTAAGGCCTCGAGTAAACACCTCCAAAATCAGACAATGCCATATTACTCGAGCGATTACTCGGGTAATCATCCCCAAAGGTACCATAGCTTCCGTATACATCATTTTAGCTTCGTATTGACCCATTCTAACTTCCGTATGATCATAGAAACCTCCGGTATCACTTCTAGGAGCTTGAATCTTGATATTCTCATGTGATCTTGCAAGTTCTTCTTTCTTTAATCTCTTTCTTCTTGTTTTTCCTCTTGATGATCATTCTTCATAACCCAACTTCAATCTTCTTGATGAATATCTTCAATCTTTATCTTTCTTTCTTCTTTCTTCAATTCCTTGCCTCTTGATTTTCTTCTTGATGATTATTCTCCATTTATGAGGCATTATAATATCAACCCACAATGATGTCTATGACTAATCTACAAGATATACAACATTAAATATGGTAGTTAGTCAATGTAAAAGATAAGTATATTATACAAACTTTTTGCTCACATTTGACATCTATATTTGACATCATCAAAACTATTCATATCTAACAGTTTCTTCATCAGTTCCACCCGTATCGTAGGCTAAGAAAGCGTTTTAACGGCTTACCAGAGCATGGAATGGCTCCAAAGTCATTAACCGGAGAGGAAATTTACAGTCGAGTGGAACGTATCAAAGTCACTTTTGGTAAGATCAGAGGATTGTGGGTGAGAAGAACATATGGAAGAAGAGATCCATTTTCTTTGATCTTCCATATTGGCGTTTGCTTGATGTGAGATACAGTATTGATGTGATGCATGTGGAGAAGAATGTTTGTGATAGCCTTATCAGTACACTTTTACACATACCAGGGAAGACTAAGGATGAGATTAGTGCGAGATTAGACCTTGTTGATATGGGAATAAGAGAACGGTTACATCCACAACTAAGAGATGATGGTAGGAGGGCATACATGGAGCCAGCAGAGCATACACTATCAAAAGCAGAGAAAAGAAGTTTGTGTGGGTGTTTGCATGAAATTAAGGTGCCGCAAGGGTATTCCTTGAATGTGAGAAGATGTGTCTCAATGGACGATTTGAAGTTAGTGGGAATGAAGTCCCATGATTATCATGTGTTGATGCAACAACTATTACCGGTAGCTATTAGAGGCATAATGAAAGATGAAGTACGAACCACTGTAACAAGATTGTGCATTTTCTTCAATGCTATCTGTAACAAAGTCATTGACACTGAAAAGTTGGATAAACTAGAAAATGAGGGTTACATTATTTTGTCACAACTAGAGATGCATTTTCCTCCTTCATTTTTTGATATAATGGTGCATTTTGTAGTTCATTTGGTAAGGGAGGTAAGGCTCTGCGGTCCAGTTTACCTGAGGTGGATGTACCCTTTTGAGTGATACATGAAGATCCTAAAAGGGTATTCTAAAAATCCTTATCGACCAGAAGCCTCAATAGTAGAAAGATATGTAGTTGATGAGGCTATGGAGTTTTGCAAAAATTATATGTCAGAGAAGAAGGAACAATCTTGGCATGAAGAGGGGAGAATTAAGGGAACACGAGGACTGAAAGTGAAGAATGTTCCTCATGAAGAGGTGTTGCAAGCCCACTTGTATATCCTGAATAATATGGAAGAAGTTCAACCTTATATAGATGAACACAGAAAGACTTTGAAGAACAAGAATCCAAGGAAGAATGACATGCAGATTGCTATTGAGTAAAACAAGACATTCATGCAGTGGTTCGAGGAAAAGGTTTTGCACGAGACCGGTGTGTCTGAGACAATCGAGTGGCTAGCTTGGGGGCCTTCGTTTCAGGTCATTACTTGGACCGGTTATGATATAAATGGCTATTCTTTCTATACGAAAGAACAAGATGACAGAAGTACCATGCAAAATAGTGGGGTCATGGTAGAAGCTGAAGCTATACACTTTTCCAGTTTGAGAGACAAAAACCCCATATTAGTGTCTATGGCCTATTATGGAGTTATAGAAGAAATATGGGAGATGACATACAACAAGTTTAAAGTTGCTTTATTCAAATGTAAGTGGGTTAGCAATAATGTTGTGGTAATAGATAAACAATTTGGATTTGTCTCAGTCGATCTTCGAAGAGTTGGCTATAGAGATGAGCCCTTTATTTTAGCAAGCCAGGCAAAACAAGTGTTTTATGTCACCGATCCTGCGAGCAAAAACATGTTCATTGTCCTTAAAAGTAAAAAACAGAAGTATGGTGATCCGACCTTCACCTTGATGACACACCACCTTTCTCAACAACTCCACCTCGAACAAATGAAGTAGAATTGGTAGATGATGACAAATATGCTGTAAGAAATGACCATGGTGAAGGACTATGGGAAACAATATTGAGTAAGACCTTAATTTATAAACGAGAACTGTGTATTTTTTCTGTTTTACTTCCCGCTTAGTTTGTTTCTTTTTTATTGCAATTTATTTACGTTTCTGATGATGCTTTTTGTGTTAACAGGAATATGGACAACTCTAGTGATGACGAAAGGTGTAGAGATGATGAAAGCCCTAGCAATGACGAAAGGCCTAGAGATGAACCCATTGCAAGAAGGAAGGTTAGAGGCTGTACAAAGATGGGAGCATTGGTTGCACGTCATGAACATCAACAGGAGAGGCTGCATATAGACTTCGATGGCAATCTGAATCCAGTTGGTCCTGAGGAAGACCACTTCATTAGCTACGTAGGGTTTTTGGGTCGAAGCAAAGTGCGCATTACCTACGATAATTGGAGATTGGTTCCCCCAAAAATGAAAGACATGATTTGGCAGTAACTTTTGGTATATAAGTTTTGATGCATCTATGGTAATTGTAGCTTTATTCTTATTGTTTCAAATATAATAATCTTATGTTTTAAATTGTAGCAAACATACAATGTCCCAGACACCAGGGAGATGTATAGGCACTGGATGGATGAGGTTCGTGTACGATGGAAAGGTTTCAAGAACAAGCTAACAGTACGGTACATTCGAGGGGCCCTTAGGGGTTAGGATCCATGTACACATTATTTGTATTTGTCTCCAGAGGACTGGAGGTTGTTTGCGGCATCACGGGCAGATCCTGAGTTTTTGGTAAGATTTCTGTCATCATGATATAGAGCTTTTAATTTTCATATACTTGATATCGTTGATTTATTTTTTGTTGTTTTTCATTCATAGAAATTAAGTGCAGCAAATGCACAGAGGCAATCAGAAAATAGTATCAACATTACATGTCTCATGGTGGATATCGGAAGCTTGAGCGGCAAATGATGCAAGAAGAGTTAGAGAAAATGAAGGAAGCAGCGGAATCTGATCCTAGCGTTGTTATCCAGGCACCGACACCTCCTCCACGTCACAAAAAATGGAAAGTAGGGAGGATTAAGGCTGGGAAGTACATAAATCCGGTTGTTGCTGAGGTTGCTGCGAGGATTGTAAGTAGTTATACCATAAGTACCTAATTTTTTGCATATCGCAAGTGGTTTCGATATATTTACGATAAACTGTATGCTACAGGATGAACTGGAAGATCAGAGTAGCCAAGGTTCATTCAATCCAAGTAGACGGATGGACATCTTGTCAACGGTTATTGGGAAGTGATAAGTGAAATATTTACATATTTATTTTCCCTTATATGATGATTTTATGGATGATATTTGAGCTTAATATAATATATTTGGGTGTAAAATAAATAGTATTTAAAAAATAAATAAAAATATAAAAAAAATGGCAGTACTGTAGCGTCGAGCACTATTCATGACAGAATCACTGTAGCAGGGCGTTACTGTAGCGGACGGAGGTGACTGTAGAGGATGGAATCACTGTAGCACTGTAGCAATACGGAAAGAACGCGTAAACCAACCGACAGGTTACTGTTCACTACTGTAACAATGCGTGAAAAGAAGGCAAAACACTGTAGCATCGTGGAAAAAGTGACACTGCGCTGCCTATAAATTCAATGCGTCAGGCGCAGATTCGAAGGTGTGGAGGTGGAGAATTTTCTGACAGTCAGAGATCCTTCTCTGACAGGGAGAGATATTTTCTCTGACAGTTCTAAATAAATTGTGTTATTTTTTAATTTTAATTTTATGTATTGTATTATTTTTTTTATGCCTCCTATATGGAAGGCTGAGTATTATATTATCTTCTGTATGCCTCATACATGGAAGGCTTAGTATTGTATTACTTTTTGCATGATGCCTACATGGAAGGTTTTACCTCCTAAATGGACGGCTAGATTTCTCCATTTTTTTTCATGTATATTTTTGGTTGTATATTTATGTTTGAGAATTTAATATTCAAGTTTATGCAGTATTTATGAAGATTTCATTCTAATTTTATATAATGTCAATTTATTTTGATTTTGTTTTTAATTTTATTATGAGCTAAATTTTCATTTTCCTAGGGTGATGACGTAGCTTACTAATGACGGATTGAATCTTAACTTATTAAATCTAGTTTTAATTTCTCCTTCATGATTGAGTTTTAATTATTGTTCTTAATGCTTTCATTTGATTGGCCACCTTTTGAATGATTACAATATGCATGTTGAGACCGGAAGGAGATGTATGTGTGTAGATCCTATAATTAAAACCATGACTTGCATATGAAATAGGAATATATTCATATGAGTTGTGTAGTCTTATTGAGTTTCATAAATCTTAATGCATAATTAATTGCTTAAATTCATATAGGAATATATTGGATTAGCAATTAATTATAGAATTGCTTGACCTTGGAAGAGGCTAGTAATTAAATTAGGGAAACTCAACTATCAATCATGTGAAATAAATTGGGCTAGAATAGATAAGTGATTCAATCAGGAATTTGTTAAGTGAAATCTAATCCCTAGGACTTTTTCTCATATTTGTTTTCATATCATCTGCACTCATATTTAATTATTTTTCTTTTATTTATACTCTCAATCACCAATTTATCGATCGACTAAATAGAATTAAAATTACCCATTTTGGTACTTAGTGATCAATCCTCGTGGGAACGATACTCTACTCACTTCTATATTACTTGATTACGACAGTGTACACTTGCACTATTTAATTGATTATCTAAACTCGTAACAGGAAGGTAGATGACCTTAGTCGTGTTCGAGGAGAGACACGGGGAGTTAGTGCCGTGAGGTATTTTGGATGAGACTCACGTTATTCGTCACAAGCTAGACCTAGTAAGGACCTTGTGACGAAGATTCGAGAGGACCTCGAACGCTAGACGTCCCAAATTATCCCTGACTTTAGACGTCCCAAATTGTCCCTGAATTTAGACATTTGGGACGACTAAAGTCTCACTTTAGACGTCCCTTTTGTTTGGGACGTCTTTTCTTACAACATACTACGCCCCCAACATATACGTCCCCCCGTTTTTAGACATTAAAGGTGCCAAATTTGGGACGTTATAACCCCTTTTTGTAGTAGTGAATTGAAATAGAAGGAAGAGGAGGTAACCGCATATCATCACTGAGCACCATCTTGAATCACAAGAAAAGAGAAAGAAAGAAGTTCGGGTTTTATTCTTTTTCTTCTACCCAAGAGGATGAGAGGACTGTGGAGAAGAGAAGATATCAGAGTAGCCCTTGGATAGAGGAGCAACTAGAACTTAAAGATGAGGCCTTGAATGAATGCTCTATCCTTTTTTTTCCTTCTTTTTCTTGAGATTTTGGATTATGAACCTGTTGTTGTCTTGCTTAGATTTTGTTAGTTATGTTTAATTAGTTTGCTTTGCAACCTAGAGGAACTATTAATTTGTAGGTGAATTATATATTTTTTCCTTTATTAGTTATGTTTTAATATTAATTTCAGTTACTTAAATCTTATCTATTTCTTTTTTACTTAGTACTTGATCACCATTAGGTATGAATTTAGAGAATTTGGATTAGCCTTGAAAGAGGGATCTTAATTGGACAATAAGATTGAGTAATGTGGGATTAGAATTTATTCTAATTTGCTAATAGTATAGGAATATAATCGTATGACAGTGAAATTGAATTATTTTTCTCTCTTAGGTAACTGTGTTAGGAATAACAATTTTAACTTGAGAAGGGGTGTACGTGATTGGGAGATACTTATATCTATTAATACTCTATATTAACAAAATTGATATTAAGACTAATTAATTAAGTGATTACAAGGTTTATAAAACTAATAAGGAATAAGTGACTTTGAGTTGCTCGTTTGATAATTGTGGTAGTTTGCTTTAATTTGATTTTAATTTTCTTTTCACTCATTTGAATTCAATTTGGTTTGCTCAAATTAAACAAAAGTATATAATCAATGCTCAACCGGGTTTAGGTACCAAATCTTCATGAGAACAATACTTTTCTATTATTTTATTACTTGATACAGCCCGTGCACTTGAGGACTTTTAGGTTATAATTTTTCCCTATCAAGTTTTTGGCGTTGTTGCTGGGGACTTGTGTCTCAACACTGTTTGGTTGGATTTGATTGAGCATTAGTAGCTTAAGTTTGGGTTTCTAAATATCTTGTTTAATTTTCTTGTTTTCTTTTCTTTAAAAAAAATTGGAAAAAAAATATGACTTTCACTTAGCAATCAACTAGTTTTAATATTGAGAAAGAAATGAATTACATGTCTTCAACACAAGATGAAATGATTATTTTTATAAATTCTTTGAATGAATATAGGCAATATAAAAGGAGCATAAATTATGGTTGTATTTCATATGTTGATTCTTCTCAATATGTTTGCATGTCATGTGCTTGTGGAGGAAGTTATTTATATGAGCATTGTTCTTATAGTACAACTAAGCATTACGTGGGAGATGATTTTATTAGGAATCAAACTTGTTTTTTTTTTTTTTTTTACCATTTATGTTGTCCTAGTGGAAGTTTTGGGCAACAACAATTTTGGAATCCACATGTCAACTATTGTTCTAATGAAATTACCCCTTTTTTCTACTTTTATCCACATATTGAAAAAAAACACCCTTAAGTATAAGGAAAATTCTAATTTAGAAAGATTAATTGATGAGTGTGTGGAATTATTAGAGAGATTTACTCATCAACAACAAGAATTTGTCACTAGAGTTGAGTCAAGTGTCCAAAATATTGGAATACATGTGAGTCAAAACGTTTCATCCCTTGAGATTATGAGGCAAAATAATTCTTTAAGCATGATGAACACTTCAATCCTTTTATTAGCCAATCAATTAAAGTTGTCTACAACAAAGAACTCTAAACTCTATTTATAGAACTCTTTCAAAATTCAAATTTAAATCCTAAATTCAAAATTCAAATTCATGAAATCTCAATAAATATCCTTATTTAATAATCTTAATGGATAACCATATATCTCCTAACTAAATCCTAGATTTCCTTATCCCATATCACACCACAAGCTTAAAATTTAAATTTTAAATTTAAAAAGAGATATATACTTAAATACTCGCTCCGATCCTAAATATAAGAAAGCTAAATAAATAACTTAATCATAGCATTTGTGGTGTATCATTAGATTATATATCAATTTATAAGTCAAATAAATTAGTTTTTAAAAAAATAAATATAAATACTTTAAAAGTGTTTGAGTTGGAGGTTTTTCTTGCGACAGAGCATATGAAGTTGGACTCCAATGACACTACTTCTAATATTAAATGTAAGACTACTTCTAATACTTTGATCCATGCGTCATCCTACTTAAATTTATTAATTTGTTGTTTAAAGAAGGGATAATTAATCGCCATATCTTTATAGTTTAAATCAATTTTTAATTAGATCCCAATAATTTTTTCCTCTTTTTGTTAGGTATTTAAAATAATGTGGTCAATTATGAGATGCTAAAGTTGAACCCTATCACTCTGAAGTTGTAGCGTCACTTAGTGTCTGTTTGAATTAGCTGTGGAGAATGAGCTTTTTTTGCAGATGGGTTTTTAAAAAAGTCAGATAGAAAAAAAATCAGATTGTATATGTGATTCGTGTTTAGATTGGCGGTGTCAAAAGTGACTTTTTTTCTAACCTTAAACCTATTTGAATTAGTGTTTGAAAAGCCCATTTAGATGAGAAAGGACTGAAAAGGATATAAATCTTATTGAATACTATATATATATATATATATATATATATTAGTTGTATATATTGTGATAATTGAAGTAAAAAAAATATTAAAAAATCTTGATAAAATAAAGAGGTGAAATTATTACTCCCTCCGGTCCTAATTATAGGACAACATTTGGGAGTTGATCTTGGTCCTAATTATAGGACAAAGTTTTAATTTTTGTCAATTTCTTCCCAAAATACCCCCATTGATACTTTCTTAATAATAATGAAACACAATAATAATTTTATAATACACCTATGTATCCTATGAAGTAAGTAATACTTGCAATTCATTAATGTCACATACACCTCAATTCTACCGTTTCTTTTATTTTATAAGAATAATGGGTAAGAAAATCAATTTAATACTATCAACGTCATCATCTCTATTTTTAAAAATTGTAATTTTCTTTTTCTTTAATTCCACTTGAACTAAACCGGCATAACTCCATTTTAATGACAGGCAAGATCACTTGCTTTACATCAAGACAAGTGATCAACATGAACAAAAAATGATTTATTGTATGTATTAAATAAGGGCATTTTAGGAAAATAAATAAGATTAACTAATTTAACTATTATTCTTAATTTCTCCAAAGTTAGGTAAATATGTCCTATAATTAGGACCGGAGGGAGTATTTAAAAAAAAGAAAAGAAAACTGGATAGGAAGCTTTTGTGTGTTTTCTTTTGGTGTTTATTGCATAAGAAGAAGCATATCTCTCTGTGTTAACACATCTGTCATTTTGTGGATGGAAAGCTTTTTAATTTTTTTTTTCATGACTAGTGAAGCGGGATGGCAGTAGCCAGAAGCTCTCTCAGCTAGCTTCTAAAAAAAGGAGCTTCTTCTGCAAAAGCCCATCACGTTGAAACGCTTTAGCAAACATTACCTTCCCACCCAACTACACTTTTAGCTCCTAAATGTTGGCGTCAGCATCTCATATTGTACTGGTTGTTAGCGGCAGCACCTGTTGAAACACAACAAATAAATAGTTCGAGTCACGTCCAAGGACGCTGTCCTTAGAAGATATTCCGCAACCCCCCTAGTAGATCAGGAAGCGGCACTCCCCAGGATAAAACGAACCCTTCCTGCATAAAGCAGGGTGACAGAACTGCAGAAAGATATCAGTATAACTCAGAAGAAGAGAGTGAGTGAGAGGAGCTCGGGAACCTCCATATCACTAGACCTCGGTGCTCTCACCTCGGTACCCTTGAACTTACTCCGTACATTGCCTTTTATAGGCAGAAATCATATGACCGTTAAGGAGTTATAATGACAATTAACAACGGTTTAATGACAATTAAAACGACAGTTATAAAATAGGTGTTAATGACAATTTAATGTAATAAAACCTTTTAAATGTCATTAAAACTGGTCAATTAAAATTCCAACGGTCATCTCTAACGGTCAGTTCAAAGACTCATCTTATCAGTCTTTTTAATAACTCAAGCTCATATTTAATTCTATACTAGGGTGTTCCCAATCTTGAGTTATATGAGACTTCTTCCTTTGACACAATCACACACAATATTTACAACAATCCCCCACATGTGTCTAAGGAAGCTCGTAGTCCCATTAGCTGAGTTACACACATGGATATAACCATTGTATCTGGTGGTCCTTTGAACTTAAAACCAGACCTAGACTGATAACACTTAGTACACAAAGATGTCGGTGGTCCTATGAACTTAAAACCGCTCATCTCTTAGGCGTATACTAGAGGCGTTAAGAGTCAGATTATACCCCCCACATTTTCCACTGTTAGCGCATTTTTGCACATTAAAATGGCCATGCGCGTGTCCTGGTATTTAACGAATGCTCTAGAGATTTCGCCACAATCTCATAGGAGCGGCCCCACTCCTCATTCATATAGGTGATTTCATGAAATGTACTTGCAATGAGCACATCATCCCGTAGGATTATGAAATCATTAAGAGCTTTCGCTCAGCCTCACCCAAATGCATTCTAGCACTTTCTCTTGCCATAGGAAGGGACTGATCATTTATTTTAGTGCTAACAGAACTAACAAACGACTTGTTCTTACCCATTGAACCTCCTTCATGGGATCACCAATCACAGAGGTTGGGTTGCCATCGCTGTTAATTTCGTATTGGCTTTAGTCCCATTCCCCTCGGCTAATTTGTTTCTTCCCGGGGTTTGTTAACGAATCCATGGGTCAACTCTTTGACCTCACAAAATCGATTGAGATAATTCCACAATTTTTCAAGCTAGCTTTTTCACATTATATCTCAAACAACTTTCACTTACATCATTGTTTTTCACAATGGCTGTTGCCATTTGGCAATCTCAAATCATCGACATTAAGTGTCGGTTTTCTACCAAAATATATGTCAAGAATTTTTCAACAATTTATCCTCTAAATTTAGCCAATTCCAGAGTATCAAACTCTAACTCACATAATAATTTATTTTGGCTACTAGTGGATTTTCTCAGATAAAATTGAACTTCAGTTAACATCCGTGTATCTCATACAACGGGAATCCACTGTACTTGATACCAATATTTATGGTACCCCTCAAATATTTTATTTCCACACACACACACACACACACACACACACACATATATATATATATATGTATATGCTCAATCATCATATAGCATAATCTATATCACACATATCGATATTAATGCAACAAATTCTCAACAATTTGTGCATACCTCACTAAGCTGCAAAATTGCTTCAAATAACATATTAATGTCATAAGAAATATTCACATATATATCCTCACACCAAGATAATTATATAGCCTCAAATTATGAAAATTACATTTATCTATCATAGATAAATGATCAAAATTTTCATGCCACATAATGCTTGTTTCAAGCAAAATATTTGAAAATCTACAAAATTTGCTCTCATTAGCAAATATAGCAAAGCCTCCACTAAATCAATTATTGCAACATACATCTTGTATTTATAAAATGAGGCAGCAATATATAGTTTTGTAAGACATATTATAAAACATATGCCATCTACATTAAAAAAAAAATTCAATATTCACAAATTTGCTCTCTGCAGCAAATAACAAAACCTCCACATAGTTAATTTTAAACCACAACTTGGTTTTATCAAACGAGGCTAGAACCAATTTGCAACTTTAAAATTTATAAGGTACCCCCACATGTTAGGCACCCCCACACTTTCAAATATCTCAAAATATTTTCACACCTTACCAAGAATAATTCTAATTTAATTAGAATCTCACTATATATAATATATTATCCCCTTCCCTTCTAATTAAATTAGAATTTTCCTCATATATTTTCAAATACTAGATTATTTGGAAATCCTAGCATCAATATCGCATACAAATTTTATGAGCTCATCATAGGAGGGTATTAAAAAAGATCAACACAATAAAACCTCCTTAAAAGGGGTTAAATTCACCAACGGTTATAAATATGTGAACTGCCAAAATGAAGAAACATTTCTTATTGCTATAATAATGTGTGAGTGGGAAAATTGAGGAAAACATTTTCACGGCAATGCTCATTAATTACTCAACTTAATAATTATTGCCTTCCTCATATCAACTCTCCTTTAAAAATTTCCACAAACCAAAATCATAATATTTTACGAATTATCAAAGTTTGCTAATGAATGTCCAATGGATAGATCCATAACATACCAAAAACAAACTTCAGCTTTTACTTTGATTCATTAAATGTCACATAACGTATTTCAAATTTCACTATCAATTTGTTCACTGTCTGTTGCGCCTCATGCAGTTACTACTAGGGCCATTCATATTGCAATGTTTTAATAGACTTTTAAAAACATTGATGGTATAAGAATAAGAGGTTATCAAATTAACTTATTCAGTTACCAGGATGATAAAACGTCCACATTCAACAATACCATTTAACACTAGAATCATTTGATCAATTAACTATATGCTTCAGGTTTTGGCTTTTCCATGAAATCAAGCCCATAAACTTTTCCCACGAAATAATAAAAGAGGCTTCAGATTATATCTTCATGTTGAAAGCTAAATATATGCGTACCTATCAAGCCGTATGGATGATACAACGACCCTGATGAAAACCTGTTCGACAATATGGCACATCCACTTTACATAAGGATAATTCATTTTTGTCTAGGGTACGCTTTCATCGAGTTCATGGCCACCACCAATACGGACCACCATTCTAGATGGCCATGCTCGGGAACCAACATGAGTTAAAACTCAATTTCCAGATCATCCCTGGCCTTCACACTTCCCAGAGGTTCGCACCCAATTTTCCTCCCTTTATAGTCTTCTAGTCACAAGAATTTTATTACCAGAACCAAACTCAACTTTCGGTCCCACACAGACAATATTTCTCAAAGCATTATAGAACTACCATTTCAGCCATGTTCTCCGATAAGCACATCCAATGTCTATGTTAATCCCAACTTTTCAATAATGTGAGTGACACATGATAATCAACGTGCAATAAAAATTATGGAGCATATTTTATTATAATCCAATAAATAATATTTAATATGCTCCCAGCAAGAATCAGATTCACCAAAATTCATTATCATAATTTCAAATAACAGATTTCAAAATAAAAGCACATCTACCGATTAACAATCATTTAACCCCATATTACTCTTGGAAATAATTCTACCCAAGCATCTTAAGATGGAGTTAGAAATCATCTGGCTTTTAAGGGACATTAATCCAAACAATATTAATGTTGCAGATGGTACCAACGTACCTCCTTCTTAAAACTCTAATTCCTTTGTCAACATGTTCATTGTCCCCATCGGTATATACTAATACAAAAGCATCTCATTATAACTATATATATCTTATAAGAAAAACAATAAACCAACTATGTTACCAATACTTTGGCTTCATTATATTTGCTATTGTATCAATGCCTCATTAATGTTATTCAACACGTAGAGCTGGAGATTTTCGAGTTTTACCTCAAATAATCAAGCCTCAATTTCAACTTTATCCACAAAACAATTCAAAACCACCACTGGTTTTCAGTTACAGGCTTAAAGAAAACAGAAGATATGCGTACCATTTGCTCAAATCCACTGGGTGTAGTAACAAGCAACTCAATTGCAAATTGACACAGTAGATCCCCATCTCTATTGTGGCTTGATTGGTGCAAAACCCCCTGCTTCTAGAGTTCAATCTCACACAGTTTTCTCCATGATTTTATTTTCATTTAGCTCATGACCCAAAAGATCATAATGGAAAAGGCTTTATTTCAACATTTGTTGATTAGCTCTTCGTTTCAATTCATTTTAGTTTAAATCTTTACTCTCATGCGCATCTCCTCACATTCGGCCTTCCTGCATATTCTCAACACACAAACACTAGATCATGGGAAAAAAAAAAAAAAAGATGCATTGCTAATTTCTCTAGGTAAAGAAAATGTGACGAAAAATTAAATAATAAACTCATCTCATTTTCTTTGTGATCAACCAACTAGATTAGAGAAGTCCACATCATCATGCTCACAAAATCAGCAGGAATTATCTCCTAAGATTGTTGGCGTCAGCATCTCATATTGTACTGGTTGTTAGCGGCAGCACCTGTTGAAACACAACAAATAAATAGTTCGAGTCACGTCCAAGGACGCTGTCCTTAGGAGATATTCCGCAACCCCCCTAGTAGATCAGGAAGCGGCACTCCCCAGGATAAAACGAACCCTTCCTGCATAAAGCAGGGTGACAGAACTGCAGAAAGATATCAGTATAACTCAGAAGAAGAGAGAGAGAGAGAGAGGAGCTCGGGAACCTCCATATCACTAGACCTCGGTGCTCTCACCTCGGTACCCTTGAACTTACTCCGTACATTGCCTTTTATAGGCAGAAATCATATGACCGTTAAGGAGTTATAATGACAATTAACAACGGTTTAATGACAATTAAAACGACAGTTATAAAATAGGTGTTAATGACAATTTAATGTAATAAAACCTTTTAAATGTCATTAAAACTGGTCAATTAAAATTCCAACGGTCATCTCTAACGGTCAGTTCAAAGACTCCTCTTATCAGTCTTTTTAATAACTCAAGCTCATATTTAATTCTATACTAGGGTGTTCCCAATCTTGAGTTATATGAGACTTCTTCCTTTGACACAATCACACACAATATTTACAACACTAAATGGGCTTTTTCTTCTTACAACCGTGTTCCCAACCAGACCCTTGATGTTCTTGCATTGAGCTCATTTGTGGACACGAAGCTGGGTAATTGCAAAATAAGTGCCCAGTGCCATCATCTGTGGCTTCTATAGGCATCATCAGGGTTGCTTTTTTTTTTTTTTTTCCCCTTTCTAAAATCCCTGCATCTTTTTCTCTATATACTGTAGATTGGGTTTATAACAAATGAAAATATTATTAAGCATTGGAATTTTTTTTATTGTTAGCCATAAAGGAGGGAGTGATTGAGAAATGCATTAGTTGGATATGAAGAAGATAAAGATGTGTGAGTGAAGGTTTCCATCTGATTTTAAGTTTTTCTTTTTCCACGTGGCATTTTTAATTTCAGTCAAACTCCATATTTGCAAAGTCAAAGTTCTCACCACACATTTTAATGGAACTATTAACACCGTTAGTTTTTTGTAATTGTATGGACCAACGGATCTAAGTGCACAAATTTAAAGGACCCAGCGAAAAATAAAAAAAGTCTAGGAACCTGATTCAAAATTAAGAAAAATTAAAAGGGCCACTAGGTTAACTTTTCCAATTAAAATTTATCAGGTAATTGTTAATGTCAAGAGTTTCAGAACTTAGACCCAGGAAACCGCCAGCAATACCAATGCTTATAGACTCCCATGCACCCAGCCTATCTGCCCACGTCACAATACAAGATATTTTATGCTTTACCGTGGAACTCGTGTCATTTGTATATTCATCCATATCCTTTAAGACTTTATCTATATAAGGCTGTAATGCCCTACCCATTGGGTAACTGCCACTTACAAAATACCAAGAATATCATTCACTTAATTTATTTTGTCATTTACATGCTTAAAAATAAAACTTTTAATGTGGAACTTTTGTTCCAATTTTCCCAATTTTCATTTATTTTATCGTAATTCTGAATAATTCATATAAAATATTAGGATTTTGGATTTATTTACTTTCATAGTTTCACATTTTAATAAAAAAATTTTATAAAACGATAAATTGGGGAGTGGAGGATGCTTAGGGTTCTCTCGTGCTAAAACTTCAATTTTCCTTTAAAAAGTCCTCAATGAATCCCTCCCTCCCTCCCTCTCACACACACACACACACACACACACACACACACACACACACAATTTTCATGAATATTTCAACAAACCATTCAAACTCTAACATATTATTCATTCATCAGCAAAGTTTACAACAAATAAAACTAAGCAAAATAAAGGTAGAAACAAGAGTCTCCCAACTCCCAAGCACTTTTATTTAAAGTCAAAGGCGTGACATGTTATTAAGGCAAGTATAGAACTAGGGTTGGTAACTAATTGCAACAGCTACAATTAGCAAATTAACAAGTACATATGAGAGAATTCACAAGATATAAGCAGGAATTAGGATGGAAATTACGAGCCTAATTACAATTTTTACGCACATTCACACACACATATTTCTTTACACCATATGATTAAGTAGATTTGATGACTTGGTGGAAATCAATTTTTTGGTGTGTCAGCCAAATGCGTCATGGCTTCAAATTGGAGCTCCGGCACCTGTTGGATATTAAATTGATTAAAGGGGTAGAGTGAAATTTCCCATGCAATTTCTCCTTTACTGTCTCTAAATGCTCCAGTTTGGAAACTTTATAATTTAGATTGTAGCATTTCATGAATATTTCAACAAACCATTCCAACTCTGAACAATGGAACATATTATTCGCTTATTCTTTATGTTTAGGAAAGTTTACAACAACCGAGCTAAGCAAAAAAGGCTGAACACTTAAAATAATCAAGAGGCTACTTGACATGTTATTCAGGTAATTATAGAACTAGATTGATAACTGATTGGGATTAGTTGGAGATTCTCGGATCTTCTCACACTTGCAGAAAACTTCTCAGACATATCAAAATTTTCAAGAGTGATTCCATTTGGAAGCTTCCAATCAAAATGATACAGCAAATTGGCAAGTGGAAGCTCAATGCTGGACACAGCTAAGTTAATTCCAGGGCATATTCTCTTTCCACCGCCAAATGGTATAAAATTCATGTTTGCTCCTTGGAAATCAATTGGGTTATCCAAAAACCTCTCTGGCTTGAATGTATCGGCTTCATCCCAGTGTTTGGGATCTCTCCCTATTGCCCAAGCATTGACCAGGATTCTGGTTTTTTCAGGTATCTCATATCCATTGATCACGCATCTCCCAGTGCTCTCCCTTGGAAGTAGCATCACCCCAGGTGGGTGAAGCCTTAAGGTCTCTTTAACAACTGAGCTTAAGTACTTCAATTCATGAATCTCACTTTCATCCACAAATTCTCTTCCCTTGTAGATCCTTCTCACCTCAGCTTGAGCCTTCTCCATCACAGATGGGTTTTTAATCAGTTCAGCCATTGCCCACTCTAGAGTAGTAGATGTTGTCCCCGATCCACCAATGAACATATCCTGAAAATTGGCAATCAGATCACACACACACACACAGTAGTAGATGTTTTCCCTGATCCACCAATGAACATATCCTGAAAATGGGCTATCAGATCACACACACACACACACAAATGAATTAATGTGTTAGACACTACTTCTCTGGTTCTTAATATAAGGTATATTTATCTAATTTAGTTAGATTAAAAAAATTAGTTGAGTTAGTTAATATAACATATATTTTCTAAAATATCCTAGTTATCTTCCTTAATTCCCTTATTCCATTTTTTTCTTGATTATTGTTGAGGCAATATATATAGGGATAAATTAGAAAAACACATACAAATATGAAAATTTTATCTTATATTTAAGATCAAGACTAAATCCCTAAATATATTTTATATTAAGGACCAGAGGAGCACATATCATATTAATTGATTTTCATAATCTGTCACGCCCTTATCTCAATTTTAACCTTTTTCAGAGTATTCGCGGAAAACGATATGCGGTCGGTAGGCAACACAGGAATAGCATAACTATACTGATAATATGTACATAATTACATAATATCCCCCGAGGGGTTCATACCTGATAAATTCAAATAATGTAGCCGTACAAGGCTACTAGGGTATCTAAACCCATCCCAGTAAAACAGAGACATATTCCTGACTTTGTTCCGCCACTGCAATCCCCTCGTGTAGTTCTCTTCTTTGCTCTCAACATATCTTTTGTCTTCTCCTGTCTAAATTGTTGGTAGGGGAGGGCGAGATTCGAGAGAATCTCAGTAGGAAACAGATACCGTAATGCATGCATGATTGATGCTATGTGTATGACATGTTAGCTTTATTTAGATGTATGCCCCATAATGACATTTCTGCATGCTCAATGTTTCATACAACAAGACTATGGCCACAGCGAAAACAAAAACAGAGCTTCATTTATTCAAATATGCTCTACACAATCAAGTAAAGCAATCACATACATCATTACACAAGCAAAGATATCAAATACATGCAAGTAAGGTAAGTCCCCTACCTCCAAATCTTTCTCCTCGATTTGCGTGCCAACAGCTCGGGGCTCCATATTCGATCCTACAATGTCAAATGTACTATTTAGACACTTTCATAGTGTTTCTGGGGGTTATATGAGGCTATATTGAAAATTTACTAAAATACCCCCGGGGACCCAGCCCCATCATACCCGGTCCGGCTGTACTTTTCCCGAAATTTTGACATGGGCTATTCTTACATATTTTCACCCAAGGAATCCATTTCCGGACTCATAATTATCAAATTCAATGTCAAATTACGAAAATGCCCTTGGCAGCCCTACTTTTAGGGTGTGTTTGGTTTGAGGGGAGGGGAGGGGAGGGGAGGGAGGGAATGAGAGGGTGGGTAAATTACCTTTTTGGGTTGAAAGAATTCAAATTTTGGGCGGGAACCCAAAATTTAAAAAGAATGAGAAAGTAAATTTTGGGCGGGAAACCAAAATTTAAAAAAATGAGAGGGTAAATTTTAAGTTTCTTTTGTCCAAAATGGTAATTTCTCCACCCTCCCCTACCCTCCCCTCAAACCAAACACACCCTTAGGGTTTTAGGGGCGTTTCCGTAATTATGCTTTCTAGGCCTTTTCTGAAAAAGTGCCCAACTGTAACCCCACCTATTTTCGCCCACTGAATCCAATGGAATCATCAAATCATTGAAAATCTAACTCTAAGACCCATTTACAATGCTGGCCGAAATATATAGGTTTTAAGAGGAAAATCGGGGTTTTTCGGTTTCGGCTCCGTAAACACATTCTTTTCTACTCCTAACCACTTTATTGACTATTCCATTAGGTTAAAACTACCATTTAGTATCAATTTGGGCAGCATAACAGCCCCCACAGCCCATTTTCCATTTTTACACAAAAAGACAATCCGGCGAAATTTCACTGATTAAATTGTCTATAGCAGCCAGAATAGTCAATATACGAAGGTTTGGAAGTTACCTCAAGCTCCTTCTGGATTTTCTTGACTTGGCTGAAACCCTAACTTCAAAACACCATGAATCTTGCTTCAAATACCTCAAACAACATAGAAGAGAAGCTTAGGAGAAGGATTATACACGTTAGGTACGAATTCACCGAAGAAATCGACCTATCTTGTGAGTTTTCTCCTCTCCTTCTCTCTCTAAAAGAACACAACTCTCTCTCTCTCCTTGGCTGCAGCACGTCTGAAATGGTCTCAAGAGGAAGAGGATGATGATATATTATTATATCATATTTTACTTTAATTTTCCAAAAATTTCGGATTTTACAAAATTCTGGCAGATTTCTGTCCAAACTTTGAAAAATCATAACTAATTCTAGAAAAATCGAAATGAGGTGATTCCAAAGCCTATAGAACTCTTATTGAGTCTATTTTCAAGGAAAAATATAGAATTTTACTTTATGGAATCACAAAATTCCCAGAATTTCATTCTTTGCATGTTGTTTCAGAAATTTCACAGTTTTTCTGGGCTAACTTCAAAAATTCATATCTTTTTGTGTATAGCTCTAATTGAGTCATATGACCTATCAAATTAAAGCTTAGGATGTCTACTTTCATCCTGTAAAAGTTCATAATTTTTACTTATCATTTAGTCTTCCAAAACCTTATGATAAGCTCATTGCCTCATAGGCGATTTTATCGAAAACATAATTATATTCTCCAAAATTCACCATTTTACTTTCTTAATACCCCAAAGATATTAGAATCATTAAGGGATAAATTTGGGCTCCTGCTAAATTGGGGCTTAGCAGTCCACTTAATTTAGGCTTATTCCCAAGCCTCCAATCCCAAAATTCGGGGTATTACATAATCTAATCAAATTAGGTGAATATGTGCTATATTAAATAGCAAAGGAGTACTCACTTTGATGTACAATATGTTAAATACTCACCAGAAGGACGACTTTGACGTGGTCGTGAGTTAAGGTAAACTCTAGATCCCTTCCCTGCTGAATCTTGAGAAGAACATCAATTAGATTCTCTTCATTATTCTCATCATCATAGCTGCTTCTGGCTTTTCTTTCTTTGTGGTTCCTGATGATGTTTTCCAATATTTGATCACTCAATTTGTGGAGCCTTCCAAGTTTAGCTTTCATTCCTGTGATCACTTGAAGCGCTTGGATGGAAGGAAAGAGATCGGCAATTGAAAAACCTCCCAACATCTTCACTATATCGTCCAGTATGGATAAGAAAGCTTCTTGATCTCCACTACCAGACTTGCCACCAAAGGCTGCTCTTGCAACCATTGAACTTATGGTAGAGAAAATTTTTTCACTCACATTTATGACTGACCCTGTACTTGACATGACATCTTTAACAAGTGCACATACCATCTCTTCCCTTATGAACCTCAAGGATCGGACGCGTTTGGCAGTTAAAAGCTCTAAAGTACATATTTTTCGGAGCTTCCTCCAATGGTTTCCGATATGTCGTGAGAATCCAATGTCTATGTTATTGTAAGTGATGATTGTAACCCCCTCCGTAATTATATCCGAAATACGCGATTAAAATGAAATAGAGACCAATAATAATCAAATAACATTTACTAACCCATCACATGATGGGGTTTTCAAAAATGCCTTTCGGAATCATTTATAAACTTGGTCTCATATTCACATTTCGAATACAATTACTACGCGAAGATAAATCACATTCATATAAATATCAGAGTGTACAACATAATCATCCCGGCAATCTCGGGTACATACCTTCACTAAAGATATATAGGGCACAATTGCCCATTACAATTCTTCAAATGGGGATTACACAATCTCATCTTGAATGAGTCCTGCCGCTCCCTCCACGAGCTACTTGCCCTGTCTAAATTGTTGGTAAGGGAGGGTGAGATTCTAGAGAATCTCAGTAGGATAACAATATCAATATGCATGTACGATAAATGTTTAATGCATGACATGCTTGCATCACACAACTCATGATAACACAATGACAATTTGCCAGCTCAATGCTTCCAACAATATACCTATGGCCATAGCATAAATTGAAACATAGCTTCAAATTACACATAATTATGCAAAGCTAAGACATGCACCAACACACTAACACATATATCAAATACAAGCAGAAGAGATATGTTTCCTACCTCCAGTCTTTTCTCCTCGATTTGCGTGCCAGCAACTCGGGGCTTCACATTTGATCCTACAATATCAAATGTACTATTTAGACACTTCCATAGTGTTTCTGGGGGTTATATGAGGCTATATTGAAAATTTACTAAAATACCCCCGGGGACCCGGCCCGGCCCCGCCGTACCCGGTCCGGCTGTACTTTTCTTGAAATATTGACATGGGCTATTCTAACATATTTTCGCCCAAGGAATCCATTTTTGGACTCGGAATTATCAAATTCAATGTCAATTACAAAATTACCCTTGGCAGCCCCACTTTAAGGGTTTCAGGGGCGTTTTCGTAATTATGCTTTTTCGGCCTTTTCCGAAAAAGTGACCAACTGTAACCCCACCTAATTTTCGCTCCTGAACTCAATGGAATCATCAAATCATTGAAAATCCATCTCTAACCCCTCCAAACCAGGCTTGGCCGAAATTCTCAATTCCCCGGGAAAAATTGGGGTTTTTCGGTTCCGGCTCCGTAAACGCGTTCCTTTCTACTCCTAACCACTTTATTGACTATTCCATTAGGTTAGAACTACCATTTAGTAACAATTTGGGCAGCATAACACCTAGGCCAACCCATTTTCCAAATTTACAAACAAAGACAATCCGGTGAAATTTCACCGATTAAATCAACCACAGCAGCCAGAATAGTCAATATGCACGAGTTTGGAAGTTACCTCAAGCTCCCACTAGCTTTTCCTTCTTGTGGCTGAAAACCCTAACTTCAAAACACCAAAAGAGGAGCTTCCAAACCTTAAAGAACAAAGAGGAGTAGTTTAGAGTCGGAGTTATACGCGTTAGGAGCGAAATCGTCGGAGAAATCGGCTTACCTTGTGATTTTTCTTCTCTTTCTCTCTCTAAACTCTCTCAACTTTCTCACACTATGTTCAGGTGCTGTGCGTGAATGAGCTGAAGATGATGAGAAGATGTTTTAATTCCATGCTTATGTCATCTTGCCTTTTGATGATGTCATAATTCCCAAAATTGGCATTTTCGGATTTTCTGGCAGATTTTCTGCCCAATATTTGAAAAATCATAACTAATTCTAGAAAAATCGAAATGAGGTGATCCCAAAGCCAAATGAAATATATTTAAGTCCTCTTCATAGGAAAAATATTGGTCATTACTAAAAATCACCACACAATTCCAGAATTACATAAAACTCATCACTGCCCCAAAACAGAGTTCAGTTTCCATCCCAAACTTTGGACAGTCATATCTCCTAGTTCACAAAACGAAATGGCACAAATTATATGTCCATTTCGAAGCTTGAGATGTGAACTATAAGACTGGAAAGTTTCATAATTTTATGACATCATGTGCCTAGTAAAAACGTCCACACGAGAAGACTGCCCAGACAGAATTCACACTGGACAGAATTTCCAGTTTTGCAACCAATGTGTCAAATCCAATTTAAATCAATTCCAATGATTAAATACCACAACATGACACCATTTCCATCACAATACCCCATTCAATTCTTCCCTCTATTCTAAGTCAATTTGGATGTTAATCCACAATTGAACTCAAATACAGGGTTTTGGCGTTGCTCATAACACAAGCGACTACAATCCACTTTATATTCTCTAAAAGGGTTCATTAATCACTAACCACGTCCACTTTTGTAGTCATTAACTCCTAATCACAATTTGGGATCTTGCTAAACCGGGGCTTAGCAATCCACTAACCTCAGGCTTATTCTCTAGCCTCGAGTCTCAAAATTCGGGGTGTTACATTTCTCCCCCCGTTCAATAAATTTCGTCCTCGAAATTTGTCATACCACTTAATTCAAAACTATGGATGCTTCTTTACGACAGCTTTCGTTTCACAATTCATTTCATATTGGGATGTCCCTTCTAGACCATGCAGACAACCGGTGCACCACAAATCTGATTCTCAGAAGAAACTTACACAATAAATGCAACCCAGTTGCCACAAACTGCAATCGGCCCATTTCACGATTGCAGCACAAACACAATCACCTCACGATTATTAAACAAATACAATCGTTTCCATATACGATTGCTATCAAAACCATCATCACATAATCACAATCGTCGCAAGCCCTTCTAACTCATGAGTGGCTAGCGTATCTCAATATCCGAAGGCTCTAAATCATGAGCCATATCATAAGATTTTGGCAGTTTGGCAGCATAGGCCACCACTCTGCTCAACTCAATCTAGTTACCCCTTCCGGGAGTAACACCAAAACACCACAACCTCAATACATCAAATGACAGCCTCAGCTGTATACACAAACATGTCAACTTTCACTATATCCACTTTCACAGCTTTACCCTCACCCGTACACCCACCAGTAACTCCACTAGTGGTAACCAGGACTTTTGGGTATCAACACAATATCACATCATCTGGTCACTCCGGAATCTCAATTTCTTTTATCCAAAGTACCTGACCGTAATGGCCCACCTAGAGTCTCAGTCTCTTCTATCCAGGCGCCTTTTATTGTCACACCCCCTTAATGGGTGCCCACGCTTCCGCTGCGTGGCTGGCTCCCACATCACACCCGTCCGATGGATGCCCGTGGGTTATCGGACTCATAATTTTATTGTCACAACCACCCCGGTTTTACCCCCTCTAGGGATGCCCCGTGCCGGTGGTGCCCACCCCGGTTTTACCCCCCGCTGGGGATGCCCCGCGACGGTGGCTAGGTTACTCAATTATTGTCACACCCACCCCGGTTTTACCCCCTCTAGGGATGCCCCGTGTCGGTGGTGCCCACCCCGGTTTTACCCCCCGCTGGGGATGCCCCGCGACAGTGGCTGGGTTACTCACATTTCACCCAGGACTCATAAGAAAATCCATTATCACACCCTACCCTCATCCCCTTTCTCCGCCGGAAAGACACACAGTCTTTACCCGAACCGTTGTTAGCTACTCAGGGACTGTTGGCGTAGCGGTGCTCACAAATAGCCTTTCGGCTTCCACATCACACTCCACCCTCATCCCCTTTCTCCACCGGGAAGAACACAGTCTTTACCCGAACTGTTGTTAGCTACTCAGGGACTATTGGCGTGGCAGTGCATATACATAGCCTCGCGGCTCACAAATAGTCAATCCCCCGTAACTACCGCCCCGAAGGCACGGTCCTCCGCTATAGGAATCACCCCATGCGGCCGCAGGTGAGAGACTCACAAATATCAGTCACATCCTGAGCCTATGCCTACCAGGCGCAGCCCACCAGACCAAACAAATCCGGCCCAACCAGGGAGATGGACTCACAGTACACAATCGTAACAAGCTGGAATCAGGCATATTAACAACTTCATCTTCAACATCTTGAATTCTTTTCACATATTGGGATCCTTCAAGACCCCTTCTCACAAAATAATCTAGACTTCGAAGTTTTACTTCCTGAAGCCATCACTAACACATTGCACTTTCTGCAAATTCGAGCTTCTGCTCAACACAATTCTCAAACATCACTTTCACCACGCTTCCGCTGCACACTCTGAGGTCTTTATCCTCATCTGTGCCTTCACAATGTCAGGGTGACTCAATAGGAGTCCCATAGGAATCTCCTACTACCCCTGTCCACACACATAATCTGTGCCAGACCTTGGCTCAATTCAATTCGAATCATTCAGAGCCATAACCAACACATCGTTGAGATCCCATACTCCCAACGTTCCCAGAGCTCTATTCTACAATTCAACGTCATGGCGAGTGCACACTAAGGTTCGTCGTCACGGCGGCTCCACTCTAGGGTTCATCGTCATAGTGGCTCCACACTATGGTACTGTACCCGATGCTTCACTCAGTCACCTAACTGGTCAGCCCCTTCGGTCAGCATCCTCCGTAGGTAGCCCTTTCCAATCAGATCTTACCGTAGGTAGCCCTCTCCGATCAGATCTCACCGTAGGTAGCCCTCTTCCATCACAACTCCCCGTAGGTAGCACTCTCCGATCCGAATCCTCCATAGGTAACTTTTCCCTTTGCTAGATTTACAACTAGCAATCTTGGGTACCTGATACATATTTCAATTCAATTCTAGTACCATGCTCTAACACCACAGACCATCCAGGTCAAATGCAATTCCTATGAATCAGCCCAGCTATGGAGTCTGATCCTTGGATCACAGCTCATCTATCCAAACCTCAATCTTAGTTAAACTGGGAAATCACTTCCCTCAATTCCACGGAGCATTATCAACCCCAACACAAATCCAAATATCTTTGCCAGCCTAAGGCACCATGGTCCCCTAGGTCTTAAGGACTTTAAACACACAAATTCAGGACAACCAAATAATGTATACACATAATCCACAAATCTCTGATATCCACAACACCAGAGATATAAATGTGTATACCACAAACAACCACAATCACAAATCATTGCCTATTCCTTAGGCAATCATAACTCATCACTCATTCCCTAGCTTGGCCTAAGGGAAATATCCTAGCAAAATCCATCTTTGCCAGGAACTGCAGCTCTGATACCAAAAATGTAACCCCCTCCGTAATTATATCCGAAATACGCGATTAAAATGAAATAGAGACCAATAATAATCAAATAACATTTACTAACCCATCACATGATGGGGTTTTCAAAAATGCCTTTCGGAATCATTTATAAACTTGGTCTCATATTCACATTTCGAATACAATTACTACGCGAAGATAAATCACATTCATATAAATATCAGAGTGTACAACATAATCATCCCGGCAATCTCGGGTACATACCTTCACTAAAGATATATAGGGCACAATTGCCCATTACAATTCTTCAAATGGGGATTACACAATCTCATCTTGAATGAGTCCTGCCGCTCCCTCCACGAGCTACTTGCCCTGTCTAAATTGTTGGTAAGGGAGGGTGAGATTCTAGAGAATCTCAGTAGGATAACAATATCAATATGCATGTACGATAAATGTTTAATGCATGACATGCTTGCATCACACAACTCATGATAACACAATGACAATTTGCCAGCTCAATGCTTCCAACAATATACCTATGGCCATAGCATAAATTGAAACATAGCTTCAAATTACACATAATTATGCAAAGCTAAGACATGCACCAACACACTAACACATATATCAAATACAAGCAGAAGAGATATGTTTCCTACCTCCAGTCTTTTCTCCTCGATTTGCGTGCCAGCAACTCGGGGCTTCACATTCGATCCTACAATGTCAAATGTACTATTTAGACACTTCCATAGTGTTTCTGGGGGTTATATGAGGCTATATTGAAAATTTACTAAAATACCCCCGGGGACCCGGCCCGGCCCCGCCGTACCCGGTCCGGCTGTACTTTTCTTGAAATATTGACATGGGCTATTCTAACATATTTTCGCCCAAGGAATCCATTTTTGGACTCGGAATTATCAAATTCAATGTCAATTACAAAATTACCCTTGGCAGCCCCACTTTAAGGGTTTCAGGGGCGTTTTCGTAATTATGCTTTTTCGGCCTTTTCCGAAAAAGTGACCAACTGTAACCCCACCTAATTTTCGCTCCTGAACTCAATGGAATCATCAAATCATTGAAAATCCATCTCTAACCCCTCCAAACCAGGCTTGGCCGAAATTCTCAATTCCCCGGGAAAAATTGGGGTTTTTCGGTTCCGGCTCCGTAAACGCGTTCCTTTCTACTCCTAACCACTTTATTGACTATTCCATTAGGTTAGAACTACCATTTAGTAACAATTTGGGCAGCATAACACCTAGGCCAACCCATTTTCCAAATTTACAAACAAAGACAATCCGGTGAAATTTCACCGATTAAATCAACCACAGCAGCCAGAATAGTCAATATGCACGAGTTTGGAAGTTACCTCAAGCTCCCACTAGCTTTTCCTTCTTGTGGCTGAAAACCCTAACTTCAAAACACCAAAAGAGGAGCTTCCAAACCTTAAAGAACAAAGAGGAGTAGTTTAGAGTCGGAGTTATACGCGTTAGGAGCGAAATCGTCGGAGAAATCGGCTTACCTTGTGATTTTTCTTCTCTTTCTCTCTCTAAACTCTCTCAACTTTCTCACACTATGTTCAGGTGCTGTGCGTGAATGAGCTGAAGATGATGAGAAGATGTTTTAATTCCATGCTTATGTCATCTTGCCTTTTGATGATGTCATAATTCCCAAAATTGGCATTTTCGGATTTTCTGGCAGATTTTCTGCCCAATATTTGAAAAATCATAACTAATTCTAGAAAAATCGAAATGAGGTGATCCCAAAGCCAAATGAAATATATTTAAGTCCTCTTCATAGGAAAAATATTGGTCATTACTAAAAATCACCACACAATTCCAGAATTACATAAAACTCATCACTGCCCCAAAACAGAGTTCAGTTTCCATCCCAAACTTTGGACAGTCATATCTCCTAGTTCACAAAACGAAATGGCACAAATTATATGTCCATTTCGAAGCTTGAGATGTGAACTATAAGAATGGAAAGTTTCATAATTTTATGACATCATGTGCCTAGTAAAAACGTCCACACGAGAAGACTGCCCAGACAGAATTCACACTGGACAGCATTTCCAGTTTTGCAACCAATGTGTCCAATCCAATTTAAATCAATTCCAATGATTAAATACCACAACATGACACCATTTCCATCACAATACCCCATTCAATTCTTCCCTCTATTCTAAGTCAATTTGGATGTTAATCCACAATTGAACTCAAATACAGGGTTTTGGCGTTGCTCATAACACAAGCGACTACAATCCACTTTATATTCTCTAAAAGGGTTCATTAATCACTAACCACGTCCACTTTTGTAGTCATTAACTCCTAATCACAATTTGGGATCTTGCTAAACCGGGGCTTAGCAATCCACTAACCTCAGGCTTATTCTCTAGCCTCGAGTCTCAAAATTCGGGGTGTTACAATGATCTTGGCGGCAAGAATGTCAGGTCTACCGGAGAAGATAAGGTCATGTGTTGTAAAGATCTCTTTTGCGATTTCTGAGGAAGAGACAATAACATTGGAAGTCTCTCCTAGCTGAAGGTGCATTAAGGGTCCATACTTGTTTGCCAAGTTTCTAAAGGAGTGATGGGGTAGTGACCCTACGATTTGATGCATGTTCCCTATAAGAGGTAACTTCCATGGCCCTGGTGGTAGGGGAAGGGTATTTTTGGAATTTGATCGCTTGTGAAATTTGAGTAGAAGGAAGCAAAAGATGATGAAGAGGAAGATCTGGAGAATCTCCATGATTAGACAAGTGCGATGTCCGCATATGAGTGCTGTATACAATCTGATGCATTGTTAATACTTTGTCTAATTAATCATGGCTTCTCTGTTTTGGACTTTAATACTTAACAAGATTAAAATAAATGACTAAAGCAGTTTATACATATCGAATTTGCCACAAATTTATACTATTTTTCAAAAATATGTCTAATTTCTGATCATGTCAAATTTTCCAAAGTAAATATGTAAACTTCAGCCGAAAATCAACTTCAAATTCACACACACACACACACACGTTATCAGTTAGGAGATAAGTGTCAAGCATGCAGTCAAAAGTTCGATTCCATTCCTATAGTCATATGTAAGAAAATGATCTTAATTACTTGAGGCAAAACCTACTTATATATCTCTACGCCGTTACGATGTCCGCTAAGAGAATACTTTTGGTAGGAAAAAAAAAATTTAAATATGATTACTCGAATGACAGTAGTTTGTTGTGAGCACAGACAGAATAGCGTATAGATATCTCCAATAAGCTAATCAGAACAGTATAATGGTAATTAATCAATCGAATTAATCAACATACCCTCACATTGAACTTAATGTGTAAACAAAGGATAAAAGAGATTTTATTTTATTTTTTTGTGTTATAAAAACTGAAGCAGAAAATAATTCATACCAGTGATTCAAGCTTCAAGATATCAGGTTGAGATGCTTGGATTCAGTGTCTGAATTCGCCTAGCTGGAACTCGATGGAAAGAAAATGAAACACAACAAAAATATATAGAGCGTGAAGCCGCTGGACATCCAGAGAAGGAACAAGTTGACTGCTTTATTAAGTTGACCGCTGGAGATGTGTAGTAGAAAGTCTTTTATTTTAAAAAAAAAAATAATTTTTCATGATTATTTTAATTTCCTGATGAAAACCTCCATTTATAATCTAAAATCCACAGCAAAATGAAATAACATAGCACGTATCTTTTGCAATATTGTGTCTTCATGTATCAAGCATAAAAAAACTCCAGCATTTAAGTTGCTTAAACTTAAGCCATACACGTTACTTCTACGAAGGATTAAACTAAGTATTATTATATTTGTAAGCTCAAAAATAAAAAAATTTACAATGTATAAGAAGTTCAAGAAGATAGAGTTGATACTTCAAATAAATACCTGAAAAAAATTATGAGCACATATATAAAATTTATGACAGATTTTAACTAAAAGAAAACATGAACCAAATGTTGAAAAAAGAAAAACACTTGCAGGCTAGGGAGCTTCTAAAGGAGGCCGAGACAAGAAAAATAAACATATGGGAGAGAAAGCTTTTTACAGCAACAGAGTTCTGGGAAATGAAGGAGTTAAAGAGAAAATGGGAAGATAAAAATGAAAACAAAAATGACGGGTTATGGAAATTAAATTATAAGGTGGGAGAAGTTACGGCGCTTTTTGTCAAAATGCCGAAGTTTCTCAATTTGAAAAAAAAGACGATGGCCAATTTTTTTTTTAAAAAAAGACAGAAACTACAGTGCTTTTTCTCAAATCGCCAAAGCTTCTCAATTTAAAAAAAATGATAAACAATTTTTTTTAAAAAAAAATCTTAAACGGTGTTTGATTATCAAGTGCCGTCTAAAATTAAGCCTTGAACGACATTTAATTTCCAAACAATCCTAAACATCTTGAAATTTCAAGACACACCGAATGCCTTAAAAGGTGTTTGAATTTTCAAGGCACCACTTGAAAATTCAAGGCACCAAGGTGCTTGACTTGGTGCCTTGAATTTTCAAGGAACCATGTGCCTTGAAAATTCAAGGCACCTTGCCTTGATTGGCGCACGCCATGGCTGGCACTTGGAAACGAAGTGCGGGTCAAGGCAAGGTGCCTTGAATTTTCAAGGGCTTTGGCTGGGACTTGGATTTCAAGCGTTGTCTAAGGTTTGTTTGGACCTGTCCAAGGCCATATATTGGACGCCGCTTTACAATGAAGTGTTGTTCAAGGGTTTTTATTAAAAAAAATAAAATCGTTTTTAATTGGAATGATTTATTTTTAAGTTTTAATCTTTAAATTGATTTTTAAATTTAATTTTTGTTTTTTTAGTATAGACAAACTTTCTCAAGAAAACATCTTATCATAATAATGGAATTTTGATACTTACAGAATTTCTATTATTCTATAGTTGTCACACTTTTTTTTAATAGTAGTAAATGGGTTACTTTTTTTTTAAATAAATAACACCTTGTTTGGCATTTTTCAGACAAGCGTCATACAATGTATTAAGCACTTATGGCGCTTTCCTGCTCAAGTGTCATAGCTGTCACATGCATTTTTTTTAAAAAAGATAAGAAGTCTCCTCCGGGGCTTGGTTGAAGAAGTGTCATAATATTGACGCCGCTAAATCCATATTTTGTAGCAGTGGGGGCAATTTTGTCCCTTTGTTATCCAACCCTAACAATCAACATTTGTTGACCAAATATGTAAAGGTGGCGCCTATGTTGCATCCACCTTACCCCTTTTTTTTTTCCATGTCAGTTGTCAGATTTTTTAGTATGATTTAAAAAAAAAAAAAAACTCAAATCCTCCCCAGCAATGTCTCCACTCCTTAATATAAGACTCATTTGAGTTATTTTGGGAGATTAAAAAAATATAAATAAATTAATTATATATTAGTTTATAAGTCAAGCAAATTAGTTTGAAAAAAAAGATAAACATAAATACATTAAAGTGATTTATTTAGCTTCTTTAGTTTTCCAAACCAATCAACTATCAGAACTAGTATTTTTTTTAAAAAAAATTATACGTTATTAAAATTTGAAACCTCTAAAATCCCTTAGTTTTGAGTCATCCGCGTGGCAAAAATAGCTTCCAACTCAGGTCGACCCGGACTTTTTCTTTATTCAAATAAGTTTTCGTTTTTCAAACAAGCTTTTTCACAAAAGGAAATTCAAATATAAATCACGTTACATTATTTAACTTTTACCCTATATCTTAAGCTTGCAATTATTATATTTTAAAAAAAATCACTTTTTTCCACCGCTAATCCCAATTCACCCTAGATCCTAAGCATTTTTGTGAAGCCAGAAATTTTGGCCATTGAGTTCTTTGAAATAACATTAAAAAAAGTCTTATAGTTGTAAAAAAGTCTTTAATTATAAATTTATAGTACCTTTAAAATACAACATAATTATATATAGACATTGATTCTAACAGAAGTAGTTTTGACCGTTTAAATTTATATGAATCTCAAAAATATCTTTGAGAAAATTATTCTCAATTGGGTTTAGTGCTCGTTTGGAATAATTTATTTTTGGATAATAAGTGTTTATAAATCGTGATTTACTGTATACAAGGTAAATATGTGAGAGGAGTTTTATCTCGGCTTACGTAATAAATACTTATTTTTTAAGAAAACGCTGAACCAAATAAGCCTTTAATAATACTTGAATATGTCCTAATGAGATGACTATATATAGAAAAGCATAATTATTCCATGAGATAGGTCCCATGTCTTAATCAAATCAATTTAAAACCTGGCTAATAAATTAACAATATAATAAAGATCGACAAGACTATTCTGTATTTCTGTCTATTCTCGAATCATTCATGGTGAGGGTGAGAATATTTAAACGCGAAGCTCATCGTCATCCTTTGACTCTAAACACACGTATCATTCTATCACATTGGTTATCAAGCCGTGGCTTCGATTTTGCCCCATCACAAAAAAAAAAAAAAAAAAAAAAAACAGAGAGAAAGAAGAAATAATTCAAGTCTGAGACTTCGTCCAACCACACTTGACATGTACCCCTCCAGTTTTTTTTTAAGCCTCATTCTAAGGGTCTGCTTAATCTGCTTGATACGACTGGAGGGGACGAAAATTAAGGGTGGGAATACAGGCCGGTTTGGTTCTTTATGGGCTCGGGCTTAAACGGATTGGTCCGTTTAGGCCCGCTTCCTCTAAAATCTTCAATTTTTAAAATCCGTAGCTTTATAGGGCTGATCTTTCACTAACTTGGGCTTAAATGGGCCTAAATTAATTTTAATTCAAAATAAATTCTTTTTCAATTTTTAAATTGAGATACATTATTTTTAAAACTCATAAATTTTTAGTTAAAATAATTAGCTAATGTCCAAATTAATTTTTTTTTTAAAGTTTAAATAAATAAATCATTGTAGAAAACAAAATAAATCAAACCATTTAATAAGTGTTTGACTGTTACTAATACTCTATTAGGTATTTAGGTATCTTTCATATTGATAATTTGATATAATGATATTACATATATTAATTTATTTTAAAAAAATATTGCAGGGCCGGCCCTTTTCCATTTGGAGCCTCTAAATCATAGGCTTGGCCCTTAACGGGCTTGGGCCTAAACGAGCTGGCCCAACGATCTCATCCCGATTTCCCAGCTCTAATGAAAATGGGGGACTTTACTCTCCTTCCCTTATTTGGATAGCTAAAATTTTTAGGAGTTGAGGGAAAATTTTCTAAAAAAAAGAAAAGAAAATATATTTTATTAAATTAAGAAACAAGATTAAAATTTTGTATAAATTAGAGGATTAACTATTGATTGGATAAAGATTAGTATAATCCATTTTTCATATGTCATATGATCTCCCTTTTATATTCAAACATAACATAGTAGGTTGAGGTTAGGCATTGAACTTAATACTTTATAATATGCATGCATAATGTGATGAAAGATTTCTGCCAATAACGATTAGTTTTACATGTTCTTATGGTTTAAGGATTATTAGTTTAAACTATTAACAATAAAAAAATTAAAAAAACTATTTGAGAAATCAAATCGGAAAAATCTATATTTTATTATGTGCAAAAGTGCACATTTGATCCTCTGATTTTATACAATGTTCCAGTTTGGTCCCTTAATTTTATATAGTATCATTTACATCTTCTAACTATAATGTTTTTAGTGCTAAAATGATGATTTTTTTTCCTTGTGTCAATTATTACATCATCCTGATAAATTAAACTTAGTGTTTTGAAATTTGTGAATGATTTGTCCAGCACCGGAATTTGGGTTGGCCCGCAAGACGACGCTGGATGGTGTAGCCCGACAAGCTCGCCAGCCCTCTTAATTTTTTTAATTATTTCACTCCTTTATTTTTTTTTAAATTTTTCACTCCATTTCTCTTTCACCCATTCACATCACACTTTTTTTCTTTTATACATTTGTGTTAGAAAGCTAATTTTATTCTTACTTTGTTTTTTTTCATCTATATACATCACAAAAACATATAAATATATCTCTTTTAAATTTAATAATAGTAGAATAAATAAATATAATTTGAAAATAAAATTGCTAAATAAAAAACATGAGGAAGTAGTTAAACACAACATCAAAGGAAAGACGATAAGGGTATATGGATTTATTTTATAAGAAATTTTTTTTTAGAAAAACTCAAGCCCGCGGGCTAGCACACTGTAGCCCACGGGCTAAACAGGCCAAAATTAAATGGGTTGCCATTTCATTGGGCCGAACCTGCCAAAATAAAGCCCACCAGGCTAGCTCAAATTACCGGCTATAGATTTGTCCACATTCAAAATCTTAAGAGTTGAGGTTGAACTTTGCCCCAAAAGTTTTTTCACACAGGAGCTGTGAGTATCAAGAAGTTTTTGTATAATAATGCATTATCCATGTTCTTTTGGTTTAAGGCTTATTAAATTAAACTATGAACAATTAAGAAAAATAAAAAAATAAACTATTTGATAAATGAACTAGGAAACATATATGTTTTTGTTATGTGAAAAAGTTCACATTTGGTCATCTAATTTTTTACAAGGTTTTTATTTAGTCCCTTAATTTTATAAAGTATTGTATCTTTTGAATCTTTTAACTATAACATCATTAGTGTCAAATAATGATTTTCCTTATGTTATTATTTTAAGGACTTAAACTTTGTTATGAAAATAAGAGATATTTGGGATAAGGGTATGTTTGGTATGAGAGGAGGGGATGGGCATGGGGGGACTTTGCTCCCCTCCCCTTGTTTGGATAATTAAATTTTTTAGGAGTGGGGGGAAAATTTTCTAAAAAAAAAAAGAAAATATATTTTATTAAATTAAGAAACTAGGTTAAAATTTTGTATAAATTAGAGGATCAACTATTAATTGGATAAATATTAGTATAATCCATTTTTCATATGTCATATGATCTCCCTTCTATATTCAAACATAACATAGTAGGTTGAGGTTGAATCTCAAGGTATTGAACTTAATACATTGTAATATGCACGCGTCATGTGATGAAAAATTTCTGCCAATAACGATTAGTTTTACATATTCTTATGGTTTAAGGCTTATTAGTTTCAACTATTAACAATAAAAAAAAAACTATTTGAGAAATGTAATCGGAAAAATCTATACTTTATTATGTGCAAAAATGAACATTTGATCTTTTAATTTTACACAATGTTTCATTTGGATCATTTAATTTTATAATGTATCATTTATATCTTCTAACTATAAGGTTGTTAGTGCCAAACACTAATATAGAAAAAGTATTTTAGACCAGTTATAGCGGATAAAGTCTTAAAAATATGACCGGTGACATTTTTGTAATTCTAAAAAACTTTTAAGACCGGTTCCACTAAAATAAGGTCTAAAATACATTTTTTAGACCGGTTCTAAAAATAATTAGTCTAAAAGTATAAATAATTAAAAAATATAAATATTTGTAATATATTTTCTAGATCGGTTCTAAATAACATGTCTAATATATTATTTGAATTAAAGACAATTTAAAAAATAATATGTTTATTATTTTTTAGGTTGGTTGTAAATCACAACCGGTCTCAAAACATTAAACTTTTAAAAATAGTTATTTTAAATAATTGGTTTAAAATATTACTTTTAAGACTGCTTTTAAAAAATAACCGGTCTTAAAAATTACGTAAAAATCCCAGGGCCGCTTTAGCTCGTGCTTAATTTCAACTTTGAAATATGATATTCAAGCTTCTTGTAAACCCATCCCTCTGTTCGCGGTAGCTCCTCCTTCCCATGTCTCTCCTCCTTGTAACCCCCTTCCCAACCAAGGCCGAGATTAGTTTGTAAACACATCATTAAGTGTGAATTAGAGACCATAATTGCTTTGGGACTTGTAAAAGTAAATTTCTCAAAATCAGAGTTTTCAAAAAAAAAAAACCTTTGACCAAACCTATCCACAATAGTCTCCTATTCATAATACAATTACACAAATGACCTGTATAGGTTGATTCCATTCATAAATATCAGAGTACAGCATAAACTTCCGACACACTCGGGTTCCATTAATTAAATAAGGGTTCATATAAAGGCACAAAGGCCATAATTCATTTCCCTTATCTTTGGGGATTACACAAAACTATACTACTAATCCTAATATATACAATTGTTTCCCAAAAATATCGAAATGATTTACATGACAACCAACATCCAAAATAATTTCCTATACTGGAGCCGTCGCCCGCTTTCCCTTAGGTCCTTCGGCCCTGTCTAAAAAATTTGGTTTATGGGAAAGTAAGATTCTAAGGAATCCCCGTAGTGTCAAATCACTCATAGTATGCACAACAATAAGGCATGGAAGCAAATCATCACCCACATAAAGTAACTACAATGACAGTTCAACGGCAATGGTAAGTAGACACAAGTCATCCCATACGAGTGCTCACGCTATATTGCACCACAACACAATTCACAAAATATATTTCACCACAGCTGGGATTCATATAAAGCATTTCTTATGCAAGCCATACAGGCAAGATATACAACACACAGCCCATGGCTGGATTCACAACACACTGCCCCATGGGTCAAATTCATAAAGATCTATGTTGATTACAACGACAGTTTAACGGCCAAGGTAGAGATGACCAGCGTCAATCCCTAGACAGCTCACACTGAAGTGCTCACGCTGTAATGGACCATGGTATATACAGTTCACAAAGCTCAATGACAAGTCATGCATACCAAAACATCATACACAACATGAGAGAAGAGTCAATACCTGGTTCATTCCGTGCGTACTTTGCCATAGGTCTCTCCCGGGTAGGGCAAATATCAAATCCTAGAGTCATGATTAAGGACGAAGAGTTATACTCTATTCCAATACTCAATTAACTTCAAACACTTAGATTTGGTTATCATTTATGTCCTTTAGATGGCTACTAGAAACCTAAACTTATACCTAAAGGGTTGGGAAGTTCTATCTCAAAGATCACCTTACGATATGAAATGTTCTGATTTTTGGCTATTAGCTGCGGCCAAAAATATGTCAGAAACTTTTGGGCTGCAGCTAAGGACTTTGGCTGTGGCTAAAAATTAGGTTCGAGAGTTTTTGGCTGTGGCCAAGAGTCTTCTGGCTATGGCCAAAAGCAGGTCAGAAGCTTTTTGGCTGTGGCTAGAACTGTTGGCTGTGGCCAAGAAACTTTTCAGTTTTTGTGCTGAACTTCCAAAACTCATAACTAATACTAGAAAAATCAAAATGAGGTGAATCTAAAGCTAAATGAAAGGTATTCAAGTCCTCTTTACTAGAAAAATATGGACCATTATCAAAAATTACCACACGAATACAGAATTCAAGAAATGTCCACACAGCTTCAAAATTGATCCCAGATTTAACAACAAACTTTGGATAATCATAATTCCTAGCTCACAAATTAGAATGACATGAATTATATGTCCATTTGGAAGCTTGGCAAGTAAACTTTAAGACTGCAAATTTTCAGGATTTTTCAACACTATTTGCTATTTTAAAACGTCCATTTAAGACCACTATCAACACAGAGTTTCTCACTAACCAAAACTTGCCACTTTTAAAACTAAGTTCACAATAGTTCAAAATTCATATCCAACACTACTCCCACACAAAATCACTCCAGGAATCCAATAAAGCCATCAAAATAAACAACCAAATTCCTACTCCATTATTATACTTTGAGTTTGGGTAACATTAAACACTAAATTTCCAACATCACCAAACTTAACCATTCAACCCCAAATCAATTCTATCTATCCATATACCTTCCAAACATACCAATTCCTTGCCAGTAACATACCAAACTTCCCAATAACCATTATTTTCGAAATTAGGCAATAAATTTCAGAATTTCAAAACTAAACCATTGGGCACAAAACTTAGATGGAAAGATTGGTCTCACTTACCTCTTCAACTTTTCCAAAGAGATTTCTTGATTCTCCAACCTTCAAAATTCCTTGAAATCACAAACCAACACCAAATAACAAACTATAACCATGAAAATAAAGCTCTCAACTCAAGGAATAACTTTAGAGAAGAGAGTTTGAGCAATGGGGGTCATTTCCCTTACCTTTTTCTCAAGCTTTTCTTCCTCTATTTCTGCAATAATGGCACCGAACAAGAGAGAGAGAAAGATGAGTGAAGATGAAGAAGGAGAATGATGATCATCTACTTCCCCCACGCCTCTCTTGTGTCAGCAAAAAAAGGAGGGAAGAGAGAGGGAAAATATTAAACTATAGGGGTTTCACTTTTCCATCCACTCTAACATCATCTCTCTTTGACACATGTCATAAGGTCATTGGTCTTCATAAAGTAAACACCCAATTAATCACCTTAATCCCTCCATTAGCCATTTTAATTTCACATCTCATTTTCCTCTTAATTAGTAATTAATTTTTTCCATGTAATTACTAATTTATGGCTATTCTTTCAATCTCTCAATAATTATGGTATATTTATTAAAATTGCCACAAAATACATAATAATTCCAATTAATTCACAAATTATCCACAATAATCATCATTAGCCCTTAATTAAAAAAATTGGGGTATTACACTCCTTGCCTCCCTTGGGTTTGTTTCTTAAGCTCAAACTCCAAGTATTTATATGAGATAAATTTGGCTTTTTTTGTTGCTTGCTCTGAGGCATTGTTCTCCCTTTTAAATTATCTTAACTTGTGAGCATTAATGTGAATATTATATGTGGATGCAAAGCCTATATTTCCTTTCTTAGAGCTGCTTCTATGTCTCCCAGCCTTGATTCTATAACTCTATATTGTTGAATTATAATGTGAGTTTTTCTATTTTGTAACTATGTATGGTTGAATTATAATGTAAATAATGTCTCTCAGCCTTGATTCTATAACTTTGTACTGTTGAATTATAATGTGAATAATGCCTCTCAGCCTTGATTTTGTATTATTATTTTAGGTAGACTGAGTTAGTTTTTGTCGTTTGAGGTGCTTTGTTTTAGCTAGACAGAGTTAGATTTTGTTTTGTTTTATGGCTCCAATGAATTTAGAAGCTGGAGTTGTATAGGGAGAGCATGAGGAAGATGTTGTTATAAGTTAGTTGGTGGAAAATTCCAGACTTTAAAGTGGAATTGTATTGTGTATTTTGATGCCCTGTACGATACGTAAGTGCCAATAAGGATATAGCAAAGTCTAGAATGTTAATATAGTGCTTGAAATGAAAATTGGAGGCTAAAATATAAAGTGTCATGACCACATAGGAATATAAATTAGCTCATTCAATTTCAAGTGAGGATAATGAGGCGTCCTAGTGAGGGTACTCTAGAGCAACTAGTGTTAATCAAAGTGAGGGTACTCCTAGCAATACTCCAAGCTAGAGTCAAAGTGAGCCTCGTAACTAGCCCATACAAAGGGGTAGAAGAGGCATGTAACACCCCAAATTTTATTCACAAAGAATGTATTGTAATTATTAATATATTCAATAAAATGGTGAATATTTATGGCCATAGAAAATAAATATTGGAAATTGAAAGGCGAACAATGTTTTTGGTGAAATCGCCTTCGAGGCAATGAGATTGCCATATAGTTTTGGATGACTACATGATGACAAAAATTTATGAAACTTTCCAGAATGAAAGTAGACATCCTAAGATTTAATTTGATAGTTCATATGGCTCAATTAGAGCTAAATACAAAAAGTTATGAATTTTTAAAGTTAGCCCAGAAAAATTATGAATTTTCTGGAACAGCTTTCAAAAACTAAAAATATGGGAATTATGTGCTTCCAATTGGCAAAAAGGCTATATTTTTTATTTAAACTAGACTCAATAAGGGCTCTATAGCCTTTGGAATCATTCCAATTCAATTTTTGTAGATTTAGTTATGACTTTTCAAAGATGGCATAAAATCTGTCATTAAATCCGTAAATGAAAAGAAAATGTAATGACAAACTTGTAATTTTGCCAAACTAAATTTTGCCAAACTAGTACAAATAAATTATTTTTCAATTAATTGAAGTTAATTTCAATTAATTAATAAAAATAAAGGAGAAAAATATATTTAGAATATTTGGTCAATTAAATATAAATTTATGAAGAATTTGAGCAAAAAGTGCAAATTTAACCAAAATTGGGACTTTACGTGTATACGTAATTGGAACAAGTTGTGAAGCCAATTGAGGTCATAGGGTAGGACCCCTAGGTATCTCTTACATGTGGCATGGAGAAGAAAATATTAGTTTGGCTTGATGTCATGATTACATATACATAGGATTTATGTACATAAAAATTGGTTTTTGTAACTTTTGGAAATTTGATAAATGAATAAAATATTATAAAGTATATGACATTAAACATCATCATCCTCCTTTCTCCAGCCTATTTTCACGCACGCAGTAGCTGAACTAGAGAGAGAAGTATTGAGAGCTTTTAGAGAGAGAAAGAGAAGAGATCTTGTACGGTAAGCCGATTTCTCCGATGATTTAGCTCATAATATGTATAACTCTGATACTAAGCTACTCTTCTATGTTCTTTAAGGTTGTCAAGCTCAATTTCTGTGTTAGGATAGCTAGGCTTTTCGTTCACCTTGAGGAATAGCCAAAGGGAGCTTGAGATAACTTCCAAACTTTCGTATATTGACCATTCTGACAACTATGGAAAATTTAATCAGTGAAATTTCGCCGGATTGTCTTAGATTTGAAAATTTGGAATTTGTTTCGGCAAAAAAAAAATAGAAAATTTGGAATTTATGTTGCCTAAGGGTTATGTTGCCCAAATTGGTACTAAATGGTAGTTGTAATAATCAATAAAGTGGTTAGGAGTAGAAAGGAACGCGTTTATTGAGCCGAAATCGCAAAACCTCGATTTTTTTTGGAGGATACCATAATTTTGGCCAGGGCTGTTAGAGAGCCTTAGAGTTGGATTTTTAATGATTTGATTGTTCCATTGAGTTCAGGGGGAAAAATTATGTGGGATTACAGTTGGTTACTTTTTCGGAAAAGCCCGAAAAATCATAATTATGAAAACACCCCTAAAACTTTGAAAGTGGGGCTGTCAAGGGAAATTTTATAATTTAACATTGAATTTGGAAATTCTAAATTTGGAAATGGATTCCTTAGGCAAAATTATGTCAGAATAGCCCCAGACAAAATTTCGGAAAAAGTACAGCTAGGCTGGGTACGGTGGGGCCCGGCCGGGTTCCCGGGGCATTTTGGTAAATTTTCATTGTAGGCTAATATAACCAAAATAAACACTATGGAAGTGTCTAAAATAATACATGAATGGTTTTAACCTATTTCTTATACATTTGACATTTTAAGACCGAATTGAGATTCGAGTTATTGGCACGCATATTGAGGAACGCGTATTGAGGTGAAAAAGGTTTGAGGTAGCAACTCTATCCTTCATACATTATGTCAATATTTATATGCTTTTTATATGCCATCTTCTATAATATGTATGATCCACAGTGCCTACGGGTACATCAAACATAGTGCCTATAGGTATACTGAGCATGATCGAACATAGTGCCTACAGGTACACCGAATTATGCCTAGTTTATTTTCTTGAGCCCAGTTGAGGAATGGAACGAGTAAGGTTGCAACAATGGTTGGTCTGAATGTTTCCGACCGAACCGAATTATGTGTTATTAGAATATTACTATATGTGGTATTAGGCATGTTTATTATTACATTTTCTATGATAGATTTTCTGTTACGACTGAAATTCATTTGAACCTCACCCTTTTTCAAAATTAAAACATTCTAGCAGAAGCGAGTGACTCTTGAGGAAAAAAGATAAATGCTGACAACTGAGGTATCCGAGTCATGAAGAATGGAGCCGGTGGTTATATTTAGTTTACTTTTAGATATTTTGGAATTTTGTAAATATTATCAAACCCTTAGCGGATAATTTCCATATATAAATAAGTACTTTTTATCAGTATATTTGTACTATGCCTGTATGCATATGGAACTGTACCTTTAACAATGCGTATATCAAAATGTTAATGGGTGTTGACAAGGCAACCGATTGAGAGACATTCCCCTTAATCGAAATACTAGGGAAAAGATTCCAATTGAGTTTGATAGATATTGGAAACCAATTGAGCCTAATGCAAGCCGGTATAGGAGTTTTGTCAGCCTCCTAGCACGCAACAAGCCTAGCATCTTGATAGAGGAGCGGAGAAATATGGATGAACATGTGAAGCAACATATTTGGGGAACTATCCAGGATAAAATGATTGCCCTCACTACCTATCAAATTTGTATTGTTGAATTATCAAATTTTTCACTAACTATCCAATGCATGCATTACAGCTCACATATGACGTTCCTCAAGGTGACGTCTTGTATAAGAAAACAATGATGTTTTGTGATGAACATTGGAGGAAGTTTAAGACAAGTCTAGCCAACAATTATATGCATATCGAGGTGAAAGAAGGTTAGCCTCGTTCTAATTTACACGACAAGTATTCTTATATTGACGAACATACTTGGCAAGAATTTAGATGGCTTTGAACTACTCCAGAAGTTTTGGTGAGTTGACTTACTTTGCATTTGATTTACTTATGAATTTTCTTTAGTGATTGTAACCTTAATTTTTATTTCTTATTCTCAAGCAAAAAGGCAAAAGGCACAAGAGAATGGTAGAAAGAATGATTGCCCCTATACAATGTCTCGTGGGGGTTATGCAAAGGCTGAAAAAGACTTGCTAGTGGCTAAACGGAAGAGATTAGAAGAAGTAGATCAATCCGATCCTTTTGTTATTCTTTCTCCATCATCTCCGATACGTCAAGAAGAAAAATGGAAGTTTGCGCACCAAAATAGGAGCAGGTCTTATACGATTGAACAATCTTGTATAATTGGTGGAAAAATTATAAGTATTGTTGTTGTTATTAATTATTTAGTACACAAATTTCATTACTAATGTTTGTCATCTATGTCTTACAGGAGGAGCTTCAAAAAAATCAAGCCGAGGGATCGTTTACGTCAGATGGGAGGAATTATATCCTGACCATTGCTACAAGAAAACATGAGCATCTCGGCCGTGTCAAGGGAGCTGGAGAAGGGGTAGGTATAAGGGATTACTTTGGAGCACCCCCCGGCCATTCCTTAAGTGTGGTGACTAGTGAGGAGATGGAGCAAATGTTGGCTACCGTGAGGGCAGAAGTAAGGGCCGTAGTGGAAGCATCATTTGATGCATGATTTGAAGAAAGTTTGAGGAAGATGAAAGAGGAAATGATTATCATGGCAAGCACAAGACAAGATACCAGTGCTCCCCAGACAAATTTCTTAAGCCCTAAACATAGCACTAAAGGGAGTTGTTGCAATATTAGTTAGTCATCAGAGGGTACTGAAAAAGAAATTGGTGAGCCTTGTGAACTATTTGTGGAGGATCCTCTGAGATGATTAGTGTTAAATATGATAAGTATTGATGATGTCAAATAAGAGCAAAAAGTTTGGATAATATACTTATATTTTACATTGACTAACTACTATATTTAATGTTGCATATCTTGTAGATTAGTTAAGCAAAGAAAGAAGAAGATTGAAGATATTCGAGAAGACATCTAATTAGGTTATGGAGTCAAGAAGAACGATATTGAAGAAAGAAGAACTTGCAATAACTAATGGGAATATCAAGAAGAAAAGATTAGTCAAGCAAAGAATGAAAGAGATTGAAGATATTCAAGAAGATATCTAGTTGGGTTATGAAGAATGATAATCAATTCAAGAAGATATCCAGTTGGGTTATGAAGAATAATCATTAAGAGAAAAATCAAGAAGAAAGAGATTAAATAAAGAAGAACTTACAAGATCAAACGAGAATAACAAGATTCAAGCTCTTACAAGTGATACCGGAGGTTGGAATGGATCAATACGAAGCTAAAATGACTTATATGGAAGTTATAGAACTTCTCCCAAGGTGTTCCCTTGAGTATTGGCTCTCTACCATGTTTTAGAAAGCATTACACAAGTGATCACTCGAGTGATGGACATGATCACTCGAGTGATGACCATTCTGGTGTGCTCTGTTTTCATGTAATAGAATAGAGGTTTGATATTTTGGTGATATCTCTCTAACTACACGTTGGATTGAACTAAAATGTTGGCATATGAAACTAGACTCGCAACACAAATTATGGACACCAAGATCACATTAAAAGGAGTTCAGATGAGAGATATATGATCTGTTGAAGTTGACACATGAATCAACGTCTTATTCCAGAACAACTTTGGTATTTTGGATATAACTCCCAAACTACACATCAGATTGAAACAAAACTTGTGCCATATGAAATTAGACTTAAATAGCTTTCCATGTATAGGTAGTTTGTCATATTTCAAGTCATATAAAAAGATTTATGCCTTTTGAAATATGATACTCATGATTTCAGACATTGTCTAAGTATAGTAGATACTCCTTGGATCATAACTTTATGTACACAATGAGTTTAGAGGTGATTCTTATTGCATTGGAATGTAGACAATGAAAGCTTTCTGATGATATATAATTTGCCATGTTTTGAATCAAAATCAAGAGATCACTCGAGGGATCGCTCGAGTGATGTTTAAGGATTACTCATGTAAAGAAGTTGGAAATGCTCTTAGCCAGATTTTGAAGGGGATTACTTGAGGGAGCACTTGAGTAATGAATTTGGAAATGCTCTTGGCCAGATTTTGAAGGAGATTACTTGAGAGATCACTGGAGTAATAACCCAAGATTACTCGAGTGACTACTCAAGTAATGCGACCAATAATGTCCCGTAGATTCTGAAAATCAATGGAATGATCATGTAACTTATTCCTCTTGCTTCCAATCACTCTAACACTTCATTGTATGAGTGTTTAATGTATTTTTCAGGTATACAATGAAGAGATAATGTAAAGAGACAAAAGTTGGCTTTACGGAAGCAGAATATCTACTGAATGTAACGGATAGTTGTTCAAATATGAAAATTGGTCAAACGAAGCAATGGGACTCTAATAGATGAATGCTTACAACAGTCATATACTACAAATCAACTATAAATATGTAAGCATTCAAAGAAGAGCATACAAAACACTACAATGAAATATATACTAAGATCATGAGTCATACACTCTGACCCAACCACACTATGTTCTTATTTATTTTCTATATCTTGTATATTTGAGAGAGGGTTATTTGTATTGTACTTCATGGAGCATTTTATCCACTCTGTGAGAGAGTTTCTAAACACTTGTATTTCTGAATTGATCTCAAGGTAGAGGGACCTTAAGAAGGTTGATTTTCTTATGGGAGAAGCTGTACAGAGAAATATTGTCGGTAAGACTTTCTGCTCGTAAGACTTACAAGATGCAAGCAGTAGAGAATGTTACTACTCATAAAACTTACAGGGGTGTAAGTAGGAGAGAATATTGCTACTCGTAATACTTGCATAGGTAAGCTGGAGAGAAACATCTTCGAGATTGCTCTGCTCGTAAGATATGTCGTAAAGGGGAGTATCTCGGTGAGAGAATTGTAAAAGGCTTCACAAGTCCCAACTAAACTTGTGGGGTTGTAAAGGCTTTTCTTGTACCTGGATTAAACAAGAAGATAATGGATTTGAAAATCTCAGGAGGAGCTTGGGGACTGGACATAGGCCATTGCAGATTGGACCGAACTAGGATAAATCATAGTTTGCATTATTTCCAACATACATTATTTAATCTTACTGTTGATTTATGATTCATTACTTTCATTCGTATTACTTCCATTAAGATGCAAAAAGATTTTCAAAGTTCTTAAGTTTTTGTCTTACACCCAATTCACCCCCTATTGGGTGTTAGCCGATTTTAACAATTAATTGCATGGGAGAGAATGCACAACTTGGGATCAATTATTCACGACCAATAAATAAAATATGATCAAGTCATAGTGGCAGTTGAAGATGTGTTCGTTGCATATGCACCTCTCCCTATCCCTGCGGATGACTTCATGATTGTGAACAATGTCATTAATTCTTTCATTTTGTGGCCAAAGAACCTTGTTTCTGATTGAGCTGAGGAAACCCTGATCACAGTCCCAACTGCACCTCCTTTGACTCAAGAAGTTTCACAACCTTTATTGAATGTCATGCAATAAGTGATTCTAATGGCATATGACATGTCCTTTCAAATAAGAGATTGACCTACCGATTTAGGTGTTGGCAAGTCAGGGGTGCAATGCTATCTTGAGAGGGATGATTTAATGTCTCTGGAAGCTCTTAGACAATAGCTTACGGTTTTGATTGTCTAACTATTTTTAATCTAAGTATCTTCTTCAATTGGTAGCAAATATTTTACAAATTACATTGTTAAACTTTGATTTAAGCGCTTGCATTATTGTAGGTACATGAATTGTAAGTTGGTTTCCTCTGGCAAAAGTGATAAATTTGGATTCCTATGCCTAGTTCAAATCCAAGACAAAGGGACCACTGCTGCTATCAGACACACATACTTATCGGAGAGGCTTAGTAAAATCTCGATTGAGTGTTTCTTGGCTCCATATGTGAATGAGTAAGAAACAAATTTATATTTCATAATATATATAATGCTTTATATTTTCTTAATAGTCATCCTTTTTTTCAGTGATCATTGGCAATTGGTTTTTTGTGCAAGAAGAGTTATAATATCATCCTCTTATGCTCCCTCTACTACAAACATGGGAATGAATTGAAGAAGACCATGAACTAGTAAGTTTTCTTGCATTACCTATTGTTGACAATTAATGGAATTTGTGCAAAATAAGTAACCTTTGTGATTTTGATGATAGGGCTATGAGGACATTTCGACACGCTGCTTGTTGTAAGCCTCTTCGTGACATAGAAGACCCTATATGGATCATGCCAAAGGTTAGTTACATATTGGTTTGTTTTAAAAATTTATTCAATAAGCCATGTTTTAATTTTATACTTGTTTTAATGATATCATGTTATTTTTCAGAGCCATAGGCAACCACCGGGGTTGTATACTTGTGTGGGTTGTATGTTTTGAGACACATTTATAATATTATCACCTTAGGCCTGACAGAATATACTCAAAAGGTAAATGTATATATATTTCAAAAATTTTGTATTACTTTTATTAAGTTAGCAAGTTAATGTTTTGTCTGGCTTTGGTGTTATAGATGTTTGATCTTGCTGACCCCTTTCCAAAAGAAGATATTGATTTCATTCGCAATTTTTGTGCTAAATTCATTTATGATCTTTTACAATAACAGTGAGTTTTTGTAAAATTGAGGAATTTTCTGTATATATTGTGGAATTTTTCTTCCCTCGACTTTTCTGCAAAACTTGTTGCGTGAATTGACATGTTTGTTGTTTTTGTGATTATGTGAAATCATGCATTTATACATGTGAATTTGTTTGAGACATGTCATTGGCCTATGTGTTTTACAATTAATGCATGATAGTCTTAAACAACACATTACATGATAAAGGTACATGTTATGTTATAAGTTCCCAATGAGAAGGATAATGAAAAAGGAAATGGTAAGTGAAAGGCAAATGAACACCTTATGGCAACATATATTTTGTTATAAGTTAGTTGTTGATTGCACAATAAATTCCATATATGGCTTGTATAAATTGAATATGCGGACTTGGCATGTATATTTGGATACATAAGTAATAGTGATAAGTAATTATAAGTATAGTAAACTTGTCACTTAAATCTCAACTTTGCACTTAATAAGTATGGCCTTGGAAGTAGCTTCTAGGATGTGTTTTGGTTACTAACTTAATCAAAGACAAGTAAATAATAATAATAATAATAATTTTAAGACTGGTTGTATAGATAACTGGTCTAAAAATAATTTTTAAGATCGGTCACACTTTTAGACCGGTTGTATTAACAACTGATCTTAAAATTCGCCAATTTAAGACCGGTTGTACATACAATCGGTCTTAAAAGTGTTTTTTGTAGAGCCTACAAAAGTGGTCTTTAAATGTAACCCCCTTCACGATTAAGGCCGAGATTTAGTTCATAAACACGTAATTGATATAGAATTAGAGACCTTAAATGATTTTGGGACTTAAACAAAACCAAACTTCCCAAAATCATGGCTTACAAAAACTTTTACAAAACATGTTCATGATGGTCTCATATTCACATTTCAATACTAAATGGCCTGTACAAGTTGATTTCGTTCACAAATATCAGAGTATAAAGCAAATTCCCGACACACTCGAGTTCCATTCATTAATAAGGGTTTTACAAAGGCACAAAGCCCACAATTCATTACCCTTAACTTGGGGATTACACAAAACTATACTACTAATCCCATTATATACAATTGTTTTCCAAAAATATCCAAAAGATATACATGATAACCAATAAACCAAAATATACTTCTAAACCGGAGCACTATCTGCTCTTCGTTGCCCGCTTTCCCTTTGATCCTTCTGCCCTGTCTAAAATATGGTTTTTGGGAGAGTGAGATTCTAAGGAATCCCCGTAGTGTCAAATCAATCACAGTATGTACAACAATAAGGCATGAAATCAAATCATTATCCACACAAGCAACTACAACGACAGTTACAACGGCAATGGTTAGTATGACACATGTCATCCCTTACGATTGCTCACGCTAAATTGCTCACGCTGCATTGCATCACAACAATCCACACAATATATTTCACCACAGTTGGGATTCATATAAAGTATTTAATCACACAAGCCATACAGGCAAGATTCAAAACTCACAGCCCACGGCTAGATTAACAAACGCCGCCCCACAGGTCGGATTCACAAAGTTCCATGTCGATTACAACGGTAGTTCAACGGCCGACCTAGAGATGACCAGCGTCAATCACTACACGGCTCACGCTGACCTGCTCACGCTGTAATGGACCATGGCACATTCACAATTCACAGTTCAATGATAAGTTATGCATACCAAAACATCATACACAACATGAGAGAAAAGTCACTACCTTGATCATTCCGGGCATACTCTTGCACCGGTCTCTCCCGCCTAGGGCAAATGTCGTATTCTAGAATCATGATTAGGGACGAAGAGTTATATTCTATTCCAAGACTTAATTAACTTGAAACACTTAAATTTGGTTATCATAATTGACCCTTAAGAAGCCACAAATGCCTCTAATAAAAGCCCTAAAAGGTTGGGAAACAATAGGTTAGAGATCTCCTTTCGAAAACTCAAAGTGCTGGAACACAGGGGTTGGCCGCGGCCAAAATATGGTTAGAAGGTCACTGGCCGCGGCCGGCCACCCATGGGCCGCGGACAGAATCAGGCCAGAAAGGTTTGGGCCGCGGCCAGCCACCTTGGGCCACGGCCAAGAAATCCCCTGATTCTTGGCTGAACTTCCAAAATTCATAACTAATCCTAGAAAAATCGAAACGAGGTGATTCCAAATCCAAATGAAAGGTATTTAAGTCCTCTTTCTAGGAAAAATATGACCCATTACTGGAAATCCCTACACAAGTACAGAATCACCAAAAACTAAACACTACTCCAAAACAGAGTTCTGTTTCCATCCCAAACTTTGGACAATCATATCTCCTAGAATAATAAACGAAATGACACAAAATATATATCCATTTTGAAGCTTGGGATGTGAAATTTAAGATTGAAAATTTTCATAATTTTCCAACACCATTTTCTCATTCAAAACGCTCGTGTAAACTGACTGCCCAGACAGAGTTTACACAAGACAGATTTTCCAATTTTCTATCAAAGTGTTCAATGACTCTAAAATCAATAACCAAGCTTATTCCCACATAAAATCACTCAAGGAACACAATGGTAACTTCAAAATAACCAAAATCACAACCCAATTACATGCCCTGTTTTTGCCCAATGCACAAAACCATCAAAAAGTTCCCAAACTTCACCTTTAAGCTTCAATTCAATACCATTCATTCAAAACACTTAACAAGGTACTAATTCCATGACAAAAACAATTCAAAAACCACAAGACCCTAATTTTTGAAATTTCAAGCCAAATTTCCAGAATTTCCAAGCTAAATCATTTGGCACAAAACTTATATAGAAAGGTCTCTTAAACTCACCTTAACAACTTTCTCAAAGTAGCTTATTGATTCTCCAACCTCCACAATTTCTTGAAGTCTCAAACCAACACCAAATGGCAAACTATAACCATATAAATGTAGCTCTTAACTCAAGGATCAACTTTAATGAATAGAGTTTGAGCATTTGAGATCTTTTTCCCTTACCTTTTTAGACTTTTCTTCCTTCCCTTTGACCTTCCATGGCTGACGAGAGAGAGGAAAATGAGAGAGATGAGAGATGGAGTGTAGAGATGAAGAGTGATGATGATGACACCCCCCTCCATGGCTCTTCATCGAAAATGGGGAAGGGAAGGGAGAGAAGAAACAATAAAATACACCCATTGACTTTTCTCTTAACCTCTCTCTCACCCATGCTTGCCATATGTCAAAATTTGGTTTGTTCTCATAAAGTAATCATCCAATTAATCACTTTAATCCCTCCATTAGCCATTCTAATTACACATCTCATTCCTCTCCTAGTTAATAATTAATTTTCCCCTTAATCACCAACTAATTGCCCAATAACTCCATTCTTCCAATTTTTCAATAATTATGACATATTAATTAATATTGCCATAAAACACATAATAATTCAAATTAAATTCATAATTATCCACAATAATCATGATTTTCCCTTAATCAAAAATTAGGATATTACATTAAAGACCAGTGGCCATGACAACTACTCTTAAAATGGTGTATTTTAAGACTGGTTGTTAATGCAACCGGTCTTAAAATTGTGACGTTTAAGCAACCGGTCTAAAATGTATCAGACTTTTTAAATGTGCTATATCAAGACCTCATTCAGAACCGGTCTAAAAAGTCATTTTTGCACTAGTGAAAATGATGAATTTTTTCCTTGTGTCAATTATTATATCATCCTAATAAATTAAACTTAATGTTTTGACATTTGTGAATGATTTGTCCACATTCAAAATCTTAAGGGTTAAGGTTGAACTTTGCCCCAAAAGATTTTTCACACAGAAGCTGTGAGTATCAATAAGTTTTTGTATCAATTAGCCTTGGAATTGTTAAAAAAATGATGAGTAGTGTCACCATGGTTGTTAAAAATGTTAATGTTCAACATTAAGTTTTAGCATCAACTATCGTTTTTTTTAATTGTTAGCATGAAATTGGTCAATTTATAACATTTTTGGGGCATAATTGATGTAAACGCGAACTTCATGTTATCTATTGTGTAATATCTTGAATTTTGGGATTATAGGTTTGAGAATATGCCTAAATCAAGTAGACTGCTAAGCCCCAGTTTAGCAAGAGTCCTTGGCAGTTTGGTTGTGTGATTATTTTGGGTAATCAAATGATGTCCAATGAATGTGAAATTTTTTAGAATAAAAGTAGATTTATCAAGCTTTAATTTGATATGTCATATAAGTCATTTGGAGATGTATACAAAGAGTTATGAATTTTTAAAGTTAACCCAATGAAACTGGCAAGCTTCTGTGACGGCATACAAAAATGGAAATTCTGGGAATTATGAGCTTCTAGTTGGCTAAAAGCTATATTTTTTCTTAAAAATAGACTTAACAAGGGTCACATAGCCTATAGAACCATACCAATTGGGCGTCAGTACAATTAGATATGAATATTCTGCCAGATTTCGAGCAAAATGCAAAAATGAAAACAAATTTAAGGGCAACATGATCATTTGACCAATAAAGCAAGAAGCCATATGTTTTTCCCTTTAATTGGGATAAATTTTGGCTGAAATAGGGAGCAAGAAAGGAAAATAATTTACTTAGTCCATATTAATTCAAAAGGGATTAATTATAGACAAGTAAAACATGCACATATTAATTTGCATTGAACAATAATAAACAAAAAGCAAGAGGAGATATTTCAAGACATATTTTCCTCTTTCCTTCCTCATTATTTCGGTTGAGCAAGAGAAATAGAGAGAGAGAGAGAGAGAGAGAGAGAGAGAGAGAAGAACACAAGAACACCAAGAGGTCATAGGGTTCAAGAAGCCAAAATCCAAGGTAAGAGCTTGAAATCAACGTGCTTATGCCTTTTAATCTACTTAAAACTTCTTCTAGCCTATTCTTCTTCTTGAAAATCATGGTTAGCAAGCTAAATCAAGAGAGAAGAGACAGAGGGTAGAGGTGTGTAGAGAGAGAAAGTTGGAGAAATCAAGAGATAATCTCTAAAATCTTGATCTTCTTGCTTTATATGATGATGATGATGATGATGTTGTTGTTGTTGTTGTTGGTGTTTTTGATTTTGGCTTAGATTTGGTTGTTTTGTAAAAATGGAAAGATGCAAATCCTATGGGGGAGATGCTGCCCAAATTTTGATTAATCATGATTAAGATGGTGATTATGAGGTTAAAAGAGGTTTTATTATTAATTATGATGATTTTGAAAGTTAGTGTTCAAATCTACCTGAATTCGTTTTCTGGAGGCAGAGAACTTACAACGTATTTTTGATCTGTCAAACTTTGTCCAAATGCTATGAAATTTTATAGGATTAAAGTAGTCATCCTGGACTTTAATTTAATAGGTAGTATAAGCCATTTGGACCAGTTTACTGAAAGTTATGATTTTTCAAAATTTGACCCTGAATCTGGAACGAAATTTGTGGCAGACTGGATTTGACAAATTTGCTGGAAATGTGTGGTTGTAATTGATTCTTTGTGATATTTTTCATTGAAAGATGACTTAAATAGATTTTTATAGAACCTAGAACCAATCCATTTGGATTTTTATAGAATTAATTATGAATTTCTAAAGTTTGATCAACAAAACTAACAGATTGAGTTAACCTACGAATTTATGGCAATTCTGTTAAAATTGTCATAAGTATTGGCCTAAAAATAAGAGACATATCCTAAAGGCCCATATAGCCCATTGGACATTCAATTTGATGGCTTTAATAATATGAGTATTTATTTAGGGCCATGAGAAGTCAAGAAAAGCATCCTCAATGGTTGGAGAAAAGGTACAAGAGAAGGACTCAAGACACAAGGTAGTGAATTTACCTCTCCTGCATGTATTTGATATTTATGTTTGTATATTAATGCATGTGATTGCTTTACTTGATTATGTGAAACATATATGCATGAATGATTGAAACTCTCTTTCTATTTATGCTATAGCCATGAGTATGTTGTTTGAAACATTGAGCATGCACATATATCATTGTGTTAGCATGAGTCAATGTAAGGCAAGCATGTCATGTATTATGCACCTATCTTGCATGCATATTAGTATTGTTTACTACTGAGATTCTCTCGAATCTCACCCTCCCTCAACAACCATTTAGACAGGTGATTACAGAAGGAGTGCTGAGAACAGAGAAGATCGACTGCATGCAGAGAAATGCTATAGTGGAATGAAGATGGAAGGATGTCTGAGTTTCATTAAACGGGTTTAAACACCCTAATAACCCTGTGCGGCTACATTATTTGTAATTATTATGTACAATCCTTATAGAGAATTTCATGTAATCAAGTACGTTGTATCAATATATCAGTATATTTATATTACTTTTGTGTACCCACCGAACTACGAACATTACTACTCTAGTTAATATTAGAATAGATAAGGGCGTGACACATTGCTCCAATATAAAAATTTCTTTCACAAAATTGAGCCGTAACACATTTTTAATACCAGTAGACTGACAAGGACTTAGTCATAATTTAACAAATTTACGGTCTTGGTATTAGTTATTTGAAGCTTTAAAAACATGAGGAAAGTTAGCTTTGATTCGGTGGGACGTCTAGACAGCCAATACAAGTAGCTGACATTAAAATTTTAAATATTGATAAAATATTCTTAAATATTAAGGTTAAGTTTAAAATTTATAATTACTGCCATTAAAAATCATCATTTGAGACTAATTGTGTTAAAATTCAAGGATTGAAAAAAAAAATATTTTATAAAAAAATTAAATTTTGTATAATTTAGAGGACCAGTATTACATTCTTAATTATTGGATAAAGATTAATATAATCCATTTACATATGTCATATGATCTGCCTTTCATATTCAAACATAACATAGCAAGTTGAGGTTGAATCTCAAAGTATTGAACTTAATACAATATATTTGACCAAAAAAACTTAATACATTATAATATACATGCGTAATATGATGAAAAATATCTGCCAATAATGATTAGTTATACATATATATTCTTAGGGATTAAGGCTTATTAGTTTCAACTATTAACAATAAAAAAAAAACTATTTGAAAAATGAAATAAGAAAAATCTATATTTTATTATGTGCAAAACTGCACATTTGGTCCTCTAATTTTATACAAGGTTTCAGTTTGGTGCTTTAATTTTATAAAGTTTCAGTTAAATCCTCTAACTATAATGTTGTTAGTGCCAAATGATGATTTTTTTTTGTCAATATATCAGTGTTATCTTAAGAAATTAAACTTAATATTTTGACATTTGTGAATGATTTGTCCACATTCAAAATTTTAAGGGTTAAGGTTCAATTTTGTCCAAACAATTTTTAGGGAGTAGTACGTGAGTGTCAAGATTTTTTTGTTTTTGTTTTTATCAATTTGCCTTAGAACTTAAAAGTGTTAAAAAAATGAGCAATATAACGCCCCAATGGTGGTTAAAAATTTTAATGGTTAATGTTAATTTTTAACATCAACCTTAGTATTGTAATGGTTAGATGAATTTACCCCATTTTTAGCAATTTTGGGGCATAATTGAGGGGGGGGGGGGATAAAAACAGCACTTACACAAAAACTTTCGAGATAAAATTAAACCTTAAACCAAATTTTAATATCAGTAGAGTGACGTTCTTAGTCATATTAAGGCCAATTTACGATCCACTTGGTATTATTCAAAGCTTAGAAAACATAAGGAAAGTAGCATTGATCTAGTGAGACATCTAGACCGCCAATTCAAATTGCTAACATTAAAATCTTAAAAATTGGCAAAATATTATCAAATACTAATATATTAAATTTAATTCTAAAAAGATAAATAATGATATGATTGTCATGAAAAATCATCATTTGAGACTAACAGTATTATGATTATAAAGGATTGAAAAGATGTTTTATAAAATCAAGAAACCAAATTACAATGTTGTATACTTTTAAGGACCAACTTGTACACTCTTGATTTTACGATAAAGATCAGTATAACCCTTTTCCATATGTCAAATCATCTAATTTTATTCAAACTTGACATAGTAGGTTGAGCTTGAATGACAAGGCATTGAAATTAATATCCATGCGTAATGTGATGACAAATTTCTGCCAATAATGATTAGTTATCCATATTCTTATGGTTTAAGGCTTATCAATTTAAACTATGAACAATTAAAAAAATAAACAAATAAACAATTTGATAAATGAACTAGGAAACATATATGTTTTTGTTATGTGAAAAAGTTCACATTTGGTCCTCTAATTTTATATAAGGTTTTTATTTAGCCCCTTAATTTTATAAAGTATTGTTACTTTTTAATCTTCTAACTATAACATCATTAGTGTCAAATAATGATTTTTTTTTTATGTTATTATCTTAAGAACTTAAACTTTGTTATGAAAATAAAAGATTTCAAGAATACGGGTGTGTTTGGTACGAGGGGAGGGGATGGAAATGGGGGGGCTTTGCTCCCCTACCCTTATTTGGATAGCTAAAAGTTTTAAGAGGGGAGGGGAAGTTTTCTAGAAATAAAACCTAAGTGTTTTCTTTAGTTCCTAATGTATTTATATGTTCTTTTGCAAATTGTCTGAAGAATCTATTAGATCTTTCCCCTAAGTACCCTTAATAAATGTTGAGTACGTGTGTGTGTGTGTGTGTGTATAATAGGGGAGGGGCCCTAAAGTTGGAACTAAAAAAGAGAAGGGAGGAGCATGTGAAGAAGGGAAGAAGACATACTTCTTAAAGTATAATTAAAAATTTAAATGATGCATGAAAGGGAGATGCTCTGGAATGGATGAAAAAGTGAATGAATTAAAGGCGATAAAACCTACCAAGATTAATTTATTAGATATGCTAATCTCAGACCATCAAAGTAGGAGAAGGATATGATGTAAAGAAATAAAGAAGCTGAAGAAATTCTATTGAAAATAAAACATAAGCACTTACAGAAGGAGGAAGGGTAGAAGGAAGAAGGAAGGAAACTCGTCTAGCCTAGCAGAGCGTCTCTCTCTAGATTTTCTCTCTAAGCTGAGCCTAACTGAACCTGCCTCTGAAGTGAGACCGAATTTGTTTAAATAGATAGATGAGTTACTATTTGAACAATGTTTGATCGTTGACTTGTTGGTGACTGGCAGTGTTTGAACAGTTCCTGTTAACACTATTTGCATAGCACTGCAATAACACCCCAAATTTTATATTTATAAAAAATACATTGTAATTATTTGATAAATTCAATAAAATGGTGAATATTCATGAAATTTGAAACTTATGAATTTTGAAATATTCATATTCATAAGGAAATAGGCAAATTAATTCAAAAAAGGAATTAAATTACAAAGGTGATAGCAAAATCATAATTTTGCCAATTTAGCCCAAGATTAATCATTTTCCAATTAATTGGAGTTAATTTCAATTAATCAAGGAAAATAAAGGAAAATGTATAATTGGAATATTCTTGGAGGAATAAATCAAGAATTATGAAATTATAAGGAATTATGCATTATTCATTTAATTGAATTATGGAAATGTTGAAAACAATTTTATTTTCCTATTCTCCCATAATTTCGCCTAACATGAAGAAAATGGAGGGAAAAAATAATCTTTGGGATTAAACATGCCAAGTGTTATGATCATATGAGGAGGGGATTAAATTATAATTGAATTGGATGAACACATGTCTAATTGCATTAAAATAATGCTACATGGACATAGTAATTATGGTTAATGATGATAATGGTTGAGTGCATTGTTGGATTAGATTTTGAGTGCATTGTTGGATTTTCACTAGTTGAGTGCATGGATGAGTGCAAGGTTGCATTACTTGAGTGCATGGTTGAGTGCACGTTTGGATTAGTTGGAAGAGAACTCATTTAGTTATAAGAGCAAGAGGGCGGCGGTTTTATGTTATCTAGAAGAGGAAGAAATTAGTTCAAATCCAACTAGAAAGGCTAATGACATAGTTTGAAGGAGATGAGACTTCTTGCCATGTGTCTACACAAGATTTAATCTTGGAAATCAAGGGCTAAAATGAAAGAAGAGCAATTGTTGATATTTTATTAAGTGCATTTCTATTCCTCTTCCCTTCACATTTCGGGCAAGACAAGAAAGAGAGGAGAGAGAGAGAGAGAGAGATTTAAGAAGACTTGTAGATCTAGAGAGAAGGAGAAAAAGCTTAAAGCAAGTCATGATCTCTTAAGCTTTTCTTTGAATCTTTGCATGAAAAACCTCCTCTAAACCTTTCTCTTCATGGAATCTATGATTTTGAAGACACATTTTGAGTTCAAGGAGAGAGAGAGAGGAGACACCTAGAGAGGGAAAATCCAATATCTCAAGAGGTAACTTCATATTAGTATAGAGACAGAAGGGGAAGTAGGGATGTATTAGATGTTTTGAAGTTCTGGAAAATTTATGAAGTTCTTATGAATATTTTTGGATAAGTATGCTCTGTGGTCGCAACCTTGGTTGATCTTCCACATCAGAAACATGTTAATATAAAGCTAAGTTTCTGCCTAATATTATTATTATTTGATAGCACGCAAGTTAGTTGAACTTATGGTAGCATATGAACTTCGTCCATCTTTTCTAGGGCTAAGGCAGTAAGTCCCGAAGGGTTAGGGTAGATAAGTCCAGATACCTATTGTTCGAATGTTCATATGATATTAGGGTTCTGCGTTTGAGGCGTTGGCTAAGTGATAATAATATTTGCAGATCTTTATCTTTATGATAACATACAAAGAAATATTTATAATAACTCCATAAGTAACCCAGAAACTTTATCATATCTAGAACAACTCTATAAACCTGAAGGTAATGATATCAACATTAAAGCTGATTATATTTAGAACGTTCTCTTTCCACTCCAACTCTTCTCACTCTTCTTCTATTCCTTCTTCTTCTTCTTAAAACCTGGTTTAACAACCAACAAAAATTTAGGGAAATCTTCCCTACAAAATAATATTTTCAATAATGAAATCCATTTTGAAGATATTGACCAAAATTTTAGTGATTGGACTATTCCAGTCATTAACCCAAATGATTTATACAAACTTGAGGAAAGAAAATTCTTTAAATCTTTTTATTATATAATTAGAACGGTTGAAGAAACTATCCCTCTAAAATCTGAACCAACTGACATGTGTCTCTTGTCAGAAAAATCAATTTTAAAACACCAAAAGGAATATAAATTCATACACGTTAGATGTGTTCAAGTGGCCATAAGACCCTTGGTAAAAGCTAGTCTAGATGTCTCGACGTTAGTATGTGTTAGAGATGGTAGACAATAAATCTTTTTCGAATCAATTTTTGGAATGGCTGAAGCTAGTCTCAATGATGGACCAATTTACTTTAATTGTTTCCCAAATTTGACAGCTTCATTGCATGATGATCCTGTCATTGAAACTTTGAAATTAAGTTTGAAACTGAATGGATTCAACTTGAAACCTAGTGTTTCACCTATAGCTTTAATCTATAGGGTCCAATATAAAGTCATGAATTCATGCACTTCAAATGTCAAAATGTTTGATCGTGGAAAAGAAACTTGTCTATTCCTAACAGATGCTACGAGAGCAAATCTTACGATACCAAAACCAGTAAAATGGGATGAAATCACTCTTCCTGATGATTGGGATATGGTTAAAATTGCCCCTGTCATTCCAAAACCTGTACCTGATTCTTACAGAATTAGGCAAAATGAAAATGGAGATGTTAGAATTACTTTTGATCGGAGACGATCATTTAGTGTTTCTAGGACTCCATCAATTCAAGAAAGCTTCAAGACTGCTCTAGAACAACCTTCTAGACATTCTTGTAGTTCTTCTGTTAAAGAACCAATAATTTCACCTTCAGTAATGCAAGGCTTAAATGAGTCAGCCAGTGTTGTAAAACATGTCTACCAAAATACTGAAGATGAACAAATTGAAATCCAGACTTGCCAATCTCCAACATACTCTGATATGAATGTTATTGAGCAACAATTTGAATTAGATAAGAAACTCTTACAAAAAGATTTCTATTCTAAGGAAAACATTGAAAGACAAAAATGGTTTTTCAAAAAATATAAAACTGAAGAATTGCGAAAACCAATTCAGGAAAAGTTTTATAAAATGCTCGAAAGGTATAAATTTCATATTCCTTTCTTTCTCTAGTTTGAAACCTATGTGAAAGATAAGAATATAAAGGATTATCCTTTTAAACTATTTGAAGGGGTTAACGCCTCTTGGATTTTGAAAAATGAAGATAAGGTTGAATCTGATCTTCCCCCAAAACAATCTTACCAGGTCCCTGGTACAAAAATTGGCGAAGCAACCGTCATTGCCTCTCCTTTCAAAATCAAAGATCCTAAAACGGATACAACTTCAAATGATATCAAAAATATCATTGAACAAAATAATTATACAAATTCCTATCTTCAAACACTTGGAGAAGAAATTTTGAAAAAATCTGTTGCTAATGAAACTAGTAAGGACACCTTATCTAGTTCCACAAGTACACAGCCAATTTTTAAACCATACGCTATTCCTGCAAATGTTGCGAGCAGTGTTAAAAAGAAAAGTTTTCAAACAAGGATTGAGGAAGAATTAAAAAAGATTACAATAGTAGAAACTCCTCAACCTGTTAAATCTAAATCATCAATTTCAAAATTAACAATAAATGTTGTAAAAGACAATCAAACAAGTTCAAGTGAAGATTGTCCAAAAATTCAAAAAATAAAACAAAAAGATTGGAAAAAACCAACAAAATTGTATTATCCGAGAGCCACTCCTCCGGATATAATACTCGAAGAAAGGGATTCTGCTCTCAACAATTTAATGCAAACAACATCTATGTTTGGAACATAGATGGCCAATCTGAAACCAATATTTTGGAAATTTACCAACAAATGACAATGGTCAGTAATGCATATGCAATATATAACAATTGTCAAGAGGAAGACATTGTTCATATATTGCTTTCTGGCTTTACTGGGCAACTCAGAGGTTGGTGGGATTTCCATCTCACACAAGAACAAAAAAATCTAATTTTACAAGCCAAAAAGACCATTCAAGTTGGTATAATAATCACAAGTAGTGATGGCGAACCAATGTTTGATGCTGTTAACTGTCTCATAGTTAATATCATAGCACATTTCATTGGTGATCCATCTCTATGGAGAGATAAATTTGTAGATCTTCTGTCAAACCTAAAATGCAAAACTCTATCCAACTTCAGATGGTATAGAGACAATTTTCTCTTAAGAGTAATGACCATAGAGGATGGAAATCATCCAATCTGGAAAGAAAAATTCCTTGCTGGTCTTCCCAGATCTCTAGGAGATAAGATCAGAGAAAAATTAAGAAACCAAACTGGTGATGGTAAGATCCATTACGAAAATTTAACATATGGACAGTTAATTGCAATTGTTCAAAAAACTACTTTAAAACTTTGTCAAGAAGATAAACTTTAATATCAACTTGCCAAAGAAAAAGCTTCAAATAGAATGGATTTAGGTTCTTTCTGTGAACAATTTGGTTTTCCTGCCTGTAAAAATGAGTGACAAAGAGAAGAAAAAGAAAAAGGGCAAACCCCAAATCAAAATTGATCCAGAAAGGATCGCAAAAGAAGAAGCAAAGCAGCTCAAGGCTGCAATCAAATTGTCAAAAGGGTCATTGACCCAAGGATCATAGATCTACCAAAAAGGATCCTCTTTGAGGTTCAAAATTTCTGAACAACCTGTTCAAAAAAATTCTGGAACTATAATGGATCCTTCTCATTATAAGTTCCCAATTGAAACCCTCTTAGCTTTGCAAGCTAACCAAAATTTGGCCAAATTGCCAACCAAAAGATGGGCCAATGTTACAGACATGGAAGATTCCAAGGCCCTTACCCCATTTACATTGGACCCTGAGGCTCTTACCTTAGCCATAAAAAAAGCTTCCCAAGAGGTCACTAAGGCTAGTTCATCAAAAGAAGTAGCCTTATACTCTCAACCAACACAAACCACTTTTGTGTTGAAACCATAAAAGGTCTTAAACTTTTCCAAATAGAACCAGGTTTCTGTGATAAAAACCCAATTTCCTTGGCAACAAAAATTTTTCCAAAAGGATTTTTCTTCAAACCAAAAACTTTGGAGAAAACTCAAAAATTTTATGAGCTTATTCTTATAAATACCAAATCTATAGAAATAAGACATTTTCCAGATCGTGGCCATCTTGATAATAAAAATATTCATGGTAATTCAACATTTCGAATATCCAAATTTTTATTACCTCAAGATTGGGGTCAAGATCTGAACAAAAGGAAAAGATTTTCTATCAAAGACGTGGATCCAATTGGTTTCAATAAATGTGATTATTTGGATGCATAGTGGTGTACCTTCTGGTACCAAAATCCAAATTTCAGTCATACTTGGCTTTTCATGTTCACGTATGACACAAAATACCAATTTCCATTATGGTTCAATCAATGGTGGGATTACTGGTCCTATCCAAGAAATTTTACCAACCACAGCGAAAATTGGGTTCGATTATTTCAAAAGTCGAACCAATCTTAGTAAAGATCCTTTCCCAGCAGATCTTCATTATTTCTCAAAATTCGGTTTAGCCTGGGTGTTCAAATGGAGGTTCAAATATGGAGCTTCTCAACATTAAAAATTGTTCCCCATGTTGCAGAGATCATCCTTAGTTAAATGGTGGGCAAAATTCCCAAACATAAAAAATGTGTCTAAAACAAGTCTCAAAAAATGGTTCAGGCAAAATCATAATTTCCTAATGGCTGGAGATCACGAATCAAGTGTGTTCCTCAACCAGAAGGCAAAAATCACAGCACGTTTGGCATCAGTAATAGACATAGAAGCCCTAACCAAGCAGCTTCATGAAATTCTTGGGCTTCTTCAAACCCAAGAACCACAAAGCAGCCAGTCGGCCCAATCCTTAAATGGGTTAGAAGCTGAAGACCCGGCCCAATACTTTGGCTATGATTCAGATGATGAGATTATTAGCCTCGGTGAAGATTGATTCTGAAGCAAAACTGTCGGTATAAGAGTCCAAGACTTGCTGACTCAAAAATTCTCTGCTTTTGTAAAGTTGTACTTCTGTCTTTACTTTAGTAGACAAAATGCTTTGTGGTTGTTGGTTATCATCGATGGGAGTATTATGTATTTAGATCTAGATATGTTTATGTGGATGAGTATCTAATTTGGTATTTGAAAATGACTTTGTGTAATCCCCGTTTGGGAATTTATATTGGGCGCTTGTGCCCTGCAAGGCTTTGATTAATGTATGGAACCCGGGATTGGCCAGGAATTACATTACGTTCTCTGATATATTCAAATGTTATTTATCTTCGTGTAGTAATTGTATTCAGAATGTGAATGTGAGACCAGGTTATAAATGATTTCGAAAGGTATTTGTGAAAACCCCGTCTGATAGATGGGATTGAAATTGAGTTTTGATAAGTATTTGTCTCTATTTCACTTAATGGCGTATTTCGGATATAATTATGACATGGGGTTACACAACCCTGTATTTAAGCTCAATTATGGTAACAAGCCTAAATTGAATTAAAGGACAAGGGAGTGGCAAATGGAAGGAGGAAATGGAAGTAGAAAATTCCCCAAGTGGCAAGCTAGCTGAAATTGCCATAATCAGGGGCAAAATGAGAAGGAAGAAAATTTATAGGCCAAATAGTCAGTAACCAAAGAGGAAATTGGCTATCAACTAAAAGAGTAATTGGTGTGGCTAAAATGCTAAGTGAATTAGTTAGTGTAATCATATGGTTACATACTTTTTGGGTAGCTATTAGATCATGACACTTGACATCATCACATGGATTAAGTAATTAAAGTGGAAAGTCAAACAAATATTCAACTCTCTTCACTCTCTCCTCTCCAAGTCTATTAAGGGGCATGGGGTAGCTGAAAAATATGATCTCATACTGTAACCCCCTCACGGTAATTATATCCGGACTACAAAATTTAAGTGAAATAGAGATCAATAAGACAGATCATTTTTATAATCACTCATCTCCAAGAGATGGGGTTAACAAACCAAACATTTAAAACAGAATTCATCTGGTCTCACATTCACTTTCGAATACAATTACCTGTGCAATTATATCACATAATAAATATCAGAGTGCGTAACCAAAATCCCGACAACCCCGGGTTACTTATATATATATATATATATATATTGGGTTTAAAGGTTTCCCAAAATGGGGATTACATGACCAAAAATTCATATTTACATCTCATATACAAAGTAATCCCAAAATCCAAAATCCAAAACGGATAACCAACGGTTCGAACTCCAGTATGTCCCTACTAGCCTTAACCACTTCTGGTTGGCCGCTTATCCTTGGAACTACTCGCTCTGTCTGAAAATGTTAGTCATTTGGAAAGAGTGAGATTCTAAAGAATCTCAGTAGTAACAAATCATTCATACCACACGTAATTACATAGCATGTAAGCAAATCATCACATAACATCAACAACACAAATCACACTCCACCCTCATCCCCTTTTACCGTCGGGAAGGCACACCGTCCTAACCCGAACTGTTGTTAGCGACTCAGGGACTATTGGTATGGCAGTGTGTAACCCCTTTCGATAATCAGGCCGAGATTAGCGTTTGAACGCGTTTAATAATTGAATAAGAGATCCGGAGTAAATAAAAACTTTTTAAAGCACTTGTACAAATAGATCTCCGTTCATTCATTTATAAAATCAATAGGCCTATTCGGTTTGTCACATATATAATATCAGAGTATCAGCACAATTCCCGACGTTCACCCGGGATAATAACATTAATCCAACAGTTTATACAAGGCATCATTGCCCATCTCAATATCCATACCGGGGATTACACAAAACTATAATACTATAACTCTATTCAATATATACATTTGTCCAAAATGATAACCAGTTCAGTATAAAACCAAAATATCTAACTAAGACTACCGCCGGCAGTCCTAATCATCCATTGCCACTTGCTTGCTCTTCGATCCACTTGCCCTGTCTAAATATGTTATTTGGAAAGAATAAGATTCTAGAGAATCCCAGTAGCTGTTAGATATGATTAGTTTTGATGATGTCAAATATAGATGTGAAATGATAAGAGAAAAAAGTTTATATAATGTATTTCTTTGACTAACTACTATATTTAATGTTACATATTTTGTAGATTAGTCAAGCAAATAATGAAGAAGATTGAATTAATGAAAATGAACAAGAGGAAGAAGAAGGAAGAAATTGAAGATAGTCAAGGAGATGCTTACTTTGGTTATGGAGAATTATTATCAAGAGGAAAACCAAGAAGAAAGATATTGAAGAATGAAGAACTTGGAAGATCTATCATGAATATCAAGATTCAAGTTGTTAGATGTGATATTGGAGGTTTCTATAATGATACCGGAGGTTTCTGTGATCAAATGATGGTTGGAATAGGTTAATATGAAGCTAAGATGACTTATATATGAGTTTTGGCACTTCTAGAGGTGTTATGCTCGAGCACGAGGTGTTTCACTCGAGCACAGGAAGAACACATTCGAGCACAGATGAATTCACTCGAGCACGGGGTGAATACTCTGTTCTACTCTGTTTTACGTTCAGCCTGAGCGAGGTCTGGTATTTTGATCATATCTCTCAAACCACAAGTCGTATTGACCCGAAACCGGTGGCATATGAAAGAAGACTCCCAACCCGTAAAATTGGCACCAGGATCACATTGAAAGAAGATCACATAAAGGAGATATGATTCGTCGAAAATGAAACTGAAATCACCGTCACTTTTCGACACAGGTTCGGTATTTTGCACGTAACGTCCAAACTACACATCGGATTGAGACGAGACCAGTGCCAAATGAAAGTAGACTCAAAGATCTTTCCATGGATAGGTAATTTTCATCATTTGAACGTATATTCTAGGAGCTATGCCTTCTGGAAGTTGACGCTTGTGCAGACTAGCAAAATATACACTCTTTCGATCATAACTTGCAGAATACAAGGAGTTTGGAGCTGATTCTTGTTGCATTGGAATGCATATGGCAAGAGCATTCTTATGATACATCATTTGAATCAAATGAATAAAATTTTTCTAAAGTGGCCCCACATCACCCGCGAGTGTAAAAACTGACTCTCTGAAAAAGTTGTGCGAGTGATGTCCAGAAGCAGCTGAAACGTGAAGAAAATTGCATCACTCGAGCACTAGGATTCATGCTCGAGCATTGGATGATTTCTCACTCGAGCACATGCAAGTTTTAACATGAGAGTGATAACCCGAGAAGAAGCATGCACATGAAAGCAGAAGACGCACTCGAGCAGGACGTGTTGTGCTCGAGTGATTCGAGAATTCACTCGAGCAGATGCGAGTGAAGTGCAGCGAGTGCTTGCCCGAGAGGAAGTCAGAACGTGAAAATATCAACTTCACTCGAGTGAGCCATATTGCACTCGAAGTGAGAACTTGACAGAACGCAGAAACGAAACAGAGCCTCACGACAATCAATCCAAACGTGGTTAAATGTTATACAATCATTATGTTTTCACTTGTTATTGTTCCTAAACATTAACTAACATATATTTCAAGTGTAAAACAGGAGATTAAATATTTGGGTTGTATCTTCAAGAACGGAGGTCACAGCGAATATATTCACTCAACATGATGAGTCACAGAAGCCAGAAATTCAGCTTTTGACCAATGATCCAACATACCCATGACTAAATACTTCATCATATTAATGATTAAGTATTTTGCAGTGTGAAATAGGATATTAAACGTTCGGGTTGCAGATTCAAATAAAGGTCAACTACGGTGAACTCCATCATTACACACCGAATGGCGGCTACCAACCACGACAAGCAACTGACCCACCATGAGAGATTGTCTGAAACACATCCCACTCCACAACGTTACTACAGCTCAAAATGAATCTTCCTGCTGTTCAAACGAGACGCTCCACTTTGTTCCACAACGGACAGTAGCTTGTTTTTCAAATATGATCAAACGTTCAAATGAAGCAACGGGACTCCAACGGACGAATGCTCACAACGGTCATCATCTTCATCAACTATAAATGAGAAAGCATTCAACATCGATGGGTGATAGAAAAAGACAGAGAAAACAGAGCAACGACATCAACATGCGAATAACATGAATTCTCTGCTTCTACCCAAACACTCTCTGTTTTCCAGTTTCTGTATTACTTATTAATGAGAGAGTGATCATTTGTATTGTACTTCAGTGAGTATTATATCCACTCTGTGAGAGAGTCTGTAAACACTTTCATCTATATTTCTGAGTTGATCTCAAGGTAGAGGGACCTTGAGAGGGTTGATTTTCTTACGGAGAAGCTGTAGAGAGAATTGCCAGTAAGACATTCTGCTCATAAGACTTACAAGGTGCAAGCAGTAGAGAACGTTGCTACTCATAAGACTTACAGGGGTGTAAGCAGGAGAGAACGTTGCTGCTCGTAAGACTTGCATGAGTAAGCAGGAGAGGAAGATCTTCGGGATTGCTCTGCTCGTAAGACTTGCCGTAAGGGGGAGTATTTCAGTAAGAGATTTGTAAAAGGTTTCACAAGTACCCGGCTAAACTTGTGGGATTGTAAAGGCTTTTCTTGTGCCCGGATTAAACATGAAGATAGTGGATTTGAAAATCTCAGGAGGAGCCTGGGGACTGGACATAGGCCATCATAGATTGGACCGAACCAGGATAAATCACAGTTTGCATATTCTCTTCCCTAAACTCTTATATTTCCAGCATATATTATTTAATCTAACTGTTGATTTATAAACCTTCATACTTACCGCTTTCGTTAAGATACGAAAAGATTTCTAAAGTTCTTAAGTTTTTATTATACACCCAATTCACCCCCCTCTTGGGTGATAGCCGGTCCTAACAGTAGCAACAGTTTACGTATATGATGCATATATACAAAGCAAGTAAACATATATCACAATGCAGCAATCAATATTCGAGACCAGGCTTTCGCCATGTTCCCTTCACTATATACGAGGTCGGGCTTACGCCACGCCCCTTCACTTTATCTATATTTGAGTCCGGGCTTTCGCCACGTTCCCTCACTGTATCTGTAATCAAGGTCGGGCTTTCACTACGTCCTTTCACTGTAACTGTATTCAATGACTAATGCAAACAAGCAATACAATATACATGATAAGGGATAAAGTGTCACTACCTTGGTCTTTCCGTTCTTGAGCAGGCACAGACCTTCTAAGCTCCAGGCAAATATCAAATCCTAAAGTCATAATTAAGGACGAAACATTATTCTCTATTCCAATACTCAATTGACTCTTCAACACTTAGATTTGGTTATCAATAATGACCTTTAAGAAGCTATAAATGCCTCTAATAAAACCCCTAAAAGGTTGGGAAACACTAGGTTGAAGATCTCTTTTCAAAAACTCAAAGTGCTGGAGCACAGGGGTTGGCCGCGGCTAGCCCTTCCTTGGGCAGCGGCCAAAATATGGTCAGAAGGTCACTGGTTACGGCCAGCCACCCATGGGCCGCGGCCAGAATCAGGTCAGAAAGGTTTGGGCCTCGGCCAAGAAATTCCCTGATTCTTGGCTGAACTTCCAAAATTCATAACTAATTCTAGAAAAATCAAAACGAGGTGATTCCAAAGCCAAATGAAAGGTATTTAAGTCCTTTTTCTAGGAAAAATATGGTTCATTACTTCAAATCATCACACAAATACAGAATCACCAAAAACTAAACACTACTCCAAAACAGAGTTCTGTTTTTGTCCCAAACTTTGGCAAAGCATAACTCTCAGTTAACAAAACAAAATGACACAAATTATATGTCCATTTTGAAGCTTGGGATGTGATCTTTAAGACTGGAAAGGTTCAGAATTTTCCAACACCATTTGGTCATTCAAAACGTTCGTGCAAACGGACTGCCAGACAGAGTTCACACAAGACAGATTTTCCAACTTTTCTACCAAAGTGTTCAATGACTCCAAAATCAATAACCAAGCCTATTCCCACATAAATTTTCACAAGGAACACAATGGTAACCTCAAAATGACCAAAATCCCAACCTATCACCAGTCCCTGTTTTGACCAATACACAAAACCAAACACAAAGTTCCCAAACTTCACATTTAAGCTTCATTTCAATACTATCCATTCAAAACACTAAACAAGGCACCATTTCCATAACAACAACATACCATCAACACATTGACCCTCAATTTCGAAATTCAAGGCAATAATTTCCAGAATTTCCAAGTTTAATTGAATGGCATGAAACATAGATGGAAAAGTTTCTTTTACTAACCTCTTCAACTTTTCTAAAGGGACTTTTTGATTCTCCAACTTTCACAAATCCTTGAGAACTCAATCCAGCCCCAAATGCCAAACTATGATCATCAAATTGAAGCTCTTAATGCAAGGAACAACATTAATACAATGAGTTTGAGCATTTGGGATCATTTCCCTTACCTTTTTGCAAGCTTTCCCCCCCTTATTTCTGCAACAATGGCGCCAAGAGAGAGGAGGAGAGAGAGAACGAGAGAGATGAGAGTGAGGAGGAGTGAAGAAAGAGAGAAAATGATGATACACTACTCCCCCATGCCTCTTTGTGTCAGCGAAAATAGAAGGGAGAGGAAGAGAGAGAAAACATTTTAAAATGTGCATTTGACTTTTCCTTATCTCCTCTCCACAAGCAAGCTTGACACATGTCATTTCTTTATTGGTTCTCACTCACTAAATCCCCAATTAGCTTCTCTAATCCATCCATTAGCCATTCAATCTCACTTATCATTTTCCCATAGTTAGTAATTAATTTTCCCATTAATCACCAACTTAAGGCCAATAATCCCATTCTATCAATTATGACATATTAGATAATATTGTCACAAATACACATTAATTCAACTTTAATTCATGATTACATTTTCAATAATTCTCATTAGCCCTTAATCAAAATTTGGGGCGTTACACAGTGCATACGAATAACCTTACGGCTCACATATAGCCTTTCGGCCCACAAATATCCTTTCGACTCACATAATCATAAATGTTACACCCTAACCTCATCCTTTTTTACCGCCGGGAAGGCACACAGCCCTTACCCGAACCATTGTTAGCGACTCATGGACTATTGGTATAGCGGTGCATACACAATTTCACAAATATTGCAGCAAACGAATCTATCATAAACCAATGATATAACACACATACAATGCATCACATAAGATATAAAGGATAAGTCACTACCAGAATCTTTCTTGACTTTCTTTGGCTCCACAGGCTCACAAGGGCGACAAATATCAAATCCTATACCAAATTAGGGACAACCAATCAATTTCTTTTCCAAATGTATATTTCCATAATACTTTAAGTTGGTTATCATTTAGGACTCTTTAGGTGGCTAATAGAGGCCTAAACATATGCCTAAAGGGTTGGAAGAACTACCCTGAAGACCCCTTTTTTGAAAGGTAAAATAGTGATTTTAGGCTGGCTCACTCGAGTGAAGATGACCTCACTCGAGTGATAAGCGACTCGTGCTCGAGTGAGAACGGCTCTCACTCGTGAGTGTTTGATAGTAAGCAACTACCCTAACCCTAAAGTGCTCACATTACTCGAGCATGAAACTTTGCACTTGGGTGAAGACTCCAAATCCACTCGAGTACCCGAAAGTGCAACACAAAGAGTGACAACCTGAGAGCACATACAATCACCAGAGGGACAAGCTCACTCGAGCATACCCCCCAGTGCTCGGGTGAGACAGTTTCACTTGCGAGTGTCGAGCATACTCTTGACAAATGACCAGCGAGTGAGGACCCAAGAGCATCCCTAACTCTGGACTCACACCATCACTCGAGCAATCCTTTGCTCACTTGAGTGACCACCAACTTCACTCGCGGTTACAGAAGTGCACTCGAGCTCCACTCATAGAACCCAGGCAAAACACAAACAGAAAAGGGAAAACACACGCAGCACTCGAGCATGATCTTCCCTCACTCGAGTGTTGCCATCAGAATACCTAGATCGCAGCATATGACAGAAATTCCCTAGATGGTCAAAACCAATCCCAATGGTTTCCAAACTTCTCACAAAGTACTTACACACTTAACCATGCCTAAGGAACACATAGGCAACTTCCAAAACACCTACAAACCATTCTAACCACAATCAAACACTTAGGTCTCTATGACACACCCAATGTCCAAATTCCATTCAACTCAATTCAAACTTTCCAAATCAACTCCAACAATCAAATAGCTCCACAATAGACTAATTCCAATATCAATCACTATGAATTTCATTCATTCCATAATAACCATAAATTAGGGCAAATTTCCAGAATTTCTCAAACTTATCCAAAAATCACAATTAATATATCAAAATGCATCAAATCCTTACCTCTTCAACTTGCCAAATCCAGAATCTTGATTCTCAAACTTTCAAAATTCTTCAACACACAAACCACCACCTTTCAAGATTCTGAAACCATCACAATAGAGCTCTCAATGAGATGCACAACATTAGAGAAGAGGATTTGAGCTTTAGAGGATCACAACTCACCCAAAAATCAAAGCTTTCACTTTCTCTTTCCTTGCTTGAGCGCTGGAAATGGAGAGGAGAGAGAGAGAGAGGATGAAATGGAGATGATGATGATGAAGTGTTTCTCATCCCTTGCCTATGCCTCCACATCCGAATAGGAGATAGAAGAGAGAGAGAAAGTAGAATTTTGTCTCTTACATGAGCTCATATAGATACAAAGCATGGGATTCCGACCCATAGACAATGAATCTCAACCCTTGATCTCTAATCTCCAAATACACCTATATCAAATTTACATCATATTTCTCTAAAAGTGTTTAATTACACTAATTACAATCAATATCAGAGTCATTAGCCCTTAATCCCAAATTGGGATATTACACATACTCTCTCCAAGCTCACAAAATGTCCAAGTGGGAGGAGGAAAGAGAAAGGAACCAATGAGGAAGGTAAGCTCTTTCTTTTAAGATTTGGCCTAGTGGATGACCTCTAATGCCAAAAACCTATTCTTTAATATTGTTCCTCTTAATGAGAGCTTTATTTGTATGGTTTTAGATTTTCAAGATGAGGTATTTTGTGTACTCAAAAAAAGCTAGTGGTTGAAGAATCAAGGAGCAAGCTAAAGAAAGAGGAAGAGGTGAGCAAAAACAACCTTTTGACATAAGTATTGTGATAATTAGTTGAATACTTTATCTTGTGGATTTTTGCTCTATTTTCATGTATATAGGATTTCAAAGAGTTCATGGTGTTTTGTTGATAGCAATAGTGTCTTATGTTATGGTTTGGTTATATGAACTTGATTTGAGGCTTGAATGGAAAGTTAGGCAATTATGAGTTTTATGTTGAATTCTGCCCTAAAATAGAGCTTGTGAAAGGAATGTGAATTTGGTTATTTTAATGTTTCCATTGGATTCTATGCAAAAAATTGTGTGGGGAGTAGCCCCAGTTGTGAATTCTGACAATTGGAAACATATGTTGAAAAATTGGAAATTTTGTCAATGAAAACTCTATACTGGGCAGCTAGTTTGCATGGCAGTTTTGAATAAGTAAATGATGTCTAAAAATTCTGAAACTTTCCAATCTATTAGTAGACTTGCTAAGCTTTAAATTGATTTAATGGTTGTCATTTTGATATTTGTGCTAGAAGTTATGCATTTCCAAAGTTTGAGGTTGAAACTTGACTAACAGTATGAAAATTTGTTGGACTCTGTATTTTTATGGTTGTAGATGGCCGTGATTTATATTTTTCCTATAAAGAGGAGTTAAAAAGCTTCAGTAGGACTTGGAATCACTCCATTTAGATTTTTTTTGATTTAGTTATGATTTTTGGAAGTTCAACCAAGAAACAGAAAATTCCTTGGCTGCAGCCAAAGGTTCCTAGTCGTAGCCAAAAAGTGTTGGACTTGCTTTTGGCCACATCCAAAAACCTTTTTATCTCTTTTTGACTGCAACCAAAGAATTCCTTAGTTGCAGCCAACCCCCAATTTCAGCATTTTACACTTTTGAAATGTGGTCTTTGGTTTAGTTCTTCCCAACCCTTTAGGCATTTGTCTAGGCTTCTAGTAGCCACCTAAAGTTCTTAAATGATAACCAACCCTAAGTGCTCTTGAATTAAGAATTGGAATAGGGAATAACTCGTCATCCTTGATTATGATTTACACGACTTGATTTAAATGATAGTTTTAATGGCGTTTTCGTAATTATGTTTTTTCGGCCTCTACCGAAAAAGTGACCAACTATAACCCCACCTATTTTTGCCCATTGAATCCAATGGAACCATCTATTTTATGAAAATCCAGCTCCAGTTACATATTTACCCCTAGCAGCCCCTATGTGAGGGTTTTAAGGCTATTTTTATCATTTCACTTTCTAGGGCTTTTCTCACTTCGCACCCAACATGAAATCTACACAATTTTCCATTCTAAACACAATGGAATCATCAAAAACACCAAAATCCAATCCCAACACTATCCAACACAGATCTGGATGAAATTCTTTAATAATTAGAGAAAATTGAGTTTTATGATTTCAATTCATAAAACACCTTCTTATAACCTTTAATCACTTGTTTAACCACTTAATCACATTCTAAACATGATTAGACTAAATTTGGACAGCACCTCCCCTTAGGTTTATCACTTTCCAAATTTACAAATTCAACCAACCAACACCAAACCAACCAAGAACAAACATAGCAACAACCTTAAACCACAAGAGTTGATGTTCTTGAGAGTACCTTGGTTTGCTTCACTTTCTCTCTCTAAAAACCATCCTCCCTTTCTCCCCTAAACCTTGAGGTTTTGCTTGCTACACCATGTTTTCCATGAAGATCAAAAGGTTAGAGGAGCTATTTGACAAAAAGGGAAACTTAATCACAAGATCTATAAGACTTACCTTTGGATTTTGCTCCTTCTTCTCTCTAGCTTTCCTAAGCTTCTTCTTGAAGCCTCTCTCTCTCTCTTTTTCCTCTATGTTTGGTCATGCAATGAGAATGAGAAAGATGAAGCATTAGCTTCATAAATATCTTCCTATTTTTACTCAATTTACTTTACTTCCAAAATTAAGTTTTATGACCTCACCTTGTACATTGATGTTATCCCTCTATGACTTGTGTCATACACTCCTATTGAAATTGAATCAACCCCTTCATCTCCTTAAGCCCATTTTCACGCCACTTTGGGTTCTTCAATTAAAAATTGGGTTTTCTATAATTATCTCGTTCCTTTGGTCAACATAATATATTTTATTGCAATTTAAACATGTGCTCCAACCAAACCAATTACTTCTTCCAACTAAATCCAACTTCCTACTCCACCAAGCACTCAAGTTCATCCATCCCTTCACTCTAGCTCACTATCATACACTCCAACATACCTTTACTTATCATGACCACCATGCCCATGCCTTCATCATTTGACTTACTTGCTCCCTTACCATCATCCATCATGATCTTCATGTCCATACTTCATGTCATACCCACCTTACCATTGTCATCATTATTCTTTTCTTGTAGCATTTTGGACATGTGCTCATGAAATTAATTTATTCCTCTTAATTTTATGTGTTGGCCAAAATTTCAAGAAAAATGGAAAAATGATTTTAACAATTCCATAATTCATATAAATGAATTATGTATCATTCCCCCTAATTTCACAATTTTTGATTTATTCCACCAAGAATAATCCACTTTATACATTTTCCTTGATTAATTGAAATTAACTCCAATTAATTGAAAAATAATTAATCTTGGGCAAAATTGGCAAAATTATGATTTTGCGATCACCCTTGTAATTTAATTCATTTCTTGAATTAATTTGCCCATTTCCTTATGAATATGAATATTTCAAAATTCATAAAATCCAAATTCATGAATATTCACCATTTTACTAAATTTCTCAATTAATTACAATATATTTTTGGTGAATATAAAATTTGAGGTGTTACAATTAGTAGAAAAATCCAAGTACATCTTATAAAGTCATCCACAATAGTCAAAAAGTATTTGTGTCCACTACATCTTATAAAGTCATCCTTATAAAGGCCCTAAACAACAACATGTATTAATTGAAAAGGAAAAGTAGTCACAAATACAGAAGAGGAAAATGGCAAGCGTGTCTGCTTAGCCTGAGAACATAATCACAGGTTGTATCTCTAGGAAAATCAATGACTTCCTTATTCACTATATCTAAATGCCCACGTATATCTAACGGTGCATGCCCAAGTCGATTATGCCGGATTCGGCTGCGGTCCGCTGCCTAGCGGTCCGCTACCCATCCTTTTCTTCCAAACTACACCGTTTTGGTGTAGTTTGGGGTAAAGGGGTGGGTTTTTTTTTTTTTAAAAAAAATAGAATATAGTATTTTAAAATAATTTTTTGGAAGTATCTGGTATCTTAAAATAGTTTTTAAGTAACATGTAGTATTTTAAAATAATTTTTAGTACTTTAACCCCTTAAAATATGTTTTCAGTTGTATCCAGTGTGTTAGCAGACTGATTGCAATTTAACTCTTAATATATTTTAAAGAGTTAAAAGCACCAAAAATCACTTTAAAATAATTTTTTGGTGTTTTTAACCCTTTAAAATATTTTTTGGTGCTTTTAACTCTTTAAAATATATTAAGGATTAAATTGCAATCAGTCTGCTAACACACTGGATACAACTGAAAACATATTTTAAGGGGTTAAAGTACTAAAAATTATTTTAAAATACTACATGTTACTTAAAAAATATTTTAAGATACCAGATACTTCCAAAAAATTATTTTAAAATACTATATTCTATTTTTTTTTAAAAAAAAAAACCCACCCCTTTACCCCAAACTACACCAAAACGGTGTAGTTTGGAAGAAAAGGATGGGCAGCGGACCGGCAGCCGAATCCGATTATGCCACAAGTTAGAAAGTTGTTTCCTCCTTTCGTTATGCTTCAAATTCAAACTGGTTTCAACCCTTAAGCTCTTTCTACTTAGGCATAACCCATAAAAAGTTTTACCAATCATCTGAGATTTCCCAGTTGATGTCTCCTGCAGAATACATAAGTTAGGATAAAAGGAGATGGTGCACTTAAGTTGTTTAATTAGTCTAGAAACAGACATTAGGTTGAAACAACATTCTCAATAGTAGTAAACATCATGCAGCATAATATCATTAGACAAGCTTATTGTGATAATGTGTGTAACTGTAACCCTTTCCCTATCAGGAATTTTAATCTTTCTAAGGGGACCCATGTAAATTTTAACATTATCCAATAAGGTAAGTTTCCTAACTACATGACCGGTAGCACCAGAATCAAGTATCCAATTAGAGTTTGATAAAGTTTGACGAAGAGCATTTAGTGAACCTGAAACTATTTCCTCAATATAATTCGTAGTGCCGATAGCTACTTCGTTGGATTCCCTCTTCAAAAGTTCCACAATTTGATCATACTATTGTGATGCAAGTAAGGATTGTGGGTTGGTGCTGGAAGAGTAAAACATGTCAATTGCTTGACTGAGTTGGTTTGTCTGCCTAACTCCTTTACCTCTTTCAAGATATTCAATTAATTCATAGCAGCTTTCCCATTTGTGACCTCGACGGTTACAATGGATGCAAATGTCTTGTGAGTGCCCACGACCCTGACGTCTACCCCTAGAGGACGTGGCAACTGCTTCCATGGGAGTATTTAGAGTCTGAACAGAAATATTTCTCTGGTCCTCTTCTTGAATTATCATAGAATATGCCTTAGCAACATTGGGAAGAGGTGACATAAGAAGTATGTGGGATCTAGCCTGCTGATAGAAATCGTTAAGTCCTACTAAAAACTGAAGTAGATGCTGTTGTTCGACTATCTTTATGTATTTTGCAGAAGTGTTGCATTTATAGCTGGGGAGAGGCACTAAGAGACTCTACTCATCCCAAAGTCTCTTTAATTGCGTGAAATAGGTAGAGACGGTTAAAGTACCTTGAGTCAGAGAAGATGATATTGATCGATGGAGTGAAAAAATTTTGGTTCCATCCATCTTATGAGACCTCTACTCCAAATCCTTCGATACTTGGTGAGCATCCTCAAAGAAGACAGTTCCATTAGCAATGTCTCTATCTACCGAATTTACAAGTCATGATATGACAACAGCATTGCACCTGTCCCATAATTCTGGAAATTTTGTTTCCTTCTCATGAGGATAGTTGTTGTCAACAAAAGTAAGTTTGTTCCTACCACGTAGTGTAAGGCGCATAGCACGACTCCATACTACATAATCATGTGAGCCTGTAAGAACCTGTGGAACTGGTGTTATTGCTTGAGCATCTGAAGGATGTAAATATAGGGGATGATGAATATCTATGGCAGACGTAGGAGATGCCATTCTTATGTCAGTGTGGGCTCAGCCTATTGTCTAAACTAGAACGAGAAGAAACAAGACTCAACAGAGGAACCGTACCAGATGAGAAGAAAACCAGAACAACATTATGCGTTTTCTAAGTCAAACTCAAAGGAAAGTGAAGTTGCTACCTAATAAATGCTTGCGAGAGACAGCGAATGAAGATCGAATAGGTGACGTCTCAAGATTGTGAGATTGGACACGGGACGTCACGAACAGGGACGCCGTGAATAGAGAAGAAAATGATCGAAGGACGCTATGAACAAGGACGCTGAGGTTCACCGAGAGAGACCAGGATGCTGTGAGATAAAAAAATAGATGATTTACCACGGGATCGAAGGCTCCGATTGAACTTGAAAAAGTTGGGAAGCTTCTTGATCAGAGAACAGAGCTTCTTGATTGGAGAACTGAATCCAGCGACCCTTCAAGACAAACACGCGACAAAGGACCTCTAGAGCAAAGAGAAAAAGAGAACTCTAAAACTCAAATAATCGGACGATCGTAGAGTTGAATCAGAAATCAAGATTGTACTTCTTGGTACTGAAAACGGCGCTGTATTAGCCTATTAGGGATAACAAACATTGCTTGCGCTTGACCAAAAGACGTCGTTGCGAGAGAGAATCTAAGGCTTACTTGAATCAGAGACTAAAATGGGCTTCAATGACTTCCTTAGCCCCAAGGGATTAGCCTGTGCTCTGGTACCATGTGACCAACAAATGATAGAAAATGCAGGATCAACTTATTAGGATCACCTTATTATTGAACACCTGAACCAATATTTATAATACAAGACTTACAGAACAAAAAACTGATAACAGTCAAACTGCGAGCCCATATAACACTAACATACAAGTAGGCCCAATCACTAACTATTATAACTCCTAACATTAGATTATGAAAGAAATTGAAAAAATTTAGTTATATTTTACTCTAGAAATAAAAAGGCATACGTGTCATAGTTTTAATAGGTCAAAAATACCATAAATGAGTTTTTTATTATGTGAAATTAGTTTTGAAATTGTTATTAATGATATTTTAAATTTAAGCATGATTTGTTGGTTATAGAATGATAATTTAAATGAACCAAGTTAGCATTTTCCATTAATGATATTAACAATATTAAAATTATAGGACTAAAAAGTACACTTTATAAAGTTATGAGACCAAAATGAAATCTCATACAAACTTAAAGAGCTTAAAAAATACTTTAGCCCATTTTTTTAATATTATTATTTAATTATAAGTCTAAACCACAATGAAAACTATGACACATGACTATGTGTAATTGTAGAACTTGACAAAAGAACTTAATTTAAGTATTATCCTTCATAAGTATTCTTAGGTGGTCAAAACATGACACATTACCATTTGTAAAATTAATGCGCACCACATCGTAGCTTTACAATCAATTTAGTAATTAAAAAATAATTTTAAAATTTTTAATATTACTTCCTCTTGTTCTTATTATAAGGGACCAACTAATAAGTGCTATTGGTCCTTTTTATAAGGCACTTGTTAGTTTTCAAGGAACATAAAAAATTTTTTCCCATATATACACATATTTAATAAGGATAGTTGGAGAGAGTGGTAATTAATATAATATTAGAGTTTAGTGTAATTAGTAAAAGTAATATTGTAAATCACTTGAATTTTAGGACAAATTTAATATTTTTAATTGCTTTTATTGATTTGTATGAATTGTTAGTTGGTGCGTTATAATAAGGTGAAAACCCCTGTACATCTAAACCTCAACACCTAACTCTATGTAAAATTAGATTTTTTAATTGAACAACCAAACCTTACAATGTACAAAGACCCTTATTTATACTATACAACAATTAATATATTAGGCCCCCCTATAGCCCATATTATACTAAACAACAAACTAGACTAAAATAAACATCATAACATAACAACACTAATCATCAACTATTAGAACTGGTAATATAGGCTCAACCCGCTAACCCACTGTTCGCAACCGCAAGTGCACGGTTCACGTCAAGTAATAAAGTGATAAGTGAGATCGTTCCCTCGAGGATTTGAGTAACAATTTAGTTAAGCAATGGGCTTAATGTGTTTGATTAAGTTGAATCAAAACAAAGTGTTGAGTGTGGAAAAAAACAAATTTCAAAAGATATGTTGATAACAACTAAAGATTACTGAACAAAACTATGCTTCTTGTGAATTCAATCAATTATAATAAACCTAGGATTGTTCGTTCCCTTTGTATATCATAAACTTAATTTCTTTCCTCTCCAATATTACTTTCATGGAATATATATATGTCAGTCTAAGGTTCAATAGCAATTGATTAAGCTCTCTCAAGTCATAACCAAACTCATCCTCCTTTAACATACACAATCTCTTGCTGTAGTTAAGGGAAAATAATCATTACATAGCCCCCTTAATTTGGCAATGCTAGGTTAATAACTATATCTCTATGTTATTAACAAACCATCCATTTAACTCTTAAACTTCAAGTCTAGCATAATTCTAGCCAAGTTCTACAATTAGATTAACTCTCTCAAGCTTAATCTAGTTGAACAGATTGTTCATAGTGCTAGCCAGTCATGAATATCAGTGAAAACAGGGAAGAATTAACATATATATACCATTAGCTACTAAGAGGAAGAAGGATTCAAGTTTAATCCATACAAAGGTGTAGAACAATCCTAGAATGAAAAACCTAGCTACTTATGTTCAAAAACAAATTACAGATATCAGCATTCAGTGTAGCCATATCAGAATCACAATGAAGAAAGGGAATGAATACAGAAAGATCAAGATAAATGGAGTTGAAATCTCTTCCAATCTTCAATTCCACTTGATTCTCCTTGATTTGAAGCAAACCCAAGCTCCAAGGTCGTTTGCAGCCGCTTCCTCGGTCTTTCCAAATTGGGGATCCCCCTTTCAAACCCTGGGTTTTGCTTTTTATAGCTCCTCAAATGTCAGAACGCACAGCATCATTTGCGGGGGTTGGCCGCGGCCAGCCACTCTATGGGCCGCGGCCAACAAGCTTCTGTTCATCTTTGGGCCGCGGCCCATGAGTGCTTGGCCGCGGCCAGTAAGCATCTGACCTCCTGTTGGCTCATCTTGGCCGCGGCCCATGAGATGGTTGGCCACGGCCCATGCCTTTCTGTGCTGCTGTTGGTTCATCTTGGCTGCGGCCCATGAGATGGTTGGTCACGGCCAGGCACCTTCCAGAGTTCATCTTCTCTTTTCTGCTCTGTTCTCCTCCCAGCTTGCCTTCCCTTGGAATGGTTGATGGCTTCAACTTCCTTCACCTCCTTCTTACTGCATGTGGCTTCCTCTGGGCCAGCTATGACTGAATCTGTATCAGTTCACACAAAGGACTCACAAACATAGTTAAACATTCATAGCGGTTAGTGAATAATGTCCTCCACATTTGCATTCTGCTGTGCATAGCATGAGAAAAACACATTTCATCACTTTAATACTCTCGAACGCCCACTAATATACCCAAAGTGAGGTAAAACAAGATGAAATGTTAAATTCTAACAAGAATTTCATGAAGTTAACACACCCCCAAACTTGAACTTTTGCTCGTCCTCGAGTAAACTCAGTCAATTGCCAGAAGTAAGGTTAAGTTCATCTCCAACATAATGCTCATGCATGACCCTCTCTTTTCTTAAACTACTCATGACACCAAATATACATGCACGCCTGGTTCATAGTTTAAAAACAAATTCCTCAACATTTTTCAACTGAGTGTGTGTTTGACAAGAGTTGAATAACAATCGTCCTACATTTATCAAGATTAGAAACAACACTTCAACATGTATGATTCGGCCTCAATATCTAGACTTAATCCTTTTGCATTCTCTTTTCTTTTACATACAACTCAATCCACACACCTTTAGTGACAAAGGAACTTTAAGGTTGCATGGAATTGTTCATTGTCATCGCTTGAAGCTAACACAAAGTTCAGTATGAGGCAATGCAAAGGAATTAGGCTAAAGCTCAATCAATCAAAGTTATGTGCACCAGAGAACACTCACGGACTTACGTGTTTAACTCTCACAAATGAGGGTAATTTCGCTCAGTGCCACTTATAGTAGGTCCTGCCATAGGCTTGTAGAAACTCTACTCTCTCCACCACTTGTACACCTAGATTTATGAATCAAGGGGGCTTTCTAACAGGGTTGTAATGTTGGAAATAATCTAATGGAAAGGACTAATGGAACAAGTACTATGCATGCATAAGCGTATATAATGACATCTCTTTCTCTTTTTCTCTCTTTTCGTTTCTTTCTTCTTCTTCTTCTTCTTTTTTTTTTTTTTAGAATTCAACATATATATTGATTTTCTTTTACTCATTCCTTCTTTTCTTTTGTAAATTGCATAACTAAGCACTTATTGAAACAAAGAGTAAATCAAATGCTAATTCACTGCTTTTCTAAGTATCATTCAATTGCAGAGCAACAGCATGCATGACTTGTTAAATGTTAGATTTTTGAAAAAAAAATGAATGGCTCAAAGGGGGTAATCAATGGGTGAGTGTGAAAGGTTTGTGTTTAGGTCAATGGTTTTAGAAATGAATGCCCCTATCATTTTCATTAATCCACATGCATATGTGATTTTGAAAAAGAATTTAAACAAGTTCTAGAGGTACGCTAACATAAATGGCACAAACACTCTAATGAATGAAACTTAGGCTCAAAATCCTTCCAACAGAGGTTTTCCTCTCTCGCGCACAATCCCCAAGATTAATTCAACCTTAGCCTAATCCGAATGCATTAACTTAACTGATCCATATGCTAACTCTACGCACCATAACCAGCCACTTCCATACAATTCACTCAAGAACATAAACAGTTCCATAAAAATTTTAACTCAAAGATAGTGTCAATCATGCTCTCAACGTGTGTGAACTGCTAATCTCTTCCCAGAAATTCAAATACAATTTCAAAAGTCTTTCAATGAAAACAGTTCATACATGTCAATTTGCTATAAAATCCCCTGACAAAGCATTTGAATTATTCTCAACCCTCGTGCACAGTGTTTAATCAGGTAAGTATTAAGAATTAGCTTTTAAAATGAGAACCAAGCAGTCATGAATATCCAGTCTTTGACTCAAATCAACTACCTATTTAAGATATGATTAATCAAATGTAACTCGCCTTTGACTCAAAGACAGGGCGCAACACAGATTTAAACACATGCATGCGAATATACCAGTACCCCCAAACTTGAGGGAGACAGTGTCCCCACTGTCACAGGACACAACGTGTCACAAATAGCGCATGCAATGAAAGAGAGCATACAACCATCCATAGGTATAACAGTGAACAAACCATAGATATCAAAGTCACAATATCCAATAAAATCCTGATGTCAGTCAATAGGAAAAGCAACTGTAACAATAGTACGGAAGCAAAGTATGAGCCATATCCAAAAGGAATAGAAAACAACAGTAAAAATTGGCAGCAACAACTAACTGAGAACTAGTCCTCGCCATCATCATCACTGGCGGCTGCATCAGCACTATCACCATCACCATCATCATCCCCACCGGCAGCACCAACATCCTCGCCATCATCATCACCACCGGCCTGAGCTGCAGCAGGTACGTGAGCAGCATATAACTCCTCCAACCTGGTCAGGCGAACACCATGATCCTGTAGATAGGTGAGGCATTGGGCGGCAGTAGCCTCAGTGCGCTGAATGGCCGTAAAGATCCCATCCAACGTGACGGCAGACTCGGAAGAGGAAGGGGCACCGGATGGTTCACCCTGCTCCAGGGGAGATGGAAGGTCATGAGGAGGATGAGAAGGTCCTCCCTGCTGAAAGATAGGGTCATTCACTGTACGCTGGGAGGCTGGAACTTGCTCATCTGGTTTCGGCTTGATGCTCAAGTAGTTGAACTTCTTAATTGGCTTGAAAAGAACATCAGTAGCCACAGCAGCAACACCCACAGAGGTACAGAAGGAGGAAATGAGGTGCGGCAACATCAGACCCACCGAATGATCTCAACTATGGTCGCGAAGAGTCTGATAAATCAATGCGCTAAGATCAACAGGCTCCTTCTTCATAAGAAGGTAAATCAGGAGAGCCTGGTCTCTAGTGAGGCGATTCCTGTTCGACGAAGGCCAAATGTAGTCCTTGCCAAAATGCAGCCACACCTGAGCCTCAACTGATAACTGAGCACGGGGTAAATATTTCTGAGCCCCTCCACGACTCTGCCACGCCATAATGTGGTTGTACACTAGCAACTCCGAAATTTCATCCTTAGGGATGTCATCGTCATTGTCCAATAGCTGCTTGTATTTGCACTCAGCAACAGCGGGGAGTGCTACAAACTGCCGAAAGCACTCCAACGTAAAGTCAACGTCGACTCCACGCAGAGGAAATCGCCAAATGGGTCTCACACTGGCAGTGGCGTAGAATTCCTGGACAATCTGCAGGTTCCCGTCAACCTTAGGCTCCATGAGCCTCTACAAGCGGTAGGTATGGGTGGCTAGATCGTAAAACTCGTACGAGACGTTGAACGGGAATTCCCGCTTTTGCAGCAAGGGTCGGGTAATGATCTTGGCCTTGGCCTCAGCAACGGCCCTGGGACCCGTGCGATCAGCAACACGCTTGGCCGGCATAGTAGCTATGAGAGAAGATAATACACAGCCAAAAACAAATGAAGACTCAAACAGGTACTCAACATGTGCACCAGAATCAGAAAGTTCAACAAGGACCTCCCCCAAACTTATGACCTAACTAGTTGCAAAACTGTCCACTGGGATTCCAAGCTTAATCTTATTCCTCACTACCTCTTTCATCACTTAATCACCTCAGAAGAAGGAGTTAGATTAATATAATGTGGGCAAAATTGATCCCAACATCGGAACCATTCCAAAACATTCAGCACAATTTGACTACTAAAGCACATGTTCAAGAACAGTTGAAAGTTTATGAAAAGCCTTGTAAATTCTGAAATTCGATGAGGCAATTTGCAATTTGTGGAGGTTAGGAAAAACATGGTTTTCAAAATCACAAGGTACACATGATCAAAAGGGAAAAAATGCAAAACATGTCAACTTAGATCAAACTGCCTAAAAATTTCAAAACTTAGTCAATTGGCCAAGTTACATGTGGAAGACAGAATAATCTAGAACCATAAGAACTCATACTCCTTCAATTCAAAAAACTCTTTTAACAAGCAATGCAATGGATTAACACTCAACACATCCCCTTTCATTTCAACCCTAATTTTCAGCAATGCTTATCACTTGACAGAGCATCAATTCAATACTACTCAGTTTATACAATCTATATATGGACCTTGTAGCAGCAATTTCAGTTAGGCAAAGTGTCTAAAGACAGGGCAATGGCACACAAGGCAATTCAAAGTGAATTGAAGGCAGCAATTGCTGTCAAAAGGACAGAAAAACTCTAAAAATCATGTATATTGCCCTCAAAACCAACAATTACAACAGATTTGCTACTCTTATGCCTAAATTCCCATTTCAGAGTTGAACTAAACTACCCTCAATGCGAATAAAAGAGCAAGATCGGGACCGTTTTACCTCAGATGTTGAGAGAGTTGAGGGATTAGAGGAGGAATCAAAGGGAAACGACCCTCTTGCAGTGCCCTAGGGCCTCTTCTGCAGCAAAGAAGAGCAGACGATGCGCAGCACCCACACGTGACAGCAGAAAATGGAATTGATGGGATAACAAGGAAGAGAAGAAAGGGAAACAAGAGAATGAGGGAAAATTGAAGGGGGAGGTTGAGGGAGGTGGGTCGACTATGGGAGAGGAAGAAAAGAGGGGTGGCGGCCGCTGGGATAGAGAGGGATGATAAAAGAGAGGCGCGTAGCAGGGTTTTTAAAAACCCTGCTATCGCGCTTAGGTCATGGACCACAACTATCTAGGCTTAGTTGGCTGCAGCCCACGCAGTGCTGGCCGCGGCCCAAAACTTTCTGGATTTGGTTGGCCGCGGCCCAGGACCTTCTGTGCTCCTTTGGGCCGTGGCCCAGGACCTTCTTGGTCACGGCCAAAGTGCAATTTCCAGCCTTATCAGTGACAACATATTCATACCAGAACTGGAATCACCAGTGACCACACAGTATACAGAACCATTGAACACTCAATTAAGCATACCAGAACTATGCCACACTTTCACATTGACTCTCACACAATCAACACCCCTAGTCTACACATTTCCTATGATCAAGATGTCTTCCTAATGCAGAGTTTTCTAGGTGTGATCAGCAATTTGACAGAATGAAGCCAAATACAATACACATTGCTTCTCTAACATTCATTACAACTCTCATATCACATCACAGGCATCAAAATACACAAGCACGCATAAGAGTTGGAGAACTTCCCTAGAACATGCCTATCCAATCCAGATGCCAACCCTTACCTTGCAATCCTCTTACTCTCGACAGCTTTCAGTTTGAAATCCCTTTCTTCCTACAAAAATTAAAAGACCAAATATAAACCTACTAAATTATGCTAAAATCAAAGAAACTAAAGAGATTAAGTTCAGAACTTGGGTTGCCTCCCAAGAAGCGCTTAGTTTATAGTCTCTAGCCTGACTTTTCACTTTGGTCACTCTTTATTTGATAAGTAAATGTGGATACTAGCCTATCCACATCGCCTCCCCAATAGTGCTTCAACCGTTGACCATTAGCCTTGAATCTCTCACCCTTATCGTTCTCCAGCTCCACATCACCATATTTTGATGCCTGAATCAACTTGAATGGCCCAGACCATCGGGACTTAAGCTTTCCGGGGAAGAGCCTCAGTTTGGAGTTATAAAGAAGAACAGTTTGACCAGGTTCAAAGCTCTTAGGAATGATTTTGCTGTCATGGTCCCTCTTTGTCTTCTCTTTGTAAATCCTTGCACTTTCATAAGCATTTAAGCGGATTTCCTCCAACTCATTAAGTTGAAGTAGCCTCTTTTCTCCCACAGCTCGCGGATCAAAATTTAGCTTCTTGATAGCCCAATAGGCCCCATGTTCCAATTCCACAGGCAAATGGCACGCTTTTCCAAACACTAATCGATATGGAGACATACCAATAGGCGTTTTATAAGCCGTTCGATAAGCCCACAAAGCATCATCTAACTTGGAAGACCAATCTTTCCTAGTAGTGTTCACCATCTTCTCAAGAATGTTCTTGATTTCCTAGTTGGAAATCTCAGCTTGACCATTGGTTTGGGGATGGTAAGGTAATGCTACTTTGTGCCTCACACCATATTTCTTCATCAAAGCTTGAAATTGATTATTGCAGAAGTGTGATCCGCCATCACTGATAATTGCTCGTGGTGTGCCAAACCTTATGAAGATGTTCTTCTTGAGGAATTTCAGTACCGTCTTGGCATCATTAGTCACACATGCCATAGCTTCTACCCATTTTGATACATAGTCCACTCCAACTAAAATGTATTCATTGTTAAAAGACTTAAGAAACGGACCCATGAAATCAATCCCCCAAACATCAAAGAGTTCAACTTCTAGCATGCTATTCAGTGGCATCTCATTCCTCCTAGATATGTTCCCCACTCTCTGGCACCGATCACATTGGAGGACAAAAGCATAAGCGTCTTTAAATAGAGAAGGCCAATAAAACCCACTCTAAATGACTTTCGCAGCAGTTTTCTCTCCTCCAAAATGACCACCATACTCAGATGAATGACAACAATACAGAATGCACTCTTGTTCATTTTCTGGAACACACCTTTGAATGAGTTGGTCGGGGCACCGCTTAAATAGGTAAGGTTCATCCCAAAAGTACTTCTTCACTTCATGCAGAAACTTACGCTTTTGATGAGAATTGAACTCCGGAGGTAGCACTCCACAAACCAAATAATTTACAAAATCGGCAAACCATGGTGTGGATGAATGATCAACAAAGAACAGCTGTTCATCCGGAAATGTTGCTTGGATCATGTCAGAATCATCAAGTTGAGTCTCGGTGCTCAGCCGTGATAGGTGGTCGGCTACTTGATTCTCTGTACCTTTTCTGTCAATTATGTTCAGGTCAAACTCTTGAAGTAGGAGCACCCAGCGAATGAGTCTAGCCTTAAAATCCTTTTTGGTGAGTAGGTACTTTAGAGCTGAATGATCAGTGTAAACAGTAACCTTAGTACCCATAATATACGGTCTAAACTTCTCACATGCATAAACTATGGCAAGTAACTCTTTTTCAGTGGTGGTATAATTGAGTTGGGCACCATCAAGAGTTTTACTCGCATAATATATAGGGTGAAAGAGTTTCTCTGCCTTTTGCCCAAGAACAGCACCCACGGCGTAATTACTCGCATCAGCCATGATAATGAAAGGTAAAACCCAATCCGGAGCTACTAAGATAGCAGTTGAAATGAGACGCTTCTTTAATTCTTCAAAAGCTTACAGACACTCATCATCAAACTTGAATTCCACATCTTTCTCTAATAGCTTAGAAAGGGGTTTGGCAATTTTTGAGAAATCCTTGATAAACCTCCGGTAGAACCCGACATATCCAAGAAAGCTTCGGATACCCTTTACATTAGTAGGCGGTGGTAATTGCTCGATAATAGCAATTTTAGCCCTATCTACTTCCAACTCGTTCTTGGATACTCTATGGCCAAGTACAATGCCTTCTTGCACCATAAAGTGACATTTCTCCCAATTGAGAATTAAGTTTGCCTCTTCACATCTTTTAAGCACTGCATCTATATTCTCCAAGCACGAGTCAAAAGATGGACCAAAGACAGAAAAATCGTCCATGAATACTTCAATGGTCTTCTCAATCATATCAGCAAAAATGGACATCATGCACCGTTGAAAAGTGGCTGGTACATTGCATAGTCCAAAGGGCATTCTTCTGAAAGCAAAATTGCCATATGGACAAGTGAAGGTGGTCTTCTCTTGATCTTCTGGGGCTATGGCAATTTGGTTGTAACCAGAATATCCATCAAGGAAACAAAAGAATTCCTGACCTGCTAGCTTGTCCAGCATTTGATATATGAATGGCAAAGGAAAATGATCCTTTCTTGTAGCTGTGTTGAGCTTCCGATAATCCATACACACCCGCCAACCAGTCACCGTGCGAGTGGGAATTAGTTCATTTTGGGTGTTAGCCACTACAGTCATACCAACCTTCTTCGGGACACATTGGACTGGGCTCACCCATGAACTATCAGAGATGGGGTACACAATTCCAGAGGAGAGCCATTTAAGGATTTCTTTCTTGACCACTTCTTTCATGATTGGATTTAATCGCCTTTGATGCTCAATAGAAGTTTTATGATCATCTTCTAACAAGATTTTGTGTATACACATCGAAGGACTGATTCCCTTAATATCCGCTATGGTCCAACCTATGGCTTGCTTGTGTTCTTTCAAAACTCGTAGGAGCTTCTCTTCTTGCAAATTCGAAAGATCGGAAGACACAATCACTGGGAGAGTGTTGGCATCTCCCAAGTAAGCATACTTAAGATGAGATGGTAAAGGCTTCAACTCTAGAGATGGTGGGACTTCAATAGAGGGCTTCAAAGGAGTACTCAATGCCTCAGCCACCTCAAGTGGCTCAAAATTCCTTTGTCTTGAGTGAGGGAATGCTTCCATACGAAAAAGGTTTGCAATAGCTTCTTCATCAAATTCATCTAGACTCTTCTCCTCAATTAGAAATGCCTCTAAAGGGTCCTTGATCATTGGAGCATATGACTCTTGAGGAACAAGTGAGTCCAATATATCAACAAATGAACATTGAGCTGAATCATCATAGAACTTCAAAGCTTTCGGCATGTTAAAGATCACTTTTTCGTCGTCCACCCTCAAAGTGATTTCACCCTTCTCTACATCAATAAGAGTTCTTCCTATAGCTAAGAACGGACGGCCTAAAATGAGTGGAATCTTCCAATCAACCTCGCAATCAAGCACCACAAAGTCTGCTGGGAAGATGAACTTGTCTACTTTCACTAAGACATCTTCAATGATTCCTCTAGGTTTAGAAATACTCCAATCAGCAAATAGAAGGGTCACTGTGGTAGGCCGTGGCTCTCCTAACCCCAATTGGTTAAAAACATCTAAGGGCATCAAATTGATGCTAGCACCTAAGTCACATAGAGCTTTACCATTGAAGTTTGTTCCAATATTGCAAGGAATATAGAAACTCCCCGGATCTTTCAACTTGGTGGGTAACTTCCTTTGGATCACGGCGCTACATTCTTCAGTTAGAGCCACAGTTTCAAATTCATTAAATCGCCTTTTCTTGGACAACACATCCTTTAGGAACTTGGCATATTTAGGCATACCCTCTAAAGCTTCAGCAAATGGAATGTTGACATGTAGTTGCTTAAACATATTCACAAACTTTTTGAATTATGCATCTTCCTCCTTCTTTTTGAATCTTTGAGGAAATGGCAAAGGAGGCATGATAGTGGAGGTGGTTGGTTTGCTCTTCTTTTCATTATTCAGCTCTTGTTCCCTCTTCTTACTCTTGCTAACATCATCCAATCCACCCTCAGTTTGCTTTCTCTTTTTAGTTTCCTCATCTTCCACTATAATTTCTGGAGTTATGACTTCCTCCTCTTCAACCTCAATGTCCACTTGCTCATCTTGCTTTGGTCCAGTTGTGCTCGAGCTAGGCATGTTTGAAAGCACCTTACCACTTCTCAAATGAATGGCCTTACATTCTTCTTTTCCACCCCGCTTCAGATTAGGGATGGTATCACTTGGGAGACCGTTTTGAGCCATGGCATTTACTTGTATTGCTAATTGTCCCACTTGAACTTCAAGGTTCTTAATAGCAGATTCATGAAGAGAAAAGGTAGCCTTACTCTCACCCCTTGAAGATTCCACTTCTGTTAAGATACGGGACAACATCTTGTCCGTCTTAGATTCTTCTTCTTTTGCAGGAGCTTGCCTTGATGGCATTGGAAAACCCAGTGGAGGAACCGGCTTGGTGCCAGAAGTAGACTCATGAGGAGGGTTCAAGGTGTTACCTTGGCTCCAAGAAAAGTTGGGATGAGCTCTCCAAGCACGGTTGTAAGTTTGTGAGTATGGATTACCTTGAGAAGGTTGAAATTTGCCTATATAGTTGACAGATTCAGTGCCCATGTAGAGAGGGCAATTGTCAGGCATGTGGACATCATTGCATTACTCATATATAATCGGAGTGGATTGAACAGAATGCACACCACGAGCAGTGCCCTTATGTATTTGAGACTCTAAGACATCAAAACGTTTGTTCAACGCGGACAAAATTATGGCAATTTGTGAGGAAGAGTCTTCTTTTGTGTTGAGTAGGGCTAGGGTAGTTCTCCTATCATTGCCTTGGGTGTTGTTTGCAGATAATTGATCCAAAAGTCTAAACACCTCATTGACAGGCACATTACGGTAACCTCCATTAGTCATAGAGTCCACCATCGCTTTAGATTGAGGATTCAAGCGTGTGTAGAAAATTTGGATCACTACCCACTTGTCCACCCTATGATTAGGGCATTGTTTCATTAACATCTTGTACCTTTCCCACGCGGCATACAAATGCTCATCCGGCTGTTGTCTAAAACTTAGAAACTCTTCCCTTTCTTCCACTGACTTATCATCGGAGAAAAATCGAGCTCTAAATTTTGCTTCAAGATCAGCCCAAGAGGTTATGGATCCTTCCGGGAGATTGTTGAACCAATCTCTAGCTTTCCCTTGTAGAGAGAGAGGGAATAGCCGCAACCTCAGCACATCTTGGGGGACGCCATTCTGCTTGAAGGAATCACACACCTCCAAGAAATACATCAAATGCTTGTTGGCGTCTTCATTATAAAGGCCATGGTACAACCCATGCATTTGCAACATCGTGATCATCACCAGTTTGATCTCGAAAGTGTGTGCTTGCATCTCCGGCATTCGAATGCAAGATTGAGTTCCTCTTATGTTCCGGCTGGTGAAGTCATTTACAGTGGCTCTATCATATTCATCCGCCATTGTTTCTGCTTCAGTTTCAGTTTCAGTCTCCAATTCAGATTCTGTTTCAGTTGTCTCTGACTCCGATTCTGCTGCTGAATCAGTTTCTTCTTCAATGCGCGGTAACCCGTCAAGTACCACTATCAGTTCGTTCCCTTGCAGATGTTGCATGAACTGGGCTGATACCTACGGAAAGGCACAAACCAGCAAGTATCAAGCTAAAATAAGTGAAATTTAATGCAGAAAATAGTGAAAGAAAAATTATAAATCTAACTAAAGACCCAAGCGAAATCTACTAACACAAGCCTAAGGTCAACTAAAAGATTTGTTAAACCAATCCCCGGCAACGGCGCCAAAAACTTGTTCGCAACCGCAAGTGCACGGATCACGTCAAGTAATAAAGTGATAAGTGAGATCGTTCCCTCGAGGATTTGAGTAACAATTTAGTTAAGCAATGGGCTTAATGTGTTTGATTAAGTTGAATCAAAACAAAGTGTTGAGTGTGGAAAAAAACAAATTTCAAAAGATATGTTGATAACAACTAAAGATTACTGAACAAAACTATGCTTCTTGTGAATTCAATCAATTATAATAAACCTAGGATTGTTCGTTCCCTTTGTATATCATAAACTTAATTTCTTTCCTCTCCAATATTACTTTCATGGAATATATATATATGTCAGTCTAAGGTTCAATAGCAATTGATTAAGCTCTCTCAAGTCTTAACCAAACTCATATCCTCCATTAACATACACAATCTCTTACTGTAGTTAAGGGAAAATAATCATTACATAGCCCCCTTAATTTGGCAATGCTAGGTTAATAACTATATCTTTATGTTATTAACAAACCATCCATTTAACTCTTAAACTTCAAGTCTAGCATAATTCTACCCAAGTTCTACAATTAGATTAACTCTCTCAAGCTTAATCTAGTTGAATAGATTGTTCATAGTGCTAGCCAGTCATGAATATCAGTGAAAACAGGGAAGAATTAACATATATATACCATTAGCTACTAAGAGGAAGAAGGATTCAAGTTTAATCCATACAAAGGTGTAGAACAATCCTAGAATGAAAAACCTAGCTACTCATGTTCAAAAACAAATTACAGATATCAGCATTCAGTGTAGCCATATCAGAATCACAATGAAGAAAGGGAATGAATATAGAAAGATCAAGATAAATAGAGTTTAAATCTCTTCCAATCTTCAATCCCACTTGATTCTCCTTGATTTGAAGCAAACCCAAGGTCCAAGGTCGTTTGCAGCCGCTTCCTCGGTCTTTCCAAATTGGGGATCCCCCTTTCAAACCCTGGGTTTTGCTTTTTATAGCTCCTCAAATGTCAGAATGCACAGCATCATTTGCGGGGGTTGGCCGCGGCCAACAAGCTTCTGTTCATCTTTGGGCCGCGGCCCATGAGTGCTTGGCCGTGGCCAGTAAGCATCTGACCTCCTGTTGGCTCATCTTGGCCGCGGTCCATGAGATGGTTGGCCATGGCCCATGCCTTTCTGTGCTGCTGTTGGTTCATCTTGGTCGCGGCCCATGCCTTTCTGTGCTGCTGTTGGTTCATCTTGGCCGCGGCCCATGAGATGGTTGGCCGCGGCCAGGCACCTTCCAGAGTTCATATTCTCTTTTCTGCTCTGTTCTCCTCCCAGCTTGCCTTCCCTTGGAATGGTTGATGGCTTCAACTTCCTTCACCTCCTTCTTACTATATGTGGCTTCCTCTGGGCCAGCTATGACTGAATCTGTATCAGTTCACACAAAGGACTCACAAACATAGTTAAACATTCATAGCAGTTAGTGAATAATGTCCTCCATATTTGCATTCTGCTGTGCATAGCATGAGAAAAACACATTTCATCACTTTAACACTCTCGAACGCCCACTAATATACCCAAAGTGAGGTAAAACAGGATGAAATGTGAAATTCTAACAAGAATTTCATGAAGTTAACACCCACAAGTTGGGGCAGGGTTAGGGTTGGGATTTTCCCAACAATGTGGGCCGTTGCACAAGAAGCCCAATATCAAGGTACAAAAATGGAGAAATAATAGAAAAAATATTTAGTCCAAAAATATATGGGAATTGGTCAAAGAAAAATGAGAAAATAAATTGGATTAAAAAGGTAATGGCAAAATCGTAATTTTGTCAAATTATCACAAAATTTATTATTTTTCAATTAATTGAAGTTAATTTCAATTAATTAAGGAAAATAAAAGAAATATATATATTTAGAATATTTTAGTCAATTTAATATGAATTTATGGAAAATTTGAGCAAAAACTGTAATTTTGACCAAAATTGAGACTTTGTGTATATACGTAACCGGAACAAGTTGTGAAACCAACTGAGATCATAGGGAGGGACTCTTAGGTGTCTCCTACAAGTGGCATGAAGAAGGAAATATTGGTTTGGCTTAATGAGCAAAGTTATATGTTCATCGGTTTATGTACACAAAATTGGTTTTGGTAATTTTTGGAAATTAGTAAATAAATGAAATATGACATAAGCTAATGAAATAAAAATTCATCTCCTACCTTTTTCTCTCATAAATGATGTGAAGTTCAGCTGGAGGAGAGAGGAAGTACATCAATTTTCTAGAGAGAGAAAGGGAAGAGAAACTTGTACGGTAGGTTGATTTCTTCGATAAATCTCTACCTAATATGTATAACTCCGCTCCTAAACTATTCTTCTATGTGAATTAAGGTTTTGAAGCTCAAATTTCAGTCTTGGGAGCTTAGGGTTTTCAGCCAAGAAGAGAAAAAGCTAGTGGGAGCTTGAGGTAACTTCCAAACTCTTGTATATTGACTATTATGGTTGTTGTGGGCAATTTAATCAGTAAAATTTCATCAGATTGTCTTTATTTGTAATTTTTGGAAATGGGTTTCCTTAGGGGTTGTGCTGCCCAAATTGGTACTAAATGGTAGTTGTAACCTAATAGAATAGTCAATAAAGTGGTTAGGAGTATAAAGGAACGCGGTTATAGAGCCGAAATCGCAAAACCCCGATTTTTCCCGAAGGATACCATAATTTTGGCCAGCTCTAGAAATGGTTCTTAGTATTTGATTTCCAATGATTTGATGATTCCTGAGTTCAAGAGGGAAAATTAGGTGGGGTTACAGTTGGTCATTTTTTCAGAGAAGGCCGAAAAAACATAATTACGAAAACGCTCCTGAAACCCTTAAAATGGGGTTGCCAAGGGTAATTTTGAAATTTGACATTGAATTTGATAATTCTGAATCCAGAAATGGATTCCTTGGGTGGAAATATGTTATGATAGCCCAAGTTAGAATTTCTGGAAAAGTGTAGCTGGATTGGGTATAGTGGGGCCACCGAGTCCTAGGGTATTTTAGTAATTTTTCAATATAGACTCACATAACCCCCAGAAATACTATGGAAGTGTCTAAATGGTACATTTGGCATTGTATGATCGAATATGGAGACTGAGATGTGTGCACGTATATCGAGGAACTATTTTTGTTTAGCAAAAGGGACACAAGGTAGGGGACTTACCTTATTTGCATGTATTTGATATCTCTGCTCGTGTAGTGATGTATGTTATTGCTTTACTTAATTGTGTAGAGCATATTTGAGAAATGAAGCTCTATTTCTGTTTATACTGTGGCCATGGTTATGTTGTATGAAACATTGAGCATGCAGAAATATCATTATGGGGTGTGCATCTAGTTAAAGCTAACATGTTATATACATAGCATCTATCATGCATGCATTATGATACCTGTTTCCTACTGAGATTTGAGAAAATCTCACCCTCCTATACCAACAATTTAGACAGGAGGAGACAGAAGATATCCTGAGAACAAAGAAGAGAACCGTACGAGGGGATTACAGTAGTGGAATGAAGACAGAAGATGTCTCCGTTTCATTGGGATGGGTTTAGATACCCTAAAACCCTGTGCGGCTACAAGGTTTAGATACGCAAACCGCTACAAACTTGTAGCGATAAGCCACGCACCAAGTGGCGCAAGTGATTGGCAACGTAATTTATAGCGGTTAAAAGGATAAAACTGCTACAAATATGGCATGAGATTCTCACCTTAATTTCTCACGGTTATTTTGTAGCTGTTGCAACAAAAAAACTGCTACAACATGTGGTGCCACTTGGCGCCAAGAAGCCGCAATAATAGTGTCAGTTTGGTTGTAGCGGTTACTATGAATTGAACCGCTATGAAATTCCAAATGACACCTATTTGTAGCAGTTCTTCTTTTATAACCACTATAGAACTTCAAAGGTCATTACATTTGTAGAGGTTCAATTATGGTAACCACTATAGAACTTCAAAAGTCCTATATTTGTAGTGGTTATTGCATAACCGCTACAAAGTGTAGCTATTTAGTAGCAGTTCATGTAGCACTTTTTTCCAAATTGGCTACAAAATCCAGATCGATAAATAGCTTTTGCTCCCTTCATTATTTCATTTGGCCATTTCATTTTCTGAAGTTTTTCTGAGAGTTTTCCTTCACATCTGAGTGTTTAGGGACTGTCTGAGAGTTTTCGCTACGGCATTTCTCATTCATCTCACTTGAGGTACAAAAAATATTTTTTTTTTGTTTATACTTTTTATCATTATTATATTTTTACATTATAAATATGACTATTTTTTTAATTTTATTTTCTTGAATTTTTGTAGTTGATATGGCTTCAGGGAGGGACAATAGGAAGGATCTCGAGGTCCCCAGACCGAGTCTATGGGGTAGCAGTAGCAGAGAAGGGGGCAACACGGGGGGAGGGCGACCACGCCATTTCAGCCCATCTCCCCACAGCAACCACAGGAGTCGGCCTTACCACAGCTACCGCAGATGGTCCTATAGGAGGCCACCGCACCAGAGGTGCTTCATCTGGGAGAGGGAGAGCTCAGTGTTAGCGACTACGAGGCGAACGAAGATTTTGAGATCCCGATTCTGATTGCATACATGGAGCGGTTCCTGGATGCGGAGGACACGCGTGACTAGAACAACCCACGACCTTCGTCTTCACGGTTTACTGGGTTTGAGGTGTAAGTCGAAGGTAAAAATATTTTTTTATTTAATAAATTAAATATTTAAATTTCAATTTCAATTTATCTAATGTATATGGTAAATTGTGCATATAAGCAGGAGAACTTGTCTACGAGGAGGCTAGACGTGACCAACCTGAACAGCTTGGACTGGATACTATGAGTTGTAGTTCTGTAGAATGAGGCCACGGACCAACCCATCAACAATGGGGGTCACCTATTCAACCTCTTCCTGAATGAGATGGGCTCGAATTGGATGTGGTTCCCCCTTCATTTCAGGATTTGGAGGAACGTCCGAAAGGGCCTGAAGGACCTGGCGTGGGACATGGCGGTGAAGGTAATTAATAGTATTTAATTATATTATAATTTTTGTAATTAATTATACTTAATTAATATTTATTAATTGTCTTATTTGTAATTAGTTATATTTAAATATTTTTTATTCAATTGTCTTACAGCTTAGGTTTGCTGTTCGGGACAACCGAAAGAGGTACACGCTGATGAAAATGGGAGACAGCTGGAAGAACAGGAGAAACTGTTTCTTCCATAGTATGGATAAGGATGGGATAATTCCTTTGCAGCAGCTGATCGAGAATGTCCCGAACGGCGTCCCACTGAATGACTAGGCGAGTTTCGTCCAATTCAGGAGTAGTGTTGAGGGGCAAGTAATGTATTTATAATTATAATTTAAATTTAAATTTAATAAATTTTATGTTTTTATTAATTATAAGTGTTTATATTGTTTTAATACTTTTACTATTTTTTTTTCAGGCACTTTCTCAAAGGAACACAAGGTACTGAGAGCAACAGATGATCCACCACATAGAAGGATTGAAGACCTTTGCTGTCACTTACAGCAAGTTGGTAACTTTTCACAACATCAATTACTTTTAGCTGGTTATTTCATATTATAAATTTATTATTTTTTTCATAGTACTAATTTAATTTTATAATTGTTTTAAGAGAGGAAGCACAGCAGGAGAACCATTAAACGGACTACGGGGAGTTGTTCGCTATCACGCCACAAAAGACAGCACTCATGGCTGTAAACACAATATGACAGCTTTCGCTGTAATCACAATGCCAGCTTTCGCTGTAATCTCTATATAACGGTATCACAAAGCATGATAAACATACAATAATGCTTTTCACACAGAATAAGAGAAAGAGTCACTACCTTGTTCTTTCCTGATGTACTCCGGCATGAGTTGTTCACTTTCAGGGCAAATGTTAAACCCTATAAACCAATATCAAGAATAGTGGATTAAAACTCTACTTCAATATCCCACTTTCAAACACTTAAAGTTGTTTATCATTTGAACTCTTTGGATGGCCATTAAAACCTAGACACATGCCTAATAGGTTAGGGAAAGAATGTTCAAAGACCATTTTCAAAACTCCAAAAAGTCATTTTTCAAAGGGGTGGCCGTAGCCAGCCCTCCCTTGGGTCATGGCCAATGGATGCACAGAAAGTTTTGGCCGCAGCTAGAGTTAGGTCAGAAAGTCTTGGTCCGCGGGCAGCCCCCTTGGGCTGTGGCCAAGAACAGGTAAGTAAGTTTTGGGTGTGGCCAGCCCCTCATGGACCACGGTCAGAAGATGGTCAGAGGGTTTTGGGTCGCAGCCAACCTCCTTGGGCCACGGCCAACCTGTGACCTGACTCCTGGATGATTTTAATTGGCCATAATTTTGTGCACAAAACTCAGAATGACATAAAATTTATATGAATGGAAAGCTTGCAATGTAAACTATAATTCTGGAAATTTCATAACACTTTGACATCATTTGCTATGTCAAAATACCATGTAAAGTTGGGTCCCTGTACAGTATTTTACACTTAGCAAACTCCTATATTTTCCAGTTTTCACACATTTGTCTCCAATGGTTCTAATTCCATACCAAACACCATTCCTACACAAATTTAGACAAGGAATCCATTAGGAACACCAAAACAAACAAATTCCATCCACATAGACATGTTCCAAACAAATAAAAACATGTCAACACAAAAACACACACAAGTCGCCACATTGCAATTCCTTCCATTCCAAAATTCCAAACCAATTCCAATAGCACACAGACACATTTTGACACCATACTCAACACAACACTCTAACCAACTCATGCATTTCAAAAGTCACTAAAAATCAGGGCAAAATCATAAATCCTAAAAACTTAACCAATGGTCACAATGAATATGCCAAAATGCTTCTAATTCTTACCTTTACTTCTTCCCAAGGCTAGTTCTTTGATTCCCCAACTTCCAAATTTTCACAAGTTCTCAAACACCACCTTTCAAAAATCTGAAACCATAGGAGTAAAACTCTCAACCCCATGAACAATATTAATGAAGATGAGTTGAGCACTTAGAGTCAAAACCTCACCTAAACTTAAGCTTTCTTCTTTCTCTCTCCTTCTCTTGATGGACGAAAATGGAGTTGAGATGAGAGAATGATGAAGATGACCAGATTTTCTTGGGCATGGTGGCCTTTGGCCGACTTTGAAGGAGAGAGGAGAGAGGGAAAATGTTTTGACAATTTGACCAAGTCTATGGCTCACCTATTGCCATGTGTCACCATCCTATTTCCCTTCCCATGAGCTCACCTGTGCACATTCACATACAATTCCACCCCTTTTGGTCTCTTGACAAGCCATCTCAACCATTGCTCTTTAAGTTACCTATAGGTTTCCTCTTCGGTAATTGACCAATTGGTCAGTAACTTTCCCATTTTTGCCCTTAATTATGGTAATTCCCCTTGAATTACCTCCAAACACATTTTAATTATTCCCAAAGCACAACCATGCCCCTCCCCTATATTTCAACCCAATTAGACATTGATCCACAGTTAAGCATAAATATAGGGTTTAGGCATTGATCAAAACACATCCACATCTCATTCACATCATATTCTTCAAAATTACATCACTTCTAACATCATTAACCCTAAATCAAAAATTTGGTCATTACAATTCTGCCCCCGTAAAATAAATTTCGTCCTTGAAATTTTTTACATAACTTGAGCCATAAACTCCGGATATCGTCTATGCATATCGGCTTCCGCTTCCCGAGTTGCTTCTCTCTGCATCATTCCCTTCCAGATCACTTTTACAAACTGAATGCTTCGGTATCTGAGTCATCGTTCTCTATGATCAATGATCTGTTTTGGCTCTACCGCATATGTGAAGTTGTCTTGCAACTCAACTTCCTCATACTCAATGATGTGAGATGGATCTGATTAGTACTTCTTCAGTTGGGAAATGTGAAATATATCATGGAGTCTGCTCAAGTTTGGGGGTAGGGCTACTCAATAGCTACATGCCCAATTCTTGCAAGAATTTTGAAAGGACCTATATACCTCAGGCTTAACTTCTTCCGCTTGATAGCTCGCCTGATGCCAGTGACTGGAGACACCCTCAAGAACACATGATCTCCAACCTTAAACTCTAGAGGCCTTCTCCTCTTGTCAGCGTAGCTTTTCTGTAGACTCTGGGCTGTAAGAAGCCTCGTACAAATGCTTCTAATCGCGCTGAGGTCTGGTCAACAAGTTCTGATCCATACAGCTTCCTCTCTGATAACTCATTCCGACACAAAGGGGATAGGCACTTCCTCCCATATAACGCTTCATACAGAGCCATCTAGATGCTCGCATGATAGCTATTGTTGTAAGCAAACTCAGCAAGTGGAAGAAAGTAATCACATTTCCCTTTAAAGTTGAGGACACAAGCTCGTAACATATCTTCCAATGTTTGAATAGTCCTCTCTAACTGTCCGTCTGTCTGAGGATGATAGGTCGTACTAAATCTCAATTGTGTATCCAGTGCCTCATGTAAGGCATTCCAGAATCTCAAAGTGAATCAGGGATCTCGGTCGAAAATGATATTCTTCAGTATGCCATGGAGCTTCACAATCTCTCAGATATAAATTTCTGCTAGTTTGTCTGGAGAGTAACTAGCATTGATCGGTATGAAGTGTGCCAACCTCGTTAACCGATCAACAATCACCCAGATTGCATCATAATTCTTGACCCTGGGTAATCCCACAGCAAGATCTATAGTCACACTTTCTCATTTCCATTCGGAAATCTCAGGACTTTGTAACAACCCTGGCAGTCTTTGGTGCTCAATCTTTACCCTCTGACAAGTAAGACACTACACCACATATTTTGTCACATCACTCTTCAACCCTGGCCACCAATACATAGATTTCAAATTATGATATATTTTGGTCATACTAAGATAAAGAGTATACCGACTCTTATACGCCTTATCAAGAATCCTCTGCCTCAAATTAGCCTTAAGTAGAACACAAATTCTCTTCTATAATGAATTAATCCACTAGGCTACTAGTCATAGTCCTGAGTTTCTCCCTGCTCGATTCTAGCCTGAATGGATTGCATACGATCATCTTGCCTCTAAGCTTCTTCAATCTCATATCTCAAATCAATTTCCCCTTGGGAAACAACATAGTTGGCAAAGATGATCTAGTTCGACAAATTCATATCTCAAAATTCTGCTATCAACTTCCCCTCTTGTATCATTATTACTACCACAAGCACCGTCTTTTGACTAAGAGCATCCACGACTACATTTGCCTTACCCGGATGATATTTAATTTCCAGGTTGTAGTCCTTAAGCAACTCCATCCAACGACGCTGTGTCATATTTAATTCTTTCTGTTCATACAAATACTTGAGACTCTTGTGGTCACAGTACAGTTCTATCGTCACACTGTAATATCCCAAAAAGCGATTAAGGGCTAACGACTTCAAAAGTGAATGTAATTATTGTTGAATAAACATTTTTGGAGAATGTGTGATGGGAATTTGGTTGTTTTAATGATTTCAATGGCTTCCTTGTGAAAATTTGTGTGGGGAGAGTGTTTATTGTGAAATTGGAACCATTGGGAACAATTGTGTAAAAGTTGGAAATTCTATCCATTGAAACTCTGTACATGGCAGTTAATTTGTATGGACGTTTTAAAAAGGCAAATGGTGTCTTAAAATTCTGAAATTTTCCAGTCTTAAATTTCACATGCCAAGCTTCAAAATGGATATATAATTTGTGTCATTTCAATTTGTGAGCTAAGAGTTATGATTTTCCAAAGTTTGGGATGGAAACTGGAATTTGTTTTGGAGCAGTATGGACTTTTGCGCAATTCCGTATTTTTGAGGTTATGATCTGCAGTGATCCATATTTTTCCAATAAAGAGGACTTAAATATATATCTATTGGCTTTGTGATCATGCCATTTTTATTTTTCTAGAATTAGTTATGAGTTTTCAAAATTTGGGCAGAAATCTGTTAGAATTTTGTAAAAGTTTGAAATTGATGGAAATTTAGTAAATAATTAGAAAATAATATTATATCATATTAAATCATCATCATCCACTTCCTCCATCAGCCCAAAACTGTGCCATTCAGCTGCAACAAGAGAGAAAAGGTGTGAGAAATTCTAGAGAGAGAAGGAGAAGAGAACTTGTATAGTAAGTCGATTTCTTCGATAAATCCTTACCTAACGTGTATAACTCCTCTCCTAAGCTATTCTTCTATGTTCTTCAAGGTTTTTGGAGCACAAATTTGGGTGTTCTAAGGCTAGGATTTTTAGCCACCTTGAGAAAAAGCTAGTGGGAGCTTGAGGTAACTTCTAAACTTTCGTATATTGCGTATTCTGGCTGCTGTGGGCAATTTAATTGGTGAAATTTCGCCGAATTGCCATTGGTTTTAAAGTTTGGAAATGATTTGGCCTAGGGGTTATGCTGCCCAAATTGGGTCTTAATGTTAGTTGTAACCTAATGTAATGGTTAATAAAGTGATTAGGAGTAGAAAGAAACACGTCTACAAAGCCGAAACCGAAAAATCCCAATTTTTCTCGTGGAACTGAGAATTTCTCCCAAGGCTAGTTTGGAGGGGTTAGAGTTGGCTTTTTAATGATTTGATGGTTCCATTGAGTTCAGGAGCGAAAATTAGGTGGGGTTACAGTTGGTCACTTTTTCGAAAAAGACCGGAAAAGCATAATTACGAAAACGCCCCTAAAACCTTTAAAGTAGGGCTACCAAGGGTAAATTTGTAATTTGACATTGCATTTGATAATTCTGAGTCCGAAAATGGATTCCTTGGGGGGAAATATATTTGGATAGCCCAGATTATAATTTCGAGAAAAGTGCAACTGGACCCGGTACGGCAAGCCCGGGTCGGGTCCTCGGGAGCATTTTTGTAAATTTTCATTATAGACTCATATAACTCTAAGAAATACTATGGTAGTGTCTAAATGGTGCATTTAGAATTGTAGGATTCGATATTTTCCCTGTTCGTGATCCACCTACGCTAGAGCACAATCGGAAAGAACAAGGTAGTGACTCTTTTCCCTAATACTATATGTGATACATGGTATGTTTATTTGATCATTGTTTGTGAGTCTATCACCTGCGGCCCATTGGTGTTGATGGTGGGAGGATCGTATCTTCAGGTTGGTGGAATCCGGGGGATGAGACTCTGTGAAAGCCGTAAGGCTATATGTGAAAGCCAAAAGGCTATTTGTGAAACCTTCACCCGTGGCCCATTGGTGTTGATGATGGGAGGACCGTGCCTTCAGGGTGATAGAATACGGGGGATGAGATTATGTGATTATGTGCATATGTGGCAGCCTGCATGCTGTGATTTATGCTGTGATGCTGCTTGATGATTTTCTTACATGCTTTGTGATTACATGTGGTATGAGTGATTTGTTACTACTGCGATTCTTTTGAATCTCATTCTTTCCATTGACTAACCTTCAGACAGGGCAAGTGGCTCCAAGGGAAAAGAGACGACCAAAGGCGGATAGGGCTCCTTAGGGAGATTTATATTTTGGTTTTGGTGATCATGTTTTGTTGGGAGATCACCGTATATCTTATAAATATTGTTTTGGAGAAAGTGGTGTAATCCCCTATAGGAATTTATAAACCTTTAGCTTATGTATGAAACCCGGGGGTTGCCGGGATTTTGTTGTACACTCTGATATGTAAATGTAATGTAACTGCACAGGGTAATTATATTCGACTTGTGGAATTTAAGACTAGGGTAAGGCAGAAATTTTGAAAATATTTGTGAAAACCCTTCCGTAAGAAAGGGATTGTAAATGAGTTTGATTATTATTGGTCTCTATTTCATTTTAAAATACGTATTTTGAATCATAATTACGAAGGGGGTTACACACACCATATAAATAATGCCGCCAAATCTTCAAAGCAAACACAATGGCCGCAAGCTCCAGATCATGAGTGGGATAATTCATTTCATGAGGTTTGAGTTGTCGAGAGGTTAAGGCATCACACGTCCCTGCTGCATAAGGACACACCCTAACCCCTGCTTACCGCATCACTGTACACAACATAAGTCAAGCTGGAATCAGGTATAATCAACACAAGTGCCGTAGTCAACCTCATTTTCATCTCCATAAAGCAATTTTCACAATACTCATCCCACACAAATGGTTGATCCTTTCTCGTGAACTTGGTCAACGACAAGGCAATACGTGAGAAATTCTGACTGAATCTTCGGTAGTAACCAGTAAGACTCAGAAAACTGTGTATCTCAGCAACAGTTTTTGGCCTCTTCCAGTCCAGTACTGCTTTCACTTTATTGGGATCCACAGAGACCCTTTCACACAAGATAACTTGGCCTAAGAATTTTACATCTGATAGCTAAAACTCGCACTTACTCAGCTTGGCATAAAGCTGCTTCTCACACAATATATTCAACACAATTCTTAAATGATGCTCTTGCTCTTCTCTACTCTTAGAGTAAACCAGGATATCATCAATAAATAGCATAACAAACTGATTCAGATACTGTTGAAAGATATGGTTCATGTAATCCATGAATACCGCAGGTACATTGGTTAGCCCAAACGGCATCACCAAAAACTCATAATGGCTATATTGAGTTCTGAAAGTAGTCTTCAGAACATCTTCTGCTTTCACACGCAGCAGATGATAACCCGACCTTAGATCAATCTTCGAAAACACACGAACTGGATAGTTGATCTAGAAAGTCATCTATTCTTGGAAGAGGGTACTTGTTCTTGACAGTGATCTTATTCAATTCTCTATAGTCCACACACAAATGAACACTCCTATCTTTCTTTCTAATAAATAACACTGGAGCTCCCCAAGGCGAAACACTGGGTTTAATGAAACCTTTTTCAAGCAAGTCTTCAATTTGCTTCTTTAGCTCAACCATTTCATTTAGGGCCATACGATATAGGGCCTTTGATATAGAACTAGCTCCAAGAACAATCTCAATTGGGAACTAAACTTCTCTTTCAGGAGGCAATCTGTAACATCCTTATTTTTATTTTTAGAATATAATTATAGTTTAGAGATAATTATGAAATTAATAGTAATTTTTGGGTAAAAAGAAAAGAGGGATTTAGTTAAAATATGTTTAAAAAATTATAATAATAAAAATATATGTGTAATAAAAATTAATAACTATATATATATATATATATTAAAAAATAATAAATAATAATAATATATATATATATGTAAAATAATAATAATATATTAAAATAATAATAAATAACATGTGGGTGTCGTTGGAGCCCACAAATTGGAAAAAAAAATTGGGGGAAGGCACAAAAGTGCCTCCCACCATTTAATCTTGAGATTGTGGGCGTTTGCTCACAATCTTACAGGAAAACAGGGGAAGGCACTTAGTGCCTCCAACTGTTTTCAAGAGGAGGGCAGTATTATAAATACCCCCTCTCCCCCGTCCTCAATTCACACAACACAAGTGCGAAGAAAGGTGTAGAATGAGGCATTAGTAGGGGTATTTTCATATCTTTGGAGATTGATAAGGTACTCAATATTACTTCTCATCTCAAAATTTTTTTCATGAAAATGTTCTAAATAATTTTCTATTTCTTATGATAATAATTTTGTGATAATTAGAGAAAATTTTAAGATTATGATTTTGGATAAATTTGAGTTTGTTAATATAAGGCTATAGGAATGTAGAGGATAATTAATAGTTAATTTTAATCAAGTTACTTTTGTTACTTAGTTAGCATATAATTTTATAATGAAATCTTTATATAACTAATCTATGAATAATTCTATATTAGGCTTGTTAACCGAGTAAATTTAGGTTAAATAATTTATTTGGATTATTAAAGGTATTCTTGAGGTTTTAATTGGTTTAGATTTTTTTAGGATGATGATTTATAATTTGGTCATTTTATAAATTGATTATTGTAGATTGATTTTTGGCATGTATTTGAGCTCTTGGATTAGGAGCTTGTGATTATAAGTTTGCTTTGGCGAAAGGTTACCACTTTCCACTTAATATGTGTGTTGGTATGCTGTTTGTAGGTATTTTTTTTATTTTGAGATTTGAACATGCTATGTTGATATTTATTAAATATTTCAATGAGTAAAGGTTTATTGTGATTGAGAAAGTTATCATTGTATTGTGAATTATTTTGATGTAAATTTGCTTTGTGGAATTTTATGATTTGAAACGGAAAATATGTGTATATTTATATTTAAATATGGAAATATTGGGGAAAATCCTGTTGAAATAATTATTGATAAATTATTGTGATAATGGGTTTGGGACGAGATGAAGTATATTCTTTTACCACGTGGTATAGTCTCCATTGGTGTACGATGGTTGGCTGTCTATTATTCCACTAGTTTCAATGAGGGACTGCCCCACCAGTTCAATGAAGAAAGACCCATAGCTTGGGGCACGTGCTATGAGGGTTTGGTCGATCCTTATCACGTGACCGGTGAGCTTTTTGAGTTGTAAGAGGCAAGCTTCACCCAAGAGGGGGGTGAATTGGGTGATGTTATAAATTTTTCGCTTGATATGGTGATATGAAAAATATAGTTGATAGAGTAAAGTTGAGAAGATTTGAACACAAAGAGTTATACTGGTTCGGCCTAACAACCAGGCCTACGTCCAGTCCTCAGAGATCAAGACCTACTGAGATTTTCACTATACCTCCAAGATTCAATGGGCTCTCAGAATGCCACAAAACAACAATTGTCCTTGAATGGACTACGAGCAGAAATATTCTCTCAATAAGAAATTTCTCTCCCCCTTACGACAAGTCTTATGTGCAGAAAAACAACCTATGACCCTTCTCACTTGCTTATGTATACAAGACTTATGAGCAGAAACCTTCTCTCCTGCTTACACCACTGTAAGTCTTACGAGCAGCAATGTTCTCTTCTGCTTGTATATTATAAGGCTTATGAGTGGAAGGTATAACAAGGAATTCTCTTAACTGCTTCTCTCGTAAGGAAAACTACCCTCTCAAGGTCCCAATACCTTGAGATTAAATAAACATAGAATTTGAATTGTATGAAGACTCTCTTACAGAGCAAATGAATAAACACTGAAGATCAATGTGTATACAGAGAAAATGATGAATAGCAGAGACTCGTGTATAAGCTTGTGAGTTTTTGTGCTTCGTTGTTCTTCTTGACTATCTCTGAATCTCTGTATATATAGTTGCTTTAGTTTTTGCCCGTTTGGGAAATCATCGTTTGAGGAGCGGGACTTTTGCAACTATTGAAAAACACGCGCATGTTTGAATATTCTGAATGCGGTAGGTGCGAACGTGTTTGTAATCATATTGTCTGCCGTTGTTTGACTTTCTCCGTAACAACTAATTTCAAACGTTCATCTTCCTACATCACACTTTATAATACATTCAAAATGATGTTAAGCAATGATAATAAGTAATGATGATATGAATAAATAATAATAAACCATATTCGGATTGAACGTTGTGAGACTTGGCATTTTTGATGATCTGGCAGAGCATCACTCGAGCATGGATGGCTCACTCGAGTGATCTTCCTATTTTCCTCTTTATGCTTCAGTTATCGGGTTGTGCTTGCAAAGGATTTCAGAGAGACAGAATTCACACTCGCGAGTGAAGTGGGGTCTCACTCGAGCACAACACCTTCTGCTCCAGTGATCTTGCATTTTCCACTGGGAATGTCTTCTCGGGTCATCACTCGCACACCATTTTGACAAGAGTGAGATTTTGTGCTCGCGGGTGATGTGGTCCCTCACTCGAGCACACACACTCCTGCTCGAGTGAGACGCATATTCTAGAGGAATATGCTCTCAATACCAACACTCGCATCAGGAACTCAGAGAGATAAATTTATCACTCACAGGTGATGTGGGCCCTCACTCGAGCACACAGACTCCTGCTCGAGTGAGAAGAATATTCTCAAGTAATATACCTTTTGAACAAGCACTCGCATCAGATTTGGAGAGGGATAGAATTTTCACTCGCAAGTGCTGATGTGTCACTCGAGCATATGAGGTGGTGCTCGAGCACACTTGCACTTCTTTGCACTTCATGACTCTCGGCCAAGCACTCGCAGTACCTTGCTCAAGTACAGAATGCTCATGCTCGAGCATTGATGTCTCTGTTCGAGTGAATCAAGGAAGCATGATAATATTTGCTCTCGGCCAAGTACTCGCGGACCTTCACTCGCATGTGCTCGAGTGAGAATTGTTTCTCTGCTCGAGTACAAACTCCAGTGCTCGAGTGAATCAATGAAAATAACAGTGGCATGCCTCTTGGGTGAACACTTTCTGGCTTTCACTCGCACCTACTCGAGCACAGAAGGGATCTATGCTCGAGTGCAAAGCTCATGCTCGAGCACTCCAGTTCAATTTGACAGCAGATACCAGAAAACATTCCTATATGCATTTGGTAACTTTGAAATCATTTCTTAATCTTATGAAAACATGATTTGCATACAATTGTCTTTTTGTTATCATCCAAACTTGAGATCTAACATGAGTAGCCAGTCACATGGTTAGTAACTTAGCCCATGGGTCTAGTCGGTGGAAATAAGGCGGTTCGGTTGAATTGATGGGAGGCAATGGGAATTGTAATAAGAAATTTATGTATAAAACCGTGATATTGAATTTTGACGAATTGTAATTTGCTATATAAACTATTTCACTTAGCACCTCATGAACACATGTTAGCATGTGTAATGAGTCGGATAGCTGGTTACTAAGGCTTTTATCTCACCCCGTTAATTTAACATTTTTCAGGTGATATTTCTCTTGATGGGATGTCGGGAGGAGCTCCTGAGGCATAGATATATTTCCATATATATCTGTATAGCCTCTTGTAGTTTATTATGTGTTGAATGAATGTATATTGCCACTTATTAGGGACCATATTTTGTAAACTCTAAATTTGTCTACATACTTTGTTTATCATATAAAGCTGGGTGACTTTGGTTTTGAAATGGAAATTTTTGGTATAATAACGGTAGAATTAATTAATATGGGTTGTAATATTTTCTTTATAGGGACTTAAATCCTTTATTACTATGGTAGAGTGTTCAAATGATTAGTTAAGTTTTTTTCCTACCATGGTAATCTTATGAAGATGAATTGTATTCTTTTTATTACCATGGTAGAATTTTCAAATAGTTAGTTGAACTCTTTTCTACCATGGTAATACCATGGTAATCTTTTAAAAAAATGAAATGATTAATTTTTAAAGATAAGTTAATATTATAAAATTTAGGAGAGGACTTTACACAATCCGCTTAGATCATTCGAAAATACCTCAGGAAATTCATTTACCACAGGTATACTACTCAAGGTTTCTCCGGTTTCTCCTTGCATAGAGAAAAATACTATATACCCTTGGCAACCCTTCTCCAAATAATTCTCAGCTTTAGCTGTTGAAAGGAAATTCAAGCTGACATTTGCATCCTCAACACTCTGAGAAGCAGGATATACTATTCTCTTATTACCACAATCCAATATCACATTATTTGTAGTCAACCAATCAAAACCCAAAATGACTTCTAATTGATAGAGCGGTAAACAAATCAAATCTACAGTAGACTCAAGCCGTTCCACAGTTAATACACAATTCAAGCAAACCTTTATGGTAAAGGCTTTAATACCCATCGGTGTTAACACAATCAGATCGAATGGCAATTTATGCATATGTAATCTGAGGCGCTTCACGCAATCACAGGCAATAAAGGAGTGACTTGCACCTAAGTCAAACAAGCTTGCAACAAATAGCCATTTAAAAGGACTTTACATTGTATCAAATCAGGGGATTTTCGAGCCTCCTCTTGGGTCATAGCAAATACTCGGCCCTGTGTCCTCAGTCTCTGTTCTAGCTGTAGCTGTTTACATTTAATAGAAGTATGCCCAACCTGCTTACAGTTAAAACATATTACCCGACCCTCAAAGTCTTGCCATGATGTGTCTTGTTACAATGAGGGCATATCCACAATGTAAGAGCTCTCTGCTGTTCCTAACTCCTAGAATGATAGGGCCTTTTTCCACTGCCCTTGGATGTAAAGAATCCTTGACCTTTCCGCTTCTAGAAATTATTACCCTTATTGGGCTCATTACAGCTGTTGGTTCCCTTAGTTGGATATAGATCTCTCAGATTATTTTATGTGATTCTGCATTCTTCAATGACCTTGTTGAACTCGGTAAATCGATGGGTGACCAACTGTTTCTTCATCTCCTATCTCAAATCGTGAATGAGCATATCAGAGCTCTATTCCTTATCATCCATTTCCCGCAAATAGGAGGAATATCTAGATAACCTGATGAAGTGAGACAGATAATCATCAAAGGACTCTGAATCACCTTGCTTGATTAAAAGGAATTCAATCTCCTTTTCAAGCTGCACCGACTTGGAAAAATATTTCTCATTGAATTGCTGCTGGAACACTTCCCAGGTCAGGGGCACATTGCGACTCTACAGTGTTAAGGCGATATTCTGCCACCAAAGATCCACATCCCCTTCTAATTTGTATACTACCAGGAGTGCTTTCACCTCAGACGGGCACTCTAACACCTCAAAGATCTTCTCCAGCCTATTCAACCAGTCTTCGGCTGCTTGTAGATTGAATCTCCCTCAGAATGCTGGAGGCATGTGTTTACAAAATCGCGAGACCCAAAACTGAAGATCTCGTTCTTCTCTTACCGGCACCCCTTGTGACTCTTGGTTCGGAGCAATACGAGATGGGGATTCCCGGGAATGGTTAGACCCCTCAGCTGTTTGCTCATATTGAGTTTCTTCTTGAGTCTCCTCCTGGGTGGTCTGAATTCAATCCTCATTTCTCTTTGTTCTTTCTTCCTTGAGCTCTTCTCTAAGTTCGGCAACCATATCTCGTTGATCTCGAATCAACCCCATCATTTCCCGCATCAGGTCCGGTGGATTATCGTTGACTATTTCTACCTCAAGATCCACATGTTGTATACTGGGGCGACCTCTTGTTCTTTTCATTCTACAAACAACTCACCCTATTAATCCAACAATAAAGTATACACATATGTTCACAATCTTCTTCTATCCCTAAGGGAACTATCCTAGCAACCTCTACCCTTGCTAGGAACTACAGCTCTGATACTACAAATGTAACCCCCTGCCTTGAAAACTGTAATTATAATTCAAAAAATACATAATTAAAATGGATTAGAGACCAACAGATAATTTAAAATTCATTTCAACTCCTTCCTTAGAGTAGGATTTTCACAAAATGTTTTCAAATCGCTTCCCTAGCCTAGTCTCAAGTTCAAATTTCAAACATAATTACCCTGTGTAGTTAAATCGCATTTATATATATATGAGTGTATAACAAAAATCCCAACAACTCCCAGGTCAAATATATACTAACTATCGGGTTTTTAATTCTCAATTAGGGGATTATATGACCATATCCAAATATAATATTTACATCTCAAAATACAAAACAATCCTAAATCAAAATAGATAACCAACAACCATAATCAAATGTCCCTACGAGAGTCCTATCCACTCTTGGTTGTCCGCTTCTCTCTGGAGCCACTTGCCTTTTCTGAAGGTTAATCAAAGGAAAGAATGAGATTTAAGAGAATCCCAGTAGTTACAAATAACTTATACAATATGGAGAGATGTCTCAGACTCAGGATGTTCAAGACTCAGGATGAGATGTCTCAGAGGATAACAAATATGGAGACCTTCTTGCACTCACATTTCCCCTCTTCATCTTCAGAGGTGCCTCCAGAGACCACTCATACCTCTGTACCACAGACTCATGTACTCTTCACCGATCCAGATTCTAATGTTGATGTCACTTTTGATCGGTCGCCTTCACTACCTCCCTCATCCTCTGTACCATAGCCATCATCTCCACCAATTGACCCTCTCACTGCCATGGTTTCATTTGTTCCACCTCCTGGTACCATTTTTCCTCAGTCCCCTTCTGATGCTGACAAAACAGGGGAGAAGGATGTGTGATGATTTCTGAGCTATGGGATGTATTGGGAGTTTGGGTAGATTTTCTGTATGAGGTAGGATTTGATGTTATTTTAGATTATCAGTTATTATGTTATTAACTATGTCAAAGTTTGAAATCAAGTTTAATATTATTGACTATTTTCATGTTTCAAGTTATTAAGTTATTTGCCTCATACTATGCTTATCTTGGTCGTTAAATGTCCAGAGGAAGTATTGCAGGGAAACTTGAACTTGAAACTAAAACTTGATATGCATTTGGAAACAATGAAGTATTTTAAAAAAAAAAAATTTTCAATCTTAATCAATCTTTCTTAAACTTCCATCACAAAGGTTTTGTCATCATCAAAAAGGGGGAGAATGTTAGATCCCAAGTTTTGATGATAACAAAAAGACAATTGTGTACAAATCATGGTTTTATAAGTTTAAGAAATGTTTACAAAGTTACCAAATGCATATAGCAATGTTTTCTGGAATCTGCTGTCAAAATTGAACTGGAGTGCTCGAGCATGAGCTTTACACTCGAGCATAGATCCCTTCTGTGCTCGAGCAGGTGCGAGTGAAAGCCAGAAAGTGTTCACCCGAGAGGCATGCCACTGTTATGTTCACTGATTCACTCGAGCACTGGAGTTTGCACTCGAGCAGAGAAGCCATTATCACTCGAGCACATGCAAGTGAAGGTCTGCGAGTGCTTGGCCGAGAGCAAGTATTATCATGCTTCCTTGATTCACTCGAGCAGAGACATCAATGCTCGAGCATGAGCATTCTGTACTCGAGCAAGGTACTGTGAGTGCTTGGCCGAGAGTCATGAAGTTCAGAGAAGCGCAAGTGTGCTCGAGCATAACCTCATATGCTCGAGTGACACAACAGCACTTGCGAGTGAAAATTCTATCCCTCTCCAAATCTGATGCGAGTGCTTGTTTAAAAGGTATATTACTTTAGAATATTCTTCTCACTCGAGCAGAAGTCTGTGTGCTCGAGTAAGGGCCCACATCACCTGCGAGTGATAAATTTATCCCTCTAAAATCCTGGTGCGAGTGTTGGTATTGAGAGCATATTCCTTGAGAATATACGTCTCACTCGAGCAGGAGAGTGTGTGCTCGAGTGAGGGACCACATCACCCGCGAGTACAAAATCTCACTCTTGCTAAAATGATATGCGAGTGATGACCCGAGAAGACACTCCCGGTGGAAAATGCAAGATCACTCGAGCAGGAGGAATTGTGCTCGAGTGAGACCCCACATCACTCGCGAGTGAGAATTCTGTCTCTCTGAAATCCTATGCAAGCACAACCCGATAACTGAAGCACAAAGAGGAAAATAGGAAGATCACTCGAGTGAGCCCTTTCATGCTCAAGTGATGCTCTGCTAGATCACCAAAAATACCAAGTCTCACAACGTTCAATCCGAATATGGTTTAGTGTTATTTATTCATATCATCATTACTTATTATCATTGTTTAACATCATTTTGAATGTATTATAAGTGTGATACAGGAAGATGAACGTTTGAAACAAGCTGACACGGAGAAAGTCAAATAACGGCAGACAACATCATTACAAGCACGCTCGCACCTACCGCATTCAGAGTATTCAAACATACGGGTGTCATTCCACAGTTGCAAAAGCTCTGCTCCTCAATCTATGATTACTCAAACGGGCAAAATCTGAACATCTATATATACAGAGATTCAGAGATAGTCAACAGAAGAACGAAGCACAAGATTTCACAAGCTTATACATGATTCTTTGCTATTCATCATTTTCTCTGTATACACATTGATCTTCAGTGTTTATTTATTTGCTCTATGAGAGAGTCTTCATACAATTCAAATTTTATGCTTATTTGATCTCAAGGTATTGGGACCTTGAGAGGGTAGATTTCCTTACGAGAGAAGCAGTTGAGAGAATTCCTTGTTATACCTTTCACTCATAAGCCTTATAAGATACAAGCAGAAGAGAACGTTGCTGCTCGTAAGACTTACAGTGGTGTAAGCAGGAGAGAAGGTTGCTGCTCATAAGTCTTGTATACATAAGCAAGTGAGAAGGGTCATAGGTTGTTTCTCTGCACATAAGACTTGTCGTAAGAGGGAGAGAAATTTCTTAGTGAGAGAATATTTCTGCTCGTAGTCCTTTCAAGGACGATTGTTGTTTTGTGGCGTTCTGAGAGCCCATTGAATCTTGGAGGTATAGTGAAAATTTCAGTAGGTCTTGATCTCTGAGGACTGGACGTAGGCCTGGTTGTTAGGCCGAACTTGTATAACTATCTGTGTTCAAATCTTCTCAACTCTACTCTATCTACTATATTTTTCATATCTCCACATCAAGCGAAAAATTTATAACATCACCCAATTCACCCCCTCTTGGGTGAAGCTTGCCTCTTTTATTTGGTATCAGAGCAAGGTCTTCTCCGAAGAGCTTAACAGCTTGAGAAGGATCCGATAAATGGCAACAATGGGTGAAAATATCCTTCCTGATGGAGCTTCAATCACTAGACCTCCTGGTTTTGCTGGAGAACATTTTTCGTTCTGGAAAGCTAAATTCAGAGTGTTCGTGATGGCTAATGAGTACGGCTTGTGGAATGTAATACAAGATGGTGACTATGTTCCAATGAAGAAAATTGAAGATAGAGCTGTTAAGAAGAGTCCAGAGGAGTTTGACGAGAATGATAAAAGGTTAGTAACATTAAATAGTAAAGCTATTTTAATGATACAGAGTGCTCTTAGTCAAAAAGAATACTTTCGTATATGTACTCTACCAACTGCCAAAGATATGTGGGATGCTCTTGAAATTGCTCACGAAGGTACATCTGGGATCAAAGAAAATAGAATCAATACTCTAATTACAGAATATGATTTATTTCGTATGAAACCTGGAGAAGTTATATCAGAATTCGAACTCAGGTATACTCATCTTGTTAATCAATTATCTGCTCTTGGAAAGTCGTTTGATCAAAATTCCCAGGTAAGAAAGATTCTTAATATTCTTACGAAAGAATGGGAAGCGAAGGTGACAGCTATCGAAGAAGCTAAAGGAGAATCTATGAGATCCGTAGCTGCTCTCTTTGGAAGTCTTTCCGAGTATGAAGGTAAGTTGAGATTCAAAAAGGAACTTGAAGAATTCGATGATAAAAAGAAAAAGGGAGTTGCACTTAAAGCTATCAAAGAAGAAGAAGATGTTAGATCCCAAGTTTTGATGATAACAAAAAGATAATTGTGTGCAAATCATGTTTTTATAAGTTTAAGAAAAGTTCACAAAGTTACCAAATGCATATAGGAATGCTTTCTGTTGTCTGCTGCAAAATTAAACTGGAGTGCTCGAGCATAAGTTTTGTACTCGAGCATAGATCCCTTCTATGCTCGAGCAGGTGCGAGTGAAAGCCAGAAAGTGTTCACCCGAGAGGCATTCCACTGTTATGTTTGTAAGATCAAGCGTTTCACCCAAGAGGGGGGTGAATTGTGTGATACTGAAATTTCTTTCGAAAATATAAAACTTTGACAAAAGAATTAAAACAGTAATGAGTAAGGAGAAATATCACCGAAGTGTACACCGGGAGTTATACTGGTTCGGTCACAACCACTTTGACCTACGTCCAGTCCTCAGAGCTTCTCTGAGAGTTTCACTATAACTTCCAAGATTCAGTGGGTTCTTGGCACCTCAGTACAAGCAAGTTCCTCACACCTGGACACTCACTCCCCCTTACAGGTTGTAATCCAATCCCAACTCAAGGTTCCACAACCTTAAGTTATCTCAATAACAAATATTGAGTTTGAATGAAATATCTCTCTCAAAGAGTAAGTGATAATTACTGAAGCATATAAATACAATTTCAACGTGAAAACAGAGCAATGAACTTAATGATACGTTCGTATGGATGCTTAGTTGTTCTTCTCTGTTTGAAGGTTCCCATATATATAGATATGTTAGTGATGACCGTTGGAACACTTCCTTTCGTCCGTTGGTGAGTGCGCAGCCACGGTTGACTTTTCAAGTTTTTGAAAAATATCCGTTGGCGGTGGTTGGCATTTAATCGTTTGATTTGACTTTCATCTCTTGATATGATTTCTTCATTGTTTCTCTGTAAATATACTAAGAATGCTAATACAATGAAAGGTTAATCATATAGGAAACAATATAATGAAGATTTGAATGATTTCTAAATTTCTGGGTATGCTTACTCGAGTAGCTCCTCGAGTAACCCTTGAAGTTTACTCGAGTAGCTCCTCGAGTAATATCGTGAAATCATTATGTATTTGAAAGTCAATGAAGAGAAACAAGATTAGTCGGGTAGTGCATGGAATAAACTAAATTTCAAACCTTTGGAATAGTTATTTACTCGGGTAGCTACTCGAGTAATGCACTCACAACTTTATGAGTTACTCGGGTAACACCTCGAGTAATCCTTTGAAAAACTTTTGATTACTCGATGCTCTACTCCAATAATGTTGGCAGGATTAAAATGCCGAGAGCACTTACCTCATTACTCGAGTACCTACTCGAGTAATGCACTCATTTTTGCATAGGTTACTCGGGTAGCACCTCGAGTAACTGAGACATTTGAGCATGACTTACCCGGGTAATGACTTGAAGTTTCCTTTGAAAATATTTGAGCATACTGGGGTACATACTTGAGGAATCCACTTAATATAAACCATGAAAAACTTGTATACTAGAGTAAGTACTCGAGGATGATGAAATAAGAAGGAATCAAGTTAATCTGGTACCAACCTCAAGTTTTCACTTACCTTAGTCTGTTACTCGAGTAGCTCCTCGAGTAACATTGGCAGTGGTACAAAGTGCCGAGAGTTACACATTTTCAAATACATGGTTACTCGAGTAGCGCCTCGAGTATCATGGGGAAAACTTGAAGTCAACTGGAAGTTTTCACAGGGTTACTCAAGTAGCGCCTCGAGTAACATTAGCAGTGGTATAAAATGCCGAGAGGTACATACGGTTACTCGAGTAGCTCCTCGAGTATCATTTTAATAACTTGAAGGCAACTGGAAGTTTTCACATGGTTACTCGAGTAGCGCCTCGAGTAACATTAGCAGGCCGAGAGCAACCTTGAACTTTTACCTGGTTACTCTAGTAGTTCCTCGAGTAATGGTGGCAGGTTACTGGAAGTTCTCCTCTGTTACTTCAAGTTTTGTCTCATTACTCGAGTAGCGCCTCGAGTAATGCCTTAGAAGATTTGCTTCTGATCAAGTTCCTCTTGTCCAATCTTCACTACTTCCATGCTTACCTCAAGTAAAGCTTATTCCTGTCATTACTTAGTTCAAGCTTGATTATTAAACATTTCCTTTTCAAACCATTCTTTTGTTATCATCAAAACATGAGATCTAACATTCTCCCCCTTTTTGATGATGACAAAACTTGGTGATTTTGAACATGGTTTTTCAAATTGGATTCTTAATTAATTATTTCTTTTTTAAGGTTGATTTATACCTTGCATACATAACAACTTCATTAGTCCAAACATGTATCATAATCCAAAACATAATAGAACTTAAAATGAAATCATATAACTTAAATACTCTTGCATTGAACTTAAAATTTCAAATTACAAAATAAATTCATACTGAAATCAAAAAGCTCAAAAAGCTCCCTAAAGTCCCATGTACACCCATATACCCATGATAAGCTAGGACAAATCCACAAAATCACTCTCAAGCTCTTCTCCCCCTTTTTGGCTTCATCAATCAAGTGGAGGGCTAGGAGGCTTGGCCATGGAGATTGGTGTTGCTGGAAGTACCATAGAATCATTTGATTCAAAAGAATCAAATGAGCTAGAGGGTACTGGATCAGGCAGATGAAGTGGAGGGATATGGATGTCATCGCCGGGAAGAGAAGGTTGGAAAACAACCATAGTAGAGGTTTCTCCTTCCGGGGTGATCTGAGTTTCAGGTGAAATCTCAACCTCAGGTGTATGTTTTACAGGTGAGGAAGAGGGTGATATTTCCTCTGTTTGGGTAGGAGAGGGAATATGTTTGGAAGTGGTTTCTGGCTGTGGTTTAAGTGGTGAATCATCTAAGATAATGTGTGTGGTTTCGTGGGTATCAGGATCATCCACTGTGAATAAAACATCTTTCTCTTGGGGCTCAAGTGGATCAGAAACCAGAGGGGTAGATGGTTCAGTCTCGGGAATGGGAATGTCTGAAGGAGGGTCTACTGAAGGTGGTGGTGGTGGTGCAAATGAGGAGGGACCGGCAGAGGGTCCAGGACCCAGAGAATCCATACGTGCCAGGATCAGTCTCAAAGTTTCTCCCTGGGCACGTTGCTCTGCTAGTAGCTCCTCGTGTCTCCTATCCATTCTCTCAACCAACTCCTCATGCCTTTTATCAATTTTCTCAACCAGTTCTCCCATCTTGAAGTTGGTATTGGTAATTAGCTCAGTATTTGTGTTGGCTATATCCACATGGAAGCCTCTGAGTATGTTCTCCATGAAGTGCTGGAGAGTGGCATTCAGGAAGGATGGTGAAGATGTGGTAGCAGCTGGAGCCGATGACTGAGTGTCATCCATCCTACTGGTCTCTGTCTCAGGAGCCTTCCGCTTCTTCTTGGACCCAGACTCCAGTGGGCCTTTAAGAGGGATGTCGATGTTCAGTTTACCAATCAAGTTCCTCCCCACTGGGGTCACCCTCTCAATTGGCTCCTTACTATCCAAGCACCATATTTTGTTCTCTTTCATGATAAGAGACACAATTTGGGGATATGGCATTGGAGTAGTACCTTTTCCATCCACCTTATACCTTTTTATCTCTGAGAATATATACTCTCCCAGATCCTTTTGCTCTTTCAAGAGAAGTGAAGCAAACCATCTATAGTCCCTATCCGAGAAGTGGGTATAGTTGTTGGCTTTGTTTACTAGGGACCTAGAGTAAATGTACCAAAGGACCCTATGGTGATCACACATATCACTCGGTTTAAAGTTTAGGGGGCCAACTAACTCACCGGGCTTAAGGATAGTGAAAATTTGGTTTGGCTCAAGCTCAGAATAGATATCATCCGGGGGATTCTCAATTCCTAACCATAGATTGATCCTAAAGGGAGATATAAGAATTTTTTGACCTCTCACAGTGGTGGTCATCTCTTCCTCAACTGAGGTTCGGTTAGGCTCATCAGTGATTTCTAGGTTACAGTAAAAATGGGTGATTACCTTTGTGCAAAAAGGCAATCTAATAGACAACCAAGGCATAAATGGATCAAGATAAGGACTAAGGTCAAACTTCACTACCTCTTGAAGTAGCTTCAGATCAACGTAGTGTGTTTTACACACTTTCCTTCTGGAGAACTGTGTCAGATACTTGGGAGACTCCACCAGTTTCCCCACATTGAATCCTTTGGGAGGGGTAGTGATCTCTGCCTCTGGAATCTTGGATTTCTTGGATGATTGACCCTTCTCCAATTGGTCAATGATCCCAGCCATTGCCTTAGCCACATTTTTGTCATATTTTGGCTTCTTGGAAGGTTTTGGAGTAAAAGAGGGTGTGGATGAGTCTGAGTGAGACGGTGAGGGAGTTTTGACACCTTTACTTCTTCCAGTAGATGTGCTCTTTTTAGACTGAGCCCTAGTCACAATAGGCTCTTTGATCACCACACCTTTGGCTTTAGGTTGTGGTTGAGATTTAAGAGGGGCTTTTGGTCTAGGAATCAACTTTCTTCTCTTTGTTGGAGGAGGAGAAAGAAGATCAGGATTTTGCTGTGAATCAGAGGAGTCTGTGAAGTTGAGATTCTTGGTTCTAACCATCTTGAAACACAGAAGATCAGAAATCTCAGAAAAATAGGACAACTGACGCGAGTTTAGGGCAGAGGGATTTTGAACAAAATAGGAAGTTTTTGATCTTGAAACCAATTGGGTTTTGACGGAAATGAGGCAAGGAATCGATTGGGAAAAGTTTTTGAAAGGGTGTATAGTGATTTACTCGAGGAGATTTTGTGGAAATGACCAAGTTTGCGCAAGATAAAGACCTAAATCCCGACTTTACTCGAGGCCTTACTCGAGTAAACTTCAAGTTTACTCGAGGCCTTCCTCGAGTGTTCATGCAGAAAAATTCAAAAATAATTCATTTAAATTGCGTACCTGGCATGAATAATATAGTAATCATCCATGAATGTTCCCTCGATCATTCATAGTCCATTTGATTCAGATTTGAGTCATTATTCAACACTTTGAGAATCTGAGCTCCGACATTACTCGAGGCCTTCCTCGAGTAAGCTTCATGTTTACTCGAGGCCTGCCTCGAGTAATTAGCTTCTCAATTTCTGACTCTTCATTTCCTTGAAATCTGAACCGTTATATTTGAAAATCAAGTAACTTGATCCGTTACTTCCAGTTTTGGGGGCCATTACTCGAGTACATACTCGAGTAAAGTGCTTCTTTACTTCAAGTTGCTCCTCGGGTATTGCTTTTCTGTCACACATTACTTCAAGTTGGTACTCCAGTAAATGTGTCCTCTGATTATCTCTGTTTTTGTTTCCCAAAACAGAGTTTCTTTCTTCCTGCAAAACACATTTCTACATACTCCGATGCTTAAGTTAGTAATCATCAAAACATTATTAAATGACTTCATCTAATATTATGAAATGCTGAAATTACTTATAACTCATTGGGATTTACCATTCCCAATTCTCTTCTAATGTATAGAAATTGATCTTTTGCAAGGGGTTTTGTGAAGATATCGGCTAATTGAAGATGAGTAGGAATGAATATCACTTTCACATCTTTCTTTTGGACATGATCTCTGATGAAGTGATGCCTGACATCGATATGCTTGGTTCTAGAGTGTTGAACTGGATTCTTTGCCAAGCTTATCGTACTAGTGTTGTCACAATAGATTGGTATTTCTTTGAGATAAATACCAAGGTCTTGTAGTTGTTGTTTTAACCATATCACTTGTGCACAACAACTTGAGACTGCAACATATTCGGCTTCCGTTGACGAAAGAGACACTATATTTTGTTTCTTGCTGAACCATGATACAAGAGATCCTCCAAGGAATTGTCCTTGTCCACTGGTGCTCTTTCTGTCTGTCTTGTATCCTCCATGATCAGAATCTGAATAAGCAATTAAATATTCACTTCTTCCTTTGGGATACCACAGACCCAATTCTGGTGTGTCAGCAAGGTATCTAAAGATTCGTTTGACCGTTTCAGCATATGATTCCTTTGGCGCCGATTGATATCTTGCACATATGCCAACACTAAATTGGATGTCTGGTCTGCTTGCCGTGAGATAGAGTAATGATCCAATCATTCCTCTATATTTTGTGATATTGTAGTCTTTCCCTTTAACATCAGCATCAAGCAACGTTGTTGAACTCATAGGCGTATCTGAGCCATTTGCTTCATCCATTCCATATTTCTTCAATAGCTCTTTTAAATACTTTGTTTGAGATATGAAAATTCCATTCTTTCTTTGTTTGATTTGCAAACCCAGAAAGAAATTCAATTCTCCCATCATTGACATCTCAAACTCTCCCTGCATTATCTCAGAAAGTTCCTTACATAGAGATTCATTAGTAGCACCGAAAACAATATCATCAACATATATTTGAACAATTAAAATATCATCATGTTTTCGATTTATAAATAATGTTGTATCAATTTTTCCTCGTACAAAACCTTGATCGATGAGAAACTTACTAAGCCTTTCATACCAGGCTCTAGGAGCTTGTTTTAAACCATACAAAGCCTTTTTAAGTTTGAAAACATGGTCCGGTTTAGTGACATCTTCAAAACCTGGAGGTTGTTCTACATACACTTCTTCCATGATGTAACCATTTAGAAAGGCACTCTTAACATCCATTTGATAGAGTTTGAATCCTTTGATGCATGCAAAAGCTAAGAGTACACGTATAGCTTCCAATCTAGCCACTGGAGCATACGTTTCCTCATAATCAATTCCTTCTTCCTGATTATAGCCTTTGGCCACCAATCTTGCCTTGTTTCTGACAATAATTGCAGATTCATCAAGTTTGTTTTTGAATACCCATTTAGTACCCATGATCGTATGATCTTTGGGTCGGGGCACCAAATCCCAAACTTGATTCCTTTCAAATTGATTTAGTTCTTCTTGCATTGCTATGACCCAATCATTGTCTGATAGGGCTTCATCAATGTTAGAAGGTTCAATCTCAGAAATGAATGCAGAAAAACTTACTTCATTGAAAACTCTATTTCTGGTTTTGATCCCTTCATTCACATCTCCTATGACTTGATCTAAGAGATGACTTCTATTGTATTTCCAGGCTTTAGGTTGACCTAGGGATTGCTCTTCATCCTTAGTTTCATCAACCTCTGGAATAAGAGACTTAGAAATAGATTGACCATTTTCTTGATTTAAAACAACTTCCTGTTCTTCATCAATGGTTTTGTCAGAAGATTCAAATTCATCAAATACAAAATGAATTGATTCTTCAACAACACAAGTTCTTTTATTGAAAATTCTATATGCTTTACTTCGGTTAGAATATCCTAGGAAAATTCCTTCATCAGTTTTAGAATCAAATTTTCCTAAGTTATCTTTACCATTATTATGAATGAAACACTTACAACCGAAGATGTGTAGATGAGCAATGTTTGGCTTCCTTCCTTTGTATAGCTCGTATGGTGTCTTTCCAAGTTTCGTTCTGATATAGGCTCTATTTGAAATATAGCATGCTGTACTCATAGCATCAGCCCAGAAAACTTGAGACATGTTCTTTTCATTTAACATTGTTCTAGCCATTTCAGTAAATACTCTATTCTTGCGTTCCACAACTCCATTTTGTTGGGGCGTCCTTGGAGCAGAGAAATTGTGATCAATGCCATTAGTATCACAATATTCTTCAAAGGCTTGATTCTCAAATTCTCCACCATGATCAGTCCTAATACCTGCAATAGACATACCTTTCTCATTTTGCACTTTCTTGGCAAAAACAATAAATTCTTCAAAGGTTTCATCTTTTGATGATAGAAAAATAACCCATGTAAATCTAGAAAAATCATCAATAATGACCAATGAATACAAGTTGCCACCAAGACTCTTTACTCTTGCTGGACCAACTAATCCATATGCAATAATTGTAATGGTCTATTTGTTGAGATCTCATTTTTCAATTTGAAAGATGATTTAGTTTGTTTACCCTTTTGACATGCGTCACAAATCAAATCGTTTTTGAAATTTACTTTGGGTAATCCAAGAACTAAATCCTTTTTGAGTAGTTTGCCTAGTTGATACTTGTTGACATGAGCCAACCTTTTATGCCATAGCCAACTTTCATCGGCATTACTCAGAAAACAGTTTTCAGATTCATTTCTACTAATATCTAAGGTATAGCAATTACCTTCCCTTTTTGCTCTGAGCTTAGCCTTGATATTCTTCTTATCAAGCTGTAAGTCATTCTTGTTGATAATTAGACATTCCTCTGAATCAAATATTATCCAGTTGTCTTTATCTGCACTTTGACTTACGCTCAGCAGATTATGACACAAGCCTTCAACGTAATATACATCTTTGATTTGTATGCCTTTGTCATTTTTGATTTCACCAATTCCTGCTATTTTTCCGGATTGATTTCCTCCAAATTTTACCTTTCCACCTTCCTTAGGTTGCAATGTGGTAAAACTTTCGAAATCTCTGGTCATATGTCTAGAGCATCCACTGTCTATGAACCACTTGTTATTTTTGGATGCTTTAAGACATACCTGCAATCAAATGACTAAGTCTTAGGTACCCACTTCTTTTTGGGTCCTTTTGGGTTAGTATAAATGATTTTCTGAACATATGTGCCTTTAGGTACCCATTTGTAGGTTCCTATGTTTCCTCTCTTCTTATGAATGCATGAGGAGGTATAATGACCTTTTCTATTACAGTAGTTACAAAATGCAAAAGGATTTGATATATGCACAGAATGCTGGAAATAATTTAAATATGACTTACCTCCTACTTTCTTTTTACCTTTCCTTTTATCTGTTTTTGGATCATATCCAATACCAGATCGGTCATTTACAAATCGTTGTTCTTTTAAAATCACACTTAGCATCTCACTTCCTTTGGTAAATTTTTCAAGAGTTTTTGTGAGATCAATGTTTTTCTTTTTCAACGAAGAACAATTTTCATAATTCTTTTCTGAACTTTCTTTAAGTTCAATTTCAAGAGCTTTGTTTTTCTTTTTGAAAACAATTAGTTCTTTAACTATTTTGATGAATTCAGAATGTAAAACATTATATTCAGAGAGTAATTCATCATAGGTAGGTTCAGAATCATTTACCTCTTCTTCTGTCTCTTCTTGGGCAACAAGACATATATTGGCTACTTCTTCCTCATCACTTTCTTCGTCTGAGGAACTATCTCCCCATATAGCAGATACAAAGGCCTTCTTTTTGTTAAAGAATTTGCCTTTTCTCTTTTCTCTGCTCTTTTGATTGAGCTCTGGACATTCTGATTTGATATGTCCTGGTTTTCCACATTCATAGCAAATGATATGGTCTTTGTTGCTAGTTCCTCCTTTTTGAAAGTGTTTGAAGCCTTGACCTTTCTTGTAGAACTTTCTGAATCGTTTTATGATTAAGCCCATTTCATCATCATCAAACTCCTCATCTTCATCTTGATTTTCTTCTTTTGCTTTTAGAGCTAGACCTTTCTTTCTTTTGTCACTGATGTCGTCTAGTTCCCGTTTGAACTTTAACTTGCTTTCATATTCAGAAAGGCTTCCAAATAGAGAAGCAACTGATCTCATTGATTCTCCTTTTGCCTCTTCTATCGCAGTGACTTTGGCCTCCCACTCTTTAGAAAGAATATTCAAAATCTTTCGTACTTGGATATTTTGATCATAGACTTTACCAAGTACTGCAAGTTGATTAACAAGATGAGTATATCTAAGTTCGAATTCTGAAATTGACTCACCTGATTTCATTCGAAGTAGATCGAATTCTGTGATCAAGGTGTTGATTCGATTCTCCTTTATTCCCGAAGTTCCTTCATGAGATATTTCCAGAGCTTCCCACATTTCCTTTGCTGTTGGAAGTGTGCAAATTCTGAAGTATTCATTTTGACTCAAAGAGCTTTGTAACATCAGAATTGCCTTGCTATTGAGAGTGATAAGTTTCTTGTCATTCTCATCATATTCCGCTGGCGTCTTTGGAATTTTCTGAGAATCTACAGTCTTTGTAGGTTGATAATTTCCACTCTCGATTACATCCCATAGCCCATATTCAGTAGCCATCACGAACACTCTGAATTTTGCTTTCCAGAAAGAAAAGTGTTCTCCATTGAAACCGGGAGGTCTAGTGATGGATGCTCCGTTGGGAAGAATTCCTTCACCCATGCTTGCCATTGGATCCTTCTTAGGTTGTTATACCTTAACAAGAAGACCTACTCTCTGATACCAAATGTGAGATCAAGCGTTTCACCCAAGAGGGGGGGTGAATTGTGTGATACTGAAATTTCTTTCGAAAATATAAAACTTTGACAAAAGAATTAAAACAGTAATGAGTAAGGAGAAATATCATCGAAGTGTACACCGGGAGTTATACTGGTTCGGTCACAACCACTTTGACCTACGTCCAGTCCTCAGAGCTTCTCTGAGAGTTTCACTATAACTTCCAAGATTCAATGGGTTCTTGGCACCTCAGTACAAGCAAGTTCCTCACACCTGGACACTCACTCCCCCTTACAGGTTGTAATCCAATCCCAACTCAAGGTTCCACAACCTTAAGTTATCTCAATAACAAATATTGAGTTTGAATGAAATATCTCTCTCAAAGAGTAAGTGATAATTACTGAAGCATATAAATACAATTTCAACGTGAAAACAGAGCAATGAACTTAATGATACGTTCGTATGGATGCTTAGTTGTTCTTCTCTGTTTGAAGGTTCCCATATATATAGATATGTTGGTGATGACCGTTGGAACACTTCCTTTCGTCCGTTGGTGAGTGCGCAGCCACTGTTGACTTTTCAAGTTTTTGAAAAATATCCGTTGGCGGTGGTTGGCATTTGAACGTTTGATTTGACTTTCATCTCTTGATATGATTTCTTCATTGTTTCTCTGTAAATATACTAAGAATGCTAATACAATGAAAGGTTAATCATATAGGAAACAATATAATGAAGATTTGAATGATTTCTAAATTTCTGGGTATGCTTACTCGAGTAGCTCCTCGAGTAACCCTTGAAGTTTACTCAAGTAGCTCCTCGAGTAACATCGTGAAATCATTATGTATTTGAAAGTCAATGAAGAGAAACAAGATTAGTCGGGTAGTGCATGGAATAAACTAAATTTCAAACCTTTGGAATAGTTATTTACTCGGGTAGCTACTCGAGTAATGCACTCACAACTTTATGAGTTACTCGGGTAACACCTCGAGTAATCCTTTGAAAAACTTTTGATTACTCGATAATCTACTCCAATAATGTTGGCAGGATTAAAATGCCGAGAGCACTTACCTCATTACTCGAGTACCTACTCGAGTAATGCACTCATTTTTGCATAGGTTACTCGGGTAGCACCTCGAGTAACTGAGACATTTGAGCATGACTTACCCGGGTAATGACTTGAAGTTTCCTTTGAAAATATTTGAGCATACTGGGGTACATACTCGAGGAATCCACTTAATATAAACCATGAAAAACTTGTATACTAGAGTAAGTACTCGAGGATGATGAAATAAGAAGGAATCAAGTTAATCCAGTACCAACCTCAAGTTTTCACTTACCTTAGTCTGTTACTCGAGTAGCTCCTCGAGTAACATTGGCAGTGGTACAAAGTACCGAGAGTTACACATTTTCAAATACATGGTTACTCGAGTAGCGCCTCGAGTATCATGGGGAAAACTTGAAGTCAACTGGAAGTTTTCACAGGGTTACTCGAGTAGCGCCTCGAGTAACATTAGCAGTGGTATAAAATGCCGAGAGGTACATACGGTTACTCGAGTAGCTCCTCGAGTATCATTTTAATAACTTGGAGGCAACTGGAAGTTTTCACATGGTTACTCGAGTAGCGCCTCGAGTAACATTAGCAGGCCGAGAGCAACCTTGAACTTTTACCTGGTTACTCGAGTAGTTCCTCGGGTAATGGTGGCAGGTTACTGGAAGTTCTCGTCTGTTACTTCAAGTTTTGTCTCATTACTCGAGTAGCGCCTCGAGTAATGCCTTAGAAGATTTGCTTCTGATCAAGTTCCTCTTGTCCAATCTTCACTACTTCCATGCTTACCTCAAGTAAAGCTTATTCCTGTCATTACTTAGTTCAAGCTTGATTATTAAACATTTCCTTTTCAAACCATTCTTTTGTTATCATCAAAACATGAGATCTAATAATGTTCACTGATTCACTCGAGCACTGGAGTTTGCACTCGAGCAGAGAAGCCATTATCACTCGAGCAGATGCGAGTGAAGGTCCGCGAGTGCTTAGCCGAGAGCAAGTATTATCATGCTTCCTTTGATTCACTCGAGCAAAGACATCAATGCTCGAGCATGAGCATTCTGTACTCGAGCAAGGTACTGCGAGTGCTTGGCCGAGAGTCATGAAGTGCAAATAAGTGCAAGTGTGCTCGAGCACAACCTCATATGCTTGAGTAACACATCAGCACTTGCGAGTGAAAATTCTATCCCTCTCCATTTCTGATGCGAGTGCTTATTTACAAGGTATATTACTTGAGAATATTCTTCTCACTCGAGCAGGAGTCTGTGTGCTCGAGTGAGGGCCCACATCACCTGCGAGTGATAAATTTATCTCTCTGATTTCCTGATGCGAGTGTTGGTATTGAGAGCATATTCCTCTATAATATGCGTCTCACTTGAGCAGGAGTGTGTGTGCTCGAGTGAGGGACCACATCACCCGCGAGTATAAAATCTCACTCTTGTCAAAATGGTGTGCGAGTGATGACCCGAGAAGACACTCCCAGTGGAAAATGCAAGATCACTCGAGTAGGGGGAGTTGTGCTCGAGTGAGACCCCACTTCACTCGAAAGTAAGGATTCTGTCTCCCTGAAATTCTTTGCAAGCACAACCCGATAACTGAAGCACAAAGAGGAAAATGGGAAGATCACTCGAGTGAGCCATCTATGCTCGAGTGATGCTCTGCCAGATCATCAAAAATGCCAAGTCTCACAACGTTCAATCCGAATATGGTTTATTGTCATTTATTCATATCATCATTACTTATTATCATTGCTTAACATCATTTTGAAAGTATTATAAGTGTGATGCAGGAGGATGAATGTTTGAAATTAGTTGTTACGGAGAAAGTCAAACAACGGCAGACAACATGATTACAAACACGTTCTCACCTACCACATTCAGAATATTCAAACATGCGCGTCTCTTTCAATAGTTGCAAAAGTTCCGCTCCTCAAACGATAATTTCCCAAATGGGCAAAAACTGAAGCAACTATATATACAGAGATTCAGAGATAGTCAAGAAGAACAACAAAGCACAAAAACTCACAAGCTTATACACGAGTCTCTGCTATTCATCATTTTCTCTGTATACACATTGATCTTCAGTGTCTATTCATTTGCTCTGTAAGAGAGTCTTCATACAATTCAAATTCTATGTTTATTTGATCTTAAGGTATTGGGACCTTGAGAGGGTAGATTTCCTTACGAGAGAAGCAGTTGAGAGAATTCCTTGTTATACCTTCCACTCATAAGCCTTATAAGATACAAGCAGAAGAGAACGTTGCTGCTCGTAAGACTTACAGTGGTGTAAGCAGGAGAGAAGGTTGCTGCTCATAAGTCTTGTATACATAAGCAAGTGAGAAGGGTCATAGGTTATTTTTCTGCACGTAAGACTTGTCGTAAGGGGGAGAGAAATTTCTTATTGAGAGAATATTTCTGCTCGTAGTCCGTTCAAGGACGATTGTTGTTTTGTGGCATTCTGAGAGCCTATTGAATCTTGGAGGTATAGTGAAAATCTCATTAGGTCTTGATCTCTGAGGACTGGACGTAGGCCTGGTTGTTAGGCCGAACCAGTATAACTCTATGTGTTCAAATCTTCTCAACTCTACTCTATCTACTATATTTTTCATATCACCACATCAAGCGAAAAATTTATAACATCACCCAATTCACCCCCCCTCTTGGGTGAAGCTTGCCTTTTACATTTGGTATCAGAGCCTAGTCTTCTCCGAAGAGCCTAACAGCTTGAGAAGGATCCGACAAATGGCAACAATAGGTGAAAACATTCTTCCAGACGGAGCTTCAATCACTAGACCTCCTGGTTTTGCTGGAGAACATTTTTTGTTCTGGAAAGCTAAATTCAGAGTGTTCGTGATGGCCAATGAATACGGATTGTGGAATGTTATACAAGATGGTGACTATGTTCCAATGAAGAAAATCGAAGATAGAGCAGTTAAAAAGAGCTCAGATGAATTTGACGAGAATGACAAAAGGTTAGTGACATTAAATAGTAAAGCCATTCTAATGATACAGAGTGCTCTTAGTCAAAAAGAATATTTTCGTATATGTTGTAATATCCCAATTTTTAATTAAGGGATAATCATGATTATTGTGGATAATTATGATCTAAATTGGGATTATTATGTAATTTATGACTATATTAATTAATGTCATAATTAATGGAAATTGGAAGAATGGAATTAATGTAACATGAAGTTGGTGTGCATGTGTGTGGTAATTAAAATCAAGGGTTGAGATTCATTGTACATGGGTCGGAATCCAGTGCATTTAGCTTGTGTGAGCTTATTGTGGGAATGAAGGAGATGCTGACAAGTGGCAGTGTGGGAGTTGTTGGATGAAGTCACAAGAGGACAAAAGATTGCTTTTCCTCTTTCACTCCATCCCTCCATCTCTCTCTCTCTCTCGTTTCTCTCTCTTCCCTCCCTCCATTTCCGGCGGTCAGCTAGGCAAGAAAGAGAAAGAAGAGCTTGTGATTTGAGTAGGTAAATGATCTCCTTTGCTCAAACATCATTCTTAAATGTTGATCCTTGAATCATGGGCTTTATTTTGGTGTGTATAGTGTGGCCATTTAGTGCTGATTTGTGCTACACGAAAATTTGAAAAGTGGTGAATCAAAGAGTGTCTTTGGAAAAGTGAAAGAGGTAAGGGAACTCAATCTATCTATCTATGTTTCATACTATTTGAAGTAGTTTGTAAATTTTGGAAATTTTGGCTTGAATCCGAAAATTGGATGCCACTGTTCATTTGGTATGTTTTTGGCTTGAGAATGATGTTTGGAATGAGTTTAGGATAGATAGATTGATTGGTAACTGAAATGTGAAGTTTGGTTAAGATTGGTGTATTATTGAAATTGTTGCCCAAAACCCAAAGCATGATAATGGAGTAGGATTTTGAGGATTCTGAGTATTCCATTGAGTTTATTGGGTGTTTTTGTGTGGGAATGGCTTTGGGTTAAGTTTTGTGTCCATAGAAATCAATTGGGCAAAGGTTGGGGAAAGTGCCTCTGTTTTCTGCGTTTTCTGGAATCTGATAGATTCACTCGAGCAGAAATGGGCCTGCTCGAGTGCTGGATGAATGTCACCCGAGCAGGGATGAACTCTGCTCGAGTGCGGTTGTGCAAGTTTCGTTTCTTGCTCTTTGTGTTCTTATTGCACTTCCTGGGTCATAGCAAGCATAGCCTCACTTGCGAGTGAGGGATGAACATCACTCGAGTGACCCTCCTTGTGCTCGAGTGATGAGTGTATTTGACACCAAAGGACTTGCTTCTTGGGTTGTCACTCGCGAGTAAGTGCACGAGTGTGCCTTCTTACTCGCGGGTATGGGCACCGTGCTCGAGTGAGCCGTGTGTGCTCGAGTGATCCGTTTCTGTGAAAGTTCTTGTGCTCTCAGGCATGTGCTTTCTGTCTTCACTTCCTAGTGCTTGAGGTAAATTCTGTACTTGTGCTCGAGTGAGGGCATTTGTGCTCCAGTGAGCCTGTTTCTGAAAACTTCATTGTGCTCTCGGGCATGTGCTTTCTGTCTTCACTTCCTTGTGCTTGAGGTGAATTCCGTACTTGTGCTCGAGTGAGGATTTTGTGCTCGAGTGATCCGTTTCCTTGAAAGGTGTTGTGCTCTCGGGCAAGTGCTTTCTGTTCTCACTCTCTCTTGTGCCCGAGTGATGTCCGTACCATCACTCGAGTGAGGCCGTCTTCACTCGAGTGTCCGTACATCTTCACTCAAGCAAGGTCATCTCTGCTCGAGTGAAACAGTGTAAAATCTCAGTTTTGTGCTTCCAAAAGGGGATCTTTGGGATAGTTCTTCCTACCCTTTAGGAGTTTTGTTAGGGGTATTTAATGACTCCAAAAGAGCAATAATGATAACCAATTAAGTATTATAAAGTGAATTAAGTCTTGGAATAGAGAATAACTCTTCGTCCTTAATTGTGAAAATAGGATTTGATATTTGCCTTCCTCGGGAGAGACCGGCGCTAGGACACGCCCGGAAGAACTCAGGTAGTGACTTTTCTCTCATATCTTATATGATGTTTTGGTATGCATATCTTATCATTGAACTTGTGAATTGTGTGCCATGGTCCACTACGGCGCGAGCAGGTCAGCGTGAGCCGTATAGAGAGTGACAGTGGTCATCTCTAGGTCGGCCGTTGGACTGCCGTCGCAATCGACATGGATCTTTGTGAATCCGACCCGTGGGGGCGGTGTTTGTGAAACCAGCCGTGGGCTGCGTGTGTGTGTATCTTGCCTATGTGGCTTGTGAATATGATATGATTTATATGGATCCCAGCTGTGGTGAATTATACTGTGTTGATTGTTGCGATGCAATACAACGTGAGCAATTCAGCGTGAGCAATCATCAGGGATGACATGTGTCATACTAACCATTGCCGTTGTAACTGCAGTTGTAGTTGCTTGTGTGGATAGTGATTTGATTACATGCATTATTATTGTACATTATATGATTGACTTGTTACTACGGGGATTCTTTAGAATCTCACTCTCCCAAAATTAACCCTTTTAGACAAGGCTGAAGGTTCAAAAGGCAAGCGGGCGACGAAGAGTAGTTAGAGCTCCTGTTTAGGAGTATCTTTTGGAGTGGATGGTTATCATTGTATATTTTGGAATTGTATATTGTAGACTTTGTGTAATCCCCAAGAAAAAGGGTATGAATTGTAGGCTTCGTGCCTTATGTAAATCCCTTTTTATTTTTGAATGGAACCCGAGTGAGTCGGGAATATATTTTGCACTCTGATATTCGTAAATGAAATCAACTTGTACAGGCCATATTGTATAAAAATGGGAATATGAGACCATTGTAATTGAGTTTAGAAAAGTTTTTGCAAATCCGATTTTGGGCAAAAGATTTCTTTAATAAGTCCCAAATCAATTACGGTCTCTAATTCCGCATTAACCACCTGCTTAAAAACTTAATCTCGGCCTTAATCGTGAAGGGGGTTACATATGTACCTACCAACTGCCAAAGATATGTGGGATGCTCTTGAAATTGCTCACGAAGGTACATCTGGAATCAAAGAAAATAGAATCAATACTTTAATTACAGAATATGATTTATTTCATATGAAATCTGGAGAAAGTATATCAGAGTTTGAAGTTAGGTATACTTATCTTGTTAATCAATTATCTGCTCTTGGAAAGTCGTTTGATCAAAATTCCCAGGTAAGAAAGATTCTTAATATTCTTACGAAAGAGTGGGAAGCAAAGGTGACAGCCATCAAAGAAGCTAAAGGAGAATCTATGAGATCCGTAGCTGCTCTCTTTGGAAGTCTTTCTGAATATGAAGGTAAGTTGAGATTCAAAAAGGAACTTGAAGAATTCGATGATAAAAAGAAAAAGGGAGTTGCACTTAAAGCTATCAAAGAAGAAGAAGAATCTTTCGAGAATGAAGATGTACCTAATGATGATAAAATGGGAATGATCGTGAGAAAATTCAAGAAATTCTACAGAAGAGGTCAAAGGAATTTCAAGAACTATCAAGGTGGACCAAGCAAGAAAGAAAATAAAGAACAACATATAGTATGCTATGAATGCGGGAAACCAGGACACATCAAATTTGAATGTTTCAGAAACAAAGACAAAAAGAAGCTGAAAAAGAAAGCATATATATCATCTATATGGGGTGATAGTTCGTCAGACGAAGAAAGTGACAACGACGAAGTAGCAAATCTATGCTTGGTAGCTAAGGAAGAAGAATCAGACTCTGAGGTAAGTGATTTTGAACCCTCTTATGATGAATTGTTATCTGAATATAATGCATTGCATACAGAGTTCATCAAAGTTGCTAAAGAAATGATTAGTTATAAGAAGAAAGTAAAAGAATTAGAGAGTACTGTCATATCATCATATGAAATTTGTAAAGAGAAAGATAAGAACATAGAAAATTTAACAAAAATTGTTGAAAAGTTTACTAAAGGAAGTGAAACTCTCAAGGTTATTTTAAATTCTCAGAAAGTTTCATTTGATAAATCTGGAATTGGATATAATTCTGTTCATGATAAGAATAAAGGATATAAGAAGAATAGTAGAGCCTATCTTAAATATTTCAGGAATTCTGTGCATACATCGAATCCATTCGCATCATGCAATTATTGTAATAGGAAAGGACATTATACTTCATTGTGTTATTTCGAAAAGGGACAGCTTGTTGGAACGTATAAATGGGTTCCGAAAGGGACACATACATCACATACTAACCACAAAGGACCCAAGAAAGTGTGGGTACCTAAAACTTGATCATTTTATTCTAGGTATGTCTCAAAGCATCTCGAGCGAACAAATGGTATATTGATAGTGGATGTTCGAGACACATGACTGGTGATAAAAATAAGTTCACCATGCTAGAAACTAGAGAAGGAGGAAAGGTAACATTTGGAGGTAATCAATCTGAACGTATTGCTGGAATTGGTGAAGTAGGAAAATCCGATGGTGTTCAAATTAATGGAGTATATTATGTTGAGGGATTATGTCACAACCTCCTGAGTGTAAGTCAAAGCACTGACAAAGATAACTGGGTAATTTTTGACTCAAAAGAATGCTTGATAGTAAGCAAGAAAGATCTACCTCTGAACAAAGAATCTATCAAGGCAAAGATCCGAGCTCAAAGGGACGGTAATTGTTATACTATTGATCTAAATTCAAATTCTTCTAAAAATTGTTTTCTTAGTCGATTAGAGGAAAGTTGGTTATGGCATAAGCGTTTGGCTCATGTCAATATGAATCAACTTGACAAACTGATTAGAAAAGATTTAGTTGTTGGCCTTCCCAAACTCAAATTCAAAGATAATATGATTTGTGAAGCATGTCAAAAAGGCAAACAAACTAAGTCTTCTTTTAAAACAAAGTATGAGATTTCTACTTCAAAACCTTTACAATTACTTCATATGGATTTGGTAGGACATACAAGAGTAAAAAGTTTTGGAGGAAATTTATATACTTTAGTAATTGTCGATGATTTTACAAGATTTACTTAGACTATATTTATTGCTTCAAAAGATGAAACCTTTGCCGAATTCATTATGTTTGCCAAAAAGGTTCAAAATGAGAAAGGTATTTCTATTGTTTCTATTAGGACAGATCATGGAGGAGAATTTGATAATCAACTATTTGAAAACTACTGCAACAACGAAGGAATAGATCATAACTTTTCTGCTCCTAGAACCCCTCAACAAAATGGAGTAGTGGAAAGAAAGAACAGAGTTCTTACAGAAATGGCGAGAGCATTACTCAATGAAAAAGAAATGCCACAAGTATTCTGGGCAGATGCAATGAGTACTACATGCTATATTTCAAACCGAGCATATATCCGCAAATCTCTTGGAAAGACGCCATATGAACTTTACAAAGGAAGAAAGCCAAATATTGCTCATCTTCATATCTTCGGATGTAAGTGTTTCATTCACAACAATGGTAAAGAAAACTTAGGTAAATTTGATTCAAAGTCTGATGAAGGTATATTTCTAGGATATTCTAATAGAAGTAAGGCTTATAGAGTTTTCAATAAAAGAACTTGTACTGTTAAAGAATCTATTCATGTTGTGTTTGATGAAATTGAATCTCAGACAAAATCTATTGATGAAGAAGAAATGGATTCAATCAAGAAAAACAAATCTATTTCAAAGCAGGATGATTTTGAAACAAATGATTTTCAAAATTTAGAAGATGTCGATGATCATGCTCAACCTAAAGCATGGAGACATATAAAGGATCATCCAATTGATCAAGTTATAGGAGATATTCATGAAGGTGTCAAAACCAGAAATAGAATCCTCAATGAGGTAACTTTTTCTGCTTTTATTTCTGAAATTGAACCTTCTAATATAGAAGAAGCTTTATCTGACAATGATTGGGTGATTGCTATGCAAGAAGAACTAAATCAATTTCAAAGAAATCAAGTTTGGGATTTGGTTCCTCGACCTAAAGATCATATGGTTATAGGGACCAAATGGGTTTTCAAAAACAAACTTGATGAATCAGCAATCATTGTGAGAAACAAAGCATGATTGGTTGCCAAAGGCTACAATCAAGAAGAAGGTATTGATTATGAGGAAACATATGCTCCAGTGGCAAGATTGGAAGCAATACGAGTACTCCTAGCCTTTTCTTGCATTAAAGGTTTTAAACTTTATCAAATGGATGTGAAAAGTGCTTTTCTAAATGGTTATATTATGGAGGAAGTATATGTAGAACAACCTCCTGGGTTTGAAGATGAAACAAAACCTGATCATGTATTCAAACTTAAGAAAGCACTATATGGTTTGAAACAAGCACCTAGAGCTTGGTATGAAAGACTAAGCAAATTTTTTCTTGATCAAAGTTTTGTCAGAGGTAAAGTTGATACAACTCTATTCATCAAACATAACAAAAATGATATTCTAATTGTTCAAATTTATGTTGATGATATTATTTTTGGTGCTACTAACGAATCTATGTGTCAAGAATTTTCTAAGATTATGCAGGGAGAATTTGAAATGTCCATGATGGGAGAATTGAACTTCTTTCTTGGACTTCAAATCAAACAAAAGAAGAATGGTATATTTATATCTCAGACAAAGTATTTGAAAGAATTGTTGAAGAAATATGGATTAGATAATGCTAACGGAGCTGATACTCCAATGAGTTCTACAACGCTGTTGGATGCTAATGTCAAGGGACCTAGCTTCAACATCACAAAGTATAGAGGAATGATTGGCTCATTACTTTATCTCATAGCAAGCAGGCCAGATATTCAATTCAGCGTAGAAATGTGTACAAGGTATCAATCCGCTCCTAAGGTATCACATGCAGAGACAGTAAAAAGAATCTTCAAATACCTAGGAGATACTTCAGAACTTGGTCTTTGGTATCCGAAAAGAGAGAACGAGTATTTAATGACATATTCAGATTCAGATCATGGAGGATACAAAACTGACAGAAAGAGTACCAGTGGTCAATGTCAATTTCTTGGAGGTTCTCTAGTATCATGGTTTAGCAAGAAGCAGAATACAGTTTCATTATCCTCGACTGAAGCTGAATATATAGCTGTAGTAAGTTGCTGTTCTCAAGTGTTATGGTTGAAACAACAACTTCAAGATTTGGGAATTTATTTAAAAGAAATTCCAATTTATTGTGATAACACTAGCGCGATAAGCTTGGCCAAGAATCCTGTACAACACTCAAGGACCAAGCACATAGACATTCGTCATCACTTTATTCGAGATCATGTTCAAAAGAAGGATGTCAAAGTGGAATTCATACCAACTCATCTTCAACTTGCGGATATTTTCACAAAGCCAATTGCTAAAGATCAGTTTTTATATATTCGAAGAGAATTAGGAATGGTTAATCCCAATGAGTTGTAAGTTTTCTTGTTAAATATTTTAATTAAATGTTTATTTTGATAATAACCATACTGACTTTGGCATGGGAGTGTTAAAAACCTTTTTGCAGGTCTGTCACTCGAGCACTAGGAGTGCTGCTCGAGTGATAAGCTGGTTCACTCGAGCACAACACTATTAAAAATGCTCTGCTTCTTGACATGTAAAACAGAGGTTAACAGAGGAAATAAGAATACCAAGAGACTGTATCAAAAGCAACAGTGAGAATCGAACTTACTCGCGAGTGAGGAACTCTCACTCGAGCATGATATGAACATGCTTGAAGTGAGGAGTGCCTGCTCGAGTGAAGAAGAAGAATTCCCTTTCAAAAGCTATCCAAATCATGGTTACTCAAATGATTTTGGAGGATTTGAGTACAAAGACACAAGATATGTCAAGAAATTCACAATCCAGGTACGTTTTACACATTTTATTAATTTTCCAGAACATCACTCGAGCACTGATAGAACATACTCGAGCACAGTATGAACATCACCCGAGCACTAGGGTTCATGTTGAGCACTGTCACTTATATCAGTTACGGGGGAGCTCAGAACGTCGCACTTCCTGCTCTCACTCGAGGTGTTCTCTCACTCGAAGGGCGTAACTCTTCACCTTCAACCGTTTTCTCTTCAATCAATCGCGTCCATTTGCCTCAAATCACCGTTACAACTCTTCAATCTTCTATAAAAGGTGATTCTTACCCTCTGCATTTCTCATTCGTGCCCTAATCTCCGTTTTCCTTTCCTTCAAAAACTGAGAGTTTTTGCTTCTCTTCCACTTTCTCTACAATGGCAAGAACCAAAATGCCCTCTATCTCTCAAAGATCTCACTCTCCTTCTCCTACTCATTCTGCTGCCAGTGCATCTGGTACCCCAGAACCAACACCTCCCTCTCCCAAAATCTCTTCCTCACCGTCACCTCCTCCTAAACCCAAGACCAAAAAGAGGACTCCGGCTAAGAAACCTCACCCAAAGCCTCAAATTGCAAAGAAAGATCAACCTCCTCAAAAGAAGCCAAAGGGTGTGGTGTTCAAGGAACCAATAGTCACCCGGTCTCAATCCAAGGAGGTTCAAGGAAAAGGAAAGAAAAAGGAAACAGAGCAACCCCAACAATCATCTTCTTCCTCTGGTGATTCATTCAACAAACAACTTCGGGAAGCATTGGAGAAGTCCAAACTTGACAAGATAGTTGGAAAGATCGCTTCCCAAGCCGGTGTTTCAAGTTCACACCAAGCTAGGCAATCAAGTGCCTCTGCTTCAGGAGCACCTTCTGCCTCACAAGCACCAGTGGATGATCACATTTCCAGTCCTCCTGAGGGATTTATTGTTGAGGAACTCAAGGCACTGTCTCAAAAGGTATTTGATTATGAGTTTATTCATAGGCACTTCTGTCCAGTTGTGTATGTGGATTTAGATTATCTGAAGAAGAATTTCCATTTGGATTTATATCCTTATCTTCAATACTATGCTCCCTGGCTAAATATCCACATACCATATTCTCCCACTGTTGTGAAAACATTTTATTGCAACATGAGGTCCCATAATATTAAGTCTAGATCTGGTGAATTGATTGAGGAAGCAGTATCTACAACTGTTAGAGGAAAGTTTATTATGATATCTGCTAAGATCATAAATGACTTGCTTGGGTATGTTGCACCACCTCCTGATCCACCCTCTTTTTCTGCCAATGAAGCCTGCCAAATTTTGAGACCAAAAGACCCCATAGGCCCTCTCAATTTTAAACCCATTGATATGCCTGATTCTCATAGAGTCCTTCATTATATATATTCTCGGAGCATTGTTAATAAGTCCAAAAATTTTACCCATTTTGCTCAAAAGGATTACTATATGTTGGCCTCTTTGATTGTCGGGCAACAAAGGAATGTGGGGGAGATTATCTTCAATGAGATGAGAAGATTTTGATTTTCTTCATCAAAATCCGCAACCATACCATACCCTCAGATTGTATCCTTCATCCTGATGAAAAACAAGATATGGTATTTAGAAGGAACTGAAAGGGTACTCATTTCAAGGTTTGGTAAGACTCAACTAACTCATATGGGTATTAATCTTCCTGTGAGTCGAACCAAAGCCACATCTAAGAGGGAAACCACTCCATCCAGAGGTGATGAGGCACAATCATCTGCTCAAGGTCCCATTCCTCCTCCTTCTTTCATTAATGCCTCTCTTTCCAACCATGTGACTGAGGCAATCAATCAAGTTGTATCAAGTCTGAAGAAGGAGTTAGTGACTGAGTATGAGAAGCTTGTGGAAAAGATGGAGGCACAGGTCAATAATTTGGTAGACAAGGCCAATACCAATTTTGAGTTGATGTTCAAGACTCAGGATGAGATGTCTCAGAGGATAACAAATATGGAGACCTTCTTGCACTCACATTTCCCCTCTTCATCTTCAGAGGTGCCTCCAGAGACCACTCATACCTCTATACCACAGACTCATGTACTCTTCACCGATCCAGATTCTAATGTTAATGCCACTTTTGATCGGTCGCCTTCACTACCTCCCTCATCCTCTATACCATAGCCATCATCTCCACCAATTGACCCTCTCACTGCCATGGTTTCATTTGTTCCACCTCCTGGTACCATTTTTCCTCAGTCCCCTTCTGATGCTGACAAAACAGGGGAGAAGGATGTGTGATGATTTCTGAGCTATGGGATGTATTGGGAGTTTGGGTAGATTTTCTGTATGAGGTAGGATTTGATGTTATTTTAGAATATCAGTTATTATTTTATTAACTATGTCAAAGTTTGAAATCAAGTTTAATATTATTGACTATTTTCATGTTTCAAGTTATTAAGTTATTTGCCTCATACTATGCTTATCTTGGTTGTTAAATGTCCAGAGGAAGTATTGCAGGGAAACTTGAACTTGAAACTAAAACTTGATATGCATTTAGAAACAATGAAGTATTTTAAAAAAAAAAATTTTCAATCTTAATCAATCTTTCTTAAACTTCCATCACAAAGGTTTTGTCATCATCAAAAAGGGGGAGAATGTTAGATCCCAAGTTTTGATGATAACAAAAAGACAATTGTGTACAAATCATGGTTTTATAAGTTTAAGAAATGTTTACAAAGTTACCAAATGCATATAGCAATGTTTTCTGGTATCTGCTGTCAAAATTGAATTGGAGTGCTCGAGCATGAGCTTTGCACTCGAGCATAGATCCCTTCTGTGCTCGAGCAGGTGCGAGTGAAAGCCAGAAAGTGTTCACCCGAGAGGCATGCCACTGTTATGTTCACTGATTTACTCGAGCAGAGAAGCCATTATCACTCGAGCACATGCGAGTGAAGGTCTGCGAGTGCTTGGCCGAGAGCAAGTATTATCATGCTTCCTTGATTCACTCGAGTAGAGACATCAATGCTCGAGCATGAGCATTCTGTACTCGAGCAAGGTACTGTGAGTGCTTGGCCGAGAGTCATAAAGTTCAGAGAAGCGCAAGTGTGCTTGAGCATAACCTCATATGCTCTAGTGACATATCAGCACTTGCAAGTGAAAATTCTATCCCTCTCCAAATCTGATGCGAGTGCTTGTTTAAAAGGTATATTACTTTAGAATATTCTTCTCACTCGAGCAGGAGTCTGTGTGCTCGAGTGAGGGCCCACATCACCTGCGAGTGATAAATTTATCCCTCTAAAATCCTGATGCGAGTGTTGGTATTGAGAGCATATTCCTTGAGAATATGCGTCTCACTCGAGCAGGAGAGTGTGTGCTCGAGTGATCGACCACATCACCCGCGAGAACAAAATCTCACTCTTGCTAAAATGATATGCGAGTGATGACCCGAGAAGACACTCCCAGTGGAAAATGCAAGATCACTCGAGCAGGAGGAATTGTGCTCGAGTGAGACCCCACATCACTCACGAGTGAGAATTCTGTCTCTCTGAAATCCTATGCAAGCACAACCCGATAACTGAAGCACAAAGAAGAAAATAGGAAGATCACTCGAGTGAGCCCTTTCATGCTCGAGTGATGCTCTGCCAGATCACCAAAAATACCAAGTCTCACAACGTTCAATTCGAATATGGTTTAGTGTTATTTATTCATATCATCATTACTTATTATCATTGTTTAACATCATTTTGAATGTATTATAAGTGTGATACAGGAAGATGAACGTTTGAAACAAGCTGACACGGAGAAAGTCAAATAACGGCAGACAACATCATTACAAGCACGCTCGCACCTACCGCTTTCAGAGTATTCAAACATGCGCGTGTCATTCCACAGTTGCAAAAGCTCCGCTCCTCAATCTATGATTACTCAAACGGGCAAAATCTGAACATCTATATATACAGAGATTCAGAGATAGTCAACAGAAGAACGAAGCACAAGATTTCACAAGCTTATACACGAGTCTTTGCTATTCATCATTTTTTCTGTATACACATTGATCTTCAGTGTTTATTTATTTGCTCTGTGAGAGAGTCTTCATACAATTCAAATTTTATGCTTATTTGATCTTAAGGTATTGGGACCTTGAGAGGGTAGATTTCCTTACGAGAGAAGCAGTTGAGAGAATTCCTTGTTAAACTTTTCACTCATAAGTCTTATAAGATACAAGCAGAAGAGAACGTTACTGTTCGTAAGACTTACAGTGGTGTAAGCAGGAGAGAACGTTGCTGCTCATAAGTCTTGTATACATAAGTAAGTGAGAAGGGTCATAGGTTATTTTTCTGCATGTAAGACTTGTCGTAAGGGGGAGAGAAATTTCTTAGTGAGAGAATATTTCTGGTCGTAGTCCTTTCAAGGACGATTATTGTTTTGTGGCGTTCTGAGAGCCCATTGAATCTTGAAGGTATAGTGAAAATCTCAGTAGGTCTTGATCTCTGAGGACTGGACGTAGGCCTGGTTGTTAGGCCGAACCAGTATAACTATCTGTGTTCAAATCTTCTCAACTCTACTCTATCTACTATATTTTTCATATCACCACATCAAGCAAAAAATTTATAACATCACCCAATTCACCCCCTCTTGGGTGAAGCTTGCCTCTTTCAGTTCTTTCCTAATATACTGCGGCACGATTCATTCAAGCTCAAGGTAAATGTTAAACCTTATAAACTAATATCAAGAACGGTGGATTAAAACTCTACTCCAATGTCCCACTTTTAAACACTTAAAGTTGTTTATGATTTAAACTCTTAGGATGGCCATTAAAACCTAGACACATGCCTAACAGGTTAAGGAAAGAATGCTCAAAGACCATTTTCAAAATTCCAAAAAGTCATTTTTCAAAGGGTTGGCCGTGGCTAGCCACCTTGGGCTGTGGCCAGAGTTAGGTCAGAAAGACTTGGGTCACGACCAGTCCCCTTGGATTGCAGCCAAGAGTAGGTCAGTAAGTTTTGGGCCGCGGCCAGCCCTTCATGGGTCATAGCTAGAAGATGGTCAGAAGGTTTTGGGTCGTGGCCGGCCACCTTAGGCCACGGCCAACCTGTGACCTGACTCTTGGCTGATTTTCAAATGGCCATAATTTTATGCACAAAACTCAAAATGACATAAACTTTATATGGATGGAAAGCTTGCAATGTAAACTATAATTCTGGAAAGTTTCATAACATTTTGACATCATTTGCTATGCCAAAATACCATGCAAAGTTGGGTCCTTACACAACATTTTACACTTAGCAAACTCCCAGATTTTCCAAATTTCACACATTTGTCTGCAATAGTTCCAATTCCACACCAAACACCATTCCTACACAAATTTGGACAAGGAATCTATTGGGGATACCAAAACAACCAAATTCCATCTACATAGAAATGTTCCACAGCAACCAAAATATGTCAACAGAAAAACACACACAAGTCACCACATTGCAATTCCTTCCATTCCAAAATTCCAAACCAATTCCAATATCACACAGACATAATTTGACACCATACTCAACACAACACTCTAACCAACTCATGCATTTCAAAAGTCACTAAAAATCAGGGCAAAATCATAAATCCTAAAAACTTAACCAATGGTCACAATGAATATGCCAAAATGCTTCTAATTCTTACCTCTACTTCTTCCCAAGGCTAGTTCTTTGATTCCCCAACTTCCAAATTTTCACAAGTTCTCAAACACCACCTTTCAAAAATCTGAAACCATATAAGTAAAGCTCTCAACCCCATGAACAATATTAATAAAGATGAGTTGAGCACTTAGGGTCAAAACCTCACCTAAACTTGAGCCTTCTTCTTTCTCTATCCTTCTCTTGATGGACGAAAATGGAGTTGAGATGAGAGAATGATGAAGATGACCAAATTTTCTTGGGCATGGAGGCCTTTGGCTGACTTTGAAGGAGAGAGGAGAGAGGGAAAATGTTTTGACAATTTGACCAAGTCTATGGCTCACCTATTGCCATGTGTCACCATCCTATTTCCCTTCCCATGAGCTCACCTGTGCACATTCACATACAATTCCACCCCTTTTGGTCTCTTGACAAGCAATCTCAACCATTGATCTTTAAGTTACCTATAGGTTTCCTCTTCGGTAATTGACCAATTGATCAGTAACTTTCCCATTTTTGCCCCTAATTATGGTAATTCCCCTAGAATCACCTCCAAACATATTTTAATTATTCCCAAAGCACAACCATACGCCCTCCCCTATATTTCAACCCAATTAGACATTGATCCACAGTTAAGCATAAATATAGGGTTTAGGCATTGATCAAAACACATCCACATCCCATTCACATCATATTCTTCAAAATTACATCACTTCTAATGTTATTAGCCCTAAATCACAAGTTAGGTCATTACACAGTAGCTCTGGATAAATCATGGATCAATTTGCCATACAATTCTCCTGAATATTTGTTCAGATTAAACAATTTCTTGAATTTTGCATTCACTCATGCCAACTGTAATGGCAAGATCATCCGTTCGTGTCAAAGATGCAAGTTCAAGAAGTGGCATGCACGACAAGTTATTAAGGAACATTTCCTTGTGAAGCCTTTCCCAGAAGACTATATGTTCTAGGCAGTTCATGGTGAGAAGGTCGGCATGAGATATGATTATGCTTTTCCTCGAAGTTCACAAGTAGGAGTTCAACTAGATGAAGGATCTAATTAATGATGATGTGCGTGATGTATTTGGATTTCAAAGCAACAACTTCAACGAAGAAGTGCAAGGTTCAGAGCCGATGTTCATGAGGAATAAAGCAACTCAGGATTTTTTCAGCTTGATGGATGAAATAGATCGTCCTTTATATCAAGGTTGTCAAAAATACTCTAAATTATCTTTCTTGATCAAGTTGTATCATATCAAGTGCTTGTGTGAAATCACAAATAAGGGAATGTCAATGTTGCTCAAATTTTTACAAGATGCTTTTCCCGACGTGGAGATTCCCACAATGTTCTATGAGGCCAAGAAGATTATCAACAGGTTGGGGTTGAACTATCAAAAAATTGATGCATGCCCTAATGATTGTATGTTGTATTAGGAAGACAATTCCAATAGGGAGACTTGTAAGAGATGTCACACATTGAGGTAAAAGACAATTCAGAAGGGAAAAAAGCAGAAGAAGAAACCTGTAAAGATTCTCAGATACTTCCCTTTGAAGCTACGCCTACAAAGATTGTTTATGTCGTCCAAAACGGCATAGCACATGAAGTGGAATGATGTTGATAAGAATGAAGACGGTAAATTGAGACATTCTCAAGACGCAGATGCCTGGAAAATGTTTGACAATGAATTTTCATCTTTTGCGGCTAACCCCAGAAATGTTTGGCTTGCTTTAATGACCGACGGTTTCAATCCATTTGGGAATCTTAGTACAAGTTACAGTACTTGGCCGGTAGTCTTAGTTCCCTACAACTTACCCCCTGGATGTATATGAAATAAAGCTCCTTCATTATGTCTATGATCATTACAGGCAAAAGGATCAGATAATAACAGTGATGTGTATCTCTAACCGCTTATTGAGGAATTGCTTGACCTATGGAATGTCGGCATTAAGACATACGACGCTTACGGGAAGACATTGTTCAACTTGCATGCAGCCTTGATATGGACAATTAGTGACTTTCCTGGCCTTGGCACATTATCTAGTTGGAATGTGCATACTGATTCGGCATGTCTAGCTTACAATTTTGACTTTAACGTATTGCGCCTTCCCCATAGCCGAAAGTGGTGCTTCATGGGGCATCATAGGTTTCTCGATGGAAGGCATAAGTTCAGATTGCAACGGAATCACTTCAATGGGAAACCAGAAAAAAGAGGACCACCTCAGGCTTTGTCTAGTACAGATATCTTACAGCAGCTTGAGAATGTTGAATTCGAGTTCGAAAAAAGCAACGATTCAGCACAAGCTCTCCAAAAGACGCGCAGGGCTTCGGCGCCTCAGCAATGGAAGAAGATAAGTATTTTCTTCACTCTTCCATATTGGAAATCTAATTTCCTCTGTCCTTGTTCACAGTGATGGTTCACCTTACAGTCCACCTCGTTCATGAAACAAAGCTCACTGGCCTAGTTCAATATCGATGGATATATCTATTGAGGTATACTCATTTTACATATGTGCATCATTGTTAGTTCCTATGTTTGTTAGTCGCCCTTTTTAGCATTTACTATCACTTTTCCCTTCTTTACTTCATAGGTTTCTTGGAAAATTAAAATATTACGTTAGGAATAAGGCATGGCCAAAAGTTCTATAGCTGAAGGCTATATAAGGGATGAGGTGGTGTATTTTTGTTCAAGGTACTTTGATGACGTTGAGATGGCTTTCAACTGTCCACCTCGTATAGACGATTGTCTTGAACCTGCACCAACATCAAGAGAATTTATCCCTAGTGTTGGTAAACTAGTTGGATGAACTAAGAACTTTAAACTAGCAACAACTGAGAAGTTGCAAGCACATAGATATGTCTTGATTAATTGCACTCAAATTGAACCTTTCCTTTAGTAATAATTGTACACTCATATGTTTTTCTATATCTTTCGTAACGTTTTTTACTTTCATTTCACGATCGTCTTCCCATGATAATTGCAGGGAATTTAGAAGTCATGTTAAGCGTCAACTTAGGATACGTACGCAAACGTCCTCCGAAGTTGACAAAAGGATCACAGAGAATTCCCAAGCTGGTTTGCGTGTAGAACACTAAATGACCACAACCCACACTCACCAGATTTCAGAGCTCTCACAATCGGCCCTCTTAACCATGCAAAAAGATTTACAGCATACAAAGTCAATGGTTTCAAGTTTTGCACAGTTTCACAACATGGCGTTTCTAGCATACAATGTCAGGTGGGGGATGACACCAAGAGTTTTCTAGCATGTCTTCAGCATGGCGTTTCATCTTAGCAAATGAGAGAACAAAGAGGTGAATGATTAAGAAAATGTAAGAAAAACAAATGAAAATTTAGAGTTTAAATAATAGATATCAGGAAGAGAAAAAAACCATCATTGCACAAGTTGGAAGTTAAACAAAGCGTAATAAAAAAGGTACTTGGTTCTCCTGACAATTATTGGATAATGAAGAGACACCCATAGTCAGCACGTATAAGGAAGAGGAAAGGTTTCAAAAACTTTAATTAACATTCATTAAGTTAAATTTTAGAACCATTAAGTATGTTTGCAATAATACTTTACGGTTTTTAATTAATAACCGTGAATTAAATTTATTATTAACTTAATGTTTATTAAGTTAGAACCATTAAGTACTTTGGCAATAATACTTTGCAATTCTGAAGTAATAACCGTAAATTATTAAGATTTTTTTTCCGTTAACTTCATCTCCCTCCTCTGATGATAAGAATGAGGATCATGATGAGGAAAAGGAGGATTCAGAGGAGGATAAGGATGGTAAGCAAATACTTTATGGTTCTTAATTAATAACTGTGAATTATTAAGTTATTTTTTTGTTAACTCCTCATCCTCCTCTTCTCCGTCCTCTTCCTCATCCTTATCATCAGATGAGGAAGATGAAGGGTTTGTATAACGTCCCAAATTATAGGCTTAGAATATAAAGAATTAGTCTAAAATAAGTAAACTGCTAAACCCAATTAAGCAAAATGTCTTAAGAATCATGAGGAAAATACGTAACATAATTATAAAAATTATTTAAGGGCCCTGATATATTGAGAAAATAGTTTGACATGTTATTATGGGGAGTTAGAGAAATTATAAAGAGGTTTAGTTTCCCAAAAATGGCCCAAATAATTTCAAAGCTAATTTCTAGAATTTAAGAGCCTATTTTCCTAAAAATTCAAGGAAAACTATTCAGAGGTTATGATTTGGCTTGAAACTTTCAAGGAAATTATTTTAAGGCTTAAAGAAGCTAATTAAGGAAGAAAATTCTTATAAAGTATTAAGGATTAATTTAAGGAAATTATAAGTGAGCCAATACCGATTTAGAAAAAGGAGGAAACTTTGTAATTTTATTGTACAAACTCGCAAATCAGAATTGGACTAAAGTTAAGCCAAATTATGAAAATTAAGGGATTTAAAAGATCTTGAATTAGACAACTTAGAAAAAGAAAAGCCTTGTGTGTGAGACTAATACTATAAAAATGCACACATATCACACACACACACTCACTAATAAACACATCACTCATCACACGCACACACCCACATTCAACACCTATTAAAACACCTCACCAACCTCCCTTCACTCTCATTTAGTTTCTGGAAGCAGAAAAAAGAAAGAGAGAAAAGGGAGAGGCTGAGAAAGAGAGCTAGAGAGAGAGATCGGAGATTGTTTCATTGGAAAAGAGGCTGAGATCACATGCAACCTCGGATTCTTGACTCGGTGAGTATACTAGACCCTTTTCCAACTTCATTTGGGTAGTGGTTTTTCTTGGGTCAAAAACATGCTGGAAGTTGGGTGTTTCTAAGAAAGAAATTCTATCACCGTAAAAGCTTGAGTTATGAAATTGCATGTCGATTTTGAGGTTAATTTTGGGTTCTTTGGTTCTGCAATCTGACTAATGAAATAGAACATGCATGTTCAGTTTGTAGGGTCAAAATTCTTAAGGTTGTAAGATGTAATTTGAGGTTGCATGTCCATTTTTCTTTAGAATCTTCCTAAACCGAAAACAGTGTGTAGCATGCTTCAGCTTATAGAAGTTGACACTTGAGTTTTTGAGTGGGTTTGATTTGGTTTCTTTGAATATTAGAAAGCTAAATATGTGTCTTAAAAGATAGAATCAATGAGAATTCATTTTAGAAAGAGAAAGGTGGTGTTTTTGAGGTTTTGGTGACGGGGGTTGAATTTGTAGTGTCACTGAGACAGTCAAAATTGGGCATGGTTTTGATAGGGAAAATCATATTCTTTGTCTATGAAATTTGGCAAGAAAACAGTACACATCCTAGCTTTAAAATGATTCCTAGAACATGTTAATTGGATATGATCTAGAACAAAAGTTATGATTTTTGGAAGTTTGGTCAGAAAACTAGAAACATTCTATTTTCCATATTTTAAGCAGTGAGTAAATATGCAAATTACATGAGGTTACTTTCATAATTTGTCATTGTGATTAGTTTTTTTCTTTAAAATATACTTATATAGCTTTTAATCAAGTACTAGAGCACAAAAATTGGATGTGTATATTGTAAGTGATGAATTTTCAAACTTTGGGCAAGAAATCTAAATGTTCTGTCTCACCAAAGAGACAGTCAATTTGCACATGAAATTAGGGAACTAGATCCATGATTTAATATCGGATATTATTTTTCTTTTACAGATGACTAAAAGAGCTTTAAGTATGAACTTGAACCATCTCATTTGGAGTTCCCTAGCATAAATTATGATTTTTCAAAGTTCTTTAAAAATTAGAGGCAGATTTTCAGTTCAGGCCAAAAAATGATAGCATTTTTAGGAAATTGAAATTAGTACTGGGTTGGAAGTTGGGGCTTTTTGAGAGAGATTAATTATGCTATGAAAGCATGTTAAGATGAGTATTAATTTATAGCTACATGAATAATCAATAGGGCTTGATATTTTTCACCAAGATCAAAGAGGGGGCAAAGCAAAGGAAACACAAACAAGAGGAGCTAGCTAAGGAAGTAAGTTTGGAAGAAATCTTCAAACGGTAGTGAAACTTACTCTTATATAGTTTGTACTTGGTTGCTTACATGTTTATTTGCCACGTATATGCCTTTGAACATGTAATATCCTTATTTGAGTTGTGCCATGGCCATGTGCATATGCTTGCAAGGTGTTGTTCTTATTTTGATTATTTACATGCTTAGTCTATTACTGTTGCACATTATATATTGAGTTAATGTTTTACTATTAAGATTCCCCCAAATCTCACCCCTTTCTTTCATGACATACAGCAATAGAAAGTACTTCTAGGGTTAAGGGCATTATTGTTGGTGAAACCTAAAGAAGGTTGGAGCAAAAGGACTCTAAAATAAATATTTTGTTTAAGTATTGGCTATTTGTTCAGCCATGATTCCTTTTAATATTAAATGTATGTAAATATATGTTTTGGCATGTAAATGCCCTCCATAAGGAGGAGATCTAAGGCTATGATTGCTTCAAGGTAAGAGTCATCTACAGTGATGACCAAAGTATATTTATACATAGTTAATAGTAGAGAATAGTAGAGGTTAAAGTATGCTTGAATAGTAGCTAATCTATTTAAAAGATTGGGCAAATACATGAATTATATGCTCTAGGATAATTACATGCCAAACTTATAGGTTATATGATTTTACAAATATGAGAGCATAGAAAAACTCTAATAAGACTAATTATGGTTAAAGGATTGATAAGCTATAATAAAGAGTTTGAACCACTGAATAACTGTTTTAATAAGTTCTAAATTTTTCAGAAAAGCACATTCATGTATAGGTTCAAACCTTATATTTGGGCTAAGTTTCAACTATTTTCAAAAGTGTTTTCTTCCCAGGATAAAAGATAGTTTAGTGATTCAAATTCACTATGTATATAACTCATAAATAGTGATGGAAATGAGATGTCACAATTTGACTGTAAGTCATATTCAACATTATTATGATGAAGTATGTGGTTCAACTTTCTATTCATGTTGTTGGCATATGCCACAAGATGCATTATGTTGCAGTCAAGGCTTACCAACATTGGCATTAGAGACTCCATCTCATGAGGAGGCGAAGGAGGAGGTGTTAGTGGTGGATGACAGGATGGTGGCAATGAAGGAGCTTCCTACAAATGTAACATGGTGAAGGAGAGAAGGAGAATGCTGATAAAAAAAGTAGTAAAAATCACAATAAATAGGTGAGTTTAAATGGAGGTCTAACAGATTATGAAGGGTTATGACTTATGACTTATGAAGGTCTGATGATGTTACAAAAAGTTATAAAAATGTTAGATGATGGTTGGTTCTGAAAATCGTTATGTTTTGTCTTCGCCATATAAGAAGTTGGAAGACAAATCGTTTGGTAGTTTTTCATGACATTTGTTTCATAAGAACCGTCATATTTGTCACTAAATAAAACTACAACCATTATTTTTATATTTTCTGCAGATTCCACCTCTCAATACATTGTACTACACATATTTAATTACTAGGTTTTAGTGTTATATATTCTTATGCGACTTCCGCCTCAATATACCTGATGTTTATCCATTGTAACCATTATTTATTAAGCGTTATATATGCCTAAATCCATAATAGTGAACCCACATAAAAAAATAAGACACACGACCATGTGAACTTGAAGAACTTAATATAATAGATATAAGTAATTTAACCCAAACATTGTGATTTCATAACTGTTTGAGGTGGCCAAAATTTTTATGTATTAATCACTTTTATTTTATTTTTTCTTACTATATAATATCTAATAATAATTAATTTTATGATTGTCATGACAGACTTTCAAGATTTGAACTTTTTTAATTGGATTTAAAATTTTAAATTGATTTAACTTAAAGCCATGTAAAAATAATTTTTACCACATCAACTTAAACTAGAGTTTCACAATAATTTAGTAAGATATTGGTTAAGATGATAAGCGGTCTCAACTCATAAGAAAGATAATACAAATTCAAATCCCAGGAAATGCATTTGTCAGGAGAGGTGAAAACCTTTATGCTTTAAGCCTCACAAGGGGAAACTCTTACATTGTGCAAAAAAAAAAGTAATAAAAATTAATTTTTGTTATAAAAGTATGTGTTATAAGAAAGAAGATTGATAGGATTCAAAGAGAATTGATAGAATTTCTAGAGAGAAGTTAGAGAGATGTTCTCATTCAGTTCAATTGAAACAATCGATTACAGCCCTTTATATAGAGGCAGAAATCTAACCCTGGTTGTATTACCATGGTTATATTTAAATGACTATGGTTACTTTATATCGTCTTTATGTCCTTGTCTTCTTTTCTTTATATCCTTGTCTTCTTTTACTTTTGCTTTGTGTCATGTCTTCTTTTCTTCTTTATATCAAGTTGACTGGAAGATTAATATGAGTCAATGGACATCCACATATTTAATATTCATAACACTCCCCCTTGGATGTCCATTATGAATGTGCCTCATTAAAAACTTTAACTAGGAAAAACCCAGTGGGATAAAAACCTAGCTAAAGAAAAGAGTACATCATTCATTGATACACCATCGAGTGCTGCCTCATTAAAAACCTTTCTAGGAAAACCCAGTGGGACAAAACCTAGATAAGGGAAAAAGAGTACAACGTGTATCGACTCCCCCTCTTGATAATATCAGTTGAAATCTTTGAATCTCCGAAGACCAATATCATGAACAAGTTTTTCAAAGATTGTACCTGGAAGTGACTTGGTGAATAAATCTACTAGATTTTCACTTGACCTGATTTGCTGGATATCTATTTCACCATCCTTTTGAAGATCGCGAGTGAAGAAGAATTTTGGTGAAATATGCTTCGTTCTATCGCCCTTGATATAGCCTTCTTTAAGTTGAGCGATACATGCAGCATTATCCTCATAGAAGATTGTTGGGATCATTTTGCCGGAAGATAAATGACAAGTTGTACGTATATGATGTATTACTGACCTCAACCACATACATTCTAGACTTGCTTCATGTATTGCTAGAATTTCTGCATGATTAGATGATGTGGCTGATATAGTCTGTTTCATAGATCGCCATGAAATAGCTGCACCTCCACATGTAAATAGATAGCCCGTTTGTGATTTACCATTATGTGGATCAGATAAAAATCCAGCATCTGCATAACCAATCAGTTCATGCTTGGATACATTTGAGTAGTATAACCCCATGTCTGTTGTACCTCTGAGATAACGAAAAATATGCTTTATTCCATTCCAATGCCTTCGTGTTGGTGAAGAACTATATCTTGCTAGTAAATTAACAGCAAATGATATATCAGGACGTGTATGATTAGCAAGATACATTAGTGCTCCAATAGCACTAAGATATGGTACTTCTGGACCAAGTAGTTCTTCATCACCTTCTTCACTAATTTCTCGAGGTCTGAATGGGTCTTTATCCACCATCAAAGATCTTACAATCATTGGGGTACATAATGGATGAGATTTATCCATGTAAAATCGCTCTAGGACCTTCTTTGTATAAGTTTCTTGATATACAAATATCCCTTTCTTGAAGTACTCGATCTGTAATCCAAGACAGAATTTTGTTCTTCCCAAGTCCTTCATCTCAAATTCTTTCTTCAAACAATTAATTGCCTTTTGGAGCTCTTCAGGAGTTCCAATGATGTTGATATCATCAACATAAACAGCAATTATAGCAAACTCACTATTAGATCTTTTCATAAAGATGCATGGGCATATCGGATCATTTTTGTATCCTTCTTTCAACAAATATTCATTAAGGCGATTATACCACATGCGCCCTGATTGCTTCAGGCCATACAGGGACTTATTTAACTTAACTGAGTATTGTTCTTGAGAACTTGAATTAGATGCTTCTGGCATCTTAAGTCCTTCAGGGACTTTCATATAAATATCACTATCAAGTGATCCATATAAATAGGCAGTCACAACATCCATTAGATGTAAATCAAGTCCTGCATCTACTGCTAGACTGATTAAATAACGAAAAGTAGTCGCATCCACTACTGGTGAATACGTTTCTTCAAAATCAATGCCAGGTCTTTGTGTAAAACCTTGGGCTACTAGACGTGCCTTATATCTAGTTATTTTGCCCTTTTCATTTCTTTTTCGTATAAAGACCCATTTGCATCCAACTGGTTTTACATCTTCAGGTGTAAGGACTACAGGTCCAAATACTTTTCGTTTTGCCAATGATTTTAATTCTGCATTAATGGCTTCTTTCCATAGGGGCCAGTCTTTTCTTTGTTGGCTCTCACTAATGGATTTTGGCTCATGATCCTCATTATCATTCATTACATCATATGCTATATGATAAGCAAAGATGTCATCAATGTTGACTTCATTTCTATCCCATCGGATTCCATTCATAACATAATTTATTGAGATCTCATTATTTTCATATATATCAGGTACCTGGGTCTCTTCTGGGACTACAATGTTCTCTTCTGGAGATAATATCTCTTCAGGAGATGGCTCTTCTGGAGCTACTAATTTTTCTTCATTATCCTCGACTTGACCATCTATATTCTTTACTCCTTTTCTTTTTCGAGGATTTTTATCTTTGGAACCGATAGGCCTGCCACGCTTCAGGCGTGTTTTAGATTCATTCATAGCAGGTTGTCCTTTAGGGACATCAATTTTAATAGGAGCATTAGCAGCTGGGATATGTGACTTTGTCACTTTCTTTGGGTCAGTAAATGCTTCTGGCATTTGATTAGCTAAATTCTGTAAATGAATTATCTTTTGAACTTCAAGTTCACATTGCTTTGTACGAGGATCAAAATGAGCCAATGATAATTCATTCCAACTAATTTCTTTACCCAGCTGTTTGTTTTCTCCCCCTAATGTTGGGAAAAATGATTCATCAAAATGACAATCGGCAAATCGTGCCGTATATAAATCTCCTGTGGATGGTTCTAAACATTTTATAATTGATGGAGATTCATACCCAACATATATTCCCATCTTTCTTTGTGGGCCCATCTTAGTGCGTTGTGGCAGTGCTACAGGCACATATACCGCACACCCAAAAATTCTTATATGGGAAATATTAGGTTCCTGACCAAAAACCATTTGTAAGGGGGAAACCTTTAAATAACTTGTTGGCCTAATGCGAATTAACATTGCTGCATGCAAAATGGCATGGCCCCAAGCAGAAATTGGTAGATTAGATTTCATAAGTAAAGGTCTTGCAATTAGTTGCAACCTTTTAACCAATGATTCTGCAAGTCCATTTTGCGTGTGAACATAAGCTACAGGATGTTCAACATCAATTCCAAGGGACATACAATATTCATTAAAAGCTTGTGATGTAAATTCACCAGTATTATCAAGACGTATTTTCTTGATAGGATAATCAGGGTAATGTGCTCTTAATCTAATCAATTGAGCAAGTAATCTCGCAAACGCCAGGTTACGAGAAGATAATAAGCAAACATGCGACCATTTAGTTGATGCATCAATTAAAACCATATAGTACCTAAATGGTCCGCATGGTGGGTGTATTGGCCCACAAATATCTCCCTGTATCCGTTCTAGAAATGTGAGAGACTCACTTTCTACTTTGCTTGGTGAGGGGCGAATAATTAACTTTCCCTTGGAACATGCAACACATGAAAAATCATGGGATTGTGGTATTTGTTTACACTTCAGGGTATGTCCACATGAATTCCCAATTATTTTTCGCATCATTATTGAACCGGGATGGCCTAACCGGTCATGCCAAACATTAAATTCATTAGTAAACTTCTGGTTCACATTATCAAACTGCTGGTTTGTATTGACAAACTTCTGGTTTGCATTATTAAACTTCTGGTTCTCAATAGTATGTGTTTCAATTGTGCTTATGCATGTGTAATACAAACCAGAAGAAAAAATAGGAAAACTTTCTAATATGCATTTTCTACCAGCAACTATATTTGTAATTACAAGATATTCCTTATTATCTTTAGTTGTTGTTTCTAAATGATATCCATTTCTGCGGATATCTTTGAAACTCAATAAGTTTCTTTTAGACTTGGTAGAATAAAATGCATTATCAATGCATAATTTTGTTCCTTCAGGTAACAAAATATTAGCTCTTCCGGAGCCTTCAATTAAATTTATACTACCAGATATAGTCTGAACATTGGCTTCTCGTATTACCAGGGAAGAAAAATATTTATCATGTCTGAGTATGGTGTGGGTTGTTGCACTATCAACGAGACATAAATCTTCAGAATTGATGCCAATAGAATTCATTCTTCATAAAAACATAAATAAAATTAATACATATGATAGAAACAACTGTAAATAAAATATAACAGTTTAAATTATATTAAGAAATCTGCAACATCCAAATAGTTATTATCTATATCGGCATACTCAGAATTCTCGCTTTGATCAACATGATTAACTTCAACATTTGATCTTTTACCAGTATTTTTTATTGATTCTTGGTAAAGATCAACTAGGTGCCTTGGTGTACGACAGGTACGAGACCAATGGCCCTTTCCACCACATCGATAGCATGGATTATCAGCATATTTGTTATGCCTACTGCTTTCCCCTTTTTGGTTCTTATCAGTCTTTTCCCACTTCTGGTAGGAGTTTGAACCTCCATGATATCGACCACGACCACGCCCACGGCTGTAGCCACGCCCACGTCCACGTCCATGTCCACGTCCACGGCCACGGCCACGGCCACAATAAGATTCATTAGTGACTACATTCACTTCAGGGAATGGAGTTGAGCCTGTTGGATGGGATTCATGATTTTTCAATAAAAGCTCATTATTTTGTTCAGCCACAAGGAGACAAGAAATTAACTCAGAATATTTCTTGAAACCTTTTTCACGATATTGCTGCTGCAGGAGCAAATTGGATGCATGAAATGTGGAGAATGTCTTTTCTAACATATCATCATCAGTAACATTTTCTCCACATAATTTCAATTTAGAAGTAATTCTGAACATAGCTGAATTATATTCGCTTATAGATTTAAAATCTTGCAAGCGTAAATGCATCCAATCAAAATGAGCTTTTGGAAGAATGACCAACTTCTGGTGATCATATCTTTCTTTCAAATTGTTCCAAAGGACAAGTGGGTCCATAACTGTCAAATATTCAGTTTTTAAATCTTCATGTAAGTGGTGGCGAAGAAAAATCATTGATCTGGCTTTATCTTTGTTGGATGCCTTATTCCCTTCTTTAATCGTGTCTTCCAGACTTTTGGCATTCAAGTGTATTTCCGCATCCAATTTCCAAGATAAATAATTTTTCCCGGTAATGTCAAGAGCCACAATTTCAAGTTTTGCCAGGTTTGCCATTGTTCAAACTAATTAAAGAAATAAATGAACATAATTAAAATATAAAATGTAAATGTGCCATAAAATAACTGTAAATTCATAAAGACAATAAATAATTCATAAGGCAAGATAAGAAAATTAAAACATGTATGGCTTCGGGCCATTTAATCTCATGACTTCAGGCCATGTATGGCTTCGGGCCATTTAATCTCAAGATGAGGAATTAACTATTATCTTCAGGATAAAAATTGTACATGACTTTTGGCCGTACAATAAGATAAAAGATAAAAATATATATAGCTTCTGGCCATATAATAAGATAAAAAAAATGTATATAGCTTCTGGCTATATAATAAGAATGAATATGGCTTCTGGCCATATTATTAAAATATTACGACTTCTAATCATAATTTCAAGAATCAGATATGTATGGCTTCTGGCCATAATAACAATAATAATAATAATAATAATATAAAAGAACTGGTATATAAAAACAATAACAATCTCCAATCTTTAGCCATGGAACCCGATGTTATATAACAATCGGTAAAAGTATCTCTCCAATTCCATATAGTGGCTCAGATTATCCCAGATCTATAAAATAAAACAACGTATATATAATTACTAAAGAAATCATAAGAAGATCATACCTTATTTTAGAGCTTCGTGCTGATAACGTGTTATAAAAGTATGTGTTATAAGAAAGAAGATTGATAGGATTCAAAGAGAATTGATAGAATTTCTAGAGAGAAGTTAGAGAGATGTTCTCATTCAGTTCAATTGAAACAATCGATTACAGCCCTTTATATAGAGGCAGAAATCTAACCCTGGTTGTATTACCATGGTTATATTTAAATGACTATGGTTACTTTATATCGTCTTTATGTCCTTGTCTTCTTTTCTTTATATCCTTGTCTTCTTTTACTTTTGCTTTGTGTCATGTCTTCTTTTCTTCTTTATGTCAAGTTGACTGGAAGATTAATATGAGTCAATGGACATCCACATATTTAATATTCATAACAATTTTAAAATTTTTAATATTACTATCCTCTCAATTTTTTTTTTTTTTTTTGCATTTTTTTGAGTAAATGTCAAATTGTTATATATATACACACACACACACTCTCACTTCCTCCAAAGAGAACAAATCGTAGAATTAACTGTAGTATCCGTTCCCCAGCAATGTGAAAGCCAATAATTAAGATAACAAACATATATCCTTCTGTTTAGATCCATCACTTTGATCGCCATCATAATCTCATCACATCTAGACCATTCAAATTTAATCTGGACCGTTCATATTTAAGTTGTTTATTTTTTAAAAAAAAATTATTTTAATGAGTATAACATTTAAAATAAAGATAATCTCTTAACTATAATTTTTTAACAAATATTTTTTAAATTTAAAAATCTTCAATTGAAAAAAAAAAACCTGTTAATGATTTGATGAGGTTATGATACCATTGAAGTTGAAGTGATTAGCACTCAAACAGGTTTCTATACACACACACACATATACATCTTATATCTATTTGTCCGCAGACGCGCCCAGATACGAGGGATGGAGAGGGGGAAGAGAGAATTGAAAATTGGAAATGGTTGGATCAATACGTTTTTTTTTTTTTTTTGGACAAAGTTGAATCAATACTTTGGAGCGAGAAATCAGGCCAGAAAAAATATGGAGAGAGAAAAGATTGAAGGCTATCTTAGAAATTAATTTTTTTTTTTGGATAAATACAGCACAAACCTATTATAAGGTATCTAAAGATAATTTCTGGGCAACCATCTCAGTTCGTCTTGCTCTTCCAGCGTCAGCGACGGAATTACTCTCTCTCTGGAACGGTCTCGCACTCTCGCTCTCTCTGTCATAATCAAGAGAAAGTACTGATACTCTTAGGTGGTTTTTACTTCAGTCAATGTGAATCATTAGAAATTAATTTAAATTATATATAACTTCAATAAAATTATTAAATTAACCTACTTTAGAGTTTAAACTGTTCTTCATATACCTGTTGGTTTTGTTATTTTTTATTTGTTTTGGTATTCGACCAAAAGTTAAAGGAAAAATCCCTATAAAATATTGTCGAAATTAAGAAATTCTGTTTCAGTGTTGTGAATTCTAAAAACTCGATTCAGTCCTGTGTCAGTACTGATGAATAGTGCAGGGTGCCAAAAGATAATTTTTCCCTTCGGTCCTCATTCTCGCCACTTTCAGAATAACAACATGAGCCTCTTAATTAACAACTCCGGATTCTTAATTAACAACTCCAGTTTCATCTTTTTACTTTCACAATAACAACACCGGTTCTGTTATTAACAACACCATATTCAACATTAACAACTCTCATTTCTTATTTCACAACTTTGTAATTTAAGTTTTAGGGCCAATAACAACACCTCTTTCTTTATTAACAACACCATATTTTACATTAACAACATTATATTTTTGAGATGTGAATATGTGAAAGAATAAAACGGAGTTATTAATCAAGAATCCGGAGTTGTTAATTAATTAAGAGACTTATGTTGTTATTCTGAAAGTGGCGAGAATGAGGGCTGAAGGGCAAAATTATCTTTTGGCATCCCCTGCACTGTTCATCCGTACTAACACAGGACTGAATCGGGTTTCTAGAATTCACAGCACTAAAACAAAATTTTCCTATTTCGGCGATATTTTATAAAGATTTTCTCAAAGTTAAACCTGACCCATGATAAAAAAAATAACGGTAGGTTCACAATAATTCTAATAATTAAAAACTTTCAATATCATTATCTTCTCATTCAGTTTTTTGTCGCTTCCTCCAATCGAATAAATCGGCAAACTGTAGCATATCTTCCAAGGTGCTCTCAAAAGCAATGCGAATCATGCATGATTGGGTTTCTCTCCCTTTTTTTTAATCATTTCTTCTCATAATCTCTCGTGCACTTTTAGATTAAAAATATAAATATGTTATAAAATAATGAATATAAAAATAAATGAATTAATGAACAAAACGGCTAGAATTTGATCTGTAAGATTCAAAATTGCAGAATAGAAAAAAAAATCAATTTATAAAATATTATAATAATATTTTATACCATTTTTTTTATAAGAAACAACAATTAAAATCATGGGACTCAAAGTGTTAATTAAAAGTAATAAATATATAAGATATATATTTTTCTTTCCAATTAAACTCTTATTTATAAAGAGAGTACATGTAAATAAAGATATGTGGATATTTATTATAGAGAGAAGATAAATAATATGTATTTAAAAATTAGTTTAAAATTTTAGTCAAAAAAGATTTATTTATTATATTAAAGACCATTACCATGAGAGATGTTGTTCTTTATAGAAAGAATCCAAGGCAGTATTAATTCTGAATAATCCAATTTTTAATTTAGCAGTAGTTGAGATGAGAAAAAGAAAATGAGAGGATCTTCTTCCGCAAATCTTGAGCCTAGAGAAAAGTTAGAATTCTTAGATAAAAAATAACCTTAGTGTATGTTCCAGTGTCAGCAAAGAGAGATTATATATATATATATATATATAGATAGAGAGAGGGGGGGGGGGTGATGGTGTAATTAAAAATTAGAAATGGTGGGATCAAAGCAAACAAAATTATGTCGTTTTGGTGAGCAAAGTGCGGGGAGCTGGCACGATCTTCTGTGAGGACAGTTCATTTGTGAGGTTTTAGGTTAATCAAAGAAATGAAGGAGAACAACGGAGGAAGAAGAGAAAGTTTGGTTTTTGCTGTGAATGGAGAGAGGTTTGAGCTCTCAAGTGTTGACCCTTCAACTACTTTGCTTGAGTTCTTGCGTACTCACACTCCATTCAAGAGCGTCAAGCTCGGCTGTGGCGAAGGTTTGTCTCTCTCACACACCCTTTTATAATCCATCATGTCCATTAGCTGGGTATAGTGGTTTAGATTATTTTTGTAGTGAGTTCATGATTTGGAATCCGATATGAGATTTTTCTTTAGTTAAACTAGTTTGTTTGAAGTGTTTCAAAAATTCTCTGCAACCGCGAACCATTTTGGGGTGCCCATAACTTTGATGGGCACCATAAGCCGTTCAATCTGGATGGATATGGGACCCAGATAAGTGGGCACCTAAACTGGTTCCTATCTACAACTGTTACTTCTATCATTACTAATATTTCTTCAACTTTCCCTATTCTTTATGCCATGTTTGGTACGGTGGAATTAAAGAGATAGAATTGGAATTGGATTCCTACTGATAACATGTTTGATACGGTGGAATTGTCCTTAGAATTGAGTTCTATGTGGAATTCAATTAAGCCAAATTCCATCAAATAAATTCCATCTCAAAAGTTAGGATTTACAAATCCATCTCCATATTTCCAACTTTACCCTCACTGACTTCTCAATCATCGCCCATCGTGCTTGACCACTGGATCGAAGACCACTGTGCTCGACCAAATCTGAGCAACCAAATCCGACGCCATCTTTGGCGATGGTGACGATGCGACGCCATCGCCAATAGGTTGTAAACCTATTCAACAAGAGATGGCAAGGAAGATGAAGAAGGAGAGATCTGTTTGCAGCAGCGGTGCTTTTTACCGAAGTTCAAGTTCGATGCCTCCTTCGATTCCGATTCCGACGAGGCATGGTTGGAGTGAAAGAAGGAGAGGGAGAAAGAGTGCTTTGCCAAGGCCTGTGAGATCGAGAGCAAACAGCGTCGCTGCTGCCATTGCGAGATTGAGAGCAACAACAGGATATGATTTTTTTTATTTTTTTAATTATAAGGACATTTTGGTCTTTTCACATAAAAATCAGGACCTATTTCCATGACATACCAATCATACTTTTAAACCTAATTCCCATTTCCATCAAAATCAATTTCATTATATCAAACGGGCCCTTAGATATTTGATTAGTTACAGTGTAGACTCTGATTTATTCGAAAAGAGGGAGTGAATTTTTCTACTTTTCTAACACAATTTTATAATTCTTGATGGAGTTTTTTTTTTGTTATGTCAAATATTTGGATGTCGGCGCGCTACTATGAACATTTTAATTAAAAAACAAGGACAAAAGAAAGATGGGATATTGAAACTTCAGGGCTCATTTGGTACGTTGGAATTAGAGAGGGTGGAAATGGAATTGGATCTCAATTCCATGAGAGGGTTTGTTTGGTATAATGGAATTGGTTCCCAATTCTAATTCCATGTGGAAGTCAAATAAGCCATTTCCATCAAAATGAATTCCATCCCAAAAGTCAAGATTTGCAATTCCACCTCCAAATTTCCATCACTTACCCTCCTCCCTTCTGTGACAACAGTGACCTCTCCTCCCTCACCGGCACCTCTACTCTTTCAACAATGACTGTGATGACGACCTCGAGCAACCCACGAATAATCCCATAAGATCTTGCCCCTTTTTTTACGATCTGAAAGTTTTTTTGAAGGATCTCACGGCTCGTCCTTTCAGTATTCATGCCTGAAGCTCTACTGTGAGTCTGTGACTGTGGCTGGAAGCTCATCTTCTCTAGTTTGGCTTCATTTAGCTTCTTCAATTTTGATGATGGAAATTGCAGCGTACCTCATGTTTGCCACCACTTGATCTTCTTCAATTTCTTTTACTTTTTCAATTCTCCTTCAATTTCAGGCAAAGCACTCTCTTTAATTCAAGTCTATCATGTATGTTTATGAAATCCTTCGGTTTGAATGATTTTCCTACTGTAATTTCAGACGGTGGGTGATGACAGTGAACAGTGGTTTGGTTAGGTTTTTTTTGGATGAGGGCATATTAATAATTTCATGTTTTAAATATAAATATTAAATAAAAATAATATCTAAATTCCATGTACATACCAAACACACTTTTAAAATCCATTTCCATATCCAAATCCATATCTATTTCCATTTCCATATCCATATCCATATTTATATCCATCAAAATCAATTCCAGTGTACCAAACAGGCCCTCAGTGACAGTGCCATCAACATAAGCTTAATATAGGAGTGTGTTCGGATACTTCTCCAAAAGTGCTTTTTTTTTTTTTACAAAACCTTGATTTTGGGGAAAAGTCATCCGAACATCCCAAAAAACCACATAATCCCTTTTTTATTTAAAACCAAGGTTTTGACATAATCTATATTTTTTCACTTTTTTCTTGTGTGGGTCCCACTCCACTCAACCTCTCTCATCTTTTTTTAAGTTTTGAATTTCGGTGTTCTCTAGGTACTCTGTCAACGTTTTTTTTTTTTAATTTTAAAATTTTAATGCCCTCTTCTCTTTTTAATATAAGACCTATTTATCTAATTTGATTATATTATAAAAATTAGTTAATTTAATTAACGTTACATATAGACAAATTTATTTCATTTTTGGTATTAATTATGAAATTTAATGTTAAATAATGGGTTAAGATGCATCATTTTTAATGCCGTCAGAGGTTTTCTTCTCTTATAATTTAATATCGTTAGGTGAAATTTAATGGTTTTGTTAAATTTGGACCTTAACCTTTAAATAATATATAAAATATAATCTTATCTTTATATGTAATTATCACAAAAGTTAATGTCCTTTTTAGTAATTTGACAATAAAAAAAGCTATTCTAATTATAACATCCAAACACTCTCATTACCTCAAAATCACTTTTTTTTTTTCATAATCTATTCTCTCCATAATCTATTGTCCAAAAACTATTCTCCATTTTTCTTCTAGAAGCTATTCTTTAAAAACTAATAAGAACACACCCTAAGAAGTAGATAATAAATTTACAAATATTAAAAAAATAAATTAAATTAATTATTGGTAAATAATGTGTCAATTTTTCTAAAATATCCTTTAATCATTTGTATTTGATCTGTTCTTTAATGGTAGTGCTCGTTTGGAAGATCTTATTTTTGTCCAAAACGTGCTTATAATTCGTGATTCACGGTATACGAGGTAAGTATGTGAGAGGAGTTTTTTCTCGGCTTGCGTAATAAGTGCGTTTTGACTGTTCAAAACGCTATCACAAACACACCCGTAATCCTCTTCATAAGCGCGAATCAATAAGCGCGAATCAATAGCGTGATTAGTTTGAGAAAATTATAAATTTTTTTAAAAAAAGTATATTAAGTTCTCACATTTTAAATTAAAGTAAATTCTCTAACTATCTCCTTGTTTAGGAGAAGTAATAATTGGGCTTTAGGAGCTGGGAACAAAGAATATTACCCTTTGCTATTTCCATTATTGTTCTTTTATTTTATTATCAGGGTTAATTTTGTCCTTCAAACCATAGACAAGTTTTAAAACATTTTATATATAAGAGAGAGTATATACCCTAATCTATTTACCTATATATTTTTTTTTTGGCTCAAAATCCGTGTACCTTTTTTTGACAATTTCAATATTATGAACATGAAAGTCAAAGGTGTCGACTGTTTTTATACAAACACATATAATATAATATAATATAATATAATATAATATAATATATATATATATCAACGTAAAGTAAATCCTCAAATCCTCCATTTGTCCCACAATGTTTCGGTATATTTTGTGTTTATTTATGTATATGAAGAGTTTGATGTAATAAATATAAAAAATTTAATGTAAGTATGGTTCAAAAAAAATTATTTAAATAACTAAAATTATTTAAATATCTAACGAATTATATATTAAAACATAATTAATTTTAAAATTTTTATTTAAATGACTAAAATTATTTATTTTATTTTTTAAATTTATCAATTTTTTAAAAAATTATTACTTGCATTTTCTAAATTTATATTTTTCTAGTCATATTTATAAGAGGAACTAGTTTTACTACTTGTCAAAATGATGAGCACCAAGACTTAATCAATGTGGTAAGATCTACACAGTTTAAGTAAAATTTTGATGGTTTAGATTTAAAATTTTCAAATAATGATTTTTAAATTTTAAAAAAAAGTATGCTTTTGTACAAGAAACCAACAGTTAAGATATTGTCTTTGTATAAATCCTATATACATTAAAATATTTCTTTTTAAAAAAGGTAAAGTAAAAAAATCCAATCTCATCAATCCTAATTAAATCCGGGCAGCTAAAGTGGTGATTAGCTCTTAATACTTATTATTGTAATAAGTAGGAGTGTTCACTTCTATTATGTCCTGGCTGTCGTATCGATGCTGGTCATTTTGGGACGGGACAATCCCATCCCGAAAATTTAAGGATGGGACAAAAGCAAGACGAGACAAAATTGTTAATATGGGACAGACTTTGTTCTATCCTGTCTTTTTATCCCGTCCCAAAATCATGTTATTATTAGTTTAATATATATAATGTATCTAATATTTTTTTATTTTTTACTATAATATCTAATATTTGCATTAAATATATAAATAATATTTTTAGAAATGGCTGAAGGAAGATGGCAAAAAAAAGGAGAATTACACTTAGATCCTATGGAAGAAAAAAAATTAAAAAATGGTCCCTATAGATTACAAAATGAAAAAATGGTCCCATTAACAACTCCATGAATAGGGGTGGGCATGGGCAGGGCTGGGCAGGGCGAGACCCCTGTCCGATGCCCTGCCCAAAGGATGAACGGGCTGTATTTTGTAGCCCGATGCCCGGCCCTGCCCACTAAAAGCCCTAAGTATTTTGGGTTGGGTAAGGGTGGGCTGGGCAGGATGAGCTTCCCTGCCCAAGTGATAACGCCTTATCTTGTCCACATATAAAAAAAAATAATTCATTATGAATTTCATAAACATTATTGTAGTTACTAATACCATTTGTCTTAACTTCGCTCTAAGTAATATAAACTTCAAATGCATTCGATGATTTCACATATTAGGATATTTCAAAATAAGTCTACAACTTGAGTCTTGAAATTTAAAAAATACCATATGTCTTAACAAATATCCATACTTTAAAAATTAAACAACATCCATAATCCATTATAAATAAGAAAAAAATATGATTGTAATTAAAGCTGTGAAGTCAAAGTAGTTTGCATCAATTCAATGTCCTAAAAGTTGATCAAATGATGAAGCATCTGGAAAGAAAATAAAAAGCAACTATAATTTAATACATCACAAAGTAAAGAAGAAATGAAGAAATCTACTTGTAAATAGTGTTTAGTGGTTAGGGCAAAAAAGTGAGGATCAGAAGAGTATTATACAATAGACAATATATATTTTAAATAAAAAATATATATGAAATAATATTTAATTGATATGAAATTTTATATTTTAAATAAGTGAAAATAATTTTCAGAGCAGGGCCAAATGGGTAGGGCAGCACCCCTTGCCCGATGCCTGACCCTGCCCGGTTATTAGCCCGCCTAAAGCTGCCCAAAATTTTTTCAGGCCATTTTTTTAGGGCTGGGCTGGGCAATTTTTTACAGGGCCAGGGTGGGCGCACTGGGCTACTGGGCACCATGCTCACCCCTATCCATGAGCCTGTATTGACAACTCATTAACAATTCCAGGAGCCTGTATTGAAAACTCCATGGGACCATTTTTTCATTTTGTAATCTATAGAGATCATTTATTCATTTCTCTTCTTCTTGGGACCTTAATTCTCCAAAAAAAAAAAAAAACGGGAGACAAAGGGTATGAGTACGTTCTTTCTGTCCTTCCCTTTTTCACGGACAGTACAAATGAACTAACGAATTCTGTTCCACGGAGCTGCAAATAATTGCTCGCCGCATATGAAGCTCATCGTCACCTCATATGGAATGCTTTCGAAACCAATCTTTTTGAATGCCTCGGAGCTGTAATGATTGAAAACTGAACCATGGTTGTACCAACTACCAAAGCCGCCTTTGAGCAAAAAACTACCAAAGCCGCCAGCTTTATTGCTGGCTAAAAAAAAAATTGCAAGCCGCCAGCTTTATTTCTGGCTTAAAAACAAAAAAAGCAAGCTGCCAGCTTTATTTCTGGCTAAAAAACAAAAAAAGAAGTGAAAACTGTGAGGAGCTGGCACGATCTTCTCTGAACACAGAGTTCATTTCTGATCTTTCGGGTTCATCTGCGAGATGGAGAACGGAGAAAGAAGAGAAAGTTTGGTTTTTTCTGTGAATGGAGAGAGATTTGAGCTCTCAAGTATTGACCCTTCAACCACTTTGCTTGAGTTCTTGCGTACTCACACTCCATTCAAGAGTGTCAAGCTCGGCTGTGGCGAAGGTCTGTTCTCATAAACGACTTCACTAGCTTTAGAATTTCGAAACTGCGTCGTAAAAGATGACAGTTTTATAAATATAGAAGCATTCACAATAACGATCAAAATAAAAGATCAACCTGAGATTTTTCTTTAGCGTTAAAACTGATTTGTTTGAATTGTTTCTAAAGGCTCTGCATAGCCGTTCCTTCATTGCTATTGCTTGAACTTCCCTCTGCTTTAGATTTTTCTTTAGTTACAGTACGGCACAGACTTTGTTGATGGATATGAACTGTAGAAATAGGCTGAATTTGCAAATGATTGGCCAAGAAGTTTGGGCCAAAGAGATGGATTGAACCAAGACTCGAGGAAAATTAACTATATAAAAGGAAGTTATAAATTGAGTAGTGCATGGAATTTGTACCTCAGTATTTTTCCCCGTTTCCTTCTTCTACCTCTCTGGTCCCCTGTGAACTTTTCTGCTTCTTTTCTGAACTTTTCTTCTCCTACTGCTATTAATTTTCTGGAACTCATTTCCTCAAGACACTATTATTGTAATATTTATCTTTACACACGCCCCCCTGTATATTCATTGCTAGTGTTGAACCCAAATTGCATTGGGAATCAGAGTTTTATTTTGCAATTGTCCTTGGTCATTCTGTAATTACGTTGGGTGATCATAACAGGTTTCTTCTGTGTCTATTTGGATTTCATTGTTTTAGTTTGTGATATATCTATTCTATCCTATGACTGAAGTTCTTGATGCAAATTTTATTTCTTAATTTCTTTTGTCTTTGAGATTTTTCATCAAATTCTCATTCCATGGTCCAATCTGGATTATTTGCAGGTGGTTGTGGTGCTTGTCTTGTTTTAATATCCAAATACGATCGTGTGCATGACCAAGTTGAGGATTTCACAGCAAGTTCTTGCCTCACACTACTTTACAGCATACATGGATGCTCCATAACTACAAGTGAAGGCCTTGGAAACAGTAAGGATGGATTCCATCCAATTCATGAAAGAATTGCAGGATTCCATGCCACTCAATGTGGATTTTGCACTCCTGGTATGTGTATTTCTCTTTTTGGAGCTCTTGTCAATGCCGAAAAGACCAATCGTCCTGAGCCACCTTCAGGTTTCTCAAAAGCCACTGCTGCCGAGGCTGAAGGGGCCATTTCTGGGAATCTTTGCCGTTGTACTGGGTATCGACCGCTTTCTGATGTGTGCAAAAGTTTTGGTGCTGATGTTGATATGGAGGATTTGGGGTTAAACTCATTCTGGAGAAAAGGAGAAAGCAATGGTGTAAAGGTAAGTAGGTTACCTAAATATGATCATCACCACAAGAAGACTAAATTTCCTGAGTTCTTGAAGGAGATCAAGCCTGATGCGTTCATGGGTTCTGAAAGGCATAACTGGCTCAGTCCTACTAGTCTTGAGGAGCTTCAAGGCTTATTGGATCCAAATAATAGTGCTGGAACCAAGATAAAGCTTGTCGTTGGTAATACAGGAATGGGTTATTACAAAGATACAGAGAGCTATGACAAGTATATCAATCTGAAGGGAATTTCTGAGCTCTCAAAGATTACAAAGGACGAGACAGGGGTTGAAATTGGTGCAACAGTGACCATATTTAAGGCTATTGAAGCGTTAAAGCCAAAAACTGGATATGAGTTTCTCTCTGACTTTGATACGATACTTGAAAAAATTTCTGGTCACATTAGCAAAATAGCCTCAGGATTTATAAGGAATACAGCTAGTGTAGGTGGCAATCTAGTTATGGCTCAGAAGTATCATTTCCCTTCTGATATAGCTACTATACTTCTAGCTGTGGATACAATGGTTCATATAATGACTGGTACAAAATTTGAATGGCTTACAATGCAAGAGTTTTTGGAAAGGCCTCCATTAGAGTTGGAAAGTGTGCTTTTAAGCATTAAAATCCCATGTTGGGAATCCAGCAAAATGGCTTCTTCAAAACATAGAAGTAAAATTTTCTTTGAGACTTTTCGAGCTGCTCCTCGACCGCTCGGAAATGCATTGCCTTATTTAAATGCAGCTTTCTTGGTTGAGGTTTCTACTAGTGAAGATTATGAAGGAATTGTACTGATTGATAACTGTAGGCTTTCTTTTGGTGCTTATGGAGCTAGACATGCAATTAGAGCAATAGAAGTCGAGGAACTACTAAAAGGAAAATTATTGAATTTTGGAATCATACATGAAGCTATCAACCTGCTTATGAATATTGTCGTACCTGAAGATGGCACTTCACATATTGCTTATCGGTCAAGCTTGGCAATTGGTTTTCTCTATAAGTTCTTTAGTCCTTTGATTGACTATTCTGTTGAAAAACATACCAATTACTCAGATGGGTTCTCTAGTTTGTCAGTCATGAAGGAATTTGACTTAAAAGAGAACAATGGGAAAGTTCATTATGATAATTTTCATCCCATACTATCATCAGGAAAGCAAGAGATTCAAGTAGGTGATGAGCATCGTCCCGTTGGTGAGCCAGTTACAAAATCAGGAGCTACATTACAAGCTTCAGGTTTGTATCTGTACACTCAAGTTAGAGAATAACTTTATGGCCTCTTTTCTTTCATATTTATGGCATTTAAAAGTAGTAAACCAATGATTTACAAATAATCTAGCTTGTCTTTTTCAATCATATAGTTAATTTTCAATGCTTCAACTAGTCTTTTTCCAATAAACTAATCTTATTCTCTCGTTTGGGTTTCTCTTAACTATATGTGTTATGTTTTGGAGTATCTTCTTTATTTAAGAATTTGCAAATAAACCATAGGTGAGGCTGTGTATGTGGATGACATTCCTTCACCAACAAATTGCCTTCATGGAGCATATATTTATAGTACAAAGCCTCTAGCAAGGGTAAAAAGTATAAAGCTCCAAAAACAAGATGGAGTGAAGGCAATCATTTCAAGTAAAGACATCCCTAATGGTGGTGAAAATGTAGGGTCTGTTTCCGAATTTGGTATTGATCCTTTATTTGCAGATGAGGTTGCTAGATGTGTCGGTGATCGTATCGCCTTTGTGGTGAGTTTTTTAACTACCTTTCTTTGGTCCACCAAAAATTAGTATAATGTTTTATTATTACTACAACTACATGAATTTGTTTTAGGTTGCAGATACTCAGAAACTTGCAGATATCGCTGCAAACTCTGCCATTGTTGAGTATGATTGTGAGAACCTCGAAACACCTATTTTATCCGTTGAAGAGGCTGTTGAAAGATCTAGTCTTTTTGAAATTCACCCTATGCTCTATCCACAACAAGTTGGTGATATAACAGAAGGAATGGCCGAAGCAGAGCACAAGATTCTTTCTTCTGAGGTACATTGAATAAATTAATTCTCCATTCCTTCATTTAATATATTTAGCACGGACATGCCACGAAAGAAAAATGAGATGATTTCATTGCATTACAGGTTCTATATTCATTCATAGCTTAGATACATAACAAACTCCACAAAAATACAAGCATATATAAGAAATAAACTAATTTTACGGTTTAAGAAAATATAAGCATATTTTAATATCATATATTACTATCCCCCCTTTCTACTTTGATTATGACTTATTAATCTTTAATTTGTTATAATCCATAGCTAATAAACTATAGCTGTATACATCAATCATATTCTTTATCAGCTATAGTTTTACAAATTTTCTTTATCACATATCAAGTATCAACTTCTACACACATTTTTTTTTTGTTAGGCACAAATATCCTCCTACTGTAGACAATCCTATTCGAGGCATTTTGCACATATATTGTGTGTCCATGTTTTAGATAATTTGACATTTCTATGTGTATTTCTAGATCAAACTTGGGTCTCAATACTACTTCTATATGGAGACACAAACTGCACTTGCTATACCAGATGAAGACAAATGCTTGATAGTTTACACTTCAAGTCAAGCCCCAGAGCTTTTACATTCCACTATCGCAACATGCTTAAATATTCCTGAGCATAACGTTCGTACAATCACAAGAAGGGTTGGTGGTGGTTTTGGTGGAAAGTTCACAAGAGCCCATTTTGTGAGTATCCAGTTTTGTATTATACTCCCTTCAATCTTGTTTATAAAATCTATTAACAACTTTATGCAATAAAGTTAGTTAAAATTAATTTCTTACAAAATTTCAAAATTCAAAATTACCCTCAATAAAGTCATTAGGTAGAGGAGCTTTTTTAATTAGTTAGGGATGCTAGGTGGAAAAATAATTAGTACTTTAGACGAAGCATGTTTTATTAAGAAACATGTAGGAGGTCCTTATAATAAGGATCAAAGGGAGTAACTTTTTATATTCTTTTTGAATATTGCCTCTATATATAAATCATTCTCATGTTAACCATACATTTGAAGTAGAATAGGTCACTCATAAAAAGGCTGCTGATTAATGTAAATTAGCAGGAATAACAGGGGTGTTTCCTACTTTGTTTTAAAAGACACAGGCATAGAATTTTTGAAATCATCTAGCAACTGTACATCAAATAGATTGTGATGCAAGATATCTGATAGTTTGTAAATCAAATAATACTAACATATCAAATTACAATAGAAATGTATGTTTTAGTAGTAACATTATATAGGCAGAGTTTAGGAATGTTTAGTGCAAGTACTTACAATCAAATCTTTCAGGTTGCTACGTCGTGTGCAGTTGCAGCGCACAAATTACGTCGCCCCGTCAGGATGTACATGAATCGTAAGACAGATATGATAATGGCTGGAGGAAGGCATCCTATGAAGATAACTTATAATGTGGGATTTAAGAGCAATGGGAAGATTACTGCTTTAGACCTTCAGATATTAGTAGATGCAGGGATATATCAGGATGTATCTATAATAATGCCACATAATATAATTGGTGCACTTAAGAAATATGATTGGGGTGTTCTATCTTTTGATGTAAAATTGTGCAGAACTAACCTTCCAAGTAGATCTGCAATGAGAGCCCCTGGGGAAGTTCAAGGATCATATATTGCTGAAGCTATAATAGAACATGTGGCATCTACACTTTCAATAGATGTAGATTCTGTGAGAAGCATTAATTTCCACACATACCAAAGTCTTTGTACTTTCTACAAGCATTCTGCAGGTGAACCTATTGATTATAGCTTGGCATCAATATGGAATAAATTAGCTATTTCTTCAAGGTATAACCAGAGAAGTGAAAGTGTGAAAGAGTTTAACGAGAACAACATTTGGACAAAAAGAGGTATATCTCGTGTACCTGCTTTGTTTGAAGTGGGAGTGAGACATGCACCAGGAAAAACAAGTATTTTAAAGGATGGATCTGTTGCTGTTGAAGTTGGAGGGATTGAAATAGGTCAAGGTCTCTGGACTAAGGTGAAGCAAATGGCTGCATACGCTCTTAGTTTGATCCAATGTGATGGATCTCAAGACCTCTTAGATAAAGTACGTGTCATACAATCTGATACATTGAGCTTGATTCAAGGAGGGATGACTGGTGGTAGTACTACATCAGAGTCAAGCTGTGAAGCAGTTAGGCTTAGCTGCAATGTCTTGGTTGAGAGGCTCATGCCACTCAAGGAAAAGCTGCAGAAGGAGATGGGTTCTATCAATTGGAAGACACTTATTTCTCAGGTATTTACACGCACACACACTTTGAAGTTTAAAACATCCTTATTTTCCTTGTTATAGTGATAATGTGGATGAGATTTTCCTACATGCCTGTGGTGACTTTCTTTCTTTACATTATCTTTCTAAGTTTGTTTAGGAACCATCATTCTTTAATAGAAAATAAATATAAGTTTATTTAGACACCCCATTCTGTAATGGGAAATAAATAAATTTTTTAAGTAAATCATAGAGACCTTTGCCACCTAAGGTTGGCTCAGGAGGGGTGGGGAGGGGTCGAGGGTTCAGACTCTCCTTAAATACATAAAATAAATTATAGTGACTTCTCTTAAATTTCACTTAAATTATATATCTACCCCTCTATTCTTAGAACTAAGACAATCACTTTCAATAACATGAGTGTTACTTATTGCTAGTGAATTTTCATATTCATTGGCTTGAAAGTGTGCCCTATATTAACTCTAATCCCACATAAGCAATCCCTTCATCTACTCACTAATATCAAAGAAGGAATGAGATCTAAAAAATTATTGAGACTTCTGCCTAACATGTACAAGACTTCTTTTTATTTTAAAAACCTTCTAACTGCCATGTAATCAACAATATATTTCCTTGTGCAGGCACATTTACAAAGTGTGAACTTATCTGCAACTTCAATTTATTACCCTGGAGATACTACATCAAATTACCTCAACTATGGTGTTGCAATGAGTGAGGTTGCTTTATTTCTTATTCAGAAAATGACATTTTTTCTAAAGCCCACGAATGGATATCTTGCTCAAATGTATGAGTTTGTGGAAAACGTCATATTGTTGCATTAGCTTATCAATAATGCTAAACTAAGGATAAAAGAATATTTTGCAGGTGGAAATAGATCTTCTAACAGGAGAAACAAGTGTTCTGCAAACAGATATTATATATGATTGTGGAAAGAGTCTCAATCCTGCTGTGGATTTAGGACAGGTGGGCCAGCTAAGATTTCTATCCACTACACTCTCCATTTCAAAATTCTATAATTTTCATTTGCATTAATGTACAAAAATCAATATAAAATATAAACTTGATGGCAATAAACTTCGTTTATTAGTCATGGATAGTGAAATTCACATTCTGGTGTAGAATAAACAAAACTTATCAGATCTTTGACATAATCATTTTGGTTGTTGCAGATTGAAGGAGCATTTGTGCAAGGATTAGGGTTTTTCATGCTTGAAGAATATGAAACAAATCATGAAGGATTAGTGTTAGCAGATGGAACATGGAATTACAAAATCGCCACATTAGACACAATACCTAAACAGTTCAATGTTGAAATTGTCAACAGTGGACATCACAAGCATCGCGTTCTCTCTTCCAAAGGTATGCCTTATTAGCCGTTAGAATTCTTAATTTCAAAATTTTTCAAATTATTTGTTTGTTGTAATGCATCCTCTTTCTGTAACACCTTACTCTAAGGCCACTTATCAAAGTTTTTTAGCCATTGAAGAACCTAATGTGACCCAAATACTACTCTTGGTTAAGCTAAAACCTTGAAACTCATTCTCAAAACTCAAAATTTGGGTACCAGGTGATAATGAATTTTCCTGAAACTTTGGAAATTCATAACTAATTCAATATATCTCCAAAGTTAGTGGTTCAAAGCTCTATTTCTAGATCTTAAAGAGCATTTAGAGGTAACATTAAGACTCGGTTCATTTCTTTCCCATTAGGTCTAAAAATACCCATTTGTCAGAACTGGACAGGGTATTTCTGCAGAACTTTTCCAGGTTGCTGGATCATAATAGAAAAATCATATCTTTTAAAATACACATCCAAAAATTATGAAATAAGAGTCATTTTAAAGGTCTAGATGTTTACTATAACACCGCCAAATTTCATAACCTAGTTAAAAGGTTTGCCCTATCAAATTGCTCTCCCAAAATCTTGCCTAATCAATAAAACAGCAGATAACTAACGTTTAGGGCTGCTGCATAATGCACTTTCATTGGCTGTTGCATGAATTGGCTAAGGGTCTGCACAGAAAATAAAATATCAGGCCTAGTCATGGTCAAATATATAAGCTTACCTATCAACTTCCTATACCGATCTGGATATTCATATAAGTCATCCTTCTTATCCTTTCCTTCCCGATATGCCATTAGTTTCACATTCTGTGCCATTGGTACTGTATGTGGTTTGCATCCACTCATACCTGTTTCAGATAATAAATCAAGTATATACTTCCTTTGACATAGAATGATTCCTTTATTTGACTTAGCCATTTCAATTCCAAGAAAGTTTTTCATTTGTCCTAAATCCTTAATTTTAAAGTGATTATGCAGCAAGGTTTTTATTTGAGTTATACCTTTTTCTGAGCTTCCTGTGATTAACAGATCATCTACATAAACAAGAACATATACTATACCATCATCACATTCCTTAATGAATAAGGAATAATCATTTTTGCTTTGTGTGAAACCTCCCTTCTTCAAGGTTTCAGACAGTTTGCGATTCCACTGTCTTGAGGCTTGTTTCAAGCTATAAAGGGACTTTCTTAATCTACAGACCATTCCCTCCCCCTTACTATCAAATCTTGGGGGTACATACATGTATACTTCTTCATTTAAATCACCCTGCAGAAAAGCATTGTGCACATCCATTTGGTGTAATTTCCAGTTATTAACAACAGCTAATTTAAGAACAAAACGAATAGTAAGCATCTTAACAACTGGTGAAAAGGTTTCATAATAATCTATGCCTTCCCTTTGACTATATCCTTTTGCCACTAATCTGGCTTTATATTTATCTATCCTACCATCTGAATTGTATTTAATCTTGTACACCCACTTACACCCTATAGGCTTCTTTCCCTTAGGGAGTGGAACAATCTCCTAGGTGTGATTGTTCTCAAGTGCACTTATCTCGGCTTTCATAGCCTCTACCCATTCAGGATTTAAAACAGCCTCATTATAGCTAACTGGTTCTGTTGCAGAATCAATATTGCAGAGAAATGACATATGATGAGAAGAAACATTGCTATAGGAAACATAATGATCAATAGGATATTTACAATTACCCTTTCGTATGTGCTGATTTCCTGCAGTCAAAGTAGAACATATATAATCTGTAGACCATATAGGAGGTTTCTTACTTCTAACAGGCCGTGACCCAGTTTGTTCATTTCTTATGTTTTCTGGAGAACTAGGTAAGGTCTCTCTATTTGTAATACTAGTGGATTGATTACTATGCATATCTTGATTATTAACAGCACCAATAGGGTCTTCATGATCAAACCAAAACATATTCTTTAATTCTCCAGAAACCCCCAACTGATTCTGGTTAGCATTATCTTTAAATGGATATTTGTCTTCCATAAAACTCACATGCCTACTCACAAACAAATTATTGTTTTGGGTATTAAGCAATAAGTAACCTTTCTTATTTTCTGGATATCCAAGGAATACACAAGGTATTGCCCTAGGTTCCAATTTATCATTAGTCACTAAATCTGTTGCAAAGGCAGCACAACCAAATGTCTTTAAATTAGACAAATCAGGTTTAGATTTATATACCATTTCAAATGGAGTTTTATATCCTAGAATCTTAGAGGGAATCCTATTGACTAAGTAGCATGCCATCTTAACACATTCTCCCCAGAAATCTATTGGGACAGCAGATTGTATTATCAAGCTTCTAGCTATCTGTATAATAGTTCTATGTTTCCTTTCTACAACCCCATTCTGCTTAGGGGTGTAAGGACATATCATTTCATGTACAATTCCTTTCTCTTGAAAATAGGACTCTAATTCATTATTTGTGAATTCAGTCCTATTATCACTACGAACACGCTTGATTGAAACAGAAAATTGTGTCAATACATATGCACAGAAATTTTTTATACAAGAAACAGTGCCAGACTTAGAACTCATGAGAAATATCCAAGTAGATCGAGAGAAATCGTCCACAATAGTCAAGAAGAAGCGATAACCTTGATGTGTTGGGGTTTTATATGGTCCCTACACATCAACATGAATTAGCTCAAAACATCTCATAATTTTAATATGACTACGATTAAAAGGAAACTTAGTCTATTTGGACTGAACACAAACTGAGCATTATTTATTCATATGCAGTTCTTTACTATTTATGACATCCAAATATTTCATTACAGAGATTGGGGCATGTCCTAATCTTTGATGCCACAAATCAATACTAGACAGTTTCTCTATCCTACTGTTATACTCAGAAGCATAAACCGTATTGGCATTGTTACATTCCTTTTCAACTTTGAACATGTAAAGTCCTCCAATTTCTTTACCAATCAGCTTCGTCTTCCCATCCCGTAGGCCCTGCATCAAACAACGATGGGGGAAGAACGAAGCCATACAATTATGTTCTTTGGTGAATTGAGATACAGCTATCAGATTAAATTGGAGTTGAGGAGCATACAGAACATTATGCACAGTTATGTCATCAACGATTTTAGCTGTACCTACATGAGTGATAGTGACATGCTTCCCATTGGGTATCTTAATGGTTTTAATAGGCCCATTATATTTCTTATATTCATGCAACAGGGCTAAATTTCCTACCAAATGAGTTGTAGCTCCAGAGTCTATAATCCAACTATCGTATGCTATAGAAGAGTTAGGAACGATCAAACCTGTACCAAATAATGCGTGGACTGTGGACTCCTCTTCACGCTTCAGCAGCTCCAATAGCCTCTCATACTGAGCTTGCGTGAATGTGGGAGCTCCCACGCTAGTTGTTCCCGCCAAGGCTTCTTCAGAACGTTGCGGAGAATTTTTAACTCCTTGATTTGCTTCTTTATTCTGTCGTCCTTTGAAATTTGGGGGGTATCCAATAATTTGGTAGCAATTATCCCTCACGTGCCCTTTCTTGTGACAATGAGAGCATTCAAGGGCACTTTCTCCACAGCCTCTCCCCCTTCCTCGGCCTCTCCCCCTTGCTGCCATAGCAATACCTTCTGAGGAGGAGGAGAATTTGTTAGAGTTAGTGATGGAGCGTTGTGTTTCATCTTGGATTATCATACTGTACGCATCATTGACAGAAGGCAACGGAGCCATTAACAGAATCTGGCTACGTGCTTGACCGTATGAATCATCAAGACCCAGCAAGAATTGAAGCAAACGTTGTTCTTGGAGCATATCACTATAAGCCTTTGATGCGTCACACTTACACTGTGGGAGAGAGAGCAACGTCGATTGTTCCTCCCATAGCTCTCGGAGTCGGGAGAAATAGACAGATACAGAGGAACCACCTTGCCTGAGAGAGCTGATTTCACGGTGCAACGCAAAGATCCTTGTCCCATTTTTCTTGTCAAATCTTTATCGGAGATCATTCTAGACCAGATGCGAGCTCTCAAAGAAGACGATCCCGTTTGCCAACTCCTTCGAGATGGAACCGATAAGCCAAGATAGCACCACCGCGTTGCAACGCTCCCATTGAGCATGCAAGGAAGCTTCGAACGAATCCTTCACACAGCTTCTGTCAATAAACCCTAATTTCTGCCGGCCTTTGAGCGCGATCCTCATCCCATGGCTCCACACCGTGTAATTCTCTGTTCCAATAAGCACATGAGGAACGAGCTAGGTCGCCTGCATATCCGACAGATGAAGGTACAAGGGATGTGTGAACGGCAGCATCGCGGCGGAGATAGATTCTTTGTCGCCGCTCATGATTAGGGCTTCACGGACGAGTGCGTCGGAAGTGAGATCTGGAATGTTGGGTCACTTTCTTGGGCGAGTCTTGGTTTAGCACTAGCGGGTTGAACCCAGGGCTCCGGTACCATGTTAAGTCTTGGACCAGCCCAGAAGATCAACAATCCTGATCCATAAGCATATTCATTCAACCACTGAAACCATATACACAAGTGTATTATTTAGTATTTACACATTCACAGACTAATCCAATTGCAACTAGAGTCCTCTACATATATATAGCACACAGCCCGTGCTATTAAGCTATCATTTACAAAATATATAGAATTACTAATCTACCCTTACTAACAGTTTTTTTGTCTCTCACTCTTTAGTTTTATCGTGAGCGTTGAATAGGTATCTTTTGCATTGCTTTGTAATCGAACACTTCAAAAAAATACATGTAATAAATAAAAGGAAAGGCATGTGCAAATCTTCTCTAGAGATCTCAAGGTTTTTCTATTCTCATGACTTGTTTAGGTACACAGAGTAGGCATCTTTTGTATGCAAGTGGATATGTCTGGCGGATTTATTTTACTCCTTTTCGTTGTCCCATTTTATCTTTTCTTTAACGTTAAATTCTTAGAAAAGAATTCTTATACTAAAATCAGGATACTTTTGTTTATGTAGCTTCTGGTGAGCCGCCACTGCTTCTAGCTGCCGTGGTTCACTGTGCAACAAGATCAGCGATCAAAGAAGCCAGAAAACAGCTTCTTTCATGGAGCAACTCAGATGAACTTGAGAAACCATTCCAATTGGATGTGCCAGCAACTATGCCTGTTGTAAAACAACAGTGTGGATTGGATATTGTGGAAAGATACTTGAAATGCAACATGGGCTCAATGTGAGTGAGTTTAAGATATATCTTGTAAATGTGTTTCATGTTTCCATGTCGAAGAAATTAATACGTACCAGTCTGTCAAAATGTTTTGTAATGTGTTTCATGTTTTTATTTTATTATGAATTATATTTTGAGAACATTTTTTGTTGCTCACGCCTGTATTTTCAAAATGATTTCATGTCTTAGAGTTAGAGATATTTGGAAGCTCTGTTTTTTCCTCTGTTTCTTGTAAATGTGTTTCACATTTTGTATCAAATGATTTCAGGAACCGAGTGCATGGGCTTTTTGCACTTCGTGATCACAGAACTTAACCTCTATTTTTGCTTATTTGTTCGAGACAGTGGTACCCAAAACAACTTTTAGTGTGGGGCAACCCCACACACAAACACATATAAAATATTTATATAATTTGTAGTAGTGATTAAAAGTTTTAAACTTGAATTTTGCCCCTCAAGTTTTGGCAAAGAAGTTGTGAGTATTTAAAAGTTTTTCAAATAGTTTTTGCCCAAAAGTAATAATAATAAAAAAAAGCAATGTGTCCGTACAATATATAAAAAACTTGTAAGTTAATCATATAAACAAATGAAATTATCAAATATTTTAATTACTAAGTTTTAAAAAATTCTTAATTATATTATTTTCATATAATATATATGTTATTTTTTCCATCAAAAACAGTTTTTGAATACTATTTTCTTACTTCAGCTTGCCTTTCTCACTTAAAGATAGTATTATTTTTTTTTTCTTAGCTGATATTGACAATTTAACTGAATACAATACATATATTACAAGAAATGGATATTTTTAATTATATATTGGAATAAATAATGGGAAAATTCCAAAAAACTACATTGAAAAATGGGAAAGGACATTTCAGTACAACAAAAATGGGAAATGACAATTTAGGCGGGTGTCAAATTTTCAGAGGAATCTGTCATTTTGAAATTTCGGCCAAATTACGAAAATGCCCTTCAGCCCTCAGTCGAAATAACAACATAGGAGTTGTTAATGGCGAATCCGGAGTTGTTAATGGCGAGATATTTGTTGTTATTAGCCTTGAAACTTGTTAATTGTGAAAGAAGAAATTAGAGTTGTTAATGTGGAATCCGAAGTTGTTAATGGTGAGATAGGTGTTGCTATTTGCCCTGAAACTTGTTTAGTGTGAAAGAAGAAATTGAAGTTGTTAATATCGAATCCGAAGTTGTTAATGGCGAGATAGTTGTTGTTATTGGTCCTGAAACTAGTTTAGTGTGAAAGAAGAAATTGGAGTTGTTAATGTCGAATCCGGAGTTGTAAATTAAGAGATAGGTGTTGTTATTGGCCTAAAACTTTTTAATTGTTAAAAAAGAATTGAAGTTGTTAATAGTGAATCTGGAGTTGTTAATTACGATGATCATGTTGTTATTCTGAAGTAGGGAATAAAGGGGTGAAGGGCATTTTCATAATTTGGCTGAGATTTCAAAATGACAGATTCCTCCGAAAATCTGACACCCGCCTGAATTGTCCGTTCCTATTTTCGTTGCACTGAAATATCCTTTTCCATTTTTCAATGTAGTTTTTTAAAATTTTCCCATAAATAATTTGTGGGTCGTTACCGTTCAACTGATTTTTAAGTATGTCTTTATACTTTTTACATCGGGTCCTTATAACTTTACTTTTTTTTAATTAAGCACCTATATTTTCTTTTATCATTATATTATACTTCTAGAAAATTTTATTATTATAATTCAAAAATTTTAATTATAAAACATAGAATTATAAAATAAAACGTATAAATATATGTTTAATTAAAAATTTTAATAGAGTATTATAATGAAATTATTATAATAATTTATTATTTATATAATAAAGAATAAAAAAACTACATGAATTTGATTAAAAATTAGATGAAACCATATGTTTGGCTCAATGGAGGAGGGGAGGGGAATAGCTTTATGATCCCTTGTTTGTATTGATTGGAGGGGATGGTTTCTAGTGATATCTTGTTTGGCTCAGAAGAGATAGGGAGCTAATAGAAAATTGATTCCTTTTATCCTTATAAAAGTTAAAGGAATTTTTTCTCTTTTATTAGTATATAAATATGTATTCCTCCAAATTTTGATAAAAAACTTAATAATCCAATAAAAAAAGACTGACTATTTTATGAATCATTAATCAAATCCATAATTATAGTTTCATTAACATTATATTTGGTATATTTGGTATGATGTTTTTGAAAGGGAGGGGAGCAATGAGACATTTTCTAATAATGTGTTCCATGTTAGGTTTTTGGAAGAGAATGGAGCATTTCACTGTGATATTTTTTTAAGACAGGGAAAGGAGTTGCTTCCCTCCCTTCATTTAGCTAAGGCATATTTTAGGGGTGTTCAAAGTGTTTCGGTCCCGAACATCTTGATCCCGAAAATTTTCCATCCCGACTGAGACTTGAACCAGGATCTATTGGAACTAGGACCAGGAGGTGTGATCCTGGTTCGGTCCCAGTCCCGGTTATTTTTTTAAAAAAAAATTTCCTTAAAAAATAAGTTATTATTTTATTTTTTATTTTTTATTTTTTCGCCCCATAAATTAAGTTATCATTTGATAAAATGTGTATTACATATTTAGTTGGAGTTGAACTGTATATAACGTGTCAACACCCGTTTCTATTTCGATAATCAAAAAGTAATAAACACGGAATTCAATAGGCATATAGAAAAGTACAATTATACTGATAAAAATATTCATTTACAATTCTGATATCGTTCGTAGACGAAAACAGGAAATACAACGGAAGTTTTAATATTTACAAATTTCACCAAAATATCATAAAATAGACTAATTATGACCACGATCTTATCCTCGCCTAGAGACCCGTGCCGCTCACTTTCCGGCGTTTACATCTTTTCCCTTAGACCCACTGGTACCCGCTGAAGTGTTTATTAAAAATAGGGTGAAATTCTGGAGAATCCCCGTAGAGACATAATATCGTTCATTGAAAATGTGAAAAGTAAATATGACATGCGCCAAGATATGCACAAATTAATGAACAATATAAACACATCATCATCATCATATATACATGAGTAGGGCCCAGCCCCATAATCTACATCGGTTGGACTTCTGCCAACTGCTAGTGTAAGTGTACCTTGGCACTAACTGCCTCTCTAGGAAAAACATGTTGATTAATAAAGTGTATTTACAAAACAATGGCATCCACACAATCATATAACTTATGGCATAGTGTATGAAGGATAATGTCCATACATCAATGCTTTATAATCCTCTGTTTAACGATGTGTCTCGTAAAGCTTGTTGTTCCGGCTTTCGAATCGGTCCTAAAATATTAAATTTACTAGAAATAGGTTATAACCTATCCAAGTATCATTTTAGACTCTTCTATAGTGTTTCTTGTGGTTATATTAGTCTATGATAAAAATTTACAGAAATGCCCTCGGGAACCCGGCCGGCGATGGCATGTTTTCCCAAAATTTTGACTTATCTTCACCCAAGGAATCAATTTCTGGGCTCGAAATCACCAAATTCAGTGTCAAATTACGAAAATACCCTTGACAACCCCTATTTAGAGATTTCAGTGGCGTTTTCGTAATTATGCTTTTTCGGCCTTTACTGAAAAAGTGCCCAACTGTAACCCCACCTATTTTTGCCCACTGAGTCCAATGGAACCATTTATTTCATGAAAATCAAACTCCTACTACCAGTTCTGGTCCTGGCCGAAATATTAGGGAAAAATGGGAAAAATGAGGTTTTGTGTTTTTACTTCCAAAACTTGTACTTTTCCACTTCTAATCCTTAGTTAACTCATTTAAACACTTCATAATCATGATTTAAATGATTTTGGGAAGCATAACCCCTTAGGGTCATGGCTTTTCTAATTTTACAACTTAACCCAAAAATCACATAACCAAACAACAATCACCAACAACAACTTCCATACACTAAGAAGTTGAGGTTTTGGAGATTACCTCTTGATCCTTGATGTTTCTCTCTCTAGGACGTCCTCTCTCTCTCTTCTCCTTGAGCTAAGAATGAGTCTTCAAGATCATAGATTCATGAAGAAACATGGTTTAGAGAAGGATCTAGGGGAAATGTTACAAGGAAAGCTTAAGAATCAACTCTTACCTTAAGATTTCTTCTTCCTCTTCCCTCTAACTCTTCAAAGTTTCTCCAAACTCTCTCCCTCTCTATGTTGAACGAAAATTCATGAAGGGAAGGGAAGAGAAAGCCTTCATAAAAATGCTCCCTTTATGCCAAACCATTGATCTCATCTAAGGTTGTTATAGTGACACATGCCAACCACTATACTTTCCTCCATGCTTGCACCATACCTCTTCACTTTATGCCATACTTTGACTTGCTTGCTTCATTTGATTTCCATTAGATTGGAACCAATTCTCCTTCTTCCTTGGTTGGCCAAAAACGTGCTCCCTCTTATGCTCCAACTAAATCAAGTGTTCCTTCCATTTACTCAAGTCAATTGGTACAAGAGTTAGCTACCTAACCTTATGACATAAGTAAGGACTTATGACACAACAATTATTTCCATCATCTTTCATGTGGTGTTGACACTTGGTCTCATTGGATTTTGACACTTGTCTTCTCCTCCTTCATCCCTTAATTTCTAAAATAATTAAGATAAAAAGGAAGATTACTTTATTTCTTAAATTTTCGGAATAATGCCAATTTTGGTAGATTTTCTGTCTTAACTTTGAAAAATCATAACTAATTTTGTAGACATCGTTTCGAAGCGATTACAAAGCCTATGGAACCCTCATTGAGTCTAGTTTCAAGGAAAAATATAAAATTTTACTGGATAGGATCATATTATTCCCAGATTTTCAATCTTTGACCGCTGCTCCAGAAACTTTCCAGATTTTCTGGATTAACTTCAAAAATTCATATCTTTTTGTACATAGCTTCATTTGAGTCATATGACCTATCAAATTAAAGCTTAGGATGTCTATGTTCACCCTGTAAAATTTCATAACTTTTGATCATCATTTGGTGTTCTAAAACCACATGACAAACTCACTGTCTCGTAGGCGATTTCACTAAAACCACTATTCCACTTTCAATTTTCAATATTTAATTTCGTTGGCCTTAAATATTCATCATTTCATTGAATATATATAATAATTACAATATATTCTTGGTGAATAAAATTTGGGGTGTTACATAACGTGATACTAATCCTAACTATTTAATGTATAAAGATAATAACAAAAATGATAAAGGTGATAATAATAATAATAATAATAATAATAATAATAAATAAAAAAAATGTTGTTCTTCAATTCTATATTAATTTGTGTGATTATTATGGCCTTATTAGGTGTTAAATGATCACTTTAAACACTAGACTATAGAAAAGTTAACTAATATAATAATATATTTTAAATTTAATTTTTTATAACAAAAACCGAGATTTCCTGGTTTGGTCCAGGTCTCGGTCCTGAGATTATAGGACCGGGACTGAGATCGGGATGCAATTTGCATCCCTGCAAAAAATCGGGACCAGGATAGGGATTGGAGGATCTCGGTCCTGGTCCCGGATTTAAACACCCCTAACATATTTTAAAGAGGGGCTCCCCTGCGCTCCACTCTCCCTCCACTCCTCCCCTCTTAAAGTGGGGTTTTTTTACGGGAGATGAGAGAGAAAATATTTTATTACCTAATTAACCTTAGTAAAAAAAAAATACTGCATGTTTACTTATATTTTCTATTTTTTGTTCTCAAAAAGGTTTTATAAAATTTTTTTTGAAAACAAATTTTTGGTTGAAAAAAACTGTTCCTCGGTGATTATTTCTTAAAACAAGTTTTTTAAAAAAACAAAAAATAAAATGTTTGGATGGTTGTTTAATGAAAATTTGTTTAAAATAGTTTTTCTTAATTTCAACTTAGATAAAAAAATAAAAGAATTATTTTACTTGATTCACTTATTTTATAAAATTAATATTAACATTATTTTTTTTATAATTACCTAACATCTTATTACTAGTTTAATAAAAAAAACCAAATAGAATGACCCATAAATAACACAAAAATGATTTACTATTACCAAAAATAATATTGTTAAAATTTAAATAGATATTGTTTTAAACAAAGTTTCAAAAATAACATATAATTGTATCAAATGACATCTAATCGGCAAAATTGTGATCATGCAACCACATCCCAGCAAAAACTTGATCACGAAGTGTTGACATGTCTACTCTGCTTTGATAAGATACTTTGGACAAGTTGTTCAAATTATAACTTGTACTTTCTGCATTCGTGTTTCCTATCAAACTTTCTGCTTTTAAATTTGCGTTTGCGGTTAAATCCTCTACTTGTGTCAAATCTATATTCTTCCATTATGTAAATAACAAATCACGCTAGTTCACTTATGTATATAGTTATAAATAGCACAACATGATACACTATAAGATGTTATTGTCTTGAAGGCTTATATGATAACATTAATTTTAAAATTAGAAATCGAGCTTCCAAAAGTCTGAAACAATGCTCAACCGTCATTCTTTATTAGTTCCCTTCCCTTCCCCTCTAATCAATATGACTAAGGGAACATTAAAATCAGTCACTTCCCCTTCCCTCCGATCTATATCTCATCTCTACTCCCCTTCCATTCACTCCCCTCCATTAACATCCCCTTTTGTCAAGACAAACACATCATAAGAAACCATTCTTTGATACCATGTTTTAATACCATGTCCCAATATTATATTTTGATATCATACAATGATTTGGTCAAGGGTACATTGTTTTCTTGAAGGTTTCTTGTAACCCCCTTCACGGTCAAGGCCGAGATTAAGTTCATAATCAAGATTAAGTGAAATTAGAGACCATGATATAAATTGGGACTTAGAAAATACACTTTTTGCCCAACTTAGGGTTTACAAAAAAACTTTGCTAAAACATGTTTAACAATGGCTCATATTCACATTCCAATACACAAATGGCCTGTACCGGTTGATTTTATTCATACATATAAGAGTACAAAGTAATTTCCCGACACACTCGGGTTCCTTTCACTAAATAAGGGTCTAAAAGGTACAATTACCCATAGAGTTTCCCATAATAAGGGGATTACACAAATACTATCCAATATGTACATGTAATAGCCAACAAAATATATCTAAATGATTTACAAAATAATAACCAATTTTCCAAAATAAAACTCCTAGCCAGGAGCTCTATCCACTCTTCGTCGCCTGCTTTCCCTTGGATCCTTCAGCCCTATCTAAAATTTGTATTTTTGGGAGAGTGAGATTCTAAAGAATCCCCGTAGTAACAAATCACTCATAATATGCACAACATCAAAGCATGAAAGTAAATCATTTATACAACACACAGCAATCACAACAATAGTTGCAACGGCCAGGGTAGGTATCATGGGCATTGCCCCCTACGACGGCTCACGCTGAACTGCTTGCTGTACTGTACATCCACATGAACATATCACATATATCACCACAGCTGGGATCTATATAAAACATTTTACAATACGCAGCCCCACGGGCTAGATACTCAAACAGGAATCCATGATTCCATAACGTAGTCTCGGTACTTACAACGACAGATATAACGGCCGGGGTAGGTATCATGAGCATTGCCCCATACGACGGCTCACGCTGAACTGCTCGTACTGTAATGCCCTATGGCCGATAACACATTCACAATGATAAACATGCATACCAAGTATCATACACAACATAAGAGAAAAGTCACTACCTTGATCCTTTTGGGCGTGTCCTGGCGCCGGTTTCTACCGAGTAGGGCAAATGTCAAATCCTATATTCATAATTAGGGACGAAGAGTCAATTCTCTATTCCAATTCTCAATGATTTCTTAATACTTAATTGGTTATCATTATTGCTCTTTTAGAGTCATTAAATACCCCTAACAAAAATTCTAAAGGGTTGGAAGAACTATCATAAAGATCCCCTTTTGGAAGCACAAAAACTGATTTTTCATTGTTGCACTCAATTGAAGATGACCTCACTCGAGTGTTGGTATGGACACTCGAGTGAAGAAGTCCTCACTCAAGTGATGGTACAGTCTGCACTTCAAGTGTTAGAAAGTGAGGACAGGAAGTGTTTGCCCGAGAGCACAAGAACTTTTAAAGAAGGGGAGTACTCGAGTGAAGAAGACCTCACTCGAGTGACAACTTAACACTCCCAAGTGTTAAAGCGCACTCTTGAATTTTGGACGCGAGTGACAACCCGAAATGATAGATCATGCTGTCAAATACACCCGTACTCGAGTGAGAGGAGGCTCACTCGAGTGAGAACCCACAACACTTGCAAGTGAGGGAACACTCTTGCCTCTACACACGGAGGTGCAACACAGAAACTGAAGCGGAAAAGGAAATTACACTATCACACTCGAGTAAACTCGCCCTCACTCGAGTGATGTTCATCCCGCACTCGAGTGAACCCCATATCACTCGAGTGATACAAATCAGAAACCAGAAAATGCAGAAAAATTGACAGCTCTTCCCAACAATTGCCCAAGTGTTTCCAGTGGACTCAAAACCTCAACCAAAGCTACTCCCACACAAAAACACCCAAAGAATTCAATGGAAACATCAGAATTACCAAATTCCTACTCCATTATCATGCTTTTGTTTTAGGCAACATAAAACACCAAAATCTCTACATCACCAAACTTAACATTTTAAGCCCAAATTATTTCTATCTATCCAAAACTCATCACAAGATACCATTACTATGCCAAAAACATGCCAAAAGCCCAGTGGTCATCATTTTTGGATTAAAGGCCAACATTTCCAGAAATTTCAAACTAAACCATTTGGCATAAAACTTAGATAGATTAGTCTCACTTACCTCTTTTACTTTGCCAAAGAAATTTCTTGATTCTCCAACTCCCAACTTCCTTGTGGGCTCAAATCAACACCAATGCCCAAACTATAAACATAGAAATGAAGCTCTCACTCCAAGGAACAACATTAATGAAGTAAACTTTTGCATTTGAGGTCGTTAGCTTACCTCAAAATCAAGCTTTTCCTTTCTCTCTCCTAAGCTCCAATGGTGCCGGAAATGGAAGAAGAAAGAGAGAGAGAGAGAAGAGTGTTGGAGAAGGAGTGAAATGATGATAATACTCCCTCCATGCCATCTCAGCGAAAAAAGAGGGGGAGAGAGAGAGAGGAAAACATTAAAATATTTCATTGGACTTTTACTCACTCTCTTCTTCATCTCCTTTTGCCACATGTCACAAGCATATTGGTTCCCATAAAGTGAACACCCAATCAGCTTCTCTAATCCCTCCATTAACCATATAATCACATTTCTCATTTTTCTTAGTTAGTAATTAATTTCTCCCTTAATCAGTAACTTATGGCCAATAATTCCATGCTTTCAATTTTCCACCAATTATGGCATATTAATTAAACATTGCCACAAAATATATAATAATTCCAATTGATTCACAAATAATCCACAATAATCATCATTAGCCCTTAATTAAAAATTTGGGGTATTACATTTCTATGATGACATTAATTCTAAAACTGAAAATAGCGCTTTCAGAACTTTGAAACAATGGTCAACCATCATTCTTTCACTAGTGGAAAAATCACTTTTAAGACCGATTAAAAACGACATTTTAGACCGGTTCTGGATGAGGTTTTGATACAGCTGATCTAAAAGGTCTGCTATTTTTTAAACCGATTAAGGAATTGGTCTTAAAAAAAGGTTTTAAGACCGGTTATTTAAACAACTGGTTTTAAAATAATTATTTTTAAATTGGTTATCAGAAAAAACAGTGTAAAAAGTGCAACTTTTTATACCGGTTGTCTTAAAAACCAGTCTAAAAATAATACTTTTAAGACCGATTGTTTAGACAACCGGTTTAAAATGTAATTTTAAGACCGATTGTGAAAAGAACCGATTTTAAAAGTTTCATTTTTAAAAAAAAAACAAAATTGTTCTTGTTAAATCATTTACCCAGCAAGCCATTTCCCCTGTTAAAACATTTCACTCAGCAAGCAGCCATTTCAACGACATCCAAATAAATTCTTCTCTTACACATTATAACAAACATCTTATACAGAAGCATTTTCATCAATCATTTCAATTGGATGGTGCAATACTTACATCATTCTTCATATACCCCACATTCCACAGAAGCAACAATAATAAATCATTCTTCCTACACCCCAAATAAATTATTCTCTCTTACACATTCTCATTTCGTCAATCATTTTAAAACATAATTTCAAATCGTGTAACTTACATTATCATTCTTCCTACACCCCATATTCCACAGAAGCAACAACAATAAATCATTGAAAATCAACACATGATCACACATAACATGAAAATTAAGGTATGCTGCTAAACATTTTTGTTCCCCTGTTTTAATATTACAGCTTGACAAAAGAAATCAAAACTTTAGCTAAGATCAGAATATAATCAAAATACTTTAATTGATGACAGAGGAATCTATCAAGAAAGACACAGCAAACAGTAATCCATGGCTGATTATCAGTAGCTAGCTTTGGAGCATCTACACTAAGACACCATATATCCTTCATTTTCCTATGACGACAACAAAAAAAGTAGTTTTATATATATCAATAACAATATACATAATTCAAATATAGTTCATGATAATTATTTTAGCTAACTAACCTTCAAAGTTGTTTTATAAAGGGATATCCTCCCATATTCCTTCATGATAATCGTTTCTTGTGTCGTGTTCATTGTCTACTTCATATTCTTCGTTCAATTCTGGTAGACCCCTAGAAAAAGAAGGAGTCTCAAGAAGATCATTCATTGAACGACTTTTTTGATTAATGTCAACGACTATTTTTCCTTGGAGAGCTACAACCACATTTTATTTTCCTGATCGGTAATATAGAACACTTGTTTCGCTTGATATGTCATAATAAAAGGTTCATCTCCAAAACTTCTACTATTCAGATCAACCAATATAAATCCCAAATGATCAATCATCACACCATTGTTGACATCAACCCACTTGTATTTGAAAATGGGAAATTTAATTTTAACATAATCAGCCACCCAAATCTCTTCATTAACCCCTTAATAAGGTATTGCTGCCAATCTAGGGTTCTTATCTTTCAAACTAGAGAAATGCATAAATTTAGCCACTAACATAACACCACTGTTCTAGATGGTGCTCCTATCATCGAGGGATTTCATGTAAAATGTATAACCATTGATCACAAATGAAATCCAAGTTATGACATCAATCTCAAGACCACGTGCTAACCATTTAATTCAGTCAACCTTTTGTTTGAAACAATATGCAAAAGTTTTGTTATGCTCCCTAATTAACCTTTATTCAATCATTCAACTATTTTCTTTCCGGACAATTTCTATATGAGCATTAATGTAATCTTGAACTTCATCAACATTATTCAAGATATACAAGTGAACTTGTTGCAATTCATCAGGATCAACACTCTTTATTGTAGACCCACATCTACCCCCTTCATCATCATGATATTCAGGAAGCCCAATATGTCTTACATTTGACACGTAATCTTGACAAAACTCCATGGCTTCTTTAGAAACATATTTCTGAACAATAGATGCTTCAACCTGATTTGCATTCTTCATATATCCTTTTAGGATTTTCATAGTTCTTTCAATTGGGGTACATCCATTGTAAATAGATAAGGCCATACAACTTTATCTCCCTTACTAGATAAATAATTAGATGTACCATGATGTCAAAAAAAGAAGGAAGAAAAAGCTTCTCAAGCTGGCACAAGATCAGATATCCTTTATTTTCTAGTTTATCCAATCTTTCTGTCTCAATGACTTTACTACAAATAGCATTAAAGAAGAAAAAAAGTCTAGTTAAAATATGTTGAAGATCATATTGGACAATGCCTCAAATAGCTACTGGGAGTAGTTGTTGTATTAAGACATGACAATCATGAGACTTTAGCCCTACTAACTTCAAGTCTTTCATCAACACAAGCATCCTAAAATTTAAAGAATACCTTGAAGGAACTTTGAGGCCATGCAAACACTCACAAAAGCTTCTTTTCTCATCCTTAGACAAAGTATGAGCAGCTGGGGGATAAAAATTTCTCTTACCATATGGCTTTGAATGCAAGTCTTCTTGTATCCCCATTTCTTGCAAATCTAATCTTGCCTTCACGCCAACCTTAGAACTACCTTGTATGTTAAGCAGTGTCCCAACAATACTATCACATACGTTTTTCTCCACATGCATGAAATCAATGCAGTGTCTCACATCAAGATTGGACCAATATGGAAGATTGAAGAAGACAGACCTCTTTTTCCATTTATTTTTTTCATTACTATTCTTTATAGTCTTAACAAAGGTAACATTGATATTTTTCACCTTTTCATAAACTTGCTCCCCAGTCAATGCCTTCGGAGCATCTTCAAACTCTTATCCAACAAAAAAAACTTTCTTTAATCTACGATATGGGTGGCCTCATCCAAGAAATCTCCTCTGGCCAAGATAAATTGTCTTTCTTAAATGTTGAAGTTGATGGTAGCATGTTCCTTCTTCACAAATCGGACATGCTTTATGGCCTTTAAAACTATATCCTGACAAGTTTCCATATGCAGGGAAGTCATTTATAGTACAAAAGATCATAGCTCGCATTTTAAAAACCTCCTTCTTGTTCGCGTCAAAAATATCAACACATTCGTCCCACAACTCTTTCAAGTCTTCGATCAAGGGTTCTAGGTAAACATCTATATCATTTCCGGGTTGTTTTTGTCCCAAAATCAATATAGACAACATGATATACTTTTGTTTCATGCATAATAAAGGAGATAAGTTGTAAATTACCAACATAATAGGCTATGAACTATGTATATTGCTCGGGCTACCAAAAGGATTCATACCATTCGTGCTAAGCTCAAGCCTAAGGTTCCTAGGTTCTTCACCAAAGGCAAGAAATAATTGATTGATCTTATTCTATTGAGAAGATGTTGAAGCTTTCCATCGGATATCCTCTTATCCACATGCCATCTCAAATTTTTTGCATCATTTTTATTAGCAAACAAGCGCTTGAACCTTGGTATGATTGGAAGATGTCACAACACTTTTGTAGGGGCGTTATTTGATTTATGCCTCGAGGTTTCACATATTGGACACTGTTGTTCCTCTTCATGCTATTTTCTATACAATATACAATCATTAGGGCATGCATGGATCTTTTTATACTTTATCCTTAGTGGACACAGTATTTTCTTAGCATCATAGTATTGAGAAGGCAACATATTATCATCTAGAAGCATGTTCTTAAAAGCCTCAAGTGTTTTTGAAAAATTCTTGTCACTCCATCCATGCCATGCTTTCAAGCTTACCAATTTCAATACTGCTTTCAACAAATGGTATTTTTTACACCCCGGGTACAGCGGCGTCTTAGCATCACTGCATATATTATCATATGCATGTGATTGCTCAAAAGTCTATTCTCCTACATCACGAATAATATACTCTATCTGATCATTCTTTTCTGTGTCATTATCATCAAAGGCCACTCCCCCCTGTTGAGATGAACTTGGCTTTTCTAATTATTCACCATGCCATACCCATACTGTATAACTCTTACAAAATCCTTCACAAATTAAATGTGTATATATATCTGCAGCACTTAGTTACTTCTCATTCAAACATACTACACAAGGGTAATAAAACTTCCTACTACCATAATCGGCATTTCTTCTAGCAAACTCTTAAAAACCCCTCATTCCATTATTATATTTAACACTCGTTCGTTTAGCTTTTATCCAACTATGATCCTTATATCTCAACATTTGTAGCACCCTATATCCAATAGCAAAAGGATAGACAAAAAAAACCATAGAGTTTTAGAGATTTCAACGAAATTAAGAAGCATGTATCAAGTTTTAGCTAATTTTAACATGCACCATTTGAAACTAGTATTGTTTCAACAAACCAATAATACTGATAATCAAACAATCACACTAAATTAAAACAGAACTTAGAATGATATTACTCCAAGCCAAATATCACATGGATGTACAAGTTAGAGTATCTAACCTAACTGTGCAGATTTTTTTTCTAGATTACGTTATCACAAAACAGTTGGATTTTCAATAAATTATAACAGCAACTTGTGGGAATTAAGTGCTCAAAACAACAACAAGAGCCATTTTCATAGGACATTATTGATTATTGAACTACAACGTAACTAATAAATAACAGAACACTAACCTGATTGAAGACCAAGGAGTAAGCTTCTACCCAAAGTCATGGTGGCGTCAATTGAGGTTAAAATGAAGTCCTCAAAGTCATGGCACTGACAAAGGGAAGTCACAGTAGAGAAGAATGGTCACTATAGAGGATAAAGGTGGCGGCGGAGGAGAGTGACGATGATTAAAGAATAGCGACGAGGAACACAACAATGATAGCAATAATGATTGAGGAGAGTTGAGGAAATCAAGAACGGGGAGTGATGGAGGAGTCCAGAACAAGCAGGGAAAGATCTCACAGAGAAATGGCAACAAGAGAAGAAAGGGTTCATAGAGCGTGGGATCTGAGCGCGAGAGTAAAAATACGGGCCAAAAAGCTCACCTTTTAGACCAATTTTCGATAAAAACCGGTCTTTAAAGGGTGAAAAAAATAATTTTTAATTTTTTCATATTTAAGAACGGTTTTTATTAAAACTGGTATTAAATTTTTGATATTTATGATCGGTTATTTTGAATAACCGATCTTAAAAGTTTAAAATTTTTAATTTTTTTAAATATTTTGATATTCTTAGACTGGTTTTATTTATAACCGGTCTAAATAATTTTTTTAAGACTGGGTTTTTGGATAACTAGTCTTAGAAGATTTATATAATTACAAAATTGTCACCAGTCAAATTTTTTAAACCTTATCCGCTATAACCGGTCTAAATGTGGCTGTCTAAAAAGAAAATTTTGTACTAGTGTTTATTAGTTCCCTTCCCTTCCCCTCTAGTCAATCTAACTAGGGATCATTAAAATCAATCACCTACACTCCCCTTCTATCTATATCTCCTCTCCACCCCCTTCCACTCACTCCCCTCCATTAACATCCCCTCTTGCCAAGCCAAACACATCATAAAAGACCAATGTCTGATACTATGTTTTGATATCAACTCCTGGTACTATATTTTGATATTATGCTCTGATTTGGTCATGGTTTTCCCCTTTTAAGGATTAGAGTATAAAGGATTTTCACTTCTCCCAGCAAATGTGCTTCTCAATATTCGAACTTGTGTCCTCCTCTTTTCGGGGTGTGGCCGCTTACCACCTCAACCAACAGCTTGTTGATTAAATCATGAATATTTTAGTTCGTATGGTTTTCAGAATATTTTAATTTTTGAACAAATATCTTTGAAGAAAAGCTGAATTAAATTTTCTCTATTTAGATCTAAGCTTCCCTAGCACTATACATTATAAGGAAAACCAATATTCTCCCTTCAATTATATCAAATAAACCAATATTTTAATTTGTGAACAAATATCCTTAAAAGGAATAAATTTGTAAGATATATACTTCTCTTTCCAATTATACCCTTATCTATAAAGAGAATACATGTCAGATAATGAGTAGAAATTTATTGTAGAGATAATAAATGGCGTATATTTATCTATCTATATATATACATAAATTCAAAAGAAAACAAATATAATGAATGTTGTCTCTCTTGTCGGTGCCTTTGTAACATTTTTCCGGCATCCTTCTGACGCTTACCACCATTCTCAAGTTTGACAGCTCTATTCCATACTTGTTTACCTTTACTGAAGAGTTTGATCTCTCTTTGTGTTTTCATTTTCACTAACTCCATCGCCTTCTCCTCTTACTATCACGGACTCCACAAGGAAGTTTTTCCTTTTTCTCTCCCCTCTTCCTAATCTGTTGATTCCACCACCTTCCATCCTTGTAGTTCTCAATTCTTGTCCTATTTAGTCTTCTCCTTTAGTTTGTGTCCATCATCGTCTTCTTCTGTCTGGCTTGTCATCTTCCTCTTCCATTTCCTGTCTTGTTTTTTTCCATCTCCATCACATTTTCTTCATCTCCACGGCCTTCATACTATCTCCTTCCTCTCCAATGACTTATTCCATCTCATCTTTAATCCTTGTTACACCTACGACTTTTCTTCCTTACCTTATTTTTGCTTTATTAGGGTTAAGCCCTTGGTTTTCTTTGTGCTGAAAGCTTGTTATGGTTTCCTTTTGGAGTAGGAAGCCAAGCCTGGGTTTGTTGGCCTTTCTAAACTCCTTGTAATTTTATTTGACAGTTTTTTCTTATTCTATTTTTGTTTAGAGTTCTATGTTTTTAGTTTTTTTGCTCGTGTCTATGGTTTCTTGTCCTATTATGTGTTTTCTTTTGTCTTAAGGAGCTTGCTTTCTTTGGACAACTTTCCTCTCCAGCATCACTCTATCGGATCAAGGGTGCCTAATGTGCACTTCCCTGATGCGCACCTACTACGTGGCCCATTTGGGGTCCTTCTCAATTGTATTTTTTATGATTCTTTGGATCATTATATTCTACATGAAATGGGTGACATTTTGATTTTTTATGGGTAAAAAATGGAGTTGTTTTCAATTTTTTATGATTTTTTTTAAAGATTCAGTGCTTTTTTTAAAAAAAAGTGGTACATTTTTTTCCACTTGAACGCTGAATTTTGAAAAATCATAAAAAATTGAAAATAGCTCCATTTTTTCCCATAAAAAAATCAAAATGTCACCCATTTCATGTAGAATATAATAATCCAAAGAACCATAAAAAATACATTTGGAAAGGACCCCAAATGGGCTGCATAGCAGGTGCGCATCAGGGAAGTGCACATTAGGCACCCCTGATCCCACTCTATCAAGGTTATCAGGATGTTCTATGTATAGCTTTGATGCCTTCTTCATATTCCTAATAGGGTTGTGTTAAGAACCTTTTCAATAGCTCAAATGCTAACGTCTTGGATGGGTCACTGGTGTAAGTTGGCGGTCTGTGATGGAATCCTCTCATGTCTCTTATTTTATCGATGTTGTCAAGTAGTATCTACTCCTACCCTTTAAGACTTCGAGTGGTGTCAGGTTTGGCTGTGATGTAGCTAGTTTTAGATGGGTCTCAAGCTCTAGAATGTCCTTGAAATGCTATCTGTCTTTTGGACCTTCTAGTTGCTGCTTCATGTTTTATTTGTTTCAAATGTTTTTGTGTTAGTATTTATGTTATTTTGTTGTAATGTTTTTATGTTTTTAGACTTTAAGCCTACAATATGGTCCTGAGCTAGGATCTGTTGGTGGTTTTAACTATACATATATCGTTTGTTGAATGAATTGTCTTTTAGTCAAAAAAAAAAAAAAGAAACAAATATAACCTGATCAACTCTAAGAAAGGAAAAGAATGAAAAATGGTTTAAAGGAGAAATTTTTTCACACTAGGCTTCTATTTTTTTAGTTTTTTTTCTTTTTATCACTCTATTCTTTAAGTCCATTTTTAAAAACAATTTTGATTCTAAGTGTAAGTCTACTAATGAATCTTTTTCAATTTTGTCTCTATTGAAAATGTAGCTGAGGGATTTTTTTTCCAATTCTCATTACTAAGAGTAAAATTAGACAAATCATTCAATTTAAGGCATCTTAACTTTCATTTCTTGGTCATGTAATGAGATTTGATCAAACTATTGTAATTATAATAAAAACAAAATGTTATCACTAATCACTCCCTTGCTTTTCATGACTTAGGGCCCATTAAAACTCAGAATGTCAGGCAAAGGAAAAGGAAAATAAGTATTTTCCATTGTGGGCACATTTAGTTGCCAAATTTTCTAGCAATCTATTTTCTTGCAGCGATTGATTTTCCTTCAAAGATGGGAAAATGGGTTCCCGCCTATTTTGGTGGTAACTTATTTTCCATCATGGTGGCAAAATCTAAAAGATAGATTTACCCTAAAGATCTAAAAAAAACTCTGGAGATGGACCATGTTGGAGACGAGATTTAAATGGTAGTTGAGTAGATCTCATCAACTTTCACAAATCTCTGAAATGATTTCCTTGTGTTGCTAATTTATTGACCAAGAAGACCCCAAACATTGTCGAGGGCATGATATTCTTCACTACCCCGGCAAAATTTGTTGTGAAAGCTCTTTGCCTACCCCGCTAGAATTTGTTGTCAAAGCTCTTTGCCTAGATATTTGTAATTCCTGTCAGAAAAAAAATTCAAAAATCGTGGTCAGAAAACATGGAGGGAAGCTGATTATTTGGAATAAAAATTATTAAATTCTTCACTTTGTCTTTATTAATTTAGTTCCCTTTTTTTAGATTATCTGTTACTGCATTTATTCCAATCCCTTATTTGTTGCTGCTTTAATTTCTAATTTGTTTACATTAATTCAGTCCATTATTTATTTATATAATCATAATCAGAATTATTATCATTGCAATAAACAAAATTCACAACACATTTCAATATTAGAAAAAAGGCTTTAAGGTCAGTTGAAATTGACTTTTTAAACCAAGTTTATGACTGATCTTGTATCGACTGGTATAAAAAGTTTGTCCGTATTAAGACCAGACCAACGACCGGTCTTAAAAGTTACTTTTTCAGAGCGTTTGGTTAGATTGCTGGTGTTAAAAATTTTCAATTTATAATAAAAAATGCACACTCTTTAGATCAGATAATTTCATACCCAGTCTAAAAAGTGGGCATTTTTTTTAAATGCATGCTTTATTTTGTTTCACAGAAGCCCTGTTGGATATTATTATACCTAAAAGCTATATTATGCAATATAAATTCTATAGATAGCCCTAAAAACAAAACTGCAATTGGCACAAAAAATAATTAGAAGTAATAACCATTAATCTAAGCCTTGTATTATTAGGTAATTATTGAATCTTAATTCTGACATTTGTTTTTTTCAAGATTTACTTTTTTTGCTTGCATTTTTCCCACTTCAAAAGGAGTTAGATGATTTTTAAGTGTTGGATTTAGGGGATGCAATTTTAGGCCCGTCATCTTCATGCTGTTTACGCATTATTCATATTGTGAGCATCCCTACATTTGAATGCAACTACCCACGGATTGACTGCTAGGTTACCATACTTATGTATTGTGATCATTCTGGACCTCAAATATGAAATAGCTTTGCCCTACACTAGTATCAGGTGATAAAGGAGAAGATTTTTATTTAATAAACCTGAGTATAATACAGTAAATATACAAGTATAAGAACTAGATTTTGTACATGTGACTGTGATCTCGTGGGGAGGTATTGGTTGAGAAGGAAACTATACTGAAGGCGAATAATAATGAAGTAACCGATTAGATGGAAATACTAGTGACGATAAAAAATATTGACTAGATGATCATCACTTGAAAGGATAAATTTGTTGGAATGGGTGGTCATCCAATTCAACAAATTTTCCCTTTCAAGCATTGATCACCCGGCCTACATTTTTGCATTGTCTAATTAGATGCCTTAATCATCAACCCATCACTAGTAACTCTACCTAATCAGGTAGGTCTTTATTATTAGGCTTCACTTTGATTTCAATCTCAACCAAGACTTCATCACACGACCAAATTCAACCATACAAAATAGAATTCTCAAGTTTGTATATCAACCATGTTAGACTCAGCTTCATTAAATAAGATACTCCACCTTTATCACCTTAAACTAAGGTAGACCAGAGCCATATTCTATTTGAAATCTTAAAAGAACCAAAATGCCTAGGATTATTAAACTTAGCACTCAATCCAAGGGTGGCTGTATTCAACTCTAAGGATGGCCCATGATACAAACCACACATCTACATCTTCCATATGTCGGGGTTAAAATTACAATCAACACTCCCACCCAATACTCAATAATGATCTAAGCCCTTTCAAGGAGGGGGCATCCCAAAAAAATTGAAAAGAACAAAGGCATGGCAAACAAGATTCAATTAACATACGTGTATGCAAACTTTTATCTGTGGAATTCGCAATGATTGGATTTGTGAAACTAGCCATTATAAGAACGATACAATGAAATTGCATTATTGTCATAGTCACAAGTTTCGTAATCCTAAACATAACAGATTCCGAGACAAAAGTTAGCATACATTAACTATAACAACCATATACACCCGAATAAAAAATGTAAACTTTCATGCATCACACAAAGTACATATAATAAGGCAACAAGCACAAAAGGAATATCATATTTATACTCGTGGAAGAAAGGATTATTTTTTGTTTTCCGAGTCCTACTGGAAGGGCTTCCATGTTTCTACAACCTCAAACTGTGTTAATCCAATCCCCTATTTTCTATTACAATAAGTTTCATAATAGGTTAAATTATTTAATGCTCTTCACATGTGTGCAAAAACATAAGTGATAGCTACTAAAAACCATTCGATTTGGTGCTCTTTACATGTCTTTTTAGCACTCTTCATTCTCCTTTCTATAATTAAAAAGAATAAATTTGTAATAAGAAAATTAAATATAAATCCACTATAAATAGATAAATATGATGATGAATGATAATTATGAGAATGGTACAATTTAATTAAGCATAAACATATCAATTAGATGCTCTTGAAGATGTAACAGAACATTAGATAACATGTTATATGATATCGATGTCATGTTATATCTTGAGAAGTACTAAAATATGTTCATGTTTAATGAAATTGTATGATTCTCATAAAGTTCATATTGGCATGTCATGAGCATCAATGTTTCTATAACTACAACAACTACAAAGAACATACAAGAAGGCAACAAGCAGAAAAGAAATGTCATATTTATATCTATGGAAGGAAGGCTTTTCTTTATTTTCTAAGTCCTAGAAGAAGGATTTGCGTGTATCTGCAACCTCCAACTATGTTCATCCGATCTTCTATGCTATGTATGCAAATGTAACACAACTGAGAGCATGCGTACTACATAACATAATTACAACATATGTTCACGAACTACGTTGCATTTGGAGCAAGAATCAAATAAAATAATACTATCCTCTTCATAAACTCTTTTACACTCATGAATATATGATATGTTTGGCACTCATTCCCATTCAAATTTACTATCGCTCCAAGTGCAATACAATTCATGAATATGTGTTGTACATAACAGAATCACTGCACATGTAATGTACTGCATATGTTTACGAGTACATCACATTTTAACCACGGTGCAAAGTAAATATTTTTGATAACAACCATAGAGAATATCGATAAAGTAGAACACTTTCATTTATGTGGATGTAAGAAAAAAGTGAACTTTCAATCACGGTTTTGACAAAGAAGAAAAAGGAGTATCATGGGTTTGTGAAAGATAATGATTAAACCTTTTATGCAAACAAAGACAATAAAAGAAAATACTAATAGAAAGCAAGAGCAAAATATCTATCAATGATTTGTAAAAAGCAACGATTTGTACCAAACTAGAGAACGAAATAGTGATGACAGAGAGGGAGAGCCCAACAGAGAGAAATAGCAAGCCATCCTAATTGTGAAGAAAGAGGAATCACGATGGCCAGGGGTGACTGAGAGAGTAAGAGCGTGCGCCTGGGACTAAGAGAGGCTACAGATGAAGACTGAGCATGAAAGTTAGTATATATATACTTAGTGCAACCTTTGTTAGACCAGTTCTCATTAGTGACTAGTGTCAATATGTAAAAAAATTTTAATTCACAATGACACCATCTTTCAAATCAACCAGTCTAAATGTAACTTTTAGAACAGCGAAATAAGAACTTTTGCCTTAAAAGTTGAAACTTTTTCATCAACAAGAGATTAAATAATAACATGATATAGATTATCATCAACAATAGTTATCAAAAGATAGACATAAAAGACAGAAACTTTTTCATTAATTGTCACCTAAAAATGGCAGTGACATGCAAGAAATCAAAATTATTACATCAAAATATTATACTACTGTATGCTAATGATCAACCACAAAATAACAACTGCATCAAAATATTATAACAATGGGGGGTTCTTGAAACCCAGGACTCTAGAAGATCATCATCATTCTTGGAGACTCGTTGTGCCTAGTTGTTCAAAACTGCCACCACATCCTCCAGTTGTTTAGAGAAGCGATCTTGCCTCACCATGCCTCTAGAATAGTGCCCTAGAGGCAAAATATGGCCTCAACGATTTCCTCCAACGTCAGAGATGGAGGGGGCTAAGAAGAGGAACCATCAGTGGCTGCCGTTGGAGGATGAGAGGCGGAACACTGCCTCTTTGATCTTGCCATCAGTA